>JAREYC010000002.1:67227500-68427500 GCA_030015325.1 Cryptoblepharus egeriae | reverse complement strand
GGAGTATAAAAAGGGCTGCCAAAAATAAATAGCATACTTGCCACATGTGGCGGCAAAATGGGAATCTATTTTATGGGATCCATTTTAAAATATCTTTTAAATATCTTTTAAAATATCTTAAAGTGGGATCCACTTTAAAATGCCTGCAAAATGGGATCCATTTTAAAATATCAAATTTGAATGCAGGCCTCTTATATTTGATGCTACTGGTGAAAGTGCATGCTTGTCTTGCCATGGTACAGTCTCAGTGCAGCATTGTAAAAGGCAACCCAATCCTATACAGGGCTTATGCGAATCATTAATTACTCAAACTAACACTGGAAAGTCATCAATGGAGTGGAAAAGTGTAGGAACATGGGCAGTTCAGGGTTTTGGGGAGAGAGAATCTCGGCAGTAACAGCTTATGCCACGTTGCTAACCCAACACACCACTGTTTCTCCTTGGACTTATGCTAGCTAAGTGGCTGGAATAAGGAATCCCATTGGAGGCAAAGCGGAATATGGGGAGGTATATATAAAAAAATATACTCACCTTTCTCTGTCCAACTGGTCACCAGTCCATCCCCACCACAGCATGCTGACTGCAGCACATTCTCCATCTGTGCATTGGGTACCATGGGATGACCTGGAATACGATGGGACTATAAGAGACTGAAGTGCAAATCATAATCTTTCCACATCAAATCTCTTCTCTGACATGAAGTCTCTAGGTGGCCTCAGACAACCACCTAAGTATTCCATCTATAAAAAGGATATACCGTAATAGTAGTTGGGCTGCAATCCAGTGGTGTGATTCAAATATATTAAAAACAGGTTGTATGTCCCAATAACCTAAATTAACAACTGGTTCTATGTCCCATTAGTAACCAGTTCTCAGAACCAGGTGCTCATTAGCAAAGGTTTCTATAGAACCTGCGAGGACCCCCTGAAGCCCACCACTGCTGCAATCCTATATATACTCTTACCTGATAAAAGATCCCATTGAATGAGCTGAGTCTTCATGTTGAGTCAAATCCCTATATAAAAAAAATCTATGTATAATCCCTTCAGTGTCAGACTGGGCTGTTATTTTCCTTACAATATTTTTATAAGGATTACATCGAGCTACTACATATGAACTGCTTTGCATCCAGAAAGCACTGTACTAAAGCTAAGTATTACTATTGATATGAATCAGAAGTGCTATGGAAGCCAACCCATACCACTCCATTTTGCAGATTAGGTTATGCTAGAACAGCTGGATTTCATATCAGTAAGACAAACATACTGGATGTTTTGTTTCTCTTATGAGTTGTGTGTATATAAGAGCAATACACAGAGGAGAATTCTGTGGAAAATTTCCCATCAAAGCATTGAAAAGTATCTTATGGGTGCTTAAATTAAAGTTATCACCAATCTGTAGTATAAAAATATAGATGCCTATATACATTGGATATTAAATGTTCTGTGAAAAGGGCAAATTAAGGTAGATGGTATTTTCCCATTAGTGAAAATAACAAGAATGTAAATAGCTATCTTTGTTCCAGGAGTGCGTTGGAGCTTGTAATTCTGGCCTGTTAATAAACGTTGGTTAAAAATAAATCTGCAAATATCCATAAGATGATGACACAAGTGACATTTGAAACGGTTTATTTTGGAAAAACCAAATGTTTTAACTATTGGAAGATAGATAGGGTGTTCAAAATAGCTGAAATAACACACATGACATACATTGGTTTTCTCAAAAGAAAGTGTACATTTTAAACTCTAATCAGATAGGAAGTGAATTTTCTCCAGTTTTGCCCCTTTTACAAGTATCAGTATTGGAGCTCCATGACTCTCCATGTAATTTTCTTCTTGTAAAAGCAATGTTAGGAGAAGAACAATCATCCTGTCCCTTGCACCACAGCCGAATCCATCTTCTCCTTGAAGCTGCAGTTTGTCATGATGGAACAGCATCTCTCACATTTCTAAAAATGTTTTTAGATATTTTTTTTAAAGATGATGTTCTCCTAGTTACTGGAGATGCTTCCACAATGCCATTAGTGAACCCTGAAAGGAAAGACACTTTTTGATTACTCTTCCACTTCCAGAATGACCATGTGATCTAGCCCTCAGTCTGTCCTTCAGGTGGAGAAGAGTAAACCAAGACTTTGGGGTTTGCTACAGATAAAATGTTCTGTGAAACATAAAGCAAGGCCTCTTTACCTTCAGGGCTCTCAAATCACATGTCCTCGGAAACCATGGGCTACACAGATTTTCAGTGACACATGAAGTGTGCCAATGGCACAATGAAGTATTTATTCTCAGCCGCTGGTGGAAATTTATATGCATTTGGTGTAAGGATTAATTGGCTGCATACATTCTCTGCCTTAGGGTGCAATCCAGAGTAACTATGGGGAGTCCTTGCTCCTGTGTAAGAACAATTTACTCTGGATTGCAATATGAATTTCCCATAGGTTTTCACTAGGTGTTGCAGTAACTATGGATCCACGTAATGTCTCTTACGTGCTCCCGTAGTTACTCTGGATTGTAGGGCAAGTCTATTGCTCAGCTCCGCATTACAGCAGATGAAATAGTTTCAATGAGAAGAGAAATCATGACTCTAAGGAAATCCTGCTGCTAAGGCCAGTGTCTCATCTCAGGCCATGGTTGATCTCTGGAACACAGAATTGGCCAGGGCTATAGATGATATCACCTCTAAGAGACATGTCCCAACCAGCAGAGTCAAAATAGCTCCTTGGTTCACTGAGGAGCTATGGATGATGAAGCGGCAGGATGGACGGCTTGCGCTACAGTGGAGAAATACTCGTGACCAATCCAACTGAACACAGGTTAGAGTCCATTACAGAGCCTACCCAAAGTGTTCATTCTTCTTTGCCACCGTTGCGTCTACTCAGACGTGACCAGAGGAATTGGTCCATGTGGTACGGGGTCTTCTCCATCAGATCCCACAAACTAATCAGGAAGTTAACACAGACATGTTTGCTAGGCACTTTGTGGATAAAATTGCTCAGATTCGCCATGACTCACTTTAACATCTAGTGAGGTCCCCATGGCATCTGCCACTTCTATTCTGTGGGATTCTTTTCAGCTTAATTGGAGCCTATGTGTAAAGTCTTACACATAGGATTGCAGCCTATGTGTATATTCAAAGTCATCTTCAGGAACAACTGAACACATTGGCTACTAATATTGTAATGTAAATATTTCAGCTATCATCTTTCCTCAGACGATGAGGCTGGATTCCTTACACATATTTCCTTAAAGCATTTACATTAATTAAACCAGTTTCTCCCTTACATATTTATTACTTTTAACTGCTCTCTTTTGGGTTTTCTTCCCCTGAGTTCTGAATGCAATGCAACTAACAAATGTCTAAGGCATAAACCTGGCTTAGCAGAGAGAAAACTGGGATTTCTAAATGCCGGTGGACCTGAGGCGAGAACGATCATATTAATGTGGCTGTCATAAAGAAGCACACTCATTTTTAAAGGCGGTTACTATGGAAACTCCTTAATTGCATGGTCCATATGTTGTTTCTGAAGGAACGAAAGTTTTTCTTAATGGAAATTGACAATCATGAATACAGATGCCATTTGTAGGTCTAAAAAAAGTAAATTCTCCTCCTCTCTTTTTTTCCACTAAATGTCATCAGATGTGCAACTAATTCCTTTGAAGTTAGATTTCTTTTGGTCCGTTTGCCAAGCAGAAGTGAATTACATGGAAACTGTCTCTCATTCTCTTTTAATTTTTATTTGAATTGTGGTTTATAAGAATGCTTCCCCCCCCCTTACATCCTGTTATCCACTGAAAATACCATACCTGTAGTCAACACCTGTGTAAATGTTTGTAACTATTTGTTCTTTTGGCTAGACAACGTTCAAAGCTTTGAAATCTGATGGTTGTCTTGCAGTTCACATAGAAGCACGTTCCCATTCAATTCCAAAGAACGGCAAAACACCACAACTTTGAAAGGTCAGTGAGCTGCAGGGGGACCATGTGTCATAAGCAAAAAAGAAGACTAGCCCCTCCAAAATGTTAGACACCCCCCCAAAAGTATAGGACATGACAAAAGTGACCCAAAGAGCATCAAAAGAATTTTCTAACAGTGGACAAATACCTACATGATCATTTTCAGGGTTTTGAAGAATATATGTCAACTCCCTGTCACTTATATCACTTGGAGCACAATCCTAACCATGTTTACTCAATGGGTATTACTTCCAGGAAACTGCCTTAGAAGAAATGAAGACATAGGGCATCTAACCACCTTGTCCACAAACCAACGAAGTAATTGAGACCTATTCGGACCTTTAAAACTAAAAAAAATTGATTGTGCCCTCAAGTAGTCTGAAACATTGGGTGAAATCCAGAGTAACTATGGGGAGTCCTTGCTCCAGTGTAAGAACAATTTGCTCTGGACAATTGAACAATTTGCAATATGAATTTCCCATAGGTTTTCACTAGGTGGTGCAGTAACTACATGTCCATGTAATATCTCTTATGTGCTCCTGTAGTTACTCTGGATTGTGCCCAAAGTAATTACTACCTTCAGGCTCCATGAGACCCTGTAGAAAGTTAGTCTTGTGTTTTTTGAATGGAATTTATTATTCTTATTATTTAATAAGAACTTATGATGTTTTACTGCTAATTAGACAGTTATAAATCCAAAAGCATGAATTTTTTGAATTTACATTTTTTTTCTGTAAATTCAAATTAAATTCAATTAAATTCAAATTGAATATTGGCAGGGTCCATCAGACCCATATTGCATTTCTTTTTATTTCATGGTTATTCAATATTTCTGTTCTATTTATGTTATTAATTATGTTTTATGGCAGCCACCCTGAGTCAGGCTAATTTGCCTGAGAAAGGCGGGATATAAATTTTTAAAATAAATAAATATTTTGCTAGCTAAAATTATAATCAGAATTCATAACTTCACAATTTTTCACAAAAAAAAATTATTCTAAAACTCGATGCAACGTTTATTCATTATATATACCAAACTATATAGGTCCAATCCATTGGACCCTGGAAGTGATCAATAATACAAAATTCATGTTTTTGGATTTATAGTTGTCTAATTAGCAGTAAAAAAAGTCATAAGTTTTTATCAAATAATAATAAATTCCATTAAAAAACACAACACCTTCCTACAGGGTCCCATACTAAAACTTGATGCAACATTTATTCATTATATGTACAGGGTTCATTGGACTCTGGAAGTCATCGGAGGGTAGTACGTGGGGTAATGGTGGGGAAGGGATAATCACTTCTGGAGGCGCTGTGTGCCTCAATCCAGTGTGCACTTCTGGAGGCGCTGTGTGCCTCAATCTGTGTGCACTCCCTCAATCCAGATCTTGCCCCTGCACATGGAAATTAAATGGTGATGGTGATGTTTTTAGCCTCCTCAGTGATCCACTGCTGGTACTTTAGTCTTTGTCACTCAACCAGTTTGAGCAACGTCTTTGTTGGTGCTACTCATTGAACTCTCCAGTGCATAGGTTGCTCTCATCAGAGGAGCTTATGTGGCAGCTGATTGGTGTTCATTCTGCAGACGTGGCCAAACCATCTCAGTTTGCATTTTTGGATTAGTTCTTCGACAATTGATGGTCGCACCTTCCCCATACCAGCTCATTATGGTGGCAGTCATGAACTGAGATGCATAGGATCTATCTCAAACAGTTGGAAGGTCTCAAGCTTATTCGTATCTGACTTGAGCTGAGTCCAGGTTTCTCACCCATACAGGAGAACTGGCAGGATTAGTGTTCGGAAGAGGTGAATTTTGGTGTTAGTGGAGATATTTGTCTTCTTCAAAAGGAAGAAACTGCAAGAGACCGCATGTAAAGCAATACTGTATATAGAACCTGATACGCACTTGCAGTTTAGTATAATTCCTTATTAGTTGAATGGATTCAAGTGGCTCTTTACATGAAATTCACTCAAAATATCTTAATACATTTTGAATTGGAATTAATTTAGAGTAAAGCTCTTACAGCCTTGTACTTCTTCCATGTGCAGATGGGAGAAAGACCTCTGTATGTGGTCTTTCCCTGAAGTTTTAACAAGTTAGCACAGATTGCTGTGTGTTTCATACTGGATCACAATGTACATGTTCTAGATTTTGTCTTTAAATGTTCCCAAATGCAGATTCCCATACTAATGAAGTAATAAATCCTCTGTTGTTTCATATGGGGCATATAAACATTACCAAGTCATACAATTAGTACCTTGTTCTGGAAGGGTCAGTTTTCTTTAAAACACATTGAGAAAAATAGCACCTGAAACACATTAAGTTGATATAAAATGCAAGACTGGGCTTTAAAGTGTTTATATTGTAAAAAACAAATACTTTCCAGATATACTTTCTGCCAGTGCCCTCACTCCCAGACACTTCCTTTCTGGAAATGTTCCACACACACATTCACACAGCTGCATGAAGTATTTGGAGTATTAGGAAACTACTAGTAGCTTACAAATCTCCTCCAACTTTTCATAGCATTGATTGAAACAATTTGATTTATCTCCTCCATCCTGCCCACTTCTTGAGGATGACATTTCTTGATTGCAAGTGCTCACATTCTGACTCTGTCTTTCGTATCTTACTGAAGCTGCAATCCTGTCCACACTTTTAAAGAAGAAAGCTCCGTTGACTATAATGGGATTTACTTTTGAGTAGATGACTATAGGATTGGGCTCTGACTCTCCTTGGAATGTTGACTTTTCCTGACTATTCATGGAGCTGAATCTTCATGTTGGTGACACGAGAACATATATGAGGTGAAAGATATCTTGCTAACTACTTCTCTCTGCACCTCTTATACAGTTGAAAGCAATGCTGGCCTTCGAATGCTGAGTCTTAGAGTCCAGTCCTATGGACTCTAAGCACCAGTGCTAAGCACCAGTGCCGAGCTTCACAAATGTGCCATAAGGCACGTCTGTGATATCCATTGTGCACGGAAAGCTGTCATGGGGCCTGCACCAGTTGGTGCTGCCCCATGATGGACGAACATGGTAACTGCTGGGTGAGTGCTAACATAGTAAGAGATCCAGGTGGTGGTGAGGACCTTGGAATTGGGGAAGGTGCTCCTGGACAGGGGACAGGGTAGAAGGAGGGAGTAACTGGGATAGGAAAGCGCAAAAAACCCACTGCAAAGCCCAACATGGAGGTTCTCAATCTGTACTGGCAAAATAGGTACCAGTGATCTAAATTATCAGCTTATCTCTTTTTTCTAATAAGTCTGAATGTGCATTTCAAAAGAGAAGAAATGAGGCTAAAATAGAACTAGAATAGTTATTTCTACAGCTTGTTAAAGAACAGTGATGAAGTTCAGTTATCTCACAGTAATGACCATGCATCTCACTTCAGTATTTTAAGTGTTTGCATGTTGCAGCAGCTGTATTTGGGGGGAAAAAACTTTGGGTTAAATATGGGGCATTGTCAAGTAGGATTAAGTGACTGTGTATAGTAAGTAAGTATAGTTGCAAGAACCTCACAATTCAGTAGTGATTTGTACAGTCTGAATTTTCTGTAAGGGAGCAGAACTAAAATTCTGCATGAACTTTCCATTTGGAGTTAACATAAACTTGCTAAACTTTGTTTGTATAGAGAAAAAAGTTAACGACAGGAAATGTTAGCAAGTGACTGTTCAGTTGCAGGATGAAGGATGTTTAGAGGAAGGCATCCAAACAAATGGGTTTTCTTGTTGATGCCTCACTGGCTGTGGTTGAGGTAAACCAAGTTCAGGATGAAGTGCTTCTGTTCTCAAAAGAATTTCCTTTGAAATCTAGAGTTCACAGTAAGTCCTCAGCTTTGCTGTTTGCACATTTAAAGGGTGAATGGGACAGTTTTCTTATCACATAAGAGTGATTCAATTAACAGAAGTTTAGACTGCTGCCTGAACTAAAGAAGATTTCCCTTACACCCTTGCCTGTAAAGCACTTTGGCAGCCACATAAGTGCAGTTAGGCCAATGCACCGATATGCGCTGGATTCCCTGTGCTGACTTGTGCCCCGAGGAGGGTAGGTTTGACCTGGCTTAGCTTGGCCAGCATGGGATTTGGAGGGGCATGAGTTGGGTAGGGGACAAGGGGTGAGGTGTTCTGGGGTTGGAGATAGGGTTGCCATAATTCTCTTTCACAAAACCGGGACAGAACCCTAGGTCAAACTTGCCAGGATGTGAACGCAATCCTCAAAAAACAGAACTGTCCTAGTTTTCTGGGACATATGGCAACCCTAGCTGGGGAGGTCTGGCAGAGGGAGTTCCTGGGGGCAGTTGGATGGGGAATGGAAGGCAGGGCCAGGACCCAATAGCATAAGTTATGACTAGACTGTTAGTCTGCAATCCAAATATAGGTGCAAGATCCATTGAATAAAATGAGGCTTATTTCTGTGTAGACATGCATAGGATTGCATTATTATTTATTAAATTATTAGTATTATTTCTACTTCTACTATTACTGTCTGTACATCATTTATATCCCATTTATAGTGTTCTTTTGGAACAGTCTGAAGTTTCTAAGGGCAGTGGTAAAAAGAAATGGGAGAAAGCAATATAAACAAAGACTACAAGGAGAAAAAAATTATCTCTGAAAAATTATGACTTGGAGATTGATTAATTATATATTTCCTGCTTTATCTCCCTAGTGGGCATTGAAAGCACCTACTGGGCATTCAAACCATTCAAAGGGCATTCAAACCTGCATCCCTTGGCCTGTCTTCCACCTTAAATGCCTCAAGGAAGGAAAGAAGGAAGGAAGGATTTCTGTAACCTGACATTTTTCAGATGTTGGATAGTTACTGAGCTCCAAGTGATTAAAACTTGTCCAATTCAGAGCAGTTACTTCCAGATTCTTTGAGGTGATCCAAAAGGATGGCTACCACAAACAACTGTGGCTGGCCTTCAAAGTGATTGGCAAACCCCAGGCCATGTGGATCTGATCATTGTACTCATTCTCTGTAATTTCTCAGAAGGTTGTTTGGAGCTTTTCATGGCATTTGAATATTGGCGGGACATCCCCAGTCTAAAGACTTAATTTTTTTGTGCAGATGCTGAACACATACTGTATATAACCATTGAGGTCTACATCCCAGAGTGCTTTGTGAAGTGTCGGCCACTGTTTTTGTTTTGCCTGATTAGTAACGTAAGACAGACACAAATTCTAAGTGTGGTAGGAATGGATGTGGTTTGAACATTTGCTATCCTGTAAACAAATGCCCAGGAATGCAGCAAACACATTTCCCCATGGATTGTTTGGAACATTAATGTTTTGTGACACCCACCTTGTTCCTCTTAGCTTTCTTGATTCCTTGGTGTGTATAAAAATGCAAGTAGTCGGAAAAATTTCAGTTGCTGCAAGCAAACAACAAAAGGCTAAGTGTTTAAGTTCAGGATTGTATCTTTTGTTAAACCACATCATACATATTTACATTAATGCAACTGTAACAAACTCCAGTGTGGAAAACATTTCTGAAACTCATCATAGCATGGAAGAACTCAAACAGATGCACTTAAAAAATATTTGAGAAGATGGAAATATTTGAGGAGAATATTTAAACCAAATGATTAAATATTAAGGTAAGGAGAAGAATTGTGTATAATGACAAGCCAATGGTTTGTCTCAGCACAAGGCAGCTTCATATTTCCTAGGGACACAATTTATACACACCGATCCCTAGCCACACAATCTGCAAAATGTATCTCTCGCACTGATGCTTGCATGCCATCTATACCTTTTTCCTGACACCATACTGTCATCCACTGGACTGCATAAATAGAGGTTGTTATGAACTGGCCAGATCTCAATGAATGGGTGGCAGGCCACACATTTTGCAAGCTTGGCCTGTTTTGAAAGTTAGCACTCAAACTTTGGAGCCACAAAAACCACTGAGCATGAAAACAGTAGATCCAGTAGGAGCCTTGCCAGGATATAATCTGCTGCCACACTATGACAATAAACTGCTGTGCAATATTGTGGGAAAAGACACTGCTGAAATGGAAGTTGCCTTAACCACAGTCAGAAGAAAAACCCATTCCTGTTATGCCATTTCTCTATCATAGTACAGCCATGGCTACAATGGGGATGTGTGATGTGGGGCTGGCAGACAAGGCAGAACCACCCTGTCACTGACATAGGATAAAACCGCAGCTGCCCTACCTGCTTGCACTTGAGGAGGCTCTCCTTACATCTGAGAAAGTGGGTGTAAGGAGAGCCTCACTGGGTGGAAGCAAACGGGTATGTATGGCAGGGCAGGTACTTTTCCATAGACAACAACATGGTTATTCAGCCTACCTGCCACCCTGTACTGCATTTCCCTAAGCTACAACTAGGTCAAGAGAGTGTGGCCTCATTTTTAAACAGTGCTTTTCCCCTACAAATAAAGGTAGGATACTTACCATAAAGATGTCATTTGTAATCGTAGCTATGTCTACAGGGGGGCACAGAGGTGCAGGTACTCAGTACTCGTAAGTACTCCCTCAAAAGACCCTTAGTTCTACTACCCATTCCAGAGGAGTAGATCTGACAGCAGCAAAAACTGTCTTGTGGCCCCTTAAAGACCAACAAATTCACTGTAGGATAAGCTTTGGTGGGAATAGTCTATAGTCTTAAAAGGCTTCTGCCACATATATGTTCATCTTTAAGGGCACAACCCAGAGTTAAGGCAGTGATGAGTGCCCCACCTATTTGAATCCAGAGCAGAAAGTTATGCTGGATCCAGAGTCAGGAGGCCTGGGCTGCCCCAGCTGCTCCAGACCATGCTAAGTCAGTGACAGCTGGGAAAGGGCTTGCTCCCAAGGAGACCCCCCTCAGATCACACTGAACAAGGAACAGCTGTGGTGCCTGTCTTATAAATAGTCTCTGACAACCAGTAACAGCTGCGGCAGGAGACTGCCAATACAGTCTACAGTGAATACAAGGGGCTTCTTGGAGTGGCCTGCTGTATCCCCAAGTTAGTGGCTGCCTTAGTTGTGCCATATCCTAAAGTTGAGAGGCACGGCTTGCAGCTAGGCTGGCCAAGAACTCTGATTTTTGAACTCAGATTTTCAACACTGCCATTCTTACTCTCCCTTATCATGGACCCCTGTGGGTCTACTCATTACTATTCCTGCTCCTGAGGTGGTATAACTCTGAGGAGCTGGAAGAGGGCATTTCTGCCCTGGAAACAGGCTCTGGATACAGAGTAACTGCTCTGCCCTAGGCAATGCTAAACATGCCCTCAACATGTTTCTCCTGAACTGCCTAGGCTGCCCCAGCTAAGGCAGCCCAGGTCCACCGGTCTTGGGGCAGCCGATGTTGCCTTAGGCTGCCCCAAGCCTTTTCCAGAATAACTTGGGTGGCCCATGTTGCAGTTGGGTCAGACCAGTGAAAGATAGGTTACCCAAGTGCACTTCTGGATAGTGCCCAAATGTTTATTTTTATGTAAATCATACATTTTAAGGTGTTGTCGTGTGTTTCTCAACACCACTTTCTGATTTGCTATATGAAAGAACAAGAGGGGAAAAAACATAATTACTCTTCATAAAAAGCAGCCTGTGGGGGAGGAGGGAAGGGGCTTTTGCTCATGATAAATAGTAGGGCCGCTCATGTTTGCGCTCAAGTTTCATCCCACCATGTGTTATAGATGAGAAATGTGGGAGACTGAGCAGAGACTTGATTCTTGAACACTGAGAAGCGGGTGTAAGATATGGTTGTGAAACCTCTGTCTCAAAACCTCTTTGATGTGCCAAAGGTTTCCTGATCAAGCATCAGCTGCCAGGAGTAATGATAATTCTCTCTCTGTCTCTCTCTCTGTCTCTCTCTCTCTCTCTCTCTCTCTCTGTGTGTGTATGTGTGTGTGTGTGTGTGTGTGTGTGTTTCATATGCAAGTTTTTTTACTGAAATAATTCACTGCATCATGTTTCATTTCTTCCAAGAGAAGAGGAAATTTACAACTCTAACAGGAAATTCTTTGCCAGGAAGAACTTCATCATGATTTACTTTTCCACCACCTGTATTTACCACCAGCACAGTTTCTCAGCTATTCCAGGGGTCACCCAACATTTTTTCAAGTGACCCATTTCTCACCTCTTTCCCACAAATGTTTGCCCAAGTCGTTTTATCTGTTAGTGCTCTCGAAAGCCAGCAGGTCTATATCAGCTCCATTTGAACCATGTTAGCCCACTCCATCTCACACGTGAAGCTGCTAATGTATGTCCCTGAAGAATAAACTGAGCCATGGTCACTTGATCCCAAAGAGCAAATATGCAAGGAGCACATTTGCATATTACATAGCCTTCCAATTTGCTTTACATTGAGTAGTGTGGAATCAGAAACATAAAAATAACATAGTTCTGAGCAATCAGTTGTTATGATCTATCAGGGGTTTAACACATACAAGATTACAACATCTTGCTTCATTGCATCCTGCAAATCCTCAGATGCAGGTCACTTAGGCAGTTAAATCTACATGTCCCTGCATGGCCCTGCTACTGTATCTTACACAGCTGTTAATTCCTGCCCTTACCATCAGATGCTAGGAGGTGATGGAGACAGGGGTGGGGTGGGGAGTGCAGCCAGTATTATACAAACACCAGGTTTCTGGATGCTCATCTTTGCAGTTTTACTTGTGTCTGAAGCAACTTCCAATAAGAAATTGTGCCTTTGCACAATGCTGGGTGCCAGTGGTATAACTACGGTTCATGTCTCCTGGTGCGGGAGGCGAGTGTGTCACCCCCATACACTGAGCAGGGCAACAATAAGAATGGTGGGTGTGGTGATGTGCCATTGCCTCCCTCCACTGGTTTTTTTAGCCATACATTTAATAAAGTGGTTTGTTTCACTGCATTCTGCTGTAAATTGCACATTCAAAGGTGTATAAAATGATGGGATTATTTCTACAAACCATGATTTTAGACATTGAGTTCACATGCTGCTACCCCCTTCAAGGATGCCTTCTTTCTAATGCCCTAGTAAAGTCCCTGATTGGGACCATTTTGGAAGCCTTGTACTCTCTGGACTGACCTTCCACTCCAGCCAAGGCATGCTTGCTTACTCCCCAGTAAACACAGCTGTGCAGTTCACATCCATTTTCAATGAATTTCAATGCAATCAGCAGGGACCATCTTCTGAGATGGTTTGTGGGGGCTGTGTTCATTGGATTAGGATAATTCAGGTGTCCTTAGATTCCTCTTAGCCTGCCCTTTCCAATGAACTAAGGCAAGTTTGCCTACTCATGAGTATAGTTGCGATAAGGGTCACTTTCACTTTCCATAGAGTTCAGTTCATAATTTTAATTTTTAGGCCATAACTTTTGATAGGAAGGAGATATTTCAAAACCAATTTTTGCATTGGATTCTGCTCTTCAATACAAATCCAACAATGACATGCTGGGGTTTGATGCTCCATCACAAAGTTGCAATTTTTAGGTCCCCCAGTGCACGTCACCCCCTTTGGGTGCATCACCTGGTGTGGACCACACCACCTGCACCACCCTGGTGACACCACTGCTGGGCACAATCCTAAGCAATTTAGGCTGGCTTAACTCACCTGGCCTATCTTTCCATGATGGTGTAGGGAGGTTGGTGTATGCTTGTGCACTAGCCTAACCCCCCAGGAGTGCGGCAGAAGTGTCTTATTGCACTTTTGTAACACCTCCAGGTCAGCACAGGACTTATGCCAGGGCTTAGGCCAGCCAAACTAGAGGCTTGGATTGCAGCCACTGACTGCATTTTGTTACGTTGGCAGGAGTTAGTCCAGCTGCCTGGGTGGCAAACTTCTGAAACTATAGCAGAAGTAAAAAGGTCTTCTCAGGCCTTTGGTGATAATGCCTGTATGTTTGTGCAGAGTTGCCTCTGTCCATATCAGTATATAAAAGGTATCTTCATCATCACTGACTCATCAACACCCAGCCAAAACCACCAGGCCTATAAGCGTGAAATTTGATGAGGGTGTTCATCATGCTGAAGGGATCCACTAAGAACCAGTTTTCAGAAATTCCAAACAGAAGGGGGTGAAAAGGGGCACAATCAGTGGTGGGCTCCAGCAGGTTCGCACCTACTCTATAGAACCGGTTGTTAACGAGAAATGGGACATATAAAGTTTAAAAATAGCCATTTAAAAGTGGCTGCCAGATGGGCAGAGAACCGGTTGTTAATTTCTTTGAAGCCCATCACTGGGCACAATGCATTTTATAAAACTAATCTTAATCATCATTGCTGACTCATCAACGCCCTGCCAAAACCGCCAGGCCTAGAAGCATGAAATTTGGGAGGGCGTTCCTTCTGTGATGGAGGGAGTCACTAAGAACCAATTTTGAGAAATTCCAACTGGAAGGGGGTGCAATAGGGTGCAACGTGTTTTCTTCCCTGTACTTTGCATTGAACACTCAGTCACTCTGCCCCAGCCCCTGGACCTAGAAGTGTGAAATTTGGGGAGGGTGTTCCTTATGTCACATCAACACCCACCAAGAATGGATATGTAGAAATTTAACCCTTAAGGGGCTGAAAAGGGATGTAACGTATTTTTGTCCTACACTTAACATGGAAGACTATCCAGCATCCATCTGATTTGGTGCTCAGTGCCTGGTGCACTGGGGGGGATGTTGTTCGGAGAGAGGGGTTGCACTGGGGAGGATGTTGCACCTGGGGAGCTGTTACACATGTGGAGGTGATGCGCATGGAGAGGTGATGTGCATATGTGGATGCTGCGCATGGGGGACTGATGTGCATGGGGGACTGATGCACATGGGGGACCGATGCACATGAGGGTGGATGTGCATGAGGAGATGTTGCGCATGAGAGGTGATGCACATGGGGGATGAGGCGCATGGAGGAATGTTGCGCATGGGGGATTGATGCACCTGGGTTGGTTGATGCACATGCATAGATGTTGCACAAGGGGGGATGTTGCACATGGGGGTTTGTGAGCATGGTGGGTTGATGTGCATCAGCCATGGGGGACCGATGCGCATGAGGGTGGATGCACATGAGGGGATGTTGTGCATGAGGGGTGATGGGCATGGGGAGGTGATGCACATGGGGGATGATGCGTATGGAGGGATGTTGTGCATGGAGGATTGTTGCGCATGGAGGGAACTTGCGCATGGGGGGTTGATGCACATGTGGAGATGTTGCACATGTGGGTTCATGCACATGGGTGTTTGATGCACATGGGAGAATGTTGCTCATGGGGGTGTGATGTGCATGGGGGACAGATGAGCATGAGGGACAGATGCACATGGCCGGATGATGCGCATGGGGGTGGATGATGCGCATGGAGGTGGATGAACATGGGGAATGTTGCGCATCGGGGATGTTGTGCATGGGACGTTGTTGCACGGGGGGGTTGATGTGCGTGAGAGGTTGATGTATGTGGGGGGTTGATGTGCGTGGTGGGTTGATAATCAGTGGTGGGATGGTATATGGGAGAATTTTACTCCCACAACGCGGGTACATTGTTGCTAATCTTTCTATAATTGAGTGCTGACTCCTGCTTACATTTCTATTTGGCTTCTAGTATGATTCCTGGATCCTCCTCCTGGTGTTCCTCATCTCCAGCTTGCTTCTCTTCTGTGTCTCCTGATATGATTCCTTCTGTCCTGCCCCAACTTTAAAACCCAGTCCCAACCTTTGACTTCTTATCATTGCTGCCTAAACCCCAGTTCAGACACTGTAGTCCCCCTGCTACTACTGCTTGCCAATGCTAGTAGATAAAGGAAGAATAAGAGAAGTAATTTCCCAACCCCCTCCAACTACAGGTATAACCTAATTGTCACCGTTTTATTTATCATTGATTTTGTCTCAATACAAATGATATTGACTCTTTAAAAGGTAAGCATTCCTTAAGTAGCAGTTAATAGCTGAAAAGCAGCTTGGCAGGCAATAAAGCTTGCCTGAGAAGGACTTCATAAAGAATTCAGTCTGGTTTCAGCTGAAAAGACCCCTTCCTTTCCCCATTTGATTATTACATCTATACAAAGTGATAATCACTTCTGAATTGCTTTGTGAGGAGAAGATTCTGCCTCTGAGCTGTGAAAACTCAGCTGTTTTAAGCCACTTGAAAGGGAAATTGATTCATATTGATTCATTGCCTTCCTTGTCACCATGGTAAATAACTGCTTTTGTATAACACAAAAATGGATATCCACTGAGGTTACAACAATGTGAATGGTGAGGTTCAACCTGTACCTAGCAATAGCTGGCTAGGGTTCCACCTTGCAAACCAAGTCACCAGCAGCCACTTTTCCCTGTGATCAATTGGAGTCTATCAGGTTGATCTGTATAGCTTATATATTATTCAAAAGACCACCCGTATCAAACAGTAAATCATGAGGTTCATTTCCATGTAAAAATGTTGCTGATTGGCCTTCAATTTGGTTGAGTTGCCATAAAGCCTGATACATTTGTTTCATTGATCAGAATGTAATATTTGACTTTATATAGAATCTGACCTGTTCCATCAATCATGTTTTCTTTATAATGTGTGCTCTCAGAAGGTCATTCCCCAAGTATTACATGTGCATGAGTTACCTTGAAGCAATATGCACCACTACTGGCATGTGGTTTTGCTCATTTCACATTGTGTGAGCCTTGCGTTATAAATTTTACAAGAAAGAAAATTCATTATCCTGTTCAAAGAGAAATTCATGCAAGAACTAATTAAAAACATATGTATGGCATGACCTGGATTGTGTGTAGCAAACACAAGACCCTCATTCATATAGTCTCAAATAAGACAATTAAAGAAGGCATTGTTTAAATAAAGTAAGCAGAAAAGGCTCCTCCAGCTGGCTAGAGAGATTATACCCATCATTCTGTTCTAAATTCAAACATTCAGCTGAAACTTGAAAGAGCATTAATGACAACCATGTTTTGAAGGGAACAAGAGGGCACCAAATAATTTGGTAGGTGATTCATTGTTCGTTGATGGACAATTTATAGTTCCCACCACATGCTTGGGAGATGCCATTCTTATATAATACTATTATCCAAAGAGCCATCATCTGGGAAAAAAAGATGTATTTTTACTTTAAACGATGGGTAATATGCTTCTTGTAATACAGCAGATTCGCAACACAGACTTAAGTGAGATACATGCTGGTGCAGCAACTGCTGTGTTAGCCTAAGGTGTTGCAAAATATAATAAAGTGTTCTGAGACACAAGCAGCACTGGTGGGAGGACCTACTGTGTTCCATCAGTGCTGGATCCAAATGAAACATCTGATGTACTGTTGCAGGTAACACACACTGGACAGTGTATGGGCTAGAGGAGGATGGAGAGTGGTACGGAGAGTGGTAGGGAGGGTGTAATGAGATGGGGTGAGCAGGAAGAAGGTGGATCGATGGCTGTAGCACATGACAAATTCTATTCTCTCTCCTCAGCTTGGAAGCCTAAGATGGAAGTGTTTGGACTTGTGCCAGGCATTTGGGCTGCTTGTGAAAGTAATCTTGGAGAAGATATGAGGATTAGTGACCAGCCACTGATGACTTGGTAGTTGACCCTTTAGATCTTTTCCCACAAATGCTAATATTTGACAGAAATAAGAAGTGGGATGTCCAGAGCTCCACTGCAGTAGGTAGGCCAGCAGGAAAGGCAGGTGATAAGGGGAAGGGGTAGCTGAAATGGAATGATGACAGGCAGAGAGAAGGATATCAATTTGGTCCAGAAAAGGAGCAAGATTGGCAGCAGCAGTGGCACCTAATGAATCCTAACCATTTAGCAGGGCCTGATCTGCCTGCATGGCTCAGGGCAAATTTGTGCCAGGTACTGAGCTGGCTTGGGTCTGAGTTGGCCACAATAGTTGCAGGTATATGTTTCCTGATGCCAAGGCCAAAACTCCAGAGGCCAAAATTTTCTCCACAGCATACAGGAGAAGCTGCGTTGGCACCACTACACCACTATACTAGTAATATTGAACAGTTGTTCTTCTATTCAGTTCAAGTCCCAGATCTTCTTGCAGCTTTTGCCCAGATGTTGCAAAAAAGATATTTAACAGTTCAGACTTGTCATGTATTCACCACTAAAACTGACCCCTTGCTAAAATGATCTCGTTTCATACGAACTGCCCACATCTGTGGTGGTGGTACCAGATTTGTAATAAAGAATGTAGTGTCAGTTGCAAAAAAGATTGACATTATTCTTGTCCATTTACTATTGCACTGTTAAATATGAGCTCTCATGATTGCCAAGTCAAGGAGTCCATGCAAACATGTCTAGCAGCCTTTTGTTACTGTGAGAAAAGATAATGTTGACTCATAATATAGTTTTAACGTTTTGTTATTTTTTAATGTTCATCCATCTCTTGTACAGTTATCCAGCAGAATTCATGGCATTAAAGAAGTTCTGAAATATTGTTTTGTACTAGTTTGATCTTCCTGAATGAATATGTGTATTACCCCGTGCTTCCTTTTGAAGTTCTGCACAAACTACTAGTAAATTTAAAGACAATCACTTTCTTTTAGCCTTTACTGGTTCCATTCAAGAGGGAATAGAAATTAAGAGGAAATCATTTAACTAGCTAAGAACACATCTGGAGTAAGATGGTATGTAAATATAAATCTGGCTCCTACACCAGAAAAAAACATGAGAAGTGCTACTGACCAGAATAATATTAAATTACTAGCGAAAACGTACCCACCTTGCAGGAGTAAAATTCCCCCCGTACGCCATCCCCCACCGCACATCATACCGCTATGCACATTGTACCTCCTTGCACATCGTCCCATGTGCAACACCCCTGTACAACATCCCCCATGCACACTGTCCTGCCATGTGCACCGTCCCCCATGCACAACACCCCCACGCACAATACCTCCCATGCTCATCAACCCATCCTGTGCACTGTCCTCACCGTGCATTGTCCCCCTGTGCAC
The DNA here is from genome assembly GCA_030015325.1 of Cryptoblepharus egeriae. Lineage (NCBI taxonomy): Eukaryota > Metazoa > Chordata > Lepidosauria > Squamata > Scincidae > Cryptoblepharus > Cryptoblepharus egeriae. The sequence continues at coordinate 68,408,666 of JAREYC010000002.1, read as the reverse complement.
ATCATCTCCCATGCACAATATCCCCATACAACATCCCCCATATGCACCGTCCCCCATGTGCACCATCCCCCAGTATACACCACCCATGCATCTCAAACCCCCATGTGCACTGCCCACCCATGCACACCATGTGCAACACCTCCCATGTGCATCATCCTTCATGTGCAACACCCCCTATGTGCATCATCCCCCTATGCACATCACTTCCCATGTGTAATACCCCCATACATCCCCCATGCACACTGTCCCCCATGCGCACTGTCACCCCATGCTTACCATCCCCCCATGTGCAACACCACACATGCATATCATCCCCCATGTGCACTGCCCACCCATGCACATGTGCAACGTCCCTTGTGCATTGTCCCCCATGCACATCATCCCCCTGTGCAACACCCCCTATGCACATCTTCCCTCTATCTGCATCATCCTCCCATGTGCAACACTTCCCATGCGCAATACCCCTGTACATCCCCCATGCACACCATCCTCCCTTGCACACCATCACCCCCTGTGCGCCCTCCCTCCCAGTCCATCAGCTGGATGTTGATCAGTCAGTCAGTCTTCAATGTTAAGTATAGGACAAAAATATGTTGCACCCCTTTCCAGCCCCTTAAGTGTTAAATTTCTCACCATCAGTTCTTGGTGGTTGTGGATGTCACATAAGGAACACCCTCTCCAAATTTCATGCTACTAGTTCTGGGGGTTAGGGCAGAACTTCCCTTAGTCAGGGATTCATCAATGTAAAGTATAGGGAGGAAAATGTGTTGTGCCCCTTTTCAGCCCCTTCTGGCTGGAATTTCTGAAAACTGGTTCTTAGTTGGTGCCTCCATCATGGAAGGAACACCTTCCCCAAATTTCACGCTTCTAGGCCCTGCAGTTTTGGCTGGCCATTGATGAATGTGTCAGTGAGTCAGTGATTTTTCAGTTTTATTTATATACACATTTACTATTTATATACACATATTTATATACACATATTTATATATATTTATATACACATTTATATACACATTTACAGTTTTATTTATATACACATTTACTATGTGTTCTATGGGAGATGCTATCACATGAAAGGCAAGGAGGTGAATTCTTTTTTGGAACAGAGTAAATGAACCAAAGGGTTTGTGCATCACAGCATAAATTAGGAAGCAAAGGACACTGTCAGTGCAATCCAAGTCCCCAGTTAGGTCAGCACAAATCCTGTTCTAAGCTGGTCACAAGGCAATTCTGAACTCTTCTTAGGGGGTTAGGTTCAGTGATGGGCCCAGGCCAGTTCGGGCCGGATCGCCTGAACCTGTTCCTGCTTTTGGCCCACCGCTAGCGATCCGCTAATTAGTGGGGGACCAAAAACCCAGGCGGACTGGTTTGCCACCTGGGGGAGCCCATCACTGTGGCTGCATCAACTATGATGCAGCCACACTCGTGTCCTGACAAGGACGCGACTGCGCCTGCGCCAACCAGTGCTCCTGGGTTGGGGCCTGCCCCTCACCCTGCCCACCCACACCCACAGCGCGCTGGGGTGGGTGTTGTGCCCTCCCCAGCCCCTGGCCCCACCCCCTGACCCAGCCTGGCCCCGCCCACTTCTGGGGAACTGGTTGTTGGGCCAGGCCAGCCCCCCCCCTCTCCCGGTTAGGTCAATACAGGAATGAGGTACAAAGGCTGACATTGTGGTGTAAAGATAACAATCTTACGCTCAATGCTAAAAAAACTAAAGAACTTATAATTGACTTTAGGAGGAAAAGTGAAGAACACCTACCATTGCACATAAATGGTGAGGAGGTGGAGAGGGTTGGTAGTTTCAAATTTTTGGGCACCTACTTTTCAGCGGACCTCACGGCATATAAATATGAACATGCTGGTAAAGAAGGCACAAAAGAGCTGTTCTTCCTGAGGATGCTTAGGAAGATGAACTTCTCTCAGCGTCTACTTCTGCCCTATTACCGCAGCACCATTGAGAGTGTCCTTACATACGGGATTTTGGCATGGTATAGGAGAAGCTCTGTTGCTGACAAAAAAACTCTACAGAGGGTCATCAAAACCACACAGAACATTATTGGGCTCCAGCCACCAACCCTGGATGACATTTTTGAATCCCGTTGTTTGAAGAAGCTACAAAACATTCTCCGCGATTCTTCCAATCCTCCTCACAATTTTTTTGAACTGTTGCCTTCTGGGAGAAGGTATAGAATATTTAAATCTCGGACTACACGTTTTATGAATAGCTTTTACCCTAAAGCCATATCTGCACTCAATAGTAATTTTAAGGACTATCATGAATGAATGGTTGAATGCCATTACTTGGTGTGCTGTGCAGCTGTTGTGTGTTTAAAGAGGGTCTGGGTGGGGAGTGTTGTTGGGGGGGGTTGTCGGGGCTCGTCTCTGGATGTCTTATGAATTTCGTTGTATGTCTATACAATGACAATAAATTATTATTATTATTATTATTATTATTATTATTATTATTATTATTATTATTATTATTATTATTATTATTATTATTATTATGCACAAGCATGTGCTGGCCTGCCCACACCACTGTGGGAACAGGTAGATGGAGGAGTTGTGCTGTCCTAGATTGATTAGGACTGTACCCTGTTTCTTCTTATCTTTACAAGAAGCTCAGTGTTGCTAGTCAGATTAGAATATGAACCTATTGGATCCTAGAATTAGAATTAGACTGGAACCTCCCTTATGACCTCATTAAAACAGAAGGCGCAACCATTCTGTTTGATGTCATGTAGAATCTTTCCACAGTTCATGGTTTGACAGAAGGTAAGGATAGAAAGTCCATGGTATGTGGTTTGAGAGAAGTGTATGACATAAAAACGTGGCCAAAAGGAAGTTTGAACTGATATTGAATGCCTTGAAATAGCAGACACATTGTTTGTGGACATCATTTTGAGACACATAATTGTGTATTATCTGAGACATGTAATAGTATGTTGTCTGTGTGAAGGAAGCTTGTTCATCCATTCTTTTTGAATTGAGGCAATATTGTATTTTAAAATGTGTGGGCTTCCGCAGTACTCTATGAAGTCTTTAAAGAAGATTGATGTGGTCTTCAAAGAAGTGTTTCTTGGAGAATGGTCTTTGGCTTGAAAAAGAAAGAACGAGAATACAATGAGCAGTTGATTTGGGTGAAATGTCCTGAATCTCAACAGATCAAACAGAGCCCTTGAGAAAATGGTATTTTCTACTTATTAAAGGGTGTTGGTGTACTTCTTATAACTGAAAAAGTAGCTAGTTTATTGTTGCTGAAACTGAAAATCACACACTTTCATTAATCTCATGTATAAATCAAAAATCAAAAATGCTGTGTGTATTACATGTCTTTCCATTAAAATTGAAGTGAAATATATCATAGGCAAAATTCAAGAAAACTATGACCTTCTGCACATGTAAATTTCATTAATAATGCTAAGTATGTGCTTAACAGCCCAATGGTATCTTCTGCCAGCCAATAACATGCAGTGTTGTTGACATAGGCTGCAATCTTAAAGATACTTTCCTGGGAGTAAGCAATATTGAACACAATGGGGCTTACTTTTGAGTAGACATGGTTAGGATTGTGCCCAAAGTAAATTTTCCATGCTTGCATTCATCAGATCAGGACTATTCTGGTGGTGTTGGATTGGACCAAGGCATGAGTAAATGCAGTGTGGTTCAGTTTCACTTCCCAGAGAACTCCATGCATTTTTCTTGGAAGCTTCTGAGTCTGCTCAGAAGCCACATAAAGCAATAGCGCAGTGGTTCGCAAGCATTTCAGCCTAAGACCCCCTTCTGAAAATGCCAATCTGTCCAGGAGATCCGCAAAAGTGATATTATGGCTGGAAGTTGCATCAGTCAGGAAGCAGCATCATTGTGGTGCCAGAGCCTTTCCTTGCCTATTTGAAGTAAATCCCATTATGTTCAATGAGACTTACTCCCAGGAAAGCAGCCTGAGTGCCCCGTTCCAACATGGTGGTGCCCAGTGTCAGATTCCAAGATGGTGGCAACCAGCTTTTCATGACCCCTTGAAATGAAGCTTAAAATGCTTCAAATCTCTGTCTATAAACTGTCTTTGCAATGATATAAGATCTAGATTTTTCAAACATGTCTTTGCCATGTCAGACCATCCACTATTCTTCCCCTGCTAGCCACACATCATATCAGTTTTCAATACTGGCTACTTGACAAGATTTTTTAAAAATTCTCTTACAAGGATATCTTGACTGTGTTTAGATTAGTGCTTAGACTGTGCTTGACTGTGCTTAGATGATATAATAGATTGGCATCACAATCCAGAGCAAATAATCTGTCCACATAAGAGCCCTTAGGTTGCCCTATCTATCACTAGGGTGGAGCAACTGCAAGATGCTCCACCCCAGTTATTCTGGAAAATGCTTAGGGCAGAGCAAGGCAACATAGGGTGCCCTAAGAGAGGTGGACCTGCTCTGCCCTAAGCAGTTCTGGAGAGGCATATTGAGGGCATGTTTAGCATTGCCTAGGGCAGAGCAGTTACTCTGTATCCAAAGCCTGTTTCCAAGGCAGAAATGCCCTCTTCCAGTTCCTCAGAGATATACCACCTCAGGAGCAGGTATAGTAATGAGTAGACCCACAGGGGTCCTGATAAGGCCCGAGTAAGAATGGCAGTGTTGACCAAAAATCTGAGTTCTTGGCCAGCCTAGCTGCAACCCCTGCCTCTCAACCTCAGGATATGGAACAAACTACGGCTGCCCACAAACCTCAGGATACAGCAGGCCACTCCAAGAAGCCCCTTGTATTCACTGTAGAATGTACTGGCATCTCATCAGGGACTCCTTATAAGGCAGGCACCCAGTGGCGTCATCAGACTGGTGCTGCTGGTGTGGGCTGCATTGGGTGATGCTCTCTGTATGGGGTGATGTGCCAGAGAAGTTTGACTGTCCTTTGGCAGGCCCTGGGCATCAGTGCACCCATTCAGGCCTGCTCCAAGGAGGAGCAGCAGCCAGAAGCTGCCACTTGTCCGCAAAGGTGCATTGCGGTGCACTGTGCAGAAACACATTGAGCATGCCGAACAGTTTCAGAGATGATTTCCTTAGAGCAGAGGAAGTCTGTGCCTCTGCACGGCGCGCCTCTGCTTAGGAGGTGGAGCGGCAGCCGAATGGCTTCAGAAAGAGTTCTGCACAGGCACCAACTGTGATGCCTGCACAGTCTCCTCTGAAGCCGAACGTCTTCAGAAAAGTACTGCGCAGGCGTCAGAGATGGTGCCTGTGCAGTACTCTTTCTGAAGCCAGTTGGCTTCAGAAACAACTGCGCAGGTGCCAACTTTGGCGACTGCGCAGTCCAGGTAGGGGGATACACGCATCCCAAGAGTGATGCACAGACTTCCGCACCGGGTGATGCGCAGAGTTGTGTCACCACTGTAGGCACCACAGCTGTTCCTTATTCAGCATGATATGAGGGGTGTCTCCTCAGGAGCAAGTCCTCCCTGTGTGTCAATTACTTAGCATGCTATGGAGCAGTTAGGGCAGCCCCGGCTTCCTGACTCTCTGGATGCAGCATAACTTTCTGCTCTGGATACAGAATAGTTAGGAGAGAGCAGTTAGGGCAGAGCAGGCTGAACTTGCTCTGGATTGTGCCCTAATAAATATTAGATTAGGTCTAAATTCATGGAGTATAAGTCTTGGTCTTCTTGTTGCCAATCTAAGGCTGCACACGATGGAAAAGGAAGACAGCCTAGAAGTTGAGGTAAGTCAACATGAAGAGGAGAATAAGCAGGAAACATCAAGCAAATCACTGAAGATACCACAGGAAAATGGGATTTTATCATGGGAAACTGAAGAGAGTGAATTTACAACAAGTGAGGTATTATCATTTTTATTCTGTTTTATTTTTATTCTGTTTTACTCTGTTTGTTGCAAGAGCTCTTCCACCACTTTGGTTCAATGCTGAGCAGACCAAGGCAGGCAAAGGGCAGATTGAGGCCAGGAAGTGGATAGTATCCGTGGCAGAGCACGACCAATATTCTACCTCCTTTCCCAGCCTCAATCCACTTTCCTTGGTTCTCTTGGTCTTATGCTAGCAAAATTACTGGTGCAAGTTTATGTAGATCCTTTCAGGTAGTGATGGCTTCCATCCAGTTCATAGAATCATAGAGATGGAAGTGACCTAGTAGGTCATCTAGTCCAATCTCCTGCCTGCAGCAGGAAATCCTCCTAGAGCATCTCCGACAGGTGCTCATCAAGCCTCTGCTTGAAGATCCCCAGTGAGGGAGAGTCCACCACCTCTCTTGGCAATCCGTTACACTGCCAAACCGCCCTCACTGTCAGGAATTTTTTCCAGATATCCAACCGGAATCTCCTTTCTTGCAGTTTGTACCCATTGGTTCTAGTTCTGCTTTCAGAGACAGCTATGAATAAATGAGCCCCTTCCTCCATATGACGGCCTTTCAGGTATCTGAAGAGGGCAACCAGGTCTCCTCTCAGCCTTCTCTTCTCCAGACTGAACATCCCAAGTTCCCCAACCTTTCCTCGTAGGGTTTCCTTTCCATCCCACCTGATCATTCTTGTCGCTCTCCACTGGACTTGCTCCAGTTTGGCTGCATCTTTCTTAAATTGAGGTGCCCATGACTGAAAACAGTACTCAAGGTGAGGTCTGACCAATGCAGAATAAAGAGGAACTAGAACTTCTCATGACTTGGAAGCTACAGTTGTCTTAATGCAGCCTAAAATGGCATTTGCCTTCTTCGCAGATGCATCACACTGCTGACTCATGTTCAGCTTGTGATCCACGGCGACGCCAAGATTCCACTTGCATGTTGTGCTGCCAAGCCAAGTATCCTCCATTTTATACCTGTGTTTTTTGTTCCCTTGCCTGAAGGAGACCTCTAGTACTGCACCCTCTCCCACCTCCAAAAATGTGGCTGTGTCAGAGGCAGGGGAAGAGTATTTGGTAAGGACTGAACCACCATAGCCTTTGAAGCATCATTATGGCTGCTTTTCTGCATGTTTTTGTTGCACTTTTTATTGCTGTCTTATTTACTTATTTAAAGTGAGTAAAACAATAAAAACATGTTACAATATAAAATATGCTAGGAATCAGCAATAAAAGTCTCCAGGCCCCTCCAGAAGGTTAGTAGCAAGGTGGCTGTTCAAAGGGGGGAATTTTAGCGTATGGGCTCCACCATCGAGACGGCCTTGATTCTGCCTGCTGCACCCCATTGTCTCTCAGCAGTGACACAATCAGCAGGGCCACTGCTGATGACCTCAGAGAATGGGCCAACCAATTTGGAAAAAGCTGGTCTCTCAAATATGCTGGTTCCTAGCCATTTAGGGTTTTGAATGTTAAAACAAGGACCTTGAATTCAACTCAGAAGCAAACCATCAGCTGGCTCACCCAGTTTTCATGTAGATGTTGAACAAAATAGGGGACAAATTAGAATCCTGTGGCAACCCACATTCCAAGGGCCAAGGTGCCAAACAGTCCCTTAGAGTCCCTTGGTACCACCATCTGGCCAAGAAGGATCAAAACCATTGAAAAATAGTGCCCCCAATCCTCAACTCAGCAAGTCATCCCAGAAGGTTGATGACTTGCTGACAACTCAGAAGGTTGGTGTAGAAAGCTGCTGTGAGGTCCAGGATGACTAGTAAGGATGCCCTCCCTCCATCCAGCCCCTGGTGTAGGTCATCCACTAAAGTGACGCAAGGCTGTCTCTTTCCCAAAACCAGGCATGAAAGCAGATTGAAAGGCTGGAAAGAACCCCACAAAACAGGACTGATGGGTGCAATAGGGACATCTCTAGACACTGTTAACATGGAGTCCCTGTCATGGTGAATTGAAGTGATTTTATCTGCAATGGCTAGCAAACATGTCACAGCAGATATCCATATGTTCCTCTTGATTGATTTGTGAGGTCTCATGGGGGTGACCCCGAACCACATGGAACAGTTCCATTACTCAACTCTGTGTGGATGCAATGGTGGCAGAAAAGAAAGAAGACTTTTCTGCCATCATTGCCACAGCATAGGCTTGTCCATCATCACTCAAGATGTCTACCCTGCCACTTCATCATTCACAGCTTCTTGGTAAACCAAGGAGCTACTCTGACTCTACTAGCAGAAAGACACTGGTTATGAGCAATTTCATCCACAGCCCTGGTCATCTCCGTGTTTCAGACATAACAATAGCTTAGGATAAGTTACTGGCCTTAGCAGCAGGAAATTCCCCCAAATCCCTCAGGAAACTATTAGGATCGATTAGTCTCTGGGGGAGGACCCTACAATAAGGTCCCCCACCTCTGCAGAGGAAGGAAGCTGCAACAAGTCTAAACCTTACCAGAAAGTGATCTGACCATGTCAGTGGAGTGATATTAATCTCCACCTCCAGATCATCATCCCTTTGCCCAGACAAAAACACCAGGTCCAACATATGTCCCACCTCATGGGTTGGGGTTGAGATCTTTTGTGACAGGGCCATGATTGCCATGGTGGCCATGAAATTCTGAGCTGTGCCTTCCTCTGGGGTCTCCGCATGCACACTGAAGTCCCCCAGCACCAACAAGCAGGGGGCCTCCAATGTAATGTCTGAGATCAACCCAATCAGCTCATTAAGTGAGACTGTTGGGCAGCAAGGCAGACTGTACATCAACAAAATCTAAATCCTGTCCCACCCTTCCAAAGAGACATACAGTCACCCGAACCCAGTGGACTGCCAGACAGAGTTCCTGGCAAGGGAGATGGAAACTAGATATGCTATTGCGAATCCCATTCCCCTTCTCCAGAGTCGTGGCTGCTGCATGGTGGACACCTGGTGGACAGGGCTGGGGGAGATTTATTCCTCCTGCTTCAGTGGTGGGCACCAGCAGGTTCGCACCTACTCTATAGAACCGGTTCTTAACAAGAGATAGTACATATAAAGTTTAAAAATAGCCATTTAAAAGTGGCTGCCAGATGGACAGAGAACCGGTTCTTAATTTCTTTGAAGCCCATCACTGTCCTGCTTCATCCATCCAGATCTCCATTAGGCATGCCAGATTAAATTAAATCAGTCTATGAGAGACCCTCTTTCCCCTGGTACATCCTGCCCTTTCCCATTACCATAGCTTCCATGGCCCGCCACTCTGTTGATGGTGATGCTATTCCCCTTCCCAGAGTTCTTCACTAAAGATAAACACATATTCCTTACTAGTGGGGCCAACCCTGTGGGTTTCAATAATAATGCACCTGCTTGATAAAAAATAAAGTTTGGCAACTAAAATTAAAAGCAAACTAGAGGAATTGGGGGAGCAAGAGAGACCTAGTTGCAAAGCCCAATGCAGACCGTTTCCCTGATGACCAACCTAATCCTGAAGCAGTTGAATTTCTCCTTGTTCCAGATCACCTTTCTCACAGAGGATCCATGTTGTAAAAGATTCCTTCCCCTTCTCTTACAAGGGCAAGAGCTGTGCACTTTTCCTCTTCCCTCACTTTTGCATCGGGGCTAAGGGTAGAATAGTGAATGGGAGAGGCCATTAGCTGCCTTGAGTTGGTGTACGACCCGAGAAAGGCAGGATACAACTTTATATATATAACCCACATAATTCCCCAGAGAGGCAGATAAAGGGTTAACCTTTATAAATAGTACCCTGAAGTAGAGGAAGAAATCAGGCCAAAGGTGGGTAGTCTTTGGACAAAATAATAAAAAAATCCAATTATGCCCACAACAGGTGCTTCAAAACCAGCTGCTATAGTCAGTCAGTCTATAGTTTTATATTTTATATTCCATGTTTTTGTTGCTCTTATTTTATTGCCTTTAATGTTTTTATCTGTATTTTGTCATATATTTTAAAATATTGATTGTTAGTCACCTTGGGTGCCCTTTGGGTAGAAAAGTGGAGTACAACCAATAAATAAGTAAATAAAATAAATAAAATAGATTTCTGGCTGAAGTGGTTAAGACATTCTAGGATTTGGGGATAGTTACTAGTAGCATCAACGTCTGGTGCCTGATTCTAAACCAGTGAATCAGAAAATCTTTTTTACTTGCAGGTAGACAACAATTATGAGAGTACGTCAGGCTCAGAACTTGAACCTGTGGACAATTTAGTAGGTACCTTAACTATTTTCCCATCATATTTATACAGTAATTGTCTACCCTTAGGAGGGGGGGAGGAATCAGCAACTATTACAAGATAATGGATCTTAGAAGTCAGAATCATGACTGGTAAACCACATTAACTGATGATGTGACCATTTCTTCCAGACTTGCCAACAACATTTCGAGGCAAGCAAAGCAAACACATCGCTGCCCTCGTGCCAGCAAGCCTCCAAATCTCTCTTACTGTCAATTGAAGATGATGATTTCATGACAGAACTGATTCCTTTTAATGATTCGGTGGTCACCAATAACCTGAAGTCCTGTCCAGAGTATCTACCTTATTATAGAACATACACAAATCTCTTAGAAACCCATCTGGATACAAATATGGACATGAAACCTGAGAATATGGAAGAAGGCATTCAGAGCAGTGACAGTATCTTTCATCCTCAATATGAAGACGAACCCCTAAACGACATGGATTTTGCTACTGGATATTTTCCATATTACAGGTCATATGAGGAATTTTTTGGCTCCTCAGATCTTCCTGGTGAGGCATACAGTAGCATAGACAGTGAAGATGTTGAGATAAGCAGCACAGAAGAATTAGAAAGTGTCATTGACTGTGAAATTGAGGAAGTCTATGAGGATACAGTAAGTTAGAACCAAAGAGTAAATTGTATCCGGACAGCATTTAGTTTTGTAAGATCACTCTCAGTCAGTACTAGAATAGAATAGCATAAAATTATTTTGCTCATCTTTGCAAATATTGGACCTAAATAATGTTACATGAAAAAGCCACTGAGGAAGGGGAAGTTCAAAGGAATTTAGGGTAGTAGAAGTAATTTAGCCTTTTCTCTAGCTGTTATTTTTCTCCACCAAATAACGTACTCTCATCAGGACATGAACTCCATGTTGTTAGGGGGCACTGGTGCAAAGACTGCACTAGGGCTGCAATCATATCCACACTTACCAGAGAATAAGCTTCATCAAATATAATGGGACTTACTTCTGAGTAGACATGCATAGGCTTAGGGTGTAATACTCACATGGCACCCACTGCCCACTATAGTCTCGTGCTTGTCTATTACTGTTGCCACTTCTACTGAGGTACAAGGTAAGATGGTGGAAAGCATAATCAAAGATACAATCTTAAAACACAGAAGAACAAGCTTTGCTGAGGGGAAAATCAGCATGGCTTCTGCAAGGGTAGGTCTTGCTTCATGACTTTATTTTTGACAAGCCTAGAGGTTTATATTATTGATAGTTAAGGCTTACTGGGAGGATATACCCCAGCATGTTTACACATCAGGGAAATACCCCAAACAGAAAGTGATATAGTTTAAATTGCTTATTAATGGCCCAATCCTAAGCTGCCCAGAGCACCAGGACTTGTCCTGGTGCCAAAATGGCTGCCATGGTATCTTAAGTGCACCGGGCAGCTACTGTCCCCTTCACCTTGGTAAGGAAAGTAGCCCTGCAATGAGGCTACTTCGTTCTCCCATTTCCCTCCTCCTCTCCCTCTTCCCACCTGCCCCGACATCCCCACTCACATCTCCGCTGCCCAGCTTCCCACTGGTGCTAGCCAGCTCCTGCACTGCATAGGCTGCAATGGTTGCAGACGTCCCTTACAGCACATTTGCAACACTCAGCGCCAGCAGAGGACCGTCACTAAGAGCTCATAACCATTTGTGAAATTATATTTTGGTTACTCCTAAGTCCAGCCAATTTTCCCTTTCTAAAATTCTTGAGGATTTCAATTTAGTCATAAGAAATCAGAATTTTCTCCAAATCAGCTATTGGTACTGTATTTTAATGAATGTTAGAGCAATTAAAAATTGGCTGGTCTACAGAGATCTGATACACATCATTCATAAATTCACAAAAACCAAAATGCTAGTCAGAACCATTAATTTTGCATTTATTTTTTAAAAAAATCTATTAGAATAGCTTTTCTATTTTTATTTTCATCTTTCAGTTAAGAAAAGAGGAAATTGTTTTACACCAAATCAGGCCATTGGTCAATCTAGCTCAATATTGTTGATTTTGACTAACAGTCACTATTTAAAGTTTCAGACAGGTTTTTCTCTAGACTGGGGATGCCAGGAATTGAAACAAGGATATTCTGCATGCAAGAAATATGTTTTTACTTTAACTTTAACTCTTTAACTATTGCCTGCTAAAGTGAATGCTGATCTTTGTTGCCAATAAGACTAATGCTAATCTGTGTCAATCATTCGAGAACAGTCTTTGGATGCAATCCTAACACATTTAGGGCAGCCTAATCCAGATGGCATATCTTCCCGTGGTGGTGTAGGGAAGTCAGTGTATGCCTGTGCTCTGGCCTAACCCTCTCTCCCATGGGCAGAAGTGTCTTATGTCAATTTTGTGACATCCCCAGGTCAGAAAAGGTCTTATGCCAGGGCTTATGCCAGCCTAACTGGAGCTTAGGGGTGTAGCCTTTATTTCACATAGACCTTATATTTTGACTATTTCTGGTTTCAGATTATTCAGGAAAGCAGTGAAACAAATGAGAATTCCAGCAAAGACTCTGACAGCCTCAGACTTCCCAAAGGTCATGTATTCACCAACTCCATCATTGAATCCTGTGATTCTGAAACCTCTTCCTTTAACGAAATCACAAGCCTGAATGAACCTTCTTCTTCTAGCGGCTATTTCCCATACTACAGAACGTATGAAAAGATTATGCTCAGCACAGACAGCTCAGTGAAGATACTCTCTAGCAGTGAAGAAGCTTTAGTAGAATTTGGACTACACATGGAAGGGACTGGAGATCCTGGAGATTACAACAGCAGTAGCTGTTCAGTGTGTTGACCCTGCTGGGACTGAAACCAGGCATTGCCTTGAACTCTTATTGTTATAGCCTAGTAATAATTAATATTTTAATCTTATTTACAATTCTCATGCATATTAAAGGAGTGCATGAGTGGATGGACATTTTTAAAGGAGTGAGGAATATGTTTAAAGAACTTTATATTTAAATCAACTTGAGATAACAAAATTTTTTTAGCAAAAGAATAAGATGAAATGGTTGGTTTTTTGGTTTGTTTTTTTTGGTTTGTTTTTGCTGCTGACCCTACAGCAGAGATCTTAAAGCACCTTGTTCTAATCAAGGAAAGTCTCAAATACAGCGCTGAATTTAAAAAAAATAATCCTGTAGCTTTTTAATAATTCTGGACTCTTGAGTCTCTGTCTGTACCAGAAATACTCCATCTACGAAGAGTGGGGGTCAGACTTTTTTTAAATAATAGACTATCCAGCAGCAAAAGGACTTACCAGTTGTTAAGAACCTGGAGAGCAAACCTGAATGTGATATAATTAATCCAATCATATCCATATCAAGACTAGTAACCATATCAAAGGTGTCACATATAACAGAGACATCTTCCCCACTTACTGTTCAAACTGAGATACTTTCTGACTGTTGTTTTGATGGCTTCACCCTGACCTGACAGTTTTAGCAAATGATTCAGTGTCAGAGTTTAATACAAGAGGAGACAGTTGGGACAGAGGACCACAGAGGCAAACAGAGAACGATATCACACCTTCACTAGTCATTTCTGCTATATAGCCTTCTGCCATTCTTTGAGATGACAGAAAATTCTTATATTTTGTTACCTTTCATGTCATGTTATTGACTAGAAGGAACTATTTGGCATTAAAATATAGTGAATAAATTACTATTTTAATGTCTCATGTTTTTCAGTGTATGCTCTGTTTAGATAACAATCTAGAAATACCTCTTGGATATGGTTCTCCAAAACCCAACTCATTGAGTGAATCCAACATTTGGAGATAGCGCTTCCCCATTTGAACAGTGCTAAACAGACCACCCTACTGCTGCTTCTGGCACGCAGTCTTGACAAACGATGCTCTGGGCAGTCATGTCTGACCAGAAGTCCTGAAACAAAAGCCTTCTGGGACTGGAAATCCGGAAAAAAATTCCTGACGGTGAGGGCGGTATGGCAGTGGAACAGATTGCCAAGGGTGGTGGACTCTCCCTCACTGGGGATCTTCAAGCAGATCTTGATGAGGACCTGTCGGGGATGCTCTAGGAGGATTTCCTGCTACAGGCAGTGGGTTGGACTAGATGACCTACTAGGTCCCTCCCAACTCTATGATTCTATGATTCTGTGACTATTGGCAATAAACATTGGTGCTAAGAACATCCTTGTGATGAGATTGGGTGTCAGGAGCAGCGGTAGCGTGGCGTAAATGTAAGCGCTGGCTGGGACTGGGAGGGTGTTTCAGCTACACAGCGGTCTCCAGTTTGGAGACCACTATTCTCAGATATATGAGTACACATATTATTACACACTTGTGCTCACTCTTCCTCTGGAAAGCTCAAAGGAACTGGCATGTGGTTCTTAGGCTGTCTTCCCTCCAACTATGTACAAGCTCAGACCTGCTTAAAAACTGCAAGCATGTGCCTTTGAGCATTTCTTTAGGCATAAACAAACAACAAGTCTTGTGGCCCAACTAGTTTAAAGATTCCAAAAAAGTATGGTAACTAGTATTATAGACCAAGCTGTAAAAATAAAAGAATTTGGGCTGCGATTGTTCAGCTGTTTTCAAATACCATCGCAAAGGTTCTGACATACATTTGTAAACTTACCATAAATAAGCAGCACATATTCTCACAACATGCTGACTTTTTTGGATCTGCAAACCATCTGCATTTTTCTGTATTTCTCCAAACCATCTGTTTTCTCATAATATTTCAGCCCTTTTATATTCAACTGTCTTCATTTCCTGAGGGCATGGGCATGCATGACAATAGCTATTTAGGCAGCCTTTCAGACCACAAAACCCATGAGCACAATCCCTATACATGAAAATCATTGGGATAATTGAACTGAAGGAAATAATTATCAGTACCAAAGGAAAAGCAGTATTGATGGTCACCAGTGGTTTGGTTTACCTGAATTGTAACAGCAAACCTCTACTATACTCAGTGATGAAATAGTGATGGCATAGTCTTCTGCCTGTTTAATCTTCAACCCATGCAGAATAAGGACCCAATCCTATCCAACTTTCCAGCAGTGTTGCACCAATGCCAACAGGCCATCTGCTGCATTCTGTGGTAGTGGAGACATGGAAGTCTTCTCATAATAAGGAACTTTAGGCTGCAATCTTAAGCTTCAGTTAGGCTGACCTAAGCTGAAGCAGGTCCTGTGCTGAAAGTGTCAAGAAAGTGCTTGTAAGACTCTTCTTTGCCACTCCTGGGGGAGGGTTAGGCCAGTGCACAGACATGCACTTGCCTACCTACATCACTGCAGGAATGGGAAAACTGATGAGCTGTGCCGGCCTAGGTTAGGATTATACCCTAAACTAATTTCCTTTCTTTGGAGCTGCATGTCCATACTGTTGGACTGGAAAAGATGCAAATAATAAACCCAAGAAGGTGGCAATCTGAACGTTGACAGGATGAATTTTACTACATATTCTACAGCAATGGTTTTCAAAAATAGCCAACAGGAAACAGATGTACCAAATACAGTAATTAAATGTGGATGGCATGTAGAAATGGCTGTCAATGTTTTAATTTTTGTTAAAGGCTGGAGATCAATGTGCTGATTAAGAAATCTGGAAATGTTTTGAAAATGTCTAGTAACCACTGAATGAAAAGGTGGCAGAACCAAAATGAATGGATGCAGTTTTTAAATTTTTTTTAAAAAATATCAATGAGAACAATTATCAAATATATTTGAAGTATTGCCGCATGTTTTCACTCTGCCATCTTTGAAACCTCTTTGAAACCTAAGAGAGTTGGCTAGCAATGGCTGCAATCCTAAAGCCACTTTTCTGGGAGTAAAACCTACTGAACACAATGGTGCTTACATTTGAGGAGAAATGTTTAGGATTGCACTGAATGTTCCTTTCCTCCTCTACTGCTAAGTTGGTGGACCTCCTTTTTTCAAAATACAGGTTCAACCTTGTCATACATGGATTTTTATACATGGATTTGACTCAACAAATGGCTCCTATAAATAAGAAGGAACATGCTGACCCCTAGAGAAGAGGAAAAATGCATCTCTTTAAAATCACGGTTGTAGAAAGAAGTCAGTGCAAACAATCATTCCATTCTTCATCTGAGCCTGGAAAAGGCAAGGGTCCTTTGCATTTCTAATTGCTGACATACTCTATACAAAGGTAAAAAGCTATATGTCCTTTGCATGTCCTGCTCCCAGGAAAGCATCTTTAGGATTGCAGCCATAGTGTTTAAATCTGCCTATAGCCTACTTGGAATTAATAAATTATGGGTGAAATCCAGAGTAACTATGGAGAGTCCTTGCTCCAGAGTAAGAACAAGTTACTCTGGATTGCAATATGAATTTCCCATAGGTTTTCACAATGTGGTGCAGTAACTATGGGTGCACATAATGTCTCTTATGTGCTCCCGTAGTTACTCTGGATTGTGCCCATAGGCTCTATTCATACAGACACTTTCCTGGGAGTAAGATCATTTGAACACAATGGGACTTACGTTTGAGTAGACACGGTTAGGATCATGCTCTATATGTATTAAATCATATATAATAATTTAAAATGTAATATTCAGTAATATGGTGTTTAAGCGCAACTTCCCCCATGCGCAACTTCCCCCATGAGCAGCATCCTTGCCAGTGCAACCTCTTCCTCCAAACAACATCCCCCAGTGCACCAGGAAGAGCACCAAATTGGCTGGATGTTGGTCAGTCTCCCATGTTAAGTACAGGACAGAAACACTTTGCCCCCTTTTCAGCCCCTGAAGGGTTAAATTCTCCAGATGGTTCTTGGTGGGAGTTCAGGTGACAGAAGGAACTCCCAGAATTCCATGCTTCAGGCCCAGCAGTTGGGGCGGAATGTTGATGAGTCAGCAATTCTCCAATGCAAAGTATAGGGAGGAAAACGTGTTGCGCCCTTTTTCACCCCCTTCCAGTTGGAATTTCCCAAAACCAGTTCTTAGTGCACCCCTCGGTCACAGAAGGAACACCCACCCCAAATTTCACGCTTCTAGGCCCAGCGGTTTTGGCAGGGCGGTGATGAGTCAGTCAGTCAGTCAGTCAGTCAGTGACTTTTCTCTTTTTTATATATAGATGTTCTATGCTTTTCTTGGATGTCCTACATGGGGAGGACTTCTCTGTCCGATTATGACATATGGTCACCCTGGTCTAGCAAAAATAAGAAAAGTTTGCTGGGTTTAAAATTTATTTAATCCCAAATCATGCTGAACCTGTTTAAATATAAGAACTTAAAAATTGAACTCGGTGTTGAATTTTTTTTTTTGGGGGGGGGGGTGAGTGGGTGGTGGGGGTTTGAGGTTATTTACTTGATTAACTTTAAAGTATTTACAATTATTTATTTGTTTTAATTTGTTTGAGGATGTCACTTCCAGCCATGACATCACTTTTAGTGGATTCTGGACTCTACAAAGTGGGTCCCAAGCTAGTTGAACCATTGCAATAAGCTGTTAGAAATGTTAGAAATGTGGCACCCTTAAGGGAGTGACACCACTAGTGAACAGAATGTCTAAAAATTATGGTTTTTAAGAATAATCCCATCATGTTATATACTGTTGGATGTGTATTTGCAGCAGAATGCAGTGAAACAAATCACTTTGAAATATATTATATCGAAAAGTGTGGCCATAAAACAAAGGAGGCATAGCAATGGCACAGAACCATGCCCACCATCCAGGTTATTGCCCCATCCACTGCATGGGGGTGATGTGCTAGCCTCCTTCACCTGGTGACACAAACCCTAGTGATGCCCCTGGCTTGCAGTATTGACCTGTAATCTCCCATTCATTTCAAAATATGCTTCATTGTAGGCTGTTGCTGATAGTTCAGTTCCTTATTGCTCCAGACTGGTATGGTAGGTTTGCCAAACAGGAGAACAGCGTCCACCACTTTCCTCTAAACAGGAAAAGACTTTGAACTTATAAAGTTGGTCTAACACTGAAGAGTTGTTCCAAAATTATGAAGTTTACTTTTTGCATTTTGAAACAGTTGATCAAATAAAGCCCTATTTTCAGCTATGGGATATAATCTAAAATTAGCTACTCAGTGCTGGCTCACTGTTCAGTATGATATATGTGAACAATAGATCTAAGCAATCAAGGATTTGGAGATAAGTGCTTTACAAGCTTCATGGATTAAGAAAGAAAATCTACAGCAAAATCACTCAGCACTGCATGTCATATTACAATAGAGAAAGTTTATTTTAATATACTTTCTGTACACCTTTGTACAAAAGAGAAAGCAGAAATATACTTTCTCTTTTGAATGTGATGCCCCATTTCCTAAGATTTTTCTATTCTTTAATTATTCTAAACTTTTCTAAGTGGTCTGTTAACTTCTACAGAGACCACAGAATGATTTTTCCACCCCAACTTTTATATTAATTAGCATTGCCATAGAAAAGAGCATCATGTAGCCTTTCACCAAGGAAAACGCCCCATTTGGGAATGGCAAATATTTCCGTAAAGGGTTGGCAGCATAGCTCCTTTTAACTTTCTATTTGAAAAATCCATAATTATTGCTCTGAGACCTTACTATTTCAATATTATTAGAAGTCCTTTCAAGTTTGCAAAACAGCCCACAATTTCTTAGAAACATACCATGTCGTTTTCATTGCTGTTGTATAATCCTTTAATCTCATGAAGCCACAAAGTTAATTCTTCAAAACAAGTCTCAACAAAATGCTTCCTTTTCATAATGCAAAGGCTTTTGGGAACAGTCAGAAGACATATTACTTTATCGTTTGGGACCTTCTCATAGGAAAATTGATAGGACCATTGGGAAACAAAAAAATAGTGTCTCTCAAACAGTGTGGTAATGAAACAATAACTGTGTGTTTATTGTTGATGGAAGTTTGTGTAGAACTTTGATTTTTTTTTAAAATTCTGAATATTCCTCCAAAGGTAATTTTACCCAGTTGGCTTGCCTTGATTCTTAATTTAGGCTGCAATCCTGAAGACCTTCCTGAACATAATGGGGCTTACTTTTGAGTAGACATGGTTAGGATTGTGCTCTCTGTGTCTTAAGTTAAATATCTAGTTTTCAAAAATAGAAAGACAAAACAGGTTTCATCATTAAGTGACCACTGTACAATTCAGCAATGGAGATGAATGGGAGTAGATGCCAGATTTTGTATCATAGTTTTGCAAATAGCAGAATCTAGTCTGATTCTTTCTATCACCTCCTGTAATTTCATCTTCATCATTCATTCATCAGCACTGGCATCCTTCAGTCTCAAAAGACTATGGCATCGTGCTCTGATTGGAGGTCCTAAAACAGTGTCTGGCTAAAAAGGCCAATTCAAGAGTGGCAATCCCTGCCACACTGAGGACAGATAAAGTCTGTCCCCTGACCAGCCCCCAGATTTCTCTGGTTCCGGGTTTGTCTCTTTGCTTCAGCCTACCGAACAAGTGTCTCTTTGTATTGGAAAAGGCCATGCTGCAACTTTTGCCTCCAAGCTGAACGATCAGAGGTCAAGGTTTCCCAGCTGTTGATGTCCATTCCCAAGACCTTTAGATCCCTCTTGCAGATGTCCTTATATCGCAGCTGTGGTCTCCCTCTAGGGTGCTTTCCCTGCACTAATTCTCCATACAGGAGATCTTTTAGAATCCAACCATCAGCCATTCTCACGACATGCCCAAGCCAGCGTAGATGTCGCTGTTTCAGAAGTGTGTACATGCTAGAGATTCCAGCACGTTCCAAGACTGTGTCATTTGAGACTTTGTCATGCCAGGTGATGCCAATGGCAGACATTAAAAGCTTAGAATCTTGCTTGATTTTACATAGGGGTAGAAAAATTGCACCTTTCCCATCCTCCCTTTTTCAGTATATTAGTTCACATCCTATCTGGAGAAGTATTCTAGCAAAAGCTTGCTACTTTGTGACATTTTGGATGGTTCAAAGTACCTCATGAAGAAAAAAAATGAGAGAAGTACATCCTCAGGGGAGAAACTAAATAAATCATTCTTTTTTGTTTGTTTGTTTCCAAATTGGAAGATAGAGATGTGGTTAAAGGTCAATTACTGTCAATTACCCCACTGTTGTTTATTTAAATGCTTTTGACATTGTTGTATGGAAATTGCAGAAGATTCCACCCATTCATCCCCAAAAGATAGACACACTACACTTGCAATGGTGTCTTACTCAAGAGTAGCCAAAAAACCCCTGGGCTCTAATTAGCTGTGGGTGTGATGCACAGCTGCAGCCACTAGAGGCAGACTTGTATCCTTACAGGATATAAGCAGCACTGGTATTGGCATCCTTCAGTCTTGAAAGACTATGGTATCATGCTCTGATTGGAGGTCCTGAAACAACATCTAGTGTGACTAAAGAGGCCAATGTGAGAGTGGGAATCCCTTCCACACTGAGGACAAATAAATTCCGTCCCCTGCCCAGGCCCAGGTTTCGCTGCTTTCGGGTCTGTCTCTTTGCTTCAGCCTGCCGAACAAGTGTCTCTTCCAGTTGGAGAAGGCCATGCTGTGTCTTTTGCCTCCATGCTGAATGGTCAGAGGTCAAGGTTTCCCAGCTGTTGATGTCCATTCCCAAGGCCTTTAGATCCCTCTTGCAGATATCCTTGTATCGCAGCTATGGTCTCCTTCTTGGGCGCTTTCCCTGCACTAATTCTCCATATAAGAGATCTTTTGGAATCCGACCATCAGCCATTCTCACGACATGCCCAAGCCAGCGTAGACGCCGCTGTTTCAGAAGTGTGAATATGCTAGAGATTCCAGCACGTTCCAATACTGCGTCATTTGAGACTTTGTCATGCCAGGTGATGCCAAGAATACGTCGGAGACAGCACATATGGAAGGTGTTCAGCTTTCTCTCCTGCCATGCATAAAGGGTCCAAGACTCACTGCAGTACAAGAGTGTGCTCAGGACGCAAGCTCTATAGACCTGGATCTTTGTATGTTCCGTCAGCTTCTTATTAAGCCATACTCTCTTTGTAAGCCTGGAGAATGTAGTAGCCGCTTTACCAATGCGTTTATTCAGCTCAGAGTCTAAGGAGAGAGTGTCAGAGATAGTTGAGCCAAGGTACACAAAGTCATGGACAACCTCCAGTTCATGTTCAGAGATTGTGATACAGGGAGGTGGATCCACACCCTGACCCATGACTTGTGTTTTCTTCAAGCTGATTGTTAGTCCAAAGTCTTGGCAGGCTTTGCTAAAACGGTCCATAAGTTTTTGAAGGTCTTCGGCAGAGTGAGCAGTAACAGCAGCATCATCAGCAAAGAGGAAATCCCGCAAGCATTTCAGCTGGACATTGGACTTTGCTCTTAGTCTGGAAGGATTGTAGAGTTTTCCGTCTGATCTGGTCCGGAGATAGATTCCCTCTGTTGCGTTTCCAAAAGCATGCTTCAGCATGACTGCAAAAAAGATCCCAAATAAAGTTGGTGCGAGGACGCAGCCCTGCTTCACTCCACTTCGGATGTGAAAGGAGTCTAATGTTAGGCCATCAAAAACTACAGTGCCCTTCATGTCCTCGTGAAAGGACCTGATGATGTTGAGGAGCTTAGGTGGGCATCCAATCTTGGGGAGGATTTTAAAAAGGCCATCCCTACTAACCAAATCAAAAGCCTTTGTAAGATCTATGAAGGCTACAAAGAGTGGCTGTCTTTGTACCCTACATTTCTCTTGCAACTGTCGAAGGGAAAATACCATATCAGTGGTGGACCTGTTGGCTCGAAATCCACACTGTGATTCAGGATAGATTATCTCTGCAAGCACCTGAAGCCTCTTCAGTATGACACGGGCAAGCAGCTTCCCTCCAACACTAAGAAGAGAGATGCCACGGTAGTTGTTACAATCACCCTGTCGCCTTTGTTCTTGTACAGTGTGACAATATTAGCGTCCTTCATGTCCTGTGGTACTCCACCTTCCCTCCAACAAAGGCAGAAAATCTCGTACAGTTCAGTGGAAATGGTCCCTCTACAGCACCTCAGAACTTCAGCAGGGATGTTATCTTTCCCGGGTGCCTTGCCAAAAGCAAGGGAATCCAGGACTTCGTTTAGTTCTTCTAAAGTTGGTTCACTGTCAAGCTCCTCCAAGACAGGCAGGCACTCAATGTTGTTTAATGCTTCTTCAGTTACTGCATTTTCTCTGGAGTATAGCTCAGAGTAGTGCTGCACCCAGCGTGCCATCTGCTGTGCTCGGTCCTGGATGACCTCACCTGTAGCAGACTTAAGTGGGGCAGATTTCCTCACTGTTGGACCTAGGGCCTGCTTGATGCCATCATACATCCTCTTGATGTTGCCTGTGTCAGCTGCTACCTGGATCTGAGAGCAAAGCTGCAGCCAATAATTGTTAGCACATCTCCTGGCAATCTGTTGGACTTTGCTACGGGTGACTCGCAGGGCTTGAAGGTTGCGCTCACTAGAACAGGCTTTATATGCAGTTAGAGCTCTCCTCTTTTCCTCAAGGGCTGGTGTCATCTTCTCCAAGTGGGCTTCAAACCAATCTGCTGTCTTTCTAACCTGCTTACCAAAAACTGACAAGGCGGTAGTATAAACAGCATTCTTGAAATGTTCCCATCGTTCAGAAGCATTTGCTTCAGCCGGGCCTGGGAGAATTTCCTCAAGTGCTTGGTCAAATTCCAACACCTTTTCCAGACTGCGGGTCTTGCTGATATTGATTCGTGGTCTTCCTTCCTTCTTTGAGTAATGCATCCTCTTTGCTTGTAATTTTACTCTGCTGTACACCAAGGAGTGGTCTGTATCGCAATCAGCACTCTGATAGCTACGTGTGATCTTAATGCTGGGAAGGCTGGAGCGCCTGGTGAGGATCAGGTCAAGCTGATGCCAATGCTTTGATCTAGGGTGTTGCCAAGACACTCTGTGTTGAGGCTTTGTGTTAAAGAACGTATTGCTAACGCAAAAATCATAATAGCAGCAAAACTCCAGCAAGCGTTGGCCGTTTTCATTCATCTTCCCAATGCCAAAACGACCTAGACAAGCAGGCCAAGAACTATGGTCAGATCCAACTCTGACCATTAAAATCACCAAGAATAAACAATGGTTCTTTCTCAGGGATTTTCTTGATAGTGGCAGCCAGATCATCACAGAATTCGTCTTTGGATTCTGCTGAAGATGATAGTGTTGGTGCATATGTACTAATAAGAGTGACCAGCCCTACTGATGACTGTAGCTGCAGAGAGAGAATTCTTTCACTTCCTCCAGTAGGTGGGATAATGGATCCAAGTAGGGTGTTTCTAACTGCAAAGCCAACTCCATATTCCCTAGTCTCACTTGATGGCTTTCCCTGCCAGAAAAATGAGAAATTTCTCTCCTTAATAGATCCTGAGTCTGACAGCCTTGTCTCTTGAAGGGCAACTATGTCCATCTCCAGTCTGCTCAGCTCCATATCAATGACAGCTGTCTTACGTACGTCATCCAGTTCTCGTAAATTGTCAGAAAAGCCGGGGGTCATTGTCCGAACGTTCCCGGTGCCCAACTTAAGGGCTGAAGTTTTCTTATGTTTATTGCATGGTGCTGAGTTGTCGATCTGCTTATCGGTTTTCACCCTAAACCCCACGCACCCAGTGAGGTTAACAGACCGTGGCGAGGCAGCATCTTACTGGCTGGGGGATGCCCAGCTTAAGGCGGGCGATAGCTGCCCAATGAGGCACGATGACCTCTCCCACCGTCGGAAGTAGCCCCTGGCGCCACGCTCTTCGCCAATCGAGCAACGACTTATAACCGGTAACTGCCACTTCCCGTGTTGTTTCCACACTGTACGCGAGGCTGGAGTTCCTCTCCAGAGCACGAAGGCCTGGGTAGGTTGTTATGGGGGATAGGCTGTTACCCAAGCAGAGAATCCCCCCTCTCCACACCGCTGAAACTGTCCAATGGAAAGGCAGAGCCAATACGATTGGTTCCAGCTGCGTCGCAGGAGTTACCAGAACGTGACTGTAACACAGTCACGAACTGCTTTCAGGACCAGCTCCGGATTTTTCCTCAAGGTTTACTCCTTAAGCCTTCCCCATAAATGAGTATAGCCACAAGGCAGCAGAGGTTTAGTAGGAGTTTTCCTTCTCCTAGGTAGGTTTGACAAGGACTCGTTCACATGATTTGCACACACACATGATTCACCCTCATATTCACCCTCACGTCACACTCAGTCTCGTGCTCCACTACCAGAGGCAGTATAGAGCTCCCCTCCAGTACAAACAACCAGCAGGGTAAGACCCAGACTGACCTTCCTCCTTCCAAAAATAGGCTGCAAACATTGAGGCATAAAAGGGACCTCCCCCCACACAAAGGAGAGAGAGAGAAAAAGAAGAAAAACAGCACCATGAATTCCAGAGAGCCCCTCCTCTCTCACAGAAAGGAAACTCTAGACACAACGGGGACCTCCCCCCACTCAAAAGAGAAAGGGAAAAAGAGAGGAAAACCAGCATCATGAATTCCAGAGAGCCCCTCCTCTCCCACAGAAAGGAAACGGGGACCTCCCCCCACTCAAAAGAGAAAGGGAAAAAGAGAGGAAAACCAGCACCATGAATCCCAGAGAGCCCCTCCTCTCTCACAGGAAGGAAACTCTAGGAACAAAGGAAACTCTAGGCATCATAAATCCCAGAGAGCCCCTCCTCTCTCACAGGGAGGAAGCTCTAGACACAACAGGACCCCCCCCACTCAAAAGAGAAAAAACAGAGGAAAAACCAGCACCATGAATCCCAGAGAGCCCCTCCTCTCTCACAGGAAGGAAACTCTAGGGACCAAGGAAACTCTAGGGACCATAAATCCCAGAGAGCCTCTCCTCTCTCACAGGAAGGAAACTCTAGACACAACGGGGACCACCCCACTCAAAAGAGAAAGGGAAAAAGAGAGAAAAACCAGCACCATGAATCCCAGAGAGCCCCTCCTCTCTCACAGGAAGGAAACTCTAGGAACAAAGGAAACTCTAGGCACCATAAATCCCAGAGAGCCTCTCCTCTCTCGCAGGATGGAAACTCTAGACACAATGGGGACCACCCCCACTCAAAAGAGAAAGGAAAAAGAGAGGAAAACCAGCACCATGAATCCCAGAGAGCCCCTCCTCTCTCACAGGAAAGAAACTCTACGGACCAAGGAAACTCTAGGCACCATAAATCTCAGAGTGCCCCTCCTCTCTCACAGGAAGGAAACTCTAGGCACAACAGGACCTCCCCCCACTCAAAAGAGAGAGAGGGGAAAAAAAAAAAAAAGAAAAACCACGACGATGAATCCCAGAGTGCCCCTCCTCTCTCACAGGAAGGAAGCTCTAGGCACAACAGGACATCCCCCCAATAAAAAGAGGGAGAGAAAAGAGAGGGGAAAACAGCAAGAACCTCCCTCCACTCTATTTTCTCAATGCTGAGAAAATTAAAACATAAATCTCACCTGCCCCCACAAAGAAACCATCAAGGCCAGATCAGTGCTAGAGTGGCCTTCCCCATTCACATGTTGAGGAAACTGAACAGAATTCTCACCTGCCCCCACTAGAAGCATGTTAAGCTGGTTAGGTTCTAGTTGAAAAGAGGGTGGAGAAGGAGAGACATTGAACTGACTGTTTTACAGGCTGGCTTACCCACAGGCTTGCTGAGGAATGATTACTGGACTAGCTAACTGATTGGACCTACTGATTGTTTAATGGACTGTTTGGCTATCTGCCTTAATAAACTATCGAAACTGATAACCTGTCTGATAGGCTGGTGAGACCAATAAACTAACAAACCAGTAAATTAAATAATAGACTGGCAGACAAAACCCATCCAATATGTGGGAGATGCTGGTAGTCTTATATGCGGTTGTTTTATAGAGTTATGACCAATTCATTCATGAAAAGTCAGGGGCGAGATCCTTGGTGATGTGACTTTGAACCAAACCTCCACAAAAGGGGATTTTTTTTTTGAAAAGGAGTGATCCTTCTAGTAATCACTAGTGCCAATCTCCATGGCTTCAGAAAGCTTTTGCTCAAACCCCTGCATTTGATAATTAAAGCCAGAAATGGCAGAAAATGACATGAGGGTCTGTTTTAAAGCAGCAAAGTTGATTAAATGGATACAGCGAAACATTCTGCCAGGGCGTCTAAGCTCTTTGCCTCTTCCCATGAATCTGACTTAATAACTTTGCTTTGAACTCTTGCTCTGGCACATCACACTTATCAGAGAGTGACAGAACTTAAAATTACAGGGAAGAGGCTTACAGAGTTTTCTCCCTTCTATTCTGTTTAAAAATGGAAATGATTCATTATTGCTTCCATACAGAGATTTCCTTGTCACTGTGATGGTTTTAAAACAGCACCCTGATCTGGTCTCCCCTTTACAGTTTCAAACTGTAGAAATGCATTATAGTTTCAAAATGCAATAGCTGCAGCCAGTACTTTTCCAGTTAGTTACCTGTGTTTTTGGAAAATACAATCTATCTATCTTTCTACCTGTCTGTCTGTCTGTCCATCCATCCGTCTGTCTAATTTCCAGTATTTATATACCACTTTTTTACTAAAAAGTTCACAAAGTGGTTTACAGCGAAAATGAAGTAACTAATAGCTATGCTGGATAAACAGAGATGAGTAGATGGGACCTCTTATCCATGCATTTTGAATCTGTAGATTTGCATCACTACAGATGCTGAACTCCCTGAATTGCCCCACTGAAAATTTTCCATATGTGATAGAAGCCTTGCTCGGGAGAATGCCACCAGGAATCTTTTCTTCTAGCATCTCCTCGTTTTTGGTGGTATAAAGCCTGTCCAAGGTTCAGAACAGCTCCTGTTGTCTTTGAAGCTCCAGTCAGCTCAGAAAACTTTGAATTTCATTATTTGCAGTTTTCAGTATCCATGGGGTAGGGGATTCAGGACTGGAATTCTCACAGATAAGGAGGCATCACCTTTATATCTATTTATATATACACCACTGGGGAGTACTCCAGCCCTCTGAGAAGGCGAGAGAAGCACTTTTAACACTCAAAGAGGCAAGATGATGGATAAGGCAGTGAACAGTGCAATCCTAAGTAAGTAAGTTACATTTTGTTCAGTGGGGCTTACTCCCAGCAAAGTGCTCTTAGGATTGAAGCTGAAATAAAATTTGATTGTGAAATCAATTTATTATAACTAAATTGTATTTCTTCAAACCAGAATTCCAGTCTCAAAGATTGTACTGGTAGCTGGTGTAACTCTAAGGATGGTAAGCAGGCACTGCAGGCCAAAACAAGGAGAGTTGGATTTGGTATGCACATTTGCTGTCATGATCCACACCTTACTTCCTTGTCCATGGTTCCTTCAGCTCTAATCTGCCTAGTATCACCTACTGTTCTCTCCCCTGCCCATCCCATACCAATGCCTGGTCAAATTACAGTGATCTCTGATGCCATCACTGGTTTGTGGTGGCGGCTTGGAATGACTGACTAGTGATGTACATTCATGACAGTGGGAGTCTTTCATTAGATAGAAAGTAATTTAAAAAATTGGAAATACAATAGTTGCATGGACAACAGGAAAAATTATTAGCAATAGCAAAAATAATACAGCAATAGCAAAACATTCAAGCAAAATAATTTCAACACCTCCCACCCCCAATGCTTTGCTTCAAAAAAATGTCCACCCAGAACCCCCAAAAAGCAATAAATGTGTGTTTAGAATCAGCAATGGGAAATAAAATGTGACATGGACCCAGATGAGATTTACAGCCGGTCCCAAGTGAACATCATGTTTTGGCAGTTGACTTTTCCTTCCTTTGAGAACTCCATTTTCTTTGTTAGTTGTGTTGTAGAGGCCAGGATGATGGAACCTGATTCCAAATTGTCCAGCTAAGCAGCTGATGGTTTATGATAAGAACTGATTAATGTATCTTAATCTTCCTTCCTTCTTTCCCTTTCATTAATATTTATATCAGGCAGATGTATCCCCACAGGACTGTTTCAGATAGTACATCTTAGTCATCAGTTCACAGCTGAAATAGTTAGCTGCAACTCGCAATTTTTTTTCAGAAACAAACATCATATGCAACTGTGTCTGTCTCTGTTCATTGTTTAAAAAGCACGTTTTTCACATTCGCTCATCCAGTCTGATAATAATCAAACAATAAATATATGGCGAGAGAACAAGAGAGATGACATCCATTGCTTAAATAATTAGCAATTAGGAAAAGCCATGACATCACCACATAATCAAGAAGACAGAATGTAATGAGAAAGAGAGCGAGTACATGAGCTCATGCACAAGCACACTGAATATTTTAAGCAATGGCCACAGAGATGTTTCTGTAAATTACCTTCCTTTGGCTAGCAAGTCCTGTTCTGATTTTGGCTGCAATCCTAACCTCTATTTAGGCTGGCATAAGGACTAGCACAAGTCCTGTGCTGGCCTGGGAATGTCACAAAAGTGCTGTAAGACAGTAATGTGCCACTCCTGCAGGAGGGTTAGACCAATGCACAGATATGTGCTTATCTACATCACCATGGGAATGGGAAGACCAATGAGTTGTGCCAACCTAGGTTAGGATTGTACCCTAAGTTACCGCTATCTGAGAATCTCCCACACCTGCGTTGCTTGTGCCCACAGCTGGAGGATACAGGAGGACAGTAGGAATGGGTGAAACTGTTCTGCTGTGAACGTTTTGGCAGAAATAGGAATGAGTTCATTTTACTCTGTCCCCAAATGAAAGGACTCTACTCAGGGTCACGGTCTGAAGAAACATGAGTCCTAGCAAATTTGTAGAAGTGGTTCTGGTTCTGGTCATTGCCTGGATAGAGTCTCTCTTGAGAAGTGAGTGGGTAACATTGTGCCTAGTGCATCTGCTGCTGGGACCATCCTCTGAGAACAGAACTCCCCTCCATGAATGGAAGGAACATTTTACTTGCAGAGACACATAGGATGCAATCCTATGCCTGTCAACCCAGAAGTAAGTCAATTATATTCAATGGCACTTACTCCCAGGAAAGTGTGTTCAGGACTGCAGCCATATTCAATTTGTGCAATAAGCTCTGGCCCGGTGAAATGTGCCTTCTGTACATAGAGAGAGCTTTCTTCACGGTGCTGGGATGCTGGCATAGTTGGGATGCTCCCCTGTGTACGTTACACTGAGCTTCATCATGAAAGAAAGGTGAGATATAAGGCTAATAATTAAAATTTTAAAAGCATGGCTTCAAATGGAGATGAAAGTTGCTCAATATGGTGGGCTTGCCACGTGCAGCACATCACCCTTCACCAAAATGTCCTTTTTCCTTAGGCATACAGAATAATCCTATTTTTATTGCATCTTGTAACAAGAATGCCGTAAAAGTGACCAAGCTCTTCAATCAAGATGTTTCAAAGGATCCTTTCTCTCCCCCTCATCAGTTGAGAAAAACAGATGGAAACCTGTTATTTATTAAAGGCAACCAAATTTAAGCACACACTGCTGCCTAAAGGAAAAGTGAGGAATGACTCCAGTAATAAAGACAGATAACAAGCATTAATGCTATCCTTGACAGCTATACTGAATATTGCAAGATGTCTTTAGCCACGCATAATTTTTAGACCAATCCCTTGATTTTATTTTCAGATGTACTTCTGGGACTATATATATTTCAGATGTAATTCTGTGACTATATATAGTCACAGCATGTCATATAAGAACTGCATTAGTGATGTTTGAGATTTTGAATGTACTGTATATTAAACCTTCACATTTAGAAAAGTAATTTTTCAGATCTATATTATCTTATTTTTTCCCACATTTTGGAAAAAAAAATATTTCCAGGGCTATCCTTCATTATTCCTTGTTATTTTGGTACTTTTGCTTGCTATGGAGTGGCAGAATTGGGCCAGGGTGACCATATAGAATGCTTGTATTGCACCCTTCATTGCACAGAAGAGGGAATTTAGGCAGGTGGAGCTCAACACAGAAGGGTTTAAAAAACAGCACCTTTCTACATATACTCTTCTATGTAATGTTTAAAGGTAGAGACACTCTGTCTTCCATTCTATATGGTCACCCTGGATTGGGCTATTAATTATGATTAGCAGTTTTTAAGCTATTAAAGGAACTGAGTACAATCCTTCTCCAAGGGGGAGGCATGACATATAAGGAAAATTCCATCAGAATAAGTTTCTTGAAACTTTCCTTACCCCTTTGCTTTAGTGGAGGCCAAGAAAGAAGATTGAAAGCCTAATCTTATGGGTGTTTTCCAGTGGCAGAGCTAGTGTTTTGCCAGCTTTAGCTGCTGAAAAGCAGCTGTAAAATATGCTCTGGCACATGCAGAAAAGCATGCTACCATGCAGAAAAGCATGCCACTGGGAAGACCAGAGCCTTCTTGTGTATATTGTCAGACTGCTTACCTCCTGCCAGGCAGGTAAACCTGTGAGGAGTTTGTAAACCAAGTGCAGTTTGACACATGCTTTTTCATTTATGTGGTGTAATTTTTCTCTCTGTTGCTGCTCAAGCAAAATTTGTACTCAATGCTCAAGCATTGACATGTGTGGCAGTTCTCTGCATTTGTTAGGCTTTGCTATGGAAAGTTATCTTTGGTTTCCATAAACTCAGCGTATGTCATAAGCATTTTCTGGTGGAAATTTTAACAAGTTTTTGATGCTTTACCTGGGCTCCTGTATTGGTGTTACATCAGACAAGGAAAACTGCTACCAGCTGTTGGGATGTACAACGTTATTAAATAGCAGCAACATGATAGATGTGTGTGGTTCAGATAAGATTGTTGCTGAGGTAACAGGAAAAATGTGTCACATATGCAGTGACAGGTTGTTGCTGTGCATATGGGACACAACGAGGGCAATCTGAGATTGCACAATTACTGCAGCTAAAGGGGAAAATGTGGAAACACCAGGTAAAAGTTAAGAAGCAGGTCAATGTTTGCAGAAGTGAAATTTCACAGATGATAAATGAGTTTCTGCCAGACATCATGGGTTGTATCATCAGTGCTCCCAACCAGTTGTCCTTCCCATCTTTTGCAAGAGCCACTTCTTACATCTCAACTTTGTCCTACAGTACACATGGGGCTGCCATAATTCTCTTCCACAAAACTGGGACAGAAATCCAGAATTGTCCCAGTTTTCTGAGATATATGGCAACCCTAAGTACACAGTAGGTGAAGAGAGGAAGGAAAATCTGCTTGAACTGCAGCACAGTTGTGACCATTAAATGTTTCCCTAACACCAGCCTGCTGACATCCTAAGAAATGCCGTAATGCACTGTATAGCCTGCAACCTGGAAATTAAGGAGTGCTGTGTATTGACAAGTGAGACATTTAAAGCCCAAGCCTACCTAATTCCCCATGAACTGATGCAACCATACAATTGAAGATTTCAATCTCTAAAAAACCCCTCAAGGTAAGGGAACATTTATTCCCTTTCTTAGGAGGGTAACTCTTCACTGCTTTGCTGAGTCTACTCAGATTTGCACCAGCTATATAAGTAGCCATCACTCCTTAATTTAGCCTGTTTAAAAGGAAACATAGGCCTATATCCAAAAGTGAAATTAAGCCCCTTGCTCCGGAGCAGTTGACTTTCCATAAGATAACACTAAAGGGTGATGTAACTGTGTGGACCCGTAACTGCTATGGATTTTGCCCATAATCTGCTTTTGATCTGCAGCTTGATGTCAACCTATGGCTTGAGTATTACTAGATAGTATTTATCTTTTGTAATTTGAAGGTGTAAGTTTGTAAAACAGACCAATACAAATAGTCTGTTTTAAGGTCTCAAAGAGCCCCCATGCTTTCGACTTTAGAGTCATGCAGTGCATTCCCACTTCCCATAAGTTTCCATAAGGCCGGAAAAAAACCTTGTGAAGAAGAATGAGGGTGAAATGGGGCTGGTATTTTTGGATGCAAAATCTTGTTGGCTCATCATCTATATATATAAAACTGAAAAATCACTCACTCACTCACTCATCAATGGCCAGCCAAAACCACCAGGTCTAGAAGCATGAAATTCGGGGAGGGTGTTCTTCATGTGACATCAACACCCACCAAGAACCGATGTTGAGAAATTTAACCCTTAAGGGGCTGAAAAGGGGTGCAATGTGTTTTTGTTCTATTCTTAACATTGAAGACTGACTGATCAGCATTCAGCTGATGCACTGGGAGGGTGGATGCCCAGGGGGTGATGGTGCGCATGAGGGGACAGTGCACATGGGAGGACGGTGTGCATGGGGGGATGTTGTTTGGGGGTATTGCGCATGGGGGTATTGCACAGGGGGGCATGATGCGCATGGGGCTGTTGCATATGGTGCTCATGGGCAATGATGCCCATGGGGGGACGGTGCTCATGGGAGGACGATGCGCAGTGGGGGATGGCATATGGGGAATTTTTTTCCCACAACGCAGGTATGTTTTCTCTAGTATATAGTTCCATTCTCAGTAGAAAACAACAAAGCGTTCATGAAAATTGAAACTTGAACAGCCACCACACCGTGGAACACAGTTGACATGAGTTTTGGCTTTCTGTCAACAGCTATATCAAGTCTAGACCATCAGTTACTTTCACTGTTTTCTTGCAAGATGTTAGCCAGGCTATGGCCAATTGGAACACAATCCCAAAACAATTTTAGGGTTTGCAGCCTAAAATTGGATATTTAAAGTGTGAGAGACTGGAGGGTTAGGTGATTAAAAAGCCTCTTTGGAGTTAATGCAAAAGACAAAGTCTGCAATTCTAACCTCCACGTAGGCTAGCATAAGCCAGGATAAGTCCTGTGCTGACCTGGGGGTGTCACAACAGTGTCATCAGCCACTTCTTCCCCACTCCTGGGGGGTTAGGCTAATGCACAAGCATATGCACAAGCATACCATCACGGGAAAATATGTCAGGTGAGTTAGACTGGCCTAAACATCTTACGATAAGTTACACATATTTCAAATCAAGTTGTCATCATCATCACATTTCCATCAGCGTGATGCCACAACCTTCTTTAGTGGATTTACATTCCCCCTTCCTTCTCCCCATTTGTTCCATTCCCTCTAGGCTGACCAAATGCAAACAAGATCAAGTATTCTGTATTTGTAATACTTGGGTTGAAACAGGAATTTCTGGTAACACAGTTTCTAAGGTCACTGTTCTCTGCACATGGTGTCGGCATATCCACAACCCTCTTACCATGCGGTGCTCAGGGTTGGAAATTAACACAAGCTGACATAAAGCCCAAGGTTGCCATGTACCTCCTGAGGATCCTAGGAGTAGGTTCTTGGTCTGTGGCCATAAAAATGTATCAGGCATGCAAATGTAATCTCAACAGAGGTGCCATCCTGTACACATTTATTCCAGGAAAGTTGAAAAATTCTCATGTGCAACGTGTTATATTAGGCAAGACCATTTTGAAGCCACTGTGTGGTGATGCACTTATGTTCTCCTTCAGGATCATTGAACAAGTTAGTACTGGAAGGATCTGAGGAACTGTCAGAATCTTGCATGCACTGAGGTCAATATTTTCCACCAAATATTTATGGGTGTCTTGCCTGTCATCTTAGAAAAGCCTTGGGGCTGACACAAATGGAACTAAGATTTGTGATGGAAACTCTTGATTTAATTTGTCGACTTTAAAGCTCCTGCGGGAAGTTCCCGTTTTGTCATTCCGGGCAATTAAATCGAAGGGCAGTTTAACCCTTCCTTTGCTGTGCCATTTCCCTGCTCTAAATCCTGCTACTATTCTATGTTTCCTGCAATAAAAAATTGAAGGTACTGCATCATATTTGCTTTTGTGCAATGAGGCAACAATATCTTTTCCCCATGCAGTATTGGGGAAAAGATAAAGCATTCCCATCCTTAGCAATCAAAGATTGCTTTTAAGAAAATAAAATGTCAGATGAGCTACAATCATATATCTTCTCTATTATCAAGTCCATTTCAGCCCATTATTCATTTATTTATTTATTTATTTATTTATTTATTTATTTATATCCCACCTTTCTTCAAGTCTTGCCCAGATTTGATTTATTCCCCGAAGTGGGGAGAAGTAGTGAGAAATTAGAGGCTGCTGGCACTAGATGGCAGTGTATTAACAGTTTTCCTTGCTCTTGGAAACCAAACTGAAATCACTAGCCATTCTACTACAAAGAAAAAAGAAAAAAAAGAACATATATCAGCCTATAGATTCTTCTCTATCAATAATTTTGGTTGTGGTGTCAAAGCATTATCGTTGCTTTCTCAGAGTGAAGTTTGAGGTCAGTTTATTAGTACTGTAGATACACAAGTATGAAATAGGGTGGAGGTTAGTGTTAGTTTTACCAAAAAAGAAAAAAAATGAGTGAGACCATGAAGCATGTGATACATGGCATAGCAGAAAGGTATCAGATCTGGGACAGGCATTGTGAACATGTGAACATGTGAATACGAATGCTTCAGAAAGTTTTAAAGCAGAAAACTCAAAAAGAACAAGAAAAAAATGAAGGATGTCATTGTTCTTTTTCTTGTCTTCTTACTTTTAAAAATGTCCATGTGGGAATCAAACTCATGTTCCTCCAGGTGAGGTAAGGAAGGCATACATTTCCGACCTGATGGTTTATGAGCAGCAAAAACAAAAGCAGGTTTTCTCAGGTTTCCTTTCAAGAGGACTAATTCTCAGGAAAGTGTGCAAAGATTGTAGCTTGAAAAGATTTGAGATTGGAAGTTGTGGGCCTGGGGCTGGAGCAAGGACCAAAAGCCCAGTTGCCACATCTGTGGGCCCTGTGAAAACCCTGTGCCAACTATTGTACTACCTCCACCTGTGCACTGCTGTTGTCATCTCTGCCCATCCTCCAGCATGTTCTAGGGCAGGGATCTTCAACCCTGACAGTGCTGGTCCGCAGAGCCTTGTCCACTGGGTCATGCCAACTCTAGGCCCCCAGACCGGACACAGGAGCCCTGGGGGCACTCAACCCCGGCCTGGCCCAGTCACCTCAAACTGGGGCCAACTGTGCAAGCGTGGTCCAGCTGCTGAGCTACACCTGCGCAGTTCGCCCCATCTGTGGGGTGAACTGCACAGCACAGCACAGCAGCCAGACCACGGCTGCACTGTTCATCCTGGCTGCGAGGCAAGCCAAGCTGTGCCTGCCCAGCAGCCTGGTATCGAGCTGTGCCT
Organism: Cryptoblepharus egeriae; assembly: GCA_030015325.1. NCBI lineage: Eukaryota > Metazoa > Chordata > Lepidosauria > Squamata > Scincidae > Cryptoblepharus > Cryptoblepharus egeriae. The sequence continues at coordinate 68,373,606 of JAREYC010000002.1, read as the reverse complement.
GTGCAGTTTGCCCTGGCTACAGGAGGAACCGTGCCTGGTCATGGTCCTCTCAGGGTTGAGGACCACTGTTCTAGGGGGCAAGTCAAGCCCAGCATGACCTTCCCCTCAGCACTCCAAAAGCTGTCTGAGGTTTCTGTAGTGCCCTTAATGGTAGAATCATAGAATCATAGAGTTGGAAGGGACCTAGTAGGTCATCTAGTCCAACCCCTTGCCTGCAGCAGGAATTCCCCCTATAGCATCCCTGACAAGTGCTTGTCAAGCCGTTGCTTAAAGATCCTCAGTGAGGGAGAATCTACCACCTCCCTTGGCAATTTGTTCCACTGATGAACCACCCTCACCGTCAGGAATTTTTTCCGGATATCCGACCGGAATCTCCTCTCTTGCAGTTTGTACCCATTGGTTCTGGTTCTGCTTTCAGAAGCAGCTATGAACAAATGAGCCCCTTCCTCCATATGACAGCCCTTCAGGTATCTGAAGAGGGCAATCATGTCTCGCCTCAGCCTTCTCTTCTCCAAGCTGAACATCCCAAGTTTCCCCAACCTTACCTCGTAGGGCTTGCCTTCCATCCCACTGATCATTCTTGTCGCTCTCCTCTGGACTTGCTCCAGTTTGGCTGCAGAAAACCAGAAAACCAGATGTAGTGCTCCAGAAGTCTCAGATTGCTTTTGGAGTGGAGAGGGAAGGCTATGCAAAGCTCTGTGCAACTGGCTACATATGGAAGTGGGGGCAGTGTGTTGCTGGAGAAGAAGCGTATTGCAGGCCTGGCCATGGGCAAAACAGCAGCCAGGTCCACAACTGGAGTCTGGCAACATTTCCATTTGAAGTTCCTTAAGAGGACTAAGAAAGCAAGCTTTGTAAGTCCAGTTTAGAGCACGATTCTAACCATGTCTTCTCTAAAGTAAGCCCCATTGTGTTCTATGGGTCTTACTCCCAGGAAAGTGTCTTTAGGATTGCAGCCTAAGTCCATTATTACTGGGCCAGCAGTGAAGACACAGGAGAAGCTGCTAATCTGTTGATGCAATAAGCACATAACAGAGTACAGTATTACACACTTGCACTTTTTGTCCTATGACTGGTCTTTGCTGTGAGCTGGACCCCCAACCCCACCCCCCACTCACAGGACCTCACAGAAAACATTGCCTCTTTGAATGTTCTGAGGCAACAACTTACCTTAATCTGCTTTTATCCAATTGTATGCTTATTGTCCTGTTGTCTATTTGTTTTTATGCCAATAAAAGTATGATTTGATTTGAAAGACCAAAGTGTTTGTCCTATGACTGGTCTTTGCTGTGGATTTGTAATCCATCTGTAATTCTATGTCATATTGCCGACGAACTGACACTCATTGAAATGCAACCAGCTGGATTGAGGGTTAATGAGGGACTCAATTTGCTGGCTGTGGAGGCTGAAACGTGCTGCCTCATAGGCATTCCACACATTTATAGACAGCAGGAGATTTAATCAGCAAAAGAAGACGATATCATGGCTGGAAAAGCTGTTCCTTTTGGAAGGACCGTGAAATACTATTTGGGAAAAATCTTCACCAACGACTGAGACAATAAGTTCTCACTCTAAAGTATTCATTCAACCAAATTTGGGAACTTTCTTAAACACTTTAATATTTAAGGAGACTGAGTGGTACAATCTCTCAGAACAGCACCATTCTTCTGTCCAGAACATTTTATGACTTTTAATAAAACACAAGCTTTTGTATGACCCCTCCTCCAAATTTATCTTTACAGGGGTCTCTCTGATGCATCTTATGGAAAACTAGAAAATGGAGGACTTACATGTTAAATACCGAAATAGAGGGCAGCAGTAGCTGAAGGAGCATGAAATGGAGGTCAAGGAAGACAAGCGCAAAATATGTGATTGTGAGAAAGCATAAGTATGTGTAAGAGTACAATCCTAACAATGTCTACTCAAAAGTAAGCCCATTATGCTCAATGGGTCTTACTCCCAGGAAAGCGTAAGTGCAGCAGCGTAAGTAAAACAGTCAAGAGAGAGGAACACTGTGTCAAAGGTTTCACAGAAATTCACTCATTCATTTTCAGTAAGTCACCAATTAGGGAGCCTGGCAATTTCTGTCTTGAACTACCAGTTATTCATTGCCAGACAAGTCAAGTGGCACATTAATACGGGCATTTTTATGGTATCACCACATGAGGGCCTCAGTCACATATTTTGACCTCAAATGTGAAATATTTCCAAATGTAACAGTCTCCTCCTCTCCCCTACACTCCATAGCATGCAGTCAAAGGGAGTTGCACTGTATGCTATGGTTGGAGGCCAAAAGGTTATTACTTATTTCTTGGTATGCCAATTTGTCCTCAATGGGTTCTCTTGGACACACTTCAGTTGTGTAGTTGGAGTAACGTCTGAAGAGAGAAAGGGGACATGTTCCAAGATTCACCCCTTTTTCCCTTCTCCCCCAAATAGCTTCCTGATTGTCCTCCTCCTCATCCTGAATCTCCCCCCAAACCACCCATGCTGCTGACCAATTTGCTTTGTTATGGCATCTGAGCAGTTCTGGGATGTATGGGGAGCCACTGGCTATTTCTTATATGCCACATTTGTGCCACTGCTTGGCCTTTTACAAGTGTGAGTTGGAAATACATTTTCATCTATGGCTATTTTAAACAATAATGTGGACACATCAATGCTTTAATCAAGGTTGACCAGATCAGTCACTAGCTAAGAGTTTATTGGTGCAGTTCTAAGCATGTCTACTCAGAAGTAAGTCCCATTGTGTTCAATGGTTCTGGGTGTGGGATTTGGATTGCAGCTAAAGACCATCAGAAGTGTTCGTGGCCAGGCCAGCTCTTGAGCTTTTAGTGCTAGTGATATGCTGGTATACCATGTAGGTGTTGGTGGTGATGCCATGGGGATCCAATTCAGGGCTCTGCCTTATGATTCCCAGCCACCTGATGCCAACACTGACTGAAAATGTGATTTGTACTGCTAGAGAAATAAATATTTCCTCTTCAAACAAATTTGCTGAAGGAGAATGAATGGGTTTCCAATAATACAAACGATGAGCTGGGATTCAGTAAAAAAAATACCTTTCCAGGGTTGTTGTGAGGATAAAAATTATTTATTTATTTTAAAAATTATATCCCATCTTTCTCATACCAAAGGAGGCTTACAAAGCTTAATAATAAAGTATAAAATATTGCAACAGAAGCAGGCAGGAAAAAAGCCCTCTTGCTTTTCTGAAGACATTATTTGCTCTCAGGAAACAAAAACTGTAGACTCCCCATACAGTACTTTTAGAAACAGCTTGCTTACTAAGGAACTGCATTTGGCTGTGATGATATCACCAACCCAAAACCAGGGTGACCATATGTCATAACCAGAAAAGAGAACAAGGCTCTCACAAAATGTAGGACTCCCAAGATAAATGTAGGACATGGCAAAATAAAAGCCAAAAGAATCACTCATAAACGTTGCTTTTGTGTGGTTAATGTAAACATTATATTATATAATATAGCAGGCCTCCTTCAGTCTTGAGAGACTATGGTATCGTGCTCTGCACTGCATACACTGCATGCGGGGCACAAAAGCCTGGGTTAGATTGTTATGGAGGATAGGCTGTTACCCAAGCAGCAAATCCCCCCTCTCCACGCCAATGAACTAGTCCAATGGAAAGGCAGCGCCAATACGATTAGATCCAGCTGCGTTGCAGAGCTGGGCTAAGAACAGGAGCTCACCATCTTGCGGGGCCAAACTGGGTCTCGAACCCTGGCCTGCTGGTTAACAGGCACAGCGTCTTAACTGCTTGCACCACCCACAGCCCTAATATTATATATAATAATTATATTATATAATTATATATTATATATTATATAAATATTTATATATAATATATATAATATTTATGTATAATAATAATAATTATATATAATAATAGTAATATATAATATATATTATATATTATAATATTTTATATAATATAATAAACAATTTAATAAACATTATATATATATATTTATTTATTTAATAATAAATATAATAAACATTATATTGTATATATTTAAATATATATTTAAATCTGTTACATATAATTTATTCCATATACAGTGCAATCCTAGTATGTCTACTCCTATTGTAAATCCTATTGTATTTAGTGGGGCCTACACCCAAGAAAGTGTATTTAAAATTGCAGCCATAGTTCATTAATTAGAAGACGACTACATGTTCTTGCTCACAAGGAAAATGAAGATCTTTTCCAGGATACAAGGCTAAAAAAGAGGACATGTCCTGGAAAGAAGAGGACATGTGGTCATCCTGACAAAACTCCAGTACGATACAGTCCTAACTGCTTGCAAGTTCCTTTAGAATCTGTTGCAGCAAAAAGGGGAGGAAGTATCTTTATGATGCAGCAAAAAGGGGTAAAGCAGATGAAAAATACCTTTTTGTTTGATGGTGTAATCCAATGCATATTTGCTCAGTTGTAAGCCCTTTTGGATTTAATGGGGCTTATTTGCAGTGCTGACTGCCAAGCACTGCCTCTGTAGGCCAGTATTGTAGGGAACAATTTTAAAGTATGGATAAGTCATAATATTCCCATAGGCATCTCCTGCGCCCGCCACACAGCCACATGCAATAAGATTTCAACCAAATATCAGTTATAAATTTATTCATTAAAGGGTGCAATCCTAACAAATTTAGGCTGGCCTAACTCACATGGTATATCTTTCAGTACTAGGATGCTGAGCCTATGCAATGGCATAACCCACCCTCTCCCAACCAATGGGGCAGACATGTCTTACAGCACTTTTGTGACATCCCAGGTCAGCACAGGTCTTATGTCAGGGCTTATGCTGGCCTAACTGGAGATTAGGATTGCAGCCGTAGTGTTTTCAAAACAGGCAACCTCACACCCTATAGTTCAAATATCTTTATGATTTCCTAAATGAGAGCCTATCTATCTACAGTATTTATATACCGCTTTTCAACTAACAAGTTCACAAAGCGGTTTACAAAGAAAATGGAAAAATAATAATAGCTAATTAATAGCTAATGGGTCCCTGTCCCAAAAGGGCTCACAATCTAAAATGCAAAAAAAGAACACCAGCAGAAGCCACTTGAACAGACATTGCTGGGGTGTGTAGGGCCAGTTACTCTCCCCCTGCTAAATAAAAGAGGAACACCCACTTGAAAGAGTGCCTCTTGCTCAGTTAGCAGGGGTTAGTCCAATCCTGTTCAAATTCTCAACAGCATTCCAGCCACAATGCAGACCCAAGACAAGAGAACAAATATTTGCCAACTTTGAGAATGTCTCTGTGATTGCCCTTTCATCACTGGAAGCCACATATGCCCCATTGACACTGGAAAGCTAGATAGTATTGGGTCTAATACTTTAAAAATTATATTCTTGAGTTCTGTTGTTATTAATTGGTGTTATTATTGTGAATTTTTTGAAGGGTCGGTAGTAAGGTTGCCATAATTCTCCTGCACAAAATCAGGACAGGACCGTCTGTCCCAAATGCCAATATGTGAACACAGTGCCCCCAAATCAGGATTGTCCCTGTTTGGGGGGACATATGGCAACACTATTCTTTGGGGCATATGGCAACACTAGTCAGGGGGATTTCCACTGTCAGGCCTGCTCTGTTCCCACATACAAGTTTGTTTCTTGGTTGAAGACATTGTAGCAGTAGATATTTTTTTAAAAAAATCATAATTAGTAGTGGTACTGATAGATACAAACAGTAATTAGTAGTTACAAGCATAAGTACTGATCACCTCAGTGAATTTCCTTTTATCCTAAAAATTATGTAGTAGATGTGCCCAGAGAAAAACTTGTCCATCTGGATTTAACTGGTAACATATTAGAACTCTTTTTCTACCTTTGGGCTGACACTGTTTCTTTAAGCCCTTTGGGCATGATGTCACTGTGAGCTTCGAAGGCACTTGCGAGACACACAGTGTGAGAGGTTGGAATCAGTTTTGAAGCTGCTGAAAACTGTCAAAGAAACAAACTACTGGCTGTGCAGTCATTCTAGGACACTGTGGGATGTGGAAAAACACAGGCTGCAAGAGGCATATTCAGATTCTCTTCTGTTGCTTGCTTGGTGCTGGAGGAGCTGAATGTGAACTACAAACTGCCCACAAGTAAAATTGAACAGGACTGATTAAAAAAACACACAAATGGGCAGCCTTCAATTGGATGATTTTGTAGCTGGATGGGTAGGAGGTAAGTGAAAAAGGCAGAAGAGGACGGGACACATGTGGCAGAATAGTGGGTAACCCTTTGCTGAGCTGAGCTGATAGCACCCACCTGAAAGTCTGGGTTTTTCTGAGTGATTATCTGTTCCAGAGGGACTGTATCCCATGTGTGCTGAAAAGTGTTTCTGAATTAAGCAGTTGTTGCAGCTGCATGAAGTGGTCTTTGCTTGTGATCAGTATACAGCCCTGTGTATGTCAAAGCCTAGCCTGAGATTCAGAAAGAAAAAGATGTATATCCTGATAAAAATGATCTGGGTTCTTCTTTCATTGCCCCCTGTCTCTTGTATCAGTGATGCAATCCATATTTCCTAAGAGGAATCAGCTATACAGATAAACCCTGATGTTTCAACAGCTGGCATTGACCAGTCAGAGCACACATCACGTCTACTCCCTTCATGAACTCTGCTTTTAACTGGAAATTCTGATAAGAGAGTATGGACAATTGCCAGCATTTCCCAAACATTTCACTTCCTAGTCCTGATATTTTCCTCTTCCAAATGCCTTAATTGCATTCCCACTGGATTCTCATATCTAGTCTTTACCAACCCAGCCAGTTTTCCCAAAGGGCCAGAGAATACACTTATACACATATTGTTCAACAGTGGGTGCTGTAAGCAGCAGCAGAACTAGGGTTGTCATGTGTCCTGGAAAACCAAGATAGTCCCGGTTTTCGGTGATTGCATTCACATAAGGCAAGTTTGAGAGGGATGTCTCTCCCGGTTTTGTGGAAGAGAATTATGGCAACTCCAAGCAGAATCCTATATAACAATGGGCGATTTCTCTTTTGCTCAATTCCAAATTGGATTAGTTTCCTGGCAAATGTTACTTAAAAAACCAACCTTTTTTAGCATTTTATTTCAGCTCATAACGTTGATACATGAAAACCAATGATTCTATGCACATGTATGTTAGCACATTGCCATTGGGCACTGCAATTCTAGTAGAAGTCAACAGCTTTATGAATAGCATTTGCCTCTTCTAAGCATTAAAATTAAAAAGCCATGAGGAGTATGTGCACATTATTATTTTGTAGACCACTCCCACGAGCCATACCTTGAGAGTATCCAAATCTCTGTGGAGGCTCAAGACTCCCAGGTCATCTCCTCTTAGGTGCTTTAACAGGAGTCAGGGAAGAGAACCCAGTTGAATAAATTCCCAGACACTTGGTAGCAGCTGATGTGACATCCTTCTAGGCCTGGCCTCCTAGTTGACTGATGTCACGTATAAGGCCCAGCTGAGTGCAGATGAGTCTGCAGCTTGCTCTTGTGTGGACCAAAAATGCTATGACGTGCTTGCGAATCAGTACATGCTCCAATCCGCAGTTTAGCAAATGAAGCTACCCTATGCAGTTAAAGACATGCATGTTCACTACCCAAGCATGTCCTTGCTCTTCTCCCTCCCTTTCAAAGTAGATTTAGCAGTATGTGAGCCAGGAATTTCAAAGAAGCTTCCCCCATCTTCCACGTTAATAGAAAAGGAAACGAGAAAGCCAAAGGAGGGGTCAGGGCTTATGCCTAGCTTGAGTATTAGTGGAATCCCTAGGGTTTCTATCATCTGATGCTGGAGGCCAATGCATCACCCATGATGGACCTCTTCTCATTTAGTGGGTGGGGCAATGCCCCAGGCATCTGGTGTGGTAATATACCATTGCCCTGCCCCTGCAGGTTTTTTGGCTATAACATTTTATAGAATATACTAGCAGAATTAATCAATCACTGCAGGTATAAAATCTTAAGAATATTTGTGCACCCCAGGCATGGCTAAGCCATGGTACAGGGCACTGACACCTGGCGGTGGGCACCAGTGAGAATTGGGCACCGCTGGGCAACAACAGGCACCAGGCACCAGAGAGAACCAGGGGCAGTGGCAGTTGAGATCAGACATCCCTACAAGGCACCAGACACTGGGCACCATTGGATGGCACCAGGTACCACTGTGCAGTGGGCAGCAGGCACCACCAAGTACCAGTGGGTTGCAATGGGCACAACTGGACACCAGGCATCCCTATGGGGTACTTACATCACAAAAGAAATATACTCCCCAAATTTCAAGCTTCTAGTTCCAGGGGTTGTAGCTGGGCACAGATCCGTCAATCTCCTGCGTCTCTAAAATTGATCACTCTTTCCTGATCCCTCTCACTTGTTTCCTAACACCATTTTTTGAGCAAGAGAAATCTGCCCAGATGTAGGAGGAGTAGCCCAGACCCCTACAGGAGAAAGGAGCTGGCAGGTGCTCCTTCGTTGTCTTTCTTTGCAGAGCAGCAGTGTGGGAAAGAAGGCTCAGGAGAGGCTGCAGGCAGAGTCTGACATGATTGGAGAAGGGTGGAGATGTGCTTGGCAATTGAATCAGTATTGTACTGCCTGTTGTACGAGTTTTTCCACCACTATGGCCCATAAAATTTTGCGGCCAGTTCCGATTTGGGTGTTGAGAGAATTCATCACTTTCTCTTTCTTCATTTCTTTCTCTACATTATTAGGAATGTTATGTGAAATGAGATGACATTCTGAATTTGGGAATATAGACAAGAATTTGGAAAAATCTAAGGATATCAGAAATTAAGCAGCTGGATGTACATTATGTCCAGTTGGAGCAGAAATTAGCTATAAATACTGACATGCAAACTTTTTCATATCTTTTCCTTTTTTATTTTTTGAAAGAGGAAGGAAGAGAGTAATTCTCAGTGGTCCAATGGCATTCCTGAAGCAGACTGAATTGATGTCTATTGGAATGATCTTATGGTATACCCAATCCTTTTCTGTCCCTGTGGTGAATAGACAAAAGCTCATCTAGGACTGATGTACGTGGCATTCCTTCTCAGGAAACATGGTTCACAACCATCAGCTTCGCCTTCTGATTGGATGTCTGGTAGCTGGCTCAGGTTTAAAAGCAGTAAATTATGTTGCCACACTGTCAAATGAAAAAGATAGTTAATACTAAGGAAAATGTAAATGATCCGCTACTTTTCCAGTAAAGGCAACAATGATTTATTAGGAGCACATGTTTTTTATTAACGAAGCCTCTCACATTACCAGAAAGAAACCTTGCCTTTTTGGCTTCTTGCACTCGCAATAGAGACTATTTGTTTGCTTTACATGTTACTTTTTCAGCAAGGACACAGCTCAGTATACCTTCCTGATGAGATTTATTTCTTTATTTAAGAGTTTTCTACTCCACATTTCACCCTACTTATAGCATTATTGAAACTTATACACATATCCAGCCCATAGGGTTTTATTTGATATACCTGCTCTAATACATTTATTTCAACACATGTTTTAATGGAATAGAGTCCACACTATCAGATGCAGCAAAGCAGGAGGTTTCCCACTGCTGTATCAGGTTGATCTAAGCTTGGATTACCTTCCTGTAATCCAAAGTGTACTGGTCTCCAGTAAGAATACTACCTGACGTGTGTAAAATGCCTTCTGAATGTGTCGAACGTGTATTGTCTGGATGTTGTCCTTACAACAATTTTGAATGGCAAGTATTTTTATCCCCATATTGCAACTGAGGCAGGGTGACTTGCCTAAGGCTACCTTGTGAACTCTACCTAGTTCAGGGCAAAGGTGAGAATTTGAATCAGGGAAGACCCGATTTACAGCTCAATTGCTTAGCCACTGTTACGCTAGAACATGACTTCATCCCTATTCATCAATGTGGCGCAAGTGGCTAAGACACTGTGCCTGTTAACCAGCAGGCCAAGGTTCGAGACCCAGGTCTGCCCCACCAGACAGGGTGAGCTCCTGTCCTTAGCCCAACTCTGCAACGCCAGCTGGATCCAATCGTACTGGCTCTGCCTTTCCATTGGACCAATTCAGTGGCGTGGAGAGGGGGGATTTGCTGCTTGGGTAACAGCCCATCCTCCATAACAATCTAACCCAGGCTTTCGTGCTTCGCATGCAGCGTATGCAGCGCTGAGCACGATACAATAGTCTTTCAAGACTGACGGAGGCCTGCTATAAGTCAACTTTCCACAGATTTATTTGTAAATATACAACTTTATACATTGAGGGAAAATGGGAGCCCAATTGAAATAAATGGGATTTACTGCAGACTAGACACATCCAGGATTGCTCTGTTAATAACTTTTTATATAGGAAACAACATCTATGTTAGAAGAGTTAAAACAGATTTGGCCTCTAAAAGCATTCTGAAATTTCAAAGAGCAGGTTAGCAAGTGCTAATTAATATAATTTGAAAGAAACAAACTGTTATGTTGTTTCAACTTGTTTTTTAGATTGATAGATCTATCAAACAGAAGATCACATGTGACCACCTCACCTAAGGCCAAGGTCCAGTTTTCCCATAATTAATAGAGTAGGAATTCTTAAGGTAGGGCATAGTTAGGAAAACAGACTATTCAATTTCACCGGTGGCAACATGATAAAATAATTATAGTAAGTCCTCTCCCTGAATAAGTAATGAATGGTTCATGTAAGGGAGATCATTCATGATTCATTTAGACTGATTCTCATTTATATCAGGGTTAGCCTTACCATGAAGCAACTTGAAATACTTGTATGGAGCAGAACCCTGGGAGATGCAGCCCTTCTATCTACTGCCTTCTCCAGCCTGATGCTCCACTTGTAGGAGCAAGTCAGAAGAGGATCATGACAGCCCTCTTCTTCCCCTCTGTGCAGCTGCTGGGAAACAACAAGTGCTACAGATCACCTCTCCCCTCCTACTTAGTCTTATGATTTCTGTCCTGTTGTATTTTGAAAGAATGCAGACTTCCATTCCCCACTCAGTGCTATATTTTAAAACCATCCACAAAGGAACAGAATCATCCCCTGGCTCCTGACTTTGTGGAAGGTGATGAACTTTAATTTTCTTATCTCTTAATAATTTATGGATTGATTTTACAGAATTTTTGTACATTCTCTGCTTTGCACAATCTACCTTATGTTTCCAGTTATTCCTTCCACACATCTTATTATTATTTTAAGCGCTATATGTTCCAAGTCACACTCTATCAGTAGGTAGTGTTCTTCATCCAACAAGCTGTAAATGTTTTGATAAGAGGAAATTTTGCAGGAAACCTTTTGCCCAAAGCTTGTGATTATGTAGAATATATAATTCCACGTGGAGAATGTAGTTCTCAATGCCGATACGGTACAATGAATTACACAATATTGGGCCTACAGCTAGCTGAGGAACTATATCTCATACATTTATTTCACATAGCCTAAAACAGTTCCTGCACTCAGGGTGTGGGAACCACTGTCTTGGGTAAACAGGATTCCATTTAAATGGAAATAGGATATATAGATCATTGTAATAAACATTGAAATGTATGATTGATTGCTCTTATGCAAGGCTTACTTATTTTCTAGGTGCTGCAGCTGTAATTGTGGGTCATCCTCTGGACACTGTTAAGGTAAATAGTTGCTTTAAAAGCAAGTTTTATAAACTGCACATACAAGAATTAAATTACTACTTCAAAGAACGATGATGCGAAAGCTTTCTGCAGTGGGCTAAATTTGACATGCATAATTAATACAATCTGCGGGGGTGGGAGGAGAGACATGTTGAAACAAGTAGAATTTAAGCACATAGATTCATGATATTTATGTGCAATTTATTGGGGGGGATGATATGTTTTCCAGTATAATTGTACAGTGGTATCTCGCTTAACAAGTGATCCACATAACAAGCAAAAATTTCTCACATAACAAGCGTTGCTTCACTTAACAAGCACTCTCATTGGCAGTTGGGGCAGATGTGCTGGCCAACAGGCCTTTTAAAAAGCATCAGGGGTGCTTACTGCGCCTGCCCATAGTGAAAGCAACACTTCTGCGCGGTTCCTCCTGTGGCTGGGCGTCCACAGGGCAGAGGGAGAGAAGAGCAGTGGAGAAGAGGGAAGCAGCTCAGGGCTTGCCAGAAGGTAGCAGGGGAGAGAGAGGCTCAGGATGGAGAGAAGGAGAAAGTGGGGAGACACTTTGAAGGTGTCTTGGATTGCAGCCTCCTAACCATGTCTACCCAGAAGTAAGCCCATTGTGTTAAATGGGTCCTAATACCAGGAAAGTATCTTTAGGATTGCAGGCTAAGGAGACTTCATTGGATCATGCATATTGAATGCATGTTTTTAATTCAATTCCAGTGTTTTGTCATCATTTTTATGTACAGTTAATATTTTTATATGAATATTTTTTGGGTTGTGGAGCCAATCATCTGAGTTTCCATTATTTCATATTGGAAAATCTGCTTCACATAAAGAGCGTTTCACATAACAAGCATGCTTCCGGAACGAATTAAACTTGTTATGTGAGGCACCACTGTAAAGCTACAAAATATTAAGAGTAAATGTGATTCTTACCCTAGAACAGTAGTACTTAGGTATTTCAGCCTGGGACCCACTTTCAATCTTAAAAATCTGTCTGGGACCCCCTGTCAAATTTACCTGGATGTGACATCATTGTGATGCCAGAGTTCTTCCATATCTACTCTGAAGCAAATCCCATTGTGGTCAATGAGACTTATTCCCAGGAAAACCCAGTGTCAGATTCCAAGATGGCGAATAACACCCTTTCGTGACCCCCCGATCCAAGGTCACAACCCCCACTTTGAGGACCATTGCTCTATAATATTAAAAAAATGAGTGATTAAGGATAGGCACATCTTCCTTTATTTTTTGACATATTAATTTTATTACGTGAGAGGCTTTCCTCACTTGAACTGAGAGCAACAGTTGGTTTGCCTAATATGACTAAGGCCACAATCCCAACCTTATATTCAGCCAACACAAGTCTCTTGCACTGGCCTGGACGTGGCCTTATTTGCCACCTCAAGAATTGGGAAGCTGGTGCATTGCCAGCCTCTAGAGCAGTGGTTCTCAAACTTCCTAATGCTATGACCCCTTAATACAGTTCCTCATGTTGTGGGGACCCCCAACCATAAAATTATTTTCTTTGCTACCTCATAAATGTAATTTTGCTACTGTTATGAATAGTAATGCAAATATCTGATATGCAGGATGTATTTTCATTGTTACAAATTAAAGCATAGTGATTAATCATAAAAACAATACATAATGATAGATAGATAGATAGATAGATAGATAGATAGATAGATAGATAGATAGATAGATAGATAGTAGATAGATAGATAGATAGATAGATAGATAGATAGATAGATAGATAGATAGATAGATGTGGCATAGCTAAGAGGGGATGACTGGGAAAGAAAGAAAGAAAGAAAGAAAGAAAGAAAGAAAGAAAGAAAGAAAGAAAGAAAGGGGAGGGAGGGAGGGAGGGGAGGAAGGAATGGGTAGGTAAGTACCTGGGTGAGAGGAGGCCTCCACAGGATTGGGATCTCAGGCAGCAGAGCCAGCCACTGTTTCCTAGGAGTAAGTCCCATTCACTATCATGGGACTGACTTCTGAGTAGACATGCATAGAACTGGGCTTTAAGGCTGCAATCCTCCCCGCCCCCAAGGCTCCACATTGTCTCACAGCTGCTCAGAGCTGTTTCTTATCAGCTTCTTCCAGCCACAGCGGCTCCAGTGTTTCTGCCAGGTCTTCCCACCTGGCCCCCTGCACCAGGAGTCTTTAGGCGACCCCCCGGAAAGCTCCAGGCGACCCCCAAAGGGGTCCCGACCCCCACTTTGAGAAACACTGCTCTAGAGGCTGCCTCTAGTGCCATTTTGCTGGAGGACAGGTGAGTTTGTGTTGGCTATGGTGCAAGGACTGAGAACGGGAGGCTTAAGGTGGAAGTGTTTCAGAGAAGGGGGAAGTGGGTAGCAAGTGCGCCTGAGGGCAACACAGGGCTGAGCACAGGGCCTAGCACAGGATCCTTATCCCACTCTTTGGTGACCTGGCGCAGCACTGACTCTGGTTCTGTGAAACCTCTTTAAGTGGAGTAGATCTGGGAAACCCTGTTAGGCCTGCTGCTGTGTTACTTGGAGTAAGGAGAATCAGTTCCCCTGACTCTAGGGTGAGCCTGCTTGCCTGCCAGCATGTGTAAGGATTGGGATGTAACGGTCCATCTAGTTTTGTGACATTTCATTCTCCAAACAAAATAATTCTAATAAGAAAAGGAGAAAGAAAAAGAGGCCTGACATAGGATCGGTTTGAACAACTGTTGTCACTTCATGCAAAGAGGAAGGGGTGAGTTCATGAAGCTCCTCACTGACCATTTGGCATACAGTTGGGCTGTCTGAGTCCCACCTAATCCCAGGGGTGAGATATATGAATATAGGAGTAAACTAAAATAATATACCAATCACATAATTAGCCGTGATTTGGATGTTCCACCCCTATGTAACCATGTAGGGGTGGTCATGAGAGGAGGGGTATGAATGAACTATTTGCATGGTGGACAGTCAGTATTAATCTGACCTGACCCATAGTGAAGAAAGGATGCAATGTATTGTAAAACCATAGTTGGCTATTTGGCCCATTAGATTAAAAAACCCAATCCAACAATACTTTATTTGGAACCATTCAAAAATAACTTTATTTAGAATCATTTGAAAGCTGATGAAGTACAGAACGTCTGGCTTAAGAATTCTGCAAAGATCTTCATTACCTGTCCTTGGCTGTTATCATCCGTCCTTGTGTGCTGTAACACAAAAGCAGATACAGCACACAAGCGTTACATAGGTGTTGATATAACACACAAGCGGCTGTATAAGACAATCCCAGTATCCCAAGACACTCTTCCACATGTATATTAGCCAGACCAAGAGCAGCTAAATACAGCAAAGTGCCTTTTGAATTGTTGGCCATACATTGAAGGAACCACACTTCAAGATATGGGAAATACAAAATTGTCTGCACTGATCAGACAGAAACCCCCAGAATCAACCTTGTCTTGAAAGCCAATGGTCTATGTGTCTTCTTCATTCTGTGAATGATGAAATGCTGCCTAAGGAGCTAGTGGCAAGATATAACTCCTCTGTTCCCAGGAACAGAATTATGGCTATGTACGCTTGGAGGATTCTGAAGAAAAAAGCAGCAAAGTACAGGGTTGGCTTGAATGCTCCCCCTTCCTGCCTTGCATGTGCCAGAGCACTAATCGTGATTGTGTATTTACAATTTTCTGTGTTGTCCGTGAATTTCTCTGGAAGTGAACCTCGAAAGAATATGTGCTTTCCAGTCCTGGCAAAACAATGACTTTGCTGTCATTGCTGGTAGTGCGTGCTAAAAACTGACAATAGGCCTTGTGGGAACATTTTTGCTACGTTTTCTACATTTGCCTGAGCACTGCCAAGAAACAAGCAACACATCTTTCAGGACTTCAAAAGACAACTGCCAGCCTGGCACCTTCGTTCTCTTTGGATCTGGATGCAGACTGGGAATAGCAACGAGGCAGCTTTGTGACATTTCCAAATCACTGGGGGAGGGGAGAAGTCTTCAATAGTGAATCAAGGATTGGAGTCATATAGTAATGCAGTACAGACTGATGAACACAGCAAAGGTGCATCCGAGGCAGAAGGGGTGAGAATGGTGACAAGTTCTGAATAGCTGAGTGTATTGAAAGCGGATTACGTTCAAGAACATCAGGTCTCTTCAAACCAACAGGAGAGCCATGTAGGATGTGCCCAGATTGAGTGCTTTGGCTCTCTCCAAAACTTGGAGTCCAGTTTGTTCACTTGAGGGCTCTGCCAGCCTTGATTTCAGTGAAATGAATGGGATTCATATGATGCTCAGTGAATAAAAGGGATCTGGAAGGCAGTTTAAGCATGTTCTGGATTTGAGTGTAGTTGCATTGGATTTCATAAGGAGGGGTAATATATACTGCAGATAAAGCACAGTCTTTCAAATCACCTTTACAATGAAGAATGAATACTAAAAGTGACGAGTTTCACAATTTTTATTTTCTGTTTTAAGGTGACAATCTTAACCAATTTAGGCCAGGCTTATGCACCTGGCATTTCTTCCCTTGGTGTTGAAGGGAGGTCGGCATATGCCTGTGCAGCAGCTTAACTCCCTCATGAGTGGGGCAGAAGTGTCTTGTGACACTTTTGTGACACCACCAGGTCAATACAGGACTTGTGCTGGGGCATATACCAGCCTAACTGGAGGTTAGGATTGCAGCCTTAGATCTGTTTCTGGCAATGCTAAAAGTGAAGAATTGCACAATGTTTGTTTTCCATGTTGTTTTGTTTTGATTGGACAAAGCAAGAATTGTTAATCGTAAAAGTGTCCATTGTTTGTAAAGTATACAGTCTGGTTTAATTAGAAGCATACTATTTCCATTATATTTCATCACTGTGTTTCTACAGGCTCGCTTGCAAGCTGGACAAGGCTATGGAAGCACATTTAACTGTGTCCTCACTGTGTACCGAAATGAAACTGTAAGTATATTATTTTGTCTGAAACATGTTGATAAATTTTTAAAAAGAAAAGAAAGATGTGAAGTACAACACAACAGAAATATTCATTTGTGAAATGGTCTCATCACTGATAGTGATCAGTGAATTTATTCGGTTATCAATTTCAGTAGCACCACATTTCATAATCTTGAGGGCTGCTTCATATATGATTTTTTTCTACACCAGTGTTCAGATCACAAAAACTTTTATTTTGGGCAAAATCCAGAGTAACTACGGGGAGTCCTTGCTCTGGTGTAAGAACAACTTACAGTGGTACCTCTCATAACAAGCACCTCACATAACAAGTAAAAAATTCCAAGAAATATTGTTTCACATATCAAGTTCCGCTTCACTTAACAAGCACTTATGCAGCCCTGACACTCTGCGCGGAGGCTCTTTGAAAGGGCTGCCGGCCAGCACTGCTGGCTCTAACTGCCCCCAAATTGGGGACAGTTGCCTGGGGGTGTCAGAGGCAGCTGCCCCTAACTGCCTCCTAGTGCCCCCACTGGCCACCTTGAACCTCCAGCAACAGCCCAGGTAAGCCTCGCAGGAAAGTGTCTTTGATTGAAGCCTCCTAACCATGTCTACCCAGAAGTAAGCCTCATTGTGTTAAATGGGGCTTACTCCCAGGAAAGTGTCTTTAGGATTTTAGCCTGAATCATCTTCATAGGATCATGCACGTTGAATACATGTTTTGAATTCAATTCCAGTGTTTTGTCACCATTTTTACATCCAGTTAATATTTTTATATGAATATCTTTTGGGTTGTGGAACCAATTTTCTGAGTTTCCATTATTTCCTATGGCAAAATCTGCTTTACTTAAAGAGCATTTCACTTAAAGAGCATGCTTCCGGAACGAATTAAGCTCTTTATGAGAGGCACCACTGTACTCTGGATTCCAATATGAATTTCCCATAGATTTTCAGTAAGTGGTGCAGTAACTACGGGTGCACGTAAAGTCTCTTATGTGCTCCCATAGTTACTCTGGATTTAGGGGTTTGTTAGATGTGTGTTTGTGGGGAAGCTACCATTAGAAGAGGACTCTTGAATGTCTTGTAATTTTAATTGTAGTTTAATTTTAATTATTTAATTGTAATGTAAATTTTAATTTAATTTTAATTGTAATTTAATTTTAATTGTGTTTTAATTTGTATTTATTATCTAATTTTAATGAGTTTTATTGTTCTTTTAATTACTGTCAGCCGCCTCTAGTTCCCTTCTTTAGGGAAGTAAGGCGGGATATAAATTTAAATAAATAAATAAATAAATAAATAAATTGTACTAACACAAGAAGAAAATACTCCTGTGATAAAAATGTTACTGCATAGTTACTCACAGAATGACAAAATGTCATTAAAATTAGGAAGCTCTATTAAAATTTCCAAGGAGAATCAAGAAGTATCTTGAGTTTACAGATTCAAAAAGGATACAAAGCCACAGTGAGCTTTAATATGGATAACACTCTGCATTGATTTAACATAGTCTAGTTTTGCTTCAATCAAGATTTAATCGAAGCTGGCACTCACAATGGGCCCCTATCTTGACTGTCAGAAACATGTGAAGTAGCATTTTAAAAGCAAGCATGCTCCTTTGCATTGCAGTGTGTAGTTTTAACTATAGTTGTGTCTACTCATATGGGATTTGAGGCCCAGACCCATCTTTCCACTCCACTGATTCACCTGCACCAAAAATGGACCTTCTGTATCCACTGGGGAGAAGGTGTGGATTGGTTGGCTTTGGAGAGGAAAGATGAATAGTTCCTCTTTTCCCTCTGTAAGCTTCCTGCTCCAGAATGGGTCTCCTGCACCAGCTTTGTAGGTTTGAGAAGAAAGAGGAGGCTGGAAAATGAGGTGTTAGGATCCCATGCACACAACTGCTACCAGATTCATACCTTTCCTGTACTTTCAAACTTGTCATTACCATCCAAATGTGGCAGGGTACTGTAGAGTGGGAAGTATAAAGGAGGATTATTCAAACTTCCTGTGCTCTAGAAGTTGTAACATCTTAAAATACTCTTGCAAGAAAGTCATTGAGCCCCACCATGCAAATGCACTTCACCACAACTTCCTTTGGCTTATTTAGAAGTTTGCAGCGATTTACTTAACATCCCTGCTGTGTGCTGCAGTCCATGGGATCACAAAGAGTCAAACATGACTGACTGACTAAACAACAACAGCAACATTTAACATCCTGCCTACTGTCATCTGCAGGTTTTTGGATTCTTCAAGGGAATGTCTTTTCCTCTAGTTAGTATTGCTATCTACAACTCAGTCGTTTTTGGCATCTTCAGCAACACCCAAAGGTTCATTAGCGAATATCGCTATGGGAATCCAAGCTGTCCTCCAGCACTCGCGGACTTGGCTTTAGCAAGCATGGCAGCAGGAACTGTTTCAGTAGGAATTGGTGGCCCAGTGGATCTGGTGAAGATACGGATGCAGATGCAGACACAAACTTTTCTTGAAGGTATGAATACAACGTTTCATTGTTATCAGCTATGCTTGTGCTTCTAACCTTCCTGATATTTTATTCTCTCGAACTGTGGATCAGTATTCTGTTGGCTACATCTGTCCCTAACTGGGGTATCTGGGGAGGGGTGTAGGTTGTTGGTAGTGCAGATGCCCTGCAGAAGGAAGAGTAGGACCCACAGGATCCACAGATGAGATTGCAGGACAGCAAGGTGAAGAAGACTGAGGAACAATCCTGCATGAAATCATGGAGAGCCATTTTAGAAGATCAGAGAGAGGTTGAAAGAGTAGAGCATGCATTGAATGAATGACTTCTGGATATAATTGAAATGTGCTGAAATTGAAATTACGTTTAATTCATTTTTGCTGCTATGGAGGCAACTTGAAAACAAAATGTGACATTAAAAATTTATCCCCTAATAAGGAAAACAGCCATTCTTTTGTTCTTGGCTGTTTTTGTCATCCATCAGGAAACTATTTTGTCAATTATGAAAACCATTAGGAAGTTCAAACAAGCAACATAGCACATATTTTGCATGAAGCCACAAGAACTGTTGCTTTTCCACCATTCATTTGGAATACCTCAGTCCCCGTAACACTCACAGGAAAGCACATCAGGGCCTAGAAACTGCTGTTATAGGCATTCTACAATGCACAGTATCTGCAGGATGTGCGGATCCACTGTGGCAAGACTTTTGTTGAGTTCCTAGTCCACACCTGCTTTGACTCAACAAGTACACAAGACTCACAGCCCAATCCAGAGCAACTAATCTGTCCACATAAGAGCCCTTAGGTTGCCCTATCTAACACTAGGTTGGAGCAACTGCAAGATGCTCCAGCCCAGTTACTCTGAAGGAGGCTTAGGGCAGAGCAAGGCAACATAGGGTGCCCTAAGAGAGGTGGACCTGCTCTGCCCTAACTGGGGCAGCCTAAGCAGCTCAGGAGAGGCAAGTTGAGGGCATGTTTAGCATTGCCTAGGGCAGAGCAGTTACTCTGTATCCAAAGCCTGTTTCCAAGGCAGAAATGCCCTCTTCCAGCCCTCAGAGTTATACCACCTCAGGAGCAGGTATAGTAATGAGTAGACCCATAGGGGTCCATGATAAGGCCCGAGTAAGAATGGCAGTGCTGACCAAAAATCTGAGTTCTTGGCCATCCTAGGTGCAACCCCTGCCTCTCAACCTCAGGATATGGAACAAACTACGGCTGCCCACAAACCTCAGGATACAGCAGGCCACTCCAAGAAGCCCCTTGTATTCACTGTAGAATGTACTGGCATCTCATCAGGGACTCCTTATAAGGCAGGCACCCAGTGGCGTCACCAGACTGGTGCGGCTGGTGTGGGCTGCATTGGGGATGCGCTCCGTATGGTGTGATGTGCCGGAGGAGTTTGACTGTCCTTTGGCAGGCCCCGGGCGTCAGCACACCCATTCAGGCCTGCTCCAAGGTGGAGAATCAGCCAGAAGCTGACACTTGTCTGAGGAGCTGGCCTGAACGGCCATCTGAGATGCACTGCGCAGAAACACACTGAGCATGCTGGACAGCTTGAGCGGAGACTTCCTTAGAGCAGAGAAAGTCCGTGCCTCTGCACAGCCATTCGGCCTCACTCAGGAGGCGGAGCGGCAGCCGAATGGCTTCAGAAAGAGTACTGCACAGGCACCAACTCTGACGCCTGCACAGTCTCCCCCGAAGCCAAAAGGCTTCAGAAAAGTACTGCGTAGGTGTCAGAGATGGTGCCTGCACAGTATTCTTTCTGAAGCCAGTTGGCTTCAGAAACAACTGCGCAGGCGCCAACTTTGGTGACTGTGCAGTCCAGGTGGGGGGGGGTGCGCATCCCAGGGATGACTCACAGACTTCTGCACCAGGTGATGTGCAGAGTCATGTCACCACTGTAGGCACCACAGCTGTTCCTTGTTCAGTGTGATCTGAGGGGTGTCTCCTCAGGAGCAAGTCTTCCCCTTGTGTCAATTACTTAGCATGCTCTGGAGCAGTTAGGACAGCCCAGGCTTCCTGACTCTCTGGATTCAGCATAACTTTCTGCTCTGGATACAGAATAGTTAGGAGAGTGCAGTTAGGTCAGAGCAGGCTGAATTTGCTCTGGATTGCAGCCTTAATGAGCCTTCTTCAGGACTCAGCCAGAGCCTTTTGGGGACTCTGACACAAATCAGAGTCTTTCCAATAAATGAGTCTGGCACAGCTCTGCAGAAAAAAATGGAGCTGCTGGTGTGTGTGCATGTGTCAGAGTTCTCATTTCACACTCTTCTGACGTCCCTATCCTGCCTGAAGCAAAAGCCCTGCTGCTCTTCAAGTGAGTTCAGCAGTGCAGAAAGCAGTCAATCTCCAAATCTACTCTTTTTTCCTAAGGAATAATTTACAAGGCACTTCCAGTTTCAAAACACAAGTCTGCAGGAATCTGGGACACAGAGTTTTGGTGACTCAGTCTTTCGAGTCAAGTCACCGATTCTTTATTCCACTTCAAACATCCTGTGGCCAGAAGTAATATCCTAATTGAAACAGAATAATGGCCCAATCCTACTGAACACACATTAGCCCTCCATCGGCATCACATCAGCCTCCCATCAGATACCACAACTGGTGTCACAACTGTTAGCACTGGCCTAGTGTCAGTGCTAATCTAGCACAAGCCTCTCTGGGTCAAACCCAGTTGGATGCTGGCAGGCTGGTGCTTGGCCAGAGTGCCAGGTGGTTTAGAGATGAGTGGGTCTATGGGGAAAAACATTCCAGGAAAAGGGAGGGTGGAGGAATGGTGTGGTGAAGGAGGGAGTGGGGAAGAAGGGAGGTGTGACTGGTGGAGTTCAGTTCTGCCAGATCCAGAGCCCTATGTCGTGCCTCATGGCCCCTTACAAGGAAGGAATACAGTCCACTGGCTAAATAGCTGGCATAGAGTTGATTAGCCTCATTGTGGGGTCTTATTTTCTTCACTTGTCCCTTTCCCTGAGGAATTGTTGGGACCAATTGGTGGCTGCTCAATCAGCCATAGTCTGCAGTGGCAGCCATTTTGTCACTGCAAGGCTGCCTAAGGATTGGTTCCTTAGCGTGGAGGATGCAGCAACTCCTTGAAATTGTTTATGTACTCTTACACCAAACATTTCATACAACATTTTATACAACAAATGAATGTTTTAAACCACGTGTATCATATACTGACTTGACAAGAGAGTGGAACCTGGCCATCATGCCATGTTGTATCTATCTGATGTGGGAAACACTTGTTTGCTGATGCATGGTGTGAGGAGAAGCCCTTAAAACGCTGAAGAGTGTTAAAATGTCTTTCTTGTTACTAATTTTGTGGGTTTATTTGCATTTGCAGCCAACCTCAACTTGAAGCACCAAGCAAGTGGCTTTGCAGTACAAACTGCCTACAGAGGTCCAATCCACTGTGTGGGTACAATTCTCCGGCAGGAGGGCTTAGCAGGACTATATAGAGGTTCTCTAGCAATGATTCTGAGGGACCTTCCTGGGTATTGCTTGTACTTTATCCCATATACGTTTCTCTGTGGATGGATCACTCCAGATGGACATCTTTCTCCTAGTCCCTTTTCAGTGTGGATGGCCGGTGGAATAGCAGGTATGACTATTTCTGAGATGAATAAGGAGACTGCTGTTTAATACATTTGAAATAACTTACTTGTAACATTCCTCAGTCTTCCCTGGAGCAGTGGTAATATTTAAATTTAAAACCTATTAATTGTGCTTGAGTTCTACATAAAGTCTTGCCAACTGGATTGGAAAAAAATAGTCCAGATGATTTGAAGACACCTGGGCCTCCTGCTGCCAGACTAAAGGGCAACACTGGTTTTCTACATTGTTGAAACAACAATGTACAACCCCATTATTTCTAATTTGCTTTTTAACATATTAGGCAATGTGACTGTGTATGTATTGGACTGGACGAGACCAAGGAAGCTGGATATGTGTGCATATTAACTTATATTGATATACAAGTTCCTGTCCTTTCATGGACATTCTATATTTCATTCTATATTTCAGCATAAACCTCTTTCCCCATAACAAGATCCTCTATGTATTAATCCATATCTAAATGAGAATTGAACTGAATGTTCACAACCACTGGGTCACAATTCACACATTTCAAAAGAGAAGATACATTAATCAAACAGCTAAGCAGTGGTGGAGATGATGATCATGTAGCCCTATGCAGACCTCAGAATATTGCCCCAGAAGTGATGTCACTACCAGAAGTGACATGACACTTTGGCTTTTAAAAAAGTGAACATTAGGGGAAGGAACCTTCCTTTTTTCCCTAGCAGCTCACCACCCACTTGCTCTGCTGCCTCCCCCCAGCCAATGGTATAATTTATTTGTGACCAGGGGTCAAAGAAGATTTTGTAGCCCCCTGAAACTCACTCAAACAGGGGGCTTGATTTGGCTCCAAAAGTGACAACAATGATCAGGTAAAGACTTCTATGGGAAACAAAGGAACAAAATCAACAGTAAACAGTGCTATGAATGGAAAAATTTCAGAGACTTGCAGTATTGTTCAACTGCTACACATATTCATTGTGTGTGTGTGGGGAGGATGACTGACTTTGGCTGCAGTCTGGAGCATATCCTGGATTGGCACATGTCCTTGTATGGCCCACCAGTGTTGCAAAAGTGATAGAAAGCACTTTCAAGCCACAAGGACTAAAAGGAGGCTCTCAGCACATGGCTATTATTCATAGGACAACTGTGCTGTGTAAGCAGAGTGAGCTGTATGTGGAACTCTCAAAGGAATGAAGCTCAGGCAAAGTTTTTTCCAAAGTCACTTACTGATTGGGAGGGGGTGACTGTTTTGACTGTCTAAAGGGTGGCCTAACCCACAGCCCTTGCAATCTGATGCCACATGAAATCAGTTTAGTTTCATAGTCATGGTACTGGCTTGGATTTCAGATGCCCAGTGCCATGTACTTGCATATACATGTGGAACACAGGTTACACATTCAAATAAAGGCCATATTCATTTTAGACAAATACCTTGAGCAAATGACATCCATATTTAGACAGATGAATGTGTAAAATTGATCAGACTGACCAGTAGATGGGGATCAAATACAACATAATACTGATAGCAGTTTTTACAAATACCCTTAATAAATGCATTACAATATGATTTGCAGCAAATATAGTTTTTTATCAGGTTCTGGCTGTATCAAAATAATGTCACCATACATGAAACCAAATGTGAACAGATATTAAAGACATTCACAACATACATTCAGTGGCATCACCACGGGGGTGCAGCCCACACTGGGTGACACGCCCGGGGGTGATACGCAGTGGGGGGGTCTGTGAAACCCCCTAAAAGGAAGTTCGCAAAGGTGTGCACTACCTCTCTCATGCCATATGTCATTGGATTCATTTTAGAGAGCAGAGTCCAATGCAACAATCCGTTTTGAGATAGCACCTTCCCAGCCAAAGTTATGGCCAAAAAATGAAAAAGCCCCAAAATTTGCACATTGGCTTACATGTGAGTAAGCAAATGGGCCTTAGTCTGCTCGAAAGGGGAAGCTGAGAGGAAGCCTAGGACATCCCAGAACTACAGCCCCCACAATCTCCCGAGGAAGTAGTTCCCTCCTTAAAAGTTTCCCTTTGCATTTTTTGCTTGTGAGTAACCAGATGTACTTTGGCTGGTCTGGAAGGTGCAAAGTTCATTTTCCTTGTGAGCAGGCACTATGTAGTGTGTTTGTAATTCATAAATTATACGTAATAAATTATATTTAATATTTTTAAATTTAACAGTAATCAATATAGTGTTTAAATTAACCTCTTGAAAGCTGCATGTATGTATGTATGTATGTATGTATGTATGTATGTATGAGTGTTTTTAACCCACACAATTTTTAACCCACACGGTTACAAGGGTTTTTAACCCTTGTATTTTGGGGGTGAGATGTCCTCTTTTTTGGTATGGCCAATCTGTCTATTGCCTGCTTGGAATTCATAGATTATATGTATTAAATTATATGAAATATTTTTAATGTAATATTCAGTAGTTTATATTGCAATCCTAACCACACAATCCTGAGAGTAAGTACTGTTGAACTCAATGGGATTTATTTTTGATGAGACATGCTTAGGATTAGTCTTTAAGCACATGGAAGCAATATACGAGGGGTTTTTTAGCTTTTATTTTGTTATTCTCTACACTTTTCTTGGGTGTCCTACATTGTGGGGGCCTTCTCTGTCCAGTTATGACATATGGTCATAATATATGGTCAAAATCTTACTGAATTTTTTTGGGGGGATGGGGTGGGGGATGATTGAAGTTATTCACTTGATTTACTTTAATGTATTTACATTTATTTGTTTTAATTTGCTTGATGATGTCACTTCCAGCCATGACATCACTTCTGGTGCATCCTGGACAGACTGTCCATCTAAAAAGTGGGTTCCACACTAGAAGATTTGAGACTCTGCAATCATTTGTTAGAAAGGGGGCACCCTTGAGGGGGTGATACCACTACTGACCACAATGGCTAAGTATCATGGTTTTTAGGAATAATCTGATCATGTTACGTACATACACACCATTGGATGCGTAATTTACAGCAGAATGTAATGGAACAAACCACTTTGAAATATATACATTCTATTAAAATGTGTGGCCAAAAACAAATGGAGGTGGAGCAATGGCACATAACCATGCCCACTCAGGTTGTTGCCCCACCCACTGGATGGGGTGATGTGCTGGCCTTCTGCATTGGGTGATGCAAACTCTAGTGACACCCCTGCATACATTCAACCCTTCAGTTTCAAACAGCAAAGAAGTTCAACTCAGTGGACTAGCTTAGTTTTAGCTAAAACCTCATTCTATGTCTGGACAGCAACTGCCTGGATCATGTGCTAGAAAATCCATTTTACAGCTGGCACAGCTATCAAATACATCTTAAGTACATATGGATTGTAACTACGGATGCTATGCAGAAGTACAGTGGCCCTTATATAATACCAACAAAACAGCTGCTGCACCATTCATCTGATTAAATTTGAACCATACTGATGAGTGATGTGACTCTTACCAATGTCTTTATATTGGAGTTAGCTGTATGCATCCTTTACTTGGCTTACAGAAACTGAAATGTCCTATATTTTTACTGCTGTCTTGCTTGAGTCAGCTGCATAAAGGAACACAGCATGTGTTCTTTCTTACTATTTCAAAGGAATGGTTTACTATTACTGACTGGCTTTAGTTCAAGTGAAGACAAGGTAATAATCAAGGTAATAACTTCAGCACATTGTCACCGGGTCACATGAAAGCAGTTATTTTTTAACATGGGCAGATCCTCCAATCTTTCATGACACTGGCATCATCCCAAGCACCCTCCTAGTGGCTTGTGAAATTCTTCCCCTCATCCTGAGTCAGGGTGCCACAGCCCCAATGGGTCTACTTGGTTCAGATCTATGAGAAAAGCCACTGGTTTAGTTATCTGTATGCATCATGAAGTTCTATAAAGTGGAAAGCAAAACAGGTGATATCATGTAACCTACATGATCCTTAAATGTCACGTTTTATCTGTTTTGAACTGAAGAATCCTTCAAAGTTTAACATTTGGTTTGATGATTTATTAACTTCTAGACAAATCAGAAACTTTCTTAATTCACCTCCCGGATTCTCTAATATGAGAGAGAGAGAGAGAGAGAGAGAGAGAGAGAGAGAGAGAGAGAGAGAGCAATTCCAACAAAGGGAAATAAAAATTTTGAGATTTATCCCTTCTGGGAACAAGGAAATGCCGTGCAACTACACTGAATCCTGAAATTACGTATGTCTCTTAGGGCACAATCCTAACCAATTTAGACTAGCCTAATTCACCTGGCATATCTTCCCATAAAGGTATGGGGATATTGGTGTATGCCTGTGCACTTGCTTTACCCCCAAGAGGGGACAGAAGTGTCTTATGGCACTTTTGTAACACCAGCATGTCAACAAAAGACTTATGCCAGAAGTTATGCTGGCCTCAATGGAGATTAGGATTGCAGCCGCAAGGTTTAAACCAATATGCATTGGGTTCACAGGTAATTTTTATAAAAAATTCTTTTTGCACCTAATTGAAATTTGCCTCTTCTTATACAGCTTGTCTGGATGCTGTCCCCTTTTTCTTTCCCTCTATAAAGAGGAAAACATAACGAACTCCTTATATTTTTGTTTAAGGCATGTCTCAGAGCTTTTTAAAAAATTTTTAAGGAAGTCTTGACTACATCTTTTTAACATACGTGTACTATGCAATTCATCCAGATGCTGGATATGTGCCAAACAGATGCTTGAAGTATTCAATGGCTGGATGAACTGGATGGATGGCTGGATAAATGGACCTGGATGGATACAATCCATCCAGTATCTGTGCCAAATAGATGTTGGGATGCATCTGTGCAAATCCCTTGCCTTAAAAAAAACTAAAATTATAATGTAATTAAACATGAACATAAACATTACTCACTATGAGCAATTAAACAAAAATACAGAATGATGGACAACAACCTTGCCTTGCCTCTCTCCTGTTTTTTCCCTAGGAGCAATATCTTGGGGAAGTGCTACTCCTATGGATGTTGTGAAGAGTCGCCTTCAAGCAGACGGGGTTTCTTTAAACAAATACAGAGGAGTTATTGACTGCATCTCCCAAAGTTACCGCAGTGAGGGTCTAAAAGTAAGCAGTAGCAAAATAATAGCCTCTCAATATTTGGAACTGATTTCTGATTAAAATTAAGTACTAGCAAATTGTTCTGGTTCCAGAAGTGTAGTTATAATTTTAAATAACACAATTATGCAAAAGGTAGAAATAAAAAAACAGCCACAATACTAGTAGGAGTAATGACAGCCACTAGCTCAGCTGGTTATGAGATATTTAGACACATTTATGGAAGTTAATTCCTTCAGCACTTACTGTTATTTCAATGAAATTGACCATCCCAGCAAGTAGCATCACTACTGCTTCTCACAGCGCAATTCATAAAGTGCTGGAATAAACAGGCTGACATGGCTACGGTGCATCTGGCAGCTGGTTCAGGCTGCTGCCTTGCCTCTATGGGGAAAGGGGAAATTCTTCCCCTCATCCTGATTCAGGGTGCCACAGCCCCAATGGGTCTACTTTGTTCTGTGCCATCTTTGGAGGTGGCACAGAGCCAAGCAGATGCAATCAGCCTGCTGCTCTGCACCTCTTGGGGACTGAAGTTAGGATCTGGCATTTAGCCAGGTCCCAGCCCTGCCTCCTACTCTCCACCTACCCCTGGGACTGCCTGCACCACCTCCTGCCTACTCTCCACCTTCCCACTATCTCCTCAGACTTCCATGTCCACTGAGCTCAGCCAGTGTAGAGGTCCTGGTCTATGGATTCAGCCTCCACGGGCTGGTACACCTCCATACACCAGAGCGGCTTGCTCCCAGACATACTTTATGGCACACTGCAACCCTCCCAGGTCAGCTGACAGGATTTAGGATTGCTGGAGCCCAGGATTTAAGATCCCAGGATTTAGGATTCATTGACTGCTGATAGGGGTGTAGGATTGCAGGACTAATGCAACTGGACTGATTTCTATCTTCATAAAAGTCCATGTGTTTCTGTGGCAAATAAGGCTGAGGAGATGAAATATCAACATTTCATTTGCATTTCAACTCTCTCTGGGAAAGATAACAGGTCAGGCTGAGAACAGGCTAAGAGGAAGGCCATTGAGGATAGGGGAGGCAAAAGGATAGTTGAAATGCTGGAGAGGGAGTGGTTCATACTGATAAATATTGTAATATTGTCCCACCACAAGCACTAGTATTTAAATATGTTCCAACATATCCAATTAGGTATATTTATAATATTTCATAATTGCTGGAGCAAAAACAAACAAAAAGAGTGAATTAATTCAAAAGTAGTGCAAAAAGTAGAAAAAAGAGCGGTTACCACACAAGAGGCAGACAGGGATCTTTTTTCTGTGCTAGATTACAAAGAATTACAAAGACCTGAGGCGGGGGGTAGTATCCTGGTTTGAAATATTAGGGTGCTTTACAAATGCTCCAGATTTGTATTGTGAACTGAAGCATTATATAGTTTGATAACATGACTACCATTTTAACCTTAGATTCTATAAATTTCCTACATCAAAAGTGAACTCTTGATCAGGAAGCCTCATTTCAAAGATTATGGAGTCAGAGAAAAATTGTGGGGGGAGGGCAATTGCACACATAAGAGAATGGGGGTTGCATATGTGAAATAAAAATTATTGTTGTTGTTGTTCCAATAATAATAATTGTTCCAATTATTATTATTATTGTTCCAGTGGTAATTGGCACACTTGGTGCAGTGCCGAAAGACCTTGGCAGGCACCTGAAAACTATTGGCATTGATAAAATATCACTCTGTCAGTTGCAGAAAGCCACTCTTCTGGGTTCAGCAAGAATTATACACCGCTACATCACACAGTCCTAGACTCTTGGGAAGGGTCCAACTGGTGATGTGAATGAAACCAGCATAAAATTGTTTGCTGTGTATTTATGTTTGATTTTCAATAAAATAATAATAATAATAATAATAATAATAAACAACTTTATTTATATTCCATCTTTCTTCCGAAGGGACTCAAGGTGAATTACAGAAACAATCCATAAAACATCAACAATAAAATCCAATTCATTAAAACAGTTAAAAAGGGCTGCAAACAGAAGTAGGCTGTAATCCTAATCTCACATACTAGGGAATAAGCCCCATTGATTCTAATGGGGCTTACATCTAAGTAGACAGGGATAGGAGTGCAATCATAGGCTGTGTGCAGAGAATTGCAAAATAGACAGGTGTCGTGAGCACATGAGAGAGGAAACAGTACGACAGAGATGCAAGACAAAGTGGATGATAGAAAGAATATGAAAAACAATGTGGGATACATGTAGATGAGCAAAATCTGACTGCTTAGAGTCTGCTAAGAAGCATACACGTGATTCTTGGAATTTAATCTAAACTTGATGGCAATCTAGTTTTGTTTTTAGTCTCACAGATTAGATCGAATGGTTTTTAATCTCTTTAATCTCTTAAAACAGAGACAAAAATGTATGGTCATACTGCATTCTGACTATAGCTAACTGGAATTTTTCTACAATTAGACAGCTTGTAATCTACAAATTCTGATGAAATAGCATTACAGTTGATGCTTAAAGTTTGTGTGTTTTCTTAGTTACAGTATTGTGTTTTCCCCAGGGACTATTGGTTTTTATAACTGTGAGTAAAGGTTAATAAAAATACATGGACCATTTTCAATTGTCATACAGCTGAGATAACAATTGTCATAAAGCTGAGATCACACTTTACAGAGATCAAACTTTGTTCTGAACATATAAAATTTTCAAATGAAGATTTTAAATCCAAATTGAACATTTGCCAAAAAGCAATTGATAAATCTATCTGCTGTCAGTGTAGGAATTGTTGTGGTTAAAGAGAAAATTACCCAACTTTCTTCTTGGCTTGAAATACAAGCTGGAATTATGCTGGAGGAGTAAAAATTCCCATTCTTTTGCTACTTGTGTTGGAAAATCCTGCAGGCTGCAGAGAATTATGCATATTTTCCGTTTGTGCCAAGCTATGGCCCTGTGTTGGAATTTCTCACCATCAAGCGAGTGAGACTTCTGATCAGCTTGGCTAAGCTGTATTTTGGAGACCGAAACTGGGGTTGATGAATTCTTCAAGGTAGACTGTTGTAAATCTTCATAGAAAAGATAAAATCTAACCAGGATTTTCCTCTTTGTACTCTCTCCATGAAGTGTTATAGCAATGTAGTTCCCAAATCATCAGAACATGGAGGTAAAAGAAGATAAAAGAAGCAGCGATCAGTCAAGGCTAGGCAAAGGCCTGAAGGAGAAGCTGGTACAGCATTGCCAGGAATGCACGATCAACCTCTGTAACCAGTTTGCAACACAGCAGAAATAATTACACACATGTGGAATATTCAGATCTGCAATTTTTTTAGGAATTCAAGTCTCTTGTGAACCCACTGCAAAGTTCTAATATGCAAAATCAAATGCTTGAGCAGAAGGTACTATTGCTAGTATATGGAGCTTGCAGTTTGCTTGTGTTCCTTTAATCAGGATATCTCTACATTGGATTTTCATTCATCATTTCCTATTCCATCTTGACTTCAACTGCTATTTCCTATGGGAAAGAGAAGGCTTGGTTGAGGTTAACTCTTCTGTTTTGTTCTGAACAGGTCTTTTTCAGGGGCCTCACTGTGAACGCAGTGCGAGGATTTCCAATGAGTGCTGCCATGTTTCTTGGATATGAACTTTCACTCAAAGCCCTAAGAGAACAAGCAGAGACAAATCCCTGAATTTCAGGTCAGTTTCATAGCAAAATTTTGCCTTTTAAATCTGTGAAACTAAGGGGTTATCTGCTTATCCTATCAAGTTAGGATAATTACCAATTTCCTTGAAGGTAAAGCACCTGTGGAAGAACATACTTCCACTGACAACCAGAGCTCAACATATATTTAAATCAATAAATATTACTTTAATTACTACAATGTTATACATCAGAGTTTCTCAAATTTAGAGAGTGATTCACTCTCTCCCTAACTCTTTGCAGAAGAAGAGCTGGGGCAGTGATATGATCCTTAGGATCATGCCCTTGCAGGGCGATGGGGGACAATTTTCTGCCCCCAGGTCATACCAGGATCTGGGAAGCTGTGGGCAGAGCTTCTCATAGCTGGAAATAAGAGAAACAGAAGGCTTTAATAGCACCTTACAACTTTCCCTTTTGCCGAGCTATAGGTTGCTCTGCCAGCAATCTGCAGGACTCCCTATGGCTCCCTAGACCCCAGCACAACCTGGCATGACCCCTAGGGGGTGGAAAATTACCCACTTATTCCACCGCAGCAGCATGATTGTGCTGATTATGCTGCTGCTTTCCCCCCTTCCTCTACCCCTTGGAGCAGATGACCTTTACATGAACAGAGGGTTCATGATCCCCTGTTTGAGTAGTACTCTATACAGGCGGTATAGGAATAACTTCCACAGAACACATTGGGACTCACTTTTGAGTAAATACACAGAAAATCAGGCTGTACATCTACTGTCTGTATTTGCCACAGGATGTGGTAATGGCATCTAGCCTCAATGCCTTTGAGAAGGGTTTGGACAAATTCATAGAGTAATAAACCATCACAGGTTACAAGCCATGAGGGGTGTGTAGAGGTGGACAAACTCAAAATGCCAGATGTAGTGGGGGCATTCGGATGCAGGTATCATATGTGCTCCCTGATGTATTTCGTGGGCCGCTGTGTGATACAGGAAGCTGGACTAGATCAGAGTGACCATATAGAATGGAGGACAGAGTGCCTGTACCTTTAACCATTGCATATAAAAGGGAATTAAGGCAGGTGTAGCTCAACATAGAAGCATTTAAAAAGCAGCACCTGCCTTAATTCCCTCTTCTATGCAAGGGTTAAAGGTACAGGCACTCTGTCCTCCATTCTGTATGGTCACCTTAGACTAGATGGGCCTTTGGCCTGATGTTCTTATGGGTATAACCCTCACAATAAACCTGCTGTTTATTGGTAGTTTCCATAGGAGATAGATTAATTTTTACAGGTTCAAATGATGATTATAGTATGATCATTTACCTTTTATTGGCTATTGCAATAAAAGTTTACAGTCTGGGCCACTGAGGCATGCTAGCGGGGCCCTTGTGCAATTTTCTTTTTCCCAGATCACCTTACTTGTTGTTGGGGTGTTTCTCTGTCCTAAAAGGGAAGTATAATTTCCACATAAAAAATTGGAGTTGGTCTTTTAACCTTCCAAACTGAATTGGTTAGCTGGGAGTTTGACCTGATAAGACTGTTATTTAGCAGAGGAGAGTAGAATAACATTTCGCCTGTTTCTTGAACAAATTAGGCACTTGCACCTAAAAATGACGCTGTTAAAATATGTTCCCTTGCAACATTTTAAAAATGTATGTGGTGTTCTTGACATAGGAAACAAGGTTAGTTAGAGTAAGTGTTATGCAGAGAAAATACCTTAGGTCTGAAACAAATACAACTCTTCACCTTTTCACACTTTTTTTCCAACAAAATACTTCCTTCTGTGAAATTGACATTGACTCCCATTGGAGTGCAGAGAACAAACCTACAAGTACAGCTTTGTTTCCTCTCTGTGCACAACCACTCATAACTTCCTTGTTTTATTAGAAATCTAGATTTTTGTTTTTGGTGACTGACTTTTGAAAACATGGGTTTGAGTCATCAGACGTTCTAAACACACTGATTAGCTTCTGCAAAGAGGTGTTGGAGCAAAGGCTGCTTGAGATAAATAAATGAAAACTGTTTCTTATGCTTAGTCATTTGCTGTGAGACAATTAACACCTCACAGAATAACCTCACTTTGCTTCAAAAAGCAAAATATCAACAACAAATTTCCACTGAAAATACTATCTGGGAAGTTATTTTCACTCCATGTCATGACACAATGATTTTTAAACTGGGGTAAAAATTATATCCCAAGTTTATTTTTATCAACATTAATTAAAAGAAACAGGACTAGTGAATTTTGGTAATGTCATGAATCAAGGTGCTGGTGAATATGTTTTAACAGTGGAAAATTGGGAAAATTGCACCACCAATAACATTTCATATTTTACAAGCTACATGTTATTGGGTTAATAAAAACACTTCAAGGGCAAATTAAGGGTTTTAAAGAACAACACTGGCAATTATAAAATGAGTATTGACCGTTTCACTTTTGCCTAACAACCCTTTAATGGCCTTTATTTGAATGTGTTCCACATGTATATGCAAGTACATGGCACTGGGCATCTGCCATCCAAGCCAGTACCATGACTATGAAACTAAACTGATTTCAGGTGGCATCAAATTGCATGGGCTGTGTGTTAGGCCACCCTTTGGACTGTCAAAACAGTCACCCCCTCCCAATCTGACAGAGTCTTTGGAAAAAGCTTTGCCTGAGCTTTATTCCTTTGAGAGTTCCACGTACAGATCACTCTGCTTTCCTAGTTCAGTTGTCCTATGAGAATAGTAGGGTGACCAGAGAGTAGGGTGACCAGATTCCCAAACCTCATAAGGAGGAGAAGGTCTTGGATTCCCCTCACTCTGTCCTTTCCAGCAGACAATGGCATATTTTCCTACTCACGAATAAAGCCGTGACATTGGGCATTTTCACTTTCCCATAGAGCTCAATGCATATTTTTATTTTTTTGTTTTTTGGCCATAACTTTTGATAGGAAGGAGATAATTCAAAACCGATTTTTGCATTGGATTCTGCCCTTCAATATGAATCCATTGAAGCATGACATGATTAATCCTGGCACACCATTTCAAAGTTCCAAAATGAAGCAAGAATGGAGGATAATGAAGCCCTTTTGGAGGACACCCGGACAGGAGGCTAAAAAAGAGGACAAATTAGACATTTCTGATCATATGATCACCCTGGCTAAGAGCCTCCTTTTAGTCCTGGTGGTTTGAAAGTGCTTTCCAGCACTTTTGCAACCCTGGTAGGCCAGTACAAGGACTTGTGTCAAACCAGGACATGCTCCAGATTGCACCCAAAGTCAGTTACACACCACACACACACACACACGCACACAAACACACACACAATGAATGTGTGTAGCAGTTATACAATACAGCTTTCAAGTCTCTGATATTTTTCCACTGATATGCAGTGTTTACTGTTGATTTTCTTCCTTTTTTCCTACAGGAGTCTTCACCTGATCATTGTTGTCAATTTTTGGACCAAAACAATCCCACTGTTGGGGTGAGGCATTTGATGTTATCAACTTGGAAAATACGTTGAAGAAATGTCATATCGCAGTGAACTTTCTGTGGAGAGTGACATTTGATGGATTTGAGTGGCATATGGATTTAGCTGAAGACCTGCAACTAGGCATCAGCTATTAATTTGATCAAACTTTCTTGAATCAAAAGAGAAACTTTCTCAAATTTTCATTTTAGAGCCAAACAAAACTTCAGAGTGTATTTGGTAATCTGACAAAGATCAAAATATTTCATTGGCAGAGCAAGTAATCAACCTATTTTGCCTAGGATCAGTCTTGCTCTCTAGTTGCAAAAATTAAGGAAAATAATTTCTAATATATAAATTTTGATATCTTGCAGAGATGTAATTGTACCAATTACCAGTAATTATGTTAAGCATTTATGTAAGTGCTTTGCATAGTCAAAGAACTGTCAGAAGACAAAAGGACTGAAACGTTTTCAACATTTTAAACACTTGACTGAAGCAAAATTCCATCTTGAATGTTTTGTTCTTCATAAATGTAATTCAATGTGTCAAAATTATTTTTCTTTTTCATGTTGTTGCATAAATATATGTGAATTTTTAAAATGGAGAATGGCTTATTACATTAGCAGTGCAATCCTAACTTTCACTGGAACAGCAGGCTGATGTCCCTATGCTGTAGCCAGCTCAAGTTTCAGAATCTGCTACCATGTTTTCCTGGGAAGAGTGGCTGCAGCAACCTCTATGGGTCTACTCAGACTTGCGCTGCCTCTAGAGCACAATGTATTTGGCCAAACTTTAGGACTCCAGGCCTAACTTTCAGAGTTATTTAGCTCTTGTCAGCAACAGTTGGCAGATGCATGCAAAATCATAATTTGGCCAGATTGGAACTTGCAGGATTATGAACTGCACAGATATGTGTACAATATGATGAACAAACCCTTTTAGTTTCTTAGTCTTAGAGTGCAATCCTAACCCTGTCTACTCAGAAGTGACAGAAGCCCCATTATGAAGCCCCAGAAGCCCCATAATGGGGCTACTCAGAAGCCGCATTATATTCAATGGGGCTTACTCCCAGGAAAGCGTGTTTAGGATTGCAGCCTTAGTTTCAATATGTTTTTAAAATATATTGTTAAACTATGTTGCCTTCCCTGCCTTTGGCTTCACCCCCCACCAAAAAATAGTTTTATATTTTGTTTTATCTCCCAAGACATGAACTGACAGACAGTGGCAAAGCTAAAGAAGTGCAGGGGGTGCAGTTGCACCAGGAGGAAACTTTCAGCCCAAACCTAAAGGGACGTCTGGTCCAGCTTAGAAAACAGCAATTTTGAAGAAATAACTTTGAATTCCTCAATTCAGACCATGGAACTTGAAAACCTCACTGTAGGTTTTATCAGTTATTTTCAAATTTGAATTGTTAACTGTTCCCTCCTCATCTGGAGACAGATCCCAATGCTGGATGTTATAATATGTCTGTGTAGAGCAACTGTGGGTGGAGCTAGAGGGTGTGTGTGTGGGGGGTTGTTGGTTTGTGTGTGGGGGTTAATCCTGGGATCATCCCAATTCCAAAAAGGTATAATATGTCGAGCAGGTGTGAACGGAGCTAGAGGGGTTTAGGTTGTGTGTGGAATTGTATTGTGTTGAGTGTGGTTGTGGAGTGTGGGGTGGGGTTCTGTGTGGATGTTAATCCTGGCATCATCCTGATTCCAAAAAGGCTGATTCTATGTAGAGCAGAGCTAGAAGATTATCTGACAGACAGACAGAATTAGCCTTTTATTAGTATAGAAGGAAAGAATAGCCATTTCTCTTTTTCCCAGCAGTTTTCCAATCCAAAAAAGGACACACTTAGAGTTCATTTTGTTGTCACGAGCAGGGGAGGGGTAGCAACAAAATTCTTTGACTCTATACAGCAAATATGTGCTTTAACTAGCACTAGCCACTAGCAAAGCAAATGAGTAATTACCTCCAGAAGAGGGGGAAGCACCCAGATCATCACCCATCTCCTCCCCCACCCAGATCAGCACCTATCCCCCACTTACATCTTACTTGTCTGAGTCAGAATCATGCTTGTTAAAAGGTGTTCAATTTAAAATGTGTTATATTAAGTACTGGAAACTAATATGAGTATTTTTGCTTTATTTTAACATGTCCTACATTTGTCCTACATTTTGGGGGGTATCCTACATTTTTGGGGTATATTTTTTTTAACTGGGTAGGAATTTTGGCTTGGGGGACAGGAATTTGGGGGAACTTGGGGGAGATTTTTGGGTTTGGCATCTAGTCACCCTGGCCTAAGGCAGAGTGAGGGCAGTGAGAAGGGCCCCAGCTGGGCTGCCCCAACTATTCTATATCCAGAGCAGAAAGTTATGCTGGATCCAGAAAGGCAGAAGCCTGGGCTGTCCTAGCTGCTCCAGAGCATGCTCAGAAGACATGAATTCAGTGGCATCTGGGGAGGATGTGCTCCTGAGAAGACCCACCTCAAATCACACTGAACAAGGAACAGCCATGGTGCCTGCCATATAAGGAGTCCCTTACCACCAGTAACTGCTGCAGCATGAGGCTGCAGTACAGTTTACAGTGGATGCAAGGGGCTTGTTGGAGTGGCCTGCTGTATCCCCAGGTTAGTGGGCTGCTGTAATTGTGCCATATCTTGAAGTTGAGAGACAGGGGTTGCAGGTAACTCAGATTTCTGGTCAACACTGCCATTCTTACTCTGCCTTTTCGTGGACCCCTATGGGTCTATTCATTTCTATACATGCTCATGGGGTGGTATAACTGAGGAGCTGGAAGAGGGCATTTCTGCCCTGGAAACAGGCTCTGGATACAGAGTAACTGCTCTGTCCTCGGCTATGCTGAACATGTCCTCAACACGCCTCTCCTGAACTGCCTAGGCTGGCAAATCTAGGGCAGCCCAGGTCCATCTGTCTTGGGGCAGTCTATGTTGACTCAGGTTGCTCAGAGCTTTTTCTAGCATAATTGGGCTGCCCGATCTTGGAATTGGGCCACTCCAGTGATAGGGCAGCCCAAGTGCATCTATATTGCAGCCTACGTGTATTAAAAAAACACCACTGAGCGAAGAAGGAAAACATCACAACCTGTGAAACATGTTTCTCTCATCAGTTTACATGCATAGTCCATGTAAATTATGTAGAAGATGAACATTTTACATTTTCATGCTTGCCAGTACATATTGCTTGGTGACTTTAGAAATTACTCACAGCAGGCTTCACAGGAATTCTATTTTAGGTTCCAATAGAGGAGTGGGACAAAAATTTCAGAAGCCACAGAGAATATATGCCTACTCTAGGATGTCGCCAGAACAAGAAATATAGCCCCACATATGCCAAAGAGTTAACAAATGTACTGTTGTAATAAGTGTAGAGAAACAAATTTCAGGCATGTGAGTATTATTTATTTTAAAATATATATCCCACCTTATTCTATTAAAAAGGAAGATAAGCAGCATACAGCAAAAGAACAAAATACAGTAATAACAAATACAGTAAAAGTAGTAATAAGGTCACTGTACAAAAATAATGAAATCATATTGGATTTTCATAATGCAGTATTTATATGTTGCCTTTCTCCTCCATCAGAAGGGAATCAAGGCACATCACAGTTACAATAAAAACACAATATGGCTGCAATCCTAAACACACTTTCCTAGGAGTAAGCCCCATTGAATATAACGGGACTTACTTCTGAGTAGACAGGATTAGGATTGCACACTAATACTCTAACAGTGAAAAACAATCACCCCCAACACCTACTAAGAAGAACTGATAAATTGCAAATAGGGCTTAATGCAAAATAGTAATAATATTCTTGAGAAGGCAGCCAAAGAAGGGGCTTTGTGAATATTGTCTGGCAAGAGTTTCCACAGAGTTAGCAACTCAAATATTGTGTGTGAAGTATGACAGAAATAAAACAACCACTAGTTACTCTGGGGAATAATTTTAATATGCTGGACCTTTGATAGGTTCATGTAACATATTTCTAGGAAATCCATGACCTTTGTCCTGACTCTATAAATATTCATTTCATCTGATAATAGTGCCCTTCTTTCTGTCTTTGTGGGTACACTAAGTGCATTGTCTTTAAAAACAAAGTAATTGACTCACAGACACTTCTGCATTCCCTTTTTAAATTACTAAGCATGAAAGTGTAGGCAAAAGTGCAGGGGTGGTGATGAATGCATTTATATGCAAAACTGTATTTTTTTCAGATATTAAAAATCAGGGTTTTTTTCCCCCCTGAGAAAGCCTCCTATATTATGAGAACAATATTAGACTTACAACTTGTCAAAAAGAAGGCGACAAGACTGTGGTATCAAAGTTCCTGGGGCTTAGGCTTCATGAAAGCGGAGGCACAAACAGCTGGAGACAAGCATGAAAGCAAAGTTCATAAGGACCAGAGATTCACAGGTTTGCTCCCCTCAGAGAGAAAAACAGAGGGAAAGAAGCACAGAAAGAGATCCATTGATTCAGTGGTTAAGACGCTGAGTGCAAAGACCCTTCAGGAGTTTGAGACATGCAGGCCTCCGTCAGTCTTGGAAGACTATGGTATTGTGCTCAGCGCTGCATATGCTGCATGCGAAGCACGAAAGCCTGGGTTGGATTGTTATGGAGGATAGGCTGTTACCCAAGCAGCAAATCCCCCCTCTCCATGCCACTGAATTAGACCAATGGAAAGACAGAGCCAATACGATTGGACCCAGCTGTGTCGCAGAGCTGGGCTAAGGACAGGAGCTCACCCTGTCTTGTGGGGCCGACCCGGGTCTCGAACCCTGGCCTGCTGGTTAACAGGCACAGTGTCTTAGCCACTTGCGCCACGTGAGTGCTGCATGATCAGGTAAGCTCCTGTCATTTGTCTCAGCTCATGCCAACCCAGGGTGACCAAATGCCATAACCAAAAAAAGAGGACAAGGCCCCCCAAAATGTAGGACATCCAAGCAAAACCTCGGACATGACAAAATAAAAGCTGTAAATGCTCATATGTTGAAAACACTCAAATGCTGCCTTGTGGAGCATTTGCTGAGCTCCAGGTGCACATGATCAGGACCATTCTAGAAGTGTTGCATTCCCTGGAATAACCTTTCACACCAGCCAAGGCATGCTTGCTTACTCATGAGTAAAAACACTTAGATGACCATCTAAAAATAGCCTAATTTGCATAAATTATAATTGCCGGACAAAAAACCTGGTTAGTCATTTAAGGGTTACGGCAGTTGAGCTTAGAGGACAGGTTTCCTTCTCGGATGTCTGGTAGGGGCTGCATTCATTGGATCAGGATCAGATTTCTCTCGGCCTTGCCCTTTCCAAATATGCCCTTTACTCATGAGTAAAGGCACAGCATGGCTCCCATAGAGAGTTCAAAATTATCAGAGACCTCCTTCTGAGGTGATTTTGGAGGCTGTGTTCATTGGATCAGGACAACACTTGTGTCCTTGGATTCC
The DNA here is from genome assembly GCA_030015325.1 of Cryptoblepharus egeriae. Lineage (NCBI taxonomy): Eukaryota > Metazoa > Chordata > Lepidosauria > Squamata > Scincidae > Cryptoblepharus > Cryptoblepharus egeriae. The sequence continues at coordinate 68,333,407 of JAREYC010000002.1, read as the reverse complement.
TCTCAGCCTGACCTTTCCAGCAGACTATGGCATATTTGCCTATGTGCAAGTAAAGGTGCAACACAGGGCACGTTGCTTTCCCATAGAGCTCAATGCATATTTTTGTTTTTTTTCTGTTTTTGCTATACCTTTTGATAGAAAGGAGATATTTCAAACTAGATTTTGGCATTGGATTGTTCTCTTCAATAGAAATCCAATGACATATGACACGATGGGGTACTGTGCACCATCATAAAGTTCCAAGATGGAGCCAAAATGGAGGTCCAAGAAGCCCTTTTGGAGGACACCCAGGCAGGAAACTAAAAAAGAAGACAAATATGGGAATTTCTAGTCATATGGTCACCCTGCCGACCTCGCAGTTCAAAAGTGTGCAAATGCAAGTATATAAATACTGTGCCTTTTGAAAGCATGCAAATGCGAGTATATAAAATACTATAAAGTTCTGGGAGGTTTACACTTAAGGGCCATGGAGAAGAAAGTGATGTGATACCCAGGATTGGGTCACTGTGTCACGAAAGAGGCTCTTCCTACTAAGAAAAGTATACTATAAAATACTATAAAGTACTGTATTGCATAAAATGCAAGGGAGGATAACAGTGTTATGTGCCTGCAAAGATAAAGTCACACTGGCCACAGTGCTGGCTCTCGGCCTTAGAAACTGAAATGAGCACTGCACCCCACAGACAGTCACAACTTACAGACTTCCTGCAAGGATTCCTTACATACCACTGAAACAAGGCAAGCCCACCCATAAGGTCAACTGAGGTGGATGCCCCAAGCAGCAGGTGCTGTTCTCTGCATACTTGTCTCCCATGTTTGTTGTTCTCCTTCCACACCCTGGACTGGAAAAGAAAGGGTCCTAAAAGAAATGTGACAGGAAAGAGAGTGCTGAGCTACAACACTAGAAAGTAAGAAAAGCAGAGGTTGGTACATCTTAGAAAGGGGAGCAGCAATGGGCATGCTACCTCAGGTACAAGGATACATGAACTGGCCTTGCATAGAAGGCCTGTGATAGCAAGTATGTCATTTATTACACTTCAGGCACTGAAATATAATTCAGACATGTCCAGTATCGTCTCAACGAATGAGATGTAAAGATATCATTCCAAACTGTTGCATTTCCTGGCACTGAGCCACTACTCTGTACAACATATTTCATATTCATATCATGTTCCTATCAAAAACACACATTACTCTCAAAACATGTCATTTTGGGCCAGCCAAAAAGTTTGGACTTTAGGGCAACTCATGACAAAAAACAAAAACAAAGGATATGCTCAACACCACGTGTTTGGCTTTCTACCCAGAAATGGTTGTGTCCCTTCCTAGAAGTAGAGTGTATGTTACAGGGAGGTGCAGTGTCAGAGTCTGAACTGATAAAATTAGGTGTGCAAGCATGGTGAACTAAAATTTGTTTTGCACATTTCTTTGATACAGCATTTACTGAAAGGTTTTAATTCTTTGTCAAACTGGGTATTTATTGTGATGCCCTAGGCTCAGGCAGTGATGTGATTCCCAGGATTGGATCACTGTGGCACAAAAGAGGCTTTTTTCTGACCAACACCACAATCCTAACCATGTCTACTCAAAAGAAAGCTCCATTGTATTCAATGGGTCTTATTCCCAGGAAAGTGTGTTTAGGAATGCAGCCTAAGACGTACCTGCTACAAAGACCTGGGTGAGTCTGGGAAGCCCCACAAGGCTCCCTTGGGCTCCCAGCAGCATAGAATGTGGAAAACACAATCATGACCCACTTCCAGGTTGCAAATGTGAAACCAGAAGTGGGTAGAGATTGCAACTTTCATTCAACTGAGTGAAAGTTCTTCTGAGGCCCACAGGAGCTGCACATGACTACCCATAGCTGCTGAAAGCCTCAGAATAGGGATAAGGCACCAAAAACTTTTTTTTTTTAAAAAACCTAACTTGGTTTTACACTAAAACCAGATGTGACATTTTAATGCCATTTAAGGCGTTTAAAAAAAACTTCTGATATTGTAAAACTAGAAGTTTTAATTTATTAATTTTGTTTGTTTGCTTCTTTGCTTGTTTATTTGCCTTCCAGCCCCTGAAAAGGAGGGACAGTCAGCAAAACTAACCAGACCCAACTACCTTCGCTGATAGGTGAGGTCAGACTGGGTGGTCTCAGGGTACACCTCTCCTCAGGAAGTTTCCCAACTGACCTTGCCGAGCCTCAGGGGGAGGAGCTACCCAAGAGGAGGAGTGACCCCACCACAGATGTACCACCAGAGAAGCAGAAGTTTTAATTTATTAATTTTGTTAGTTAGTTAGTTTGCTTGTTTGTTTGCCTGCCTTTTCAACCAATCTGAGGACTGTAGCAGCTGTGGGTAGTTCTGACCAGTTCGTAGACCAGTTGTTGTCAAACTGGGTGTTGTGATGCATCTGTGGGTCTGTGGAATAAGAAAACCTTGAAAGGCGAGGGGAGCCCAAATTGTACAGTTCTAAAAAGTAAAATCAACTAGAAACACACGTTGCTTGTGATCTAGTCTAGGCCATTTGCACAACAAATTTGCATTCTATGTCTTTATACATTTATCAAGCAGATCAGAGACAGTGGGAATAAGTGTTTTTAGGGGCTTTCTCTTCTTCTAGTAGTTCTTTTAAAGCTATTTCTGTTGCTCCTGAGCAATAACTGTCATAGACAATCATCCAGTTACTCACCAATAACTCCCACTGAATTCAACAGGACTTATTCCCAGGTAAATATGCATAAAATGGTTCTATGAAAAAAATAAACCCACGCAAGAACTGCAGAAAAACACCCTAACTCTTAGGACCCATTAAATCCCCACCCCAACTTTAAACCATGTGGACAAAGAATGCAGTCCTAACCTAGGCCAGCACAACTCATCAGACTTCCAGTACCCATGGTGATATAGGGAGGCAAGTGCTTTTGTCTGCACTGGCCTAGCCTTCCGCCAGGAGTGGTGCTGAAGTGTCTTACGGCACTTTTGTGACATCCCCACCCAAAGAGTTGTCCATGCCCAGTGCTTCCTCACCTGGAAGCATTTTGAGGGTACACATGGCCTCTCTGGCCCTCAGAGGGCCCTCTGGGGGTGGAACACCTCCTTCCTGCCTGCCCCATGCCTTCCTTTAGCTCTCCACTGCTCCAAAGTCTGCATCTCTTTAGCTAGCTCTGGTGGTGGCCAAATGGGAGGCCTTGCAGGCTTTCCTTATGATGTATTTGCATAACCCAGCCACAGTCACAGCATCATTGAGCCCTTAGGATAAAGGCTCTTAGTTACTACAAAAATTGCAGCTGTCACTTGCAAAGGTACAATATAGCCCTTTTGCCACCTCTCTCCTCAGTGGCTCTCCTAAATTGCCCCTTAACCTCTTCTTACTGGCCTGTTATTCAACACTGCCTTCCTCATATCTTCCTAAAATCTTTCTTGAGGTAATAAATCATTTCACTTCAACTCCCCTCAACAGCACTTTTGCCACCTCTCTCCTCAGTGGCTCTCCTCAATTGCCACCCTCAGTCTCCTCTGCCCCAAGGGCACAAGAAAATAGAACCCTTAATCTTCTCCATCCCAGGAGCACATAGAAATAGAACCCTCAGCCTTCTCTGCCCCAGAGGCACATGGGAATAGAACCCTCAGTCTGCTTGCATGACAAAGAATATTGGCTAAAAGGTGTAGACAGACAGAAAGAGTGGTACCTCACTTAACAAGTGTTTCACATAACAAGCAAAAATTTCCAAAAAATCTTGCTTCACATAACAAGTTCCACTTCACTTAACAAGCAAGCACACCATGGGCATGCATGCTATGTAGCCCTGACGCTCCACTGCTGGCCAGCGCTGCTGCCTCTAATTGCCCCCAACTTCGGGGCAGTTGCCTGCGGATGCCAGAGGCAGCTGCCCCAAACTGCCCCCAAGTACCCCCACTGGCCACCTTGAACCTCCAGCAGCAGCCCAGGTAAGCTTCCCAAGAAAGTGTCTTTGATTGCAGCCTCCTAACCATGTCTACCCAGAAGTAAGCCCCATTGTGTTAAATGGGGCTTACTCCCAGGAAAGTGTCTTTAGGATTGCAGCCTAAGTAGACTTTATAGGATCATGCACATTGAATGCATGTTTTGAATTCAATTCCAGTGTTTTGTCATCATTTTTACATGCAGTTCATATTTTTATATGAATATCTTTTGGGTTGTGGAACCAATTATCTGAGTTTCCCTTGTTTCCTATGGGAAAATCCGCTTCACTTAAAGAGCGTTTCACTTAAAGATCATGCCTCTGGAATGAATTAAGCTCTTTATGTGAGGCACCACTGTACGTAATTTGGGAGGCTCAACTTAGTTTTCTGGTTAGATTCACCATGGGGACAACATACGGCTCACTATGAAGGATGTGGAGGTGTTTTGTTTTAGAATCAGTTTCAGACATGTATAAAGTCTGAAACTGAAACAAATGGAAAAAAAAGATTTTTAAAAAGCCATAAGACAACAAAGAAAGATTACCTTTACCATGATCTGCATCATCTGATGAGAAATTTCCTGACCTACACATTTCCTTCTATACCAGTGGCATAGCTAATGGGGGTGCAGGGCTGCAGTTGTACAAGTTTTATGAGGGGGCTACAAGTTGAGCTTGTACAAATTGTGAAAAACAGGGTATGTATGAATGATAATACCATCATGATATATATTGTTGGAAAGGTAATTTGATGCAGAATGCAATGAAACAAACTGCATTGAGATAGCTATAGTCTACCAACAGTTATGGCCAATTAACCAGAAAATGAAAACACAAAAGCACACGGAACAAAAAGTGAATTTTCTTAACTCAAATTTTCTTATGAGGCTGATTACTCTGGGAGCCAATGAGATGTAATTCTGATATTGTATAGAGCTAATAAGTATTAATATGAATCAGCTCTCATTTCCTTATACACATATCAAAATAGAGTTACCTCTGCTAACTGAGTGTACAGGCACTTTTAAGTGGTGCTTGTCTTATTTTTAGCAGGGAAAGAATAACCATTCCTTTTTGCCCAAGCACAGTTTCCCTAACCAATAGTGGATGCAATTTTCATTATTTTTACTTAGAGCACAATTCTAACACTGTGTACTCAAAAGTAAGCCCAACTGTGTTCAATGGGTCTTACTCTCAGGAAAAGGAGTGCAGCCATAATTAAATTTGATTTTGTTGTTGTGGGGATGGGAAAGCAACAAAATCTTCTTCATCTTCAGACAGCAAATAGGGGCTTTATCTAAGCCACTAGCAGAGCAAGTGGGTGGTGAACTGCTGAGGTGGAGGAGGCGGGTTTTCCCAATTTTCTTTTCAAAAATACCTGTGAATGACATCACTTCTGGTTGTGACATCACTTCCGGAGTAATATTTTGAGCTTTGCACTGGGCTACATGATCATTAGCTCCACCACTGATAGGAACATACATTCATGAAATAAAAACACCAGAGGTGTATTTTAAGGCCTCACCTCATGACTTTTCTCTAGCCTAGTTCTTCCAGAATTTTATAATACAACTAGCGAAAAGCATACCCGCGTTGTGGGAGTAAAATTCCCCCATACACCAACTTCCACAGCACATCAATCCCCCCATGCACAACATCCCCCCCTGCACAACATCCCCCATGTGCAACACCCCCATATGCGACAACCCCAATGCGCATCAGTCCCCCCATGCGTATCATCTCCCCCATGCACATAATCCCCCCAATGTGCATCATCTCCCCATGCGCAACACCCCCATGCGCAGCATCCTCCCCTGTGCAACTCCTCCCTCTGAACAACATCCCCCCACTGCACTGGGCACCAAGCACCAAATTGGCTGGAGGTTGGTCAGTCTTCCCTGTTACATATAAGACAAAAACATGCTGCACCCTTTTTAGCCCCTAAGGTTTAAATTTCTCCACATCGGTTCTTGGTGGGTGTTCATGGGACAAATTTCATGCATATAGGTCTAGGGGTTGGGGCAGAGAATCCCTCAGTCACCGATTCTGTAATGCTAAGTATAAGGAGGAAAACACATTGCGCCCCTTTTCATGCCCTTCCAGTTGGAATTTCTGAAAACCAGTTATTTGTGCACGGAAGGAACACCCTTCCTCTGTCACGGAAGAAACACCCACCCCAAATTTCATGCTTCTAGGCCCAGCAGTTTTGGCTGGGCGTTGATGAGTCAGTGAGTGAGTGTGTCAGTGACGTTTCTCTTTTATATATATATATATATATATATATATATATATATATATATATATATATATATATCAGGACCCACTTTTAAAAATAACTTGTAACCCACTGAACAAAAAAAGAGCTCTAGAAAAAATATTTATTCTGAAATGCTATTCAAGAAATGCTTTGATTTAAGTTTTACTGTTGGTTCTACATAAGATCTTAGATTCTTCTGGCCATTCTTCTGGTATTGGTCCTACTTACAACATTATTTAACAGTAACAATTATGTAAGCTATCTTTTACCATCAAATCAAAATTGAGGTACAAGCTGGGTTACCTCAGGGCCCAATCCTTTAGGCCTCTACTGCTGGTCTTAGCTCCAGCATTAGTGATGAGTATTGTAAACATGTCATAAGGAACATCTGTGAAAGCCAGAGATGAGGGAGTTTTGGCACTGGGCCCGGTGCTAAACAGATGCCACTCAGTGCAAGAGAAGTGTGAAATACAGTCTTTTAGGGCAAGAGAGGGATTTGGGTGGGAGATGGTAGGGTGGGAGAGATACCAGGGGAGGGAGGTGGGATTGGTGGAACTCTGCTCAATTGTAGCTTATCTTCCATGTCAGGCTGAAAAGATAAAGGCAAAATAGCTGGTGCAAACATGAGAAGCCCCATTGTGGATTTTCCTTAGGAGAATGAGATGAAAGTCCCTTTCCCTGAGTTGATTTCTGGTGACCTTGGCTGTGCCACTGGAAACAGTGGTAGACATTTTGGTGCCACTGCTCCTGGTGAGAATAGGACAGGGCTGCTAATCATTTATCCTTGGTCTCAGCAGGTCTCAACTGGGCCAGCAGGATTCTATATTGGGCATGGTGGTAAAGCCTTATTGTTCTACAAGTCTTAGCTTCTAATCTTCGCATCTGATCTTTGCAGAAAACAGGAAGAAGGCAACATTCACCATCATACAGCAATCCCAGGAGTGACAATGAAGACATAAAAAATGATAGATGACAGGCAGAGGCAAGAAAAAGCAAAGAATCTAGACTGATAAATTTTGTCAGCCTTTTTGGGGATATTTATATACTACTTTTCAACAAAAGTTCACAAAGTGGTTTACAGAGAAAATGAAATAATTAATGGCTTATGAGTCCTTCTTTCAAAAAGGGCTCTCAGTAATCTAAAAACATGCAAAAGAACACCAGCAGAAACCACTACAAAGGACATTGTTGGGGTGAGGAGGGCAAGTTACTCTTTCCCTGCTACATAAAAGAACATCTACCTGGAAGGAGTAATTTTCTCACTTGGCACATGTTATATCTCAAGGCAACATACAGTAAAGGAGTCCAAATGTCAGGATAAAAATGGTGTGTAAAAGCAAAGGACCAGTTCTGTGACATAAAGGAGAGAAGTTCTACACAATTCAGAACCAAGTAAATGGAGTCTTAAAATAAAGTATCATACATAGAAGAGAAACTGACAAATTTCTTATTTTGAGCCAACCTTCTCTATAACTAACTCAGGTTGACTGTTTAAACTCTGAACTTTTTCAAATCTGATGGTAATTTCACACTAGTGTTGATACTGGTACATGTCAAGTTTGAATACTGAGATCGAATCCAACTTTCTCAAGACAGCACTTGTAAGCTTCATACTTCAAAAGTTTACAAGTACCTTTCTGCCAAGTGGAAATGTCACAGCCCAAGAGCTTTTCACTCATCCTCCCAATGACAAATCTGTGAGATTAGGAAATGATATACATCTTGGAATCAAAGGGAACGTCATATATTCAGAATGCAGCAGTGGAGATGCAAGATTGCTTCAGCAGTAAGGGAAAATTTCAGTCATCACAAAAGAAAGAATCTATGAGCTCTAGGAAAATTAGAAAATTTAATCATAGAAAATCAATAAGCATTTTTTCCTATAGTGCGTTTATTCAATATTGGCCAAATTAATCACATTTTTAAAAGTTCTTTAAATTTCCCATGCAACCACAAAATAAATGACACCGTTTCATATTTTATTCCACTAAAACGCACTGAAAGAGGTGAAAATTTGTGATCAGCTCTTTCCAATTAAAAGGGAATTTTCAGCAGATCTCATTTAAAAAGGAACATTTCTAGTAATTTTACCAGCTTCAATCTGAATAGCACATGAACTCCACTATGTTGCTTTATGTAGTCTTCTGTTGTTTGATCTTAGTTCAGGTCAAAGGAACATGCCTGCTTTCAGAATTTATTACATTAATAACCAAACTTGATAATGTAAGTATACATGGTGACATTTTATGTTTTTAAAATGGCTTTCAACTTTGTTAAAATCTACTTACAAACTTGTTTCAATGTTTCTTTTAGACAGATCTCCTTGCAACTTGCATTCTGGGAGAATATGTAAGTGAATTAGCTTTTCTTCCAAAATTATTTTTACATACAAAATAATACAGATAGTGATGCCAAGTTTTAAATACTTTTTTTCTTTTTCAGAAAAATTTGAGTTTTCCTACCAACTGGGTAAGATTATATTTCACACTTCATAAACCTAAATTAAAATTTTTTTAATAAAGTGCTTGGTTTAGATTAAATTTTATTATTAAATATTTGAAATATACATGCAATTGTGAACATGTTCTCTTTATTACAGGAGATATTAATTTGTTTCTTGCCTGTTTTTGCTCAATAATAGGTGATGTTGTTCTCAGATCAGTTCTCATGCTAGTTTATAGGACAATTCTGTCCACCGCTGAGGCAAGTGGAGAGCATTGTCTGCCTACACAGGTTGTTGCAAAGTTATGTAAAACAGGTGGTCACAGTGTAGATCTTGGTCCCTTGTGCCATAAAGTATTTTTGTGCCAATGTTCACAGAGTTGGACCATTTTGTGCCAATGTTCACAGAGTTGTTTCTGACTGCTCATGTCTACCCAGTTCTGCGTCACATCTAGAGGTGGCGCAGAACCAAGTAGACCCAGTGCAACCATTGCAACCCTGCCTGGGGAAAGGGGAAACGTTTCCTCTTCCACTTGGTAGCATAGCACCAGCCAAAACTTGTGCTGGATACAAAGCAGGCTAAACTAGCCTGCCTGTTCCAACAGAAGTCACTGTCATTCACTGTCACTGTGCTGTCAGTTGCGCTGTCAGTCACTTTTTAGGTGCTATAAGAATCTTTCTAATTTGACACAAAGGTGCTTATCTGGATAATGCAAAATTTTTCTAAAGGAACTTCCAGATGTTGTAACATTTTGACTAGATTATAGACAGGACTAACAGAGATATCAAAGATGACATGGATGAAACTGCAAAAATTACGTCTCTGTATGATGGTGCATTCAACCAGAATTTTAAAAAATGATTAGAAAAATATGATTGAATTTTTTCCCTTCCATTTTGGCCAGTTCAAATTCAGAATATTTTAAAGCTAGTTTCTGTTAAAGATACCTACTAGACTATCAGCCAAATCTAGTGTAACTATGTGAGCATGTAAAAGACATTATGTGCACCCATAGTTTCTGCACCACCAAATGAAAACCTATGGGAAATTCATATTGCAATCCAGACTAAATTGTTCTTACACCGGAGCAAGGACTCCCCATAGTTACTCTGGATTTCACCCTATATTTCTATTATTTGTGTATGAGTATGCTTGCTATATTTATGTTTTCTTTTGTACAGTTGCCATTATTACCTCGTATAATTATAATCACATCTGCACTGATGTGAATCACTTATAATCATTTCTACATTGAAACATTTGTACTTTCAGACTGGCTGCAAATGGTCATGCCTAGATAAAGGACTTGCAGACATTACGGAGAATTTCAATAAAGGACTTCAAGCCAAGCGTTTCAAGCCATCAGCTTTCCGATGTGATCGGTATAGTAAGCTAATCAAAGACATGCAAATCACATTTGAAACACCAAAATGCTCAGTAAGTTCCCTTATAGACACCGAATTAATGAAAAGTACAGTTTATCATATGAGTAATGTGTTATTAAAAATATGCTACTCTATTTGCATGGGTTCCGAAATATTGAAAAGCTTGACAAAGACCAAAGATGTGTGACAAATACCTTATGCCAATGATTTTCAACCAGTGGGTGGTGGCACATTAGGCTAGTTTACAGGTGTGCCAGGAAAGTTTGTGGAAAATATCATTTATTAGGAGAGCTTTGTCAATTGTCCAAAAACTGATGTTGTGCCTTGACAATCTCAGTGTGCTATAGATCTTTCATTTGAATTTGCTTTGTAAAATGAATACCATGATGTTATTTTTTTCCATAGTCCATACAGAGTTGCAGAGAACACTGTGGACATTCTCCAGGAAACATCCATGAATATTTAAAAGAGGTCAGAGAGACTCTTCAATCCATACAGAAACGTCAGTTCACACAGCAGAACAGCACAAGTCATGCGTCATGAAGTATTACTATTTATTGTATTTATCATATAAACTATATATTCAGCAATATATTGTAAAGCCAAAAAATATTATTCTAATTTCTAATTACATACAATTATATTCTTACAAAGAACAGTGATTGTTCCATGTTATCTTTTCAAACCTTATTTTTTTTTCAGTAGGCAAGTAAAACACAGATATAGAGAGGAAAAATGTGAATTAAGGACAAAGAACAAATAATATTCCTCTAACTAGTCTTAGGTTGAAGCTATCCTAAACTAGATATCCTAAGTGAGGTTGAAGCTATCCTCACTCAGTGTGCAATATAGGCTGGCATAACTCACTATGAAAATATTTTCTCATAGTGGTGTGGGGAGGCTGATCCTTGTCTGTTCACTGGCCTAATCCCTATGGCACTTTTGTGACACACCCAAGGCAGTATGGGACTTGTGCTGGGATTTATGTTGACCTAACTGGGGATTAGGATTGAAGCCCAAGAAATTCAGTTTTCTTGCTTTCTGCTCCTACCCTTTTTCATGAACAAGATGCTGAAGAAATCTGCTTCCACACAAGGCTTCCACCAAGAGCCAGGAAATAGTCTCCAACCCAGACTCGGTTCATGTGCATATTCCATTTTTTGTGGAAAACCACTCCAGAAATTGTTGACACCATGTTCTTACAGCACCTGCACATGTTTGGATTGGCAGTTAGATCTTCTGTTGGCCCAAACTGTCCCAACAAGTCATTCGTTAGAAAACTGCACATAAGGGAGTGACTCTTTCCCAATAATTCTTGCCCACAGGTTTATGGTACTTTCCCCTACTGCTCCCTCTTTTAAATCCAAGTTTCTTCATGTTCTAAATCCAAGTTTCTTCATGTTCTATCACAGCTTGATGAAAGAGAGTAGGCTCAAAAGAACAAATAAAAAGCAGGTTAGACAAGCTTTATGAAATCAATGAACCACAGGCTATGGAACTTTATAATAATCAATGTTCACAGTGATATCCTTTTCCAGATAATTGCTTAACTCTCAGCAACTCTATTTTTTGTATCTTGCGAATAGCAATCACAGCCCTACTTTTTCAGACAATTTTATACAACGCCTCAAACTTCAATCTCTGTGGATTTGTGGCTGGGGACCAACTGACAACTTGTTCTGCTATGTTCAATAGAGTACTTTATCTAGAGCCCCATGAGATCAACTGCTCTATGCCATTTTCACAGTCATGAATGATTTGGATATGGTTTGCTATCTAGAACAAATGCACAACATATGCATTTGCTTTCTGTTGCTTCCTATATGTCACACTTTTGATGGGTCCATTGTTTACATGTTAAATGGCAAATTACAATTCCTTTCATAAATTTTAAAAAGCTGCAGCACAACTTAACAGTAGCTGGCATAACAAAATTTGTATAGTCAGTCTGCAGAAACATGCCAGTTCAAAAGTTTATTTGAAAGAAATTGCTAAGAATTAAAAAAGCAAAACACAGGCAGGTAATGGAACTAATGCAGGATTAGTGTTGATTTTTTTAAAACTTATATAAAATGCCTTCCCTTCTCATTTGAGAAGCCTAAGGTGACATGCTTCTAAAAACAAAACACAAATCAATAAGTAAAAGTAAACACAAAGAACTAAATTAAAACAAAATTAAGCACCAGCAATATCAAACGAGCTAGAACCAAAAGGTTTTCAATTTATGTGCTACAAGAAAGAGGAAATCTTTCTAACCCCAAATGGCAGAGGATTCTATAGGTTGTGTACCACTTGGCTGCAGGATGTTCTTGATAGTATCTCCTGTAAAGACAGCACCACAACAGAATCTCTTGAAATGAACTTCGGCAGATCCAACCAGATTCAAAATCGTGTAGCAGGGCATTTCTTCATTAAAATCCAAAAATTTCATAAATGCCCAGGAATATGGCCAGAAGACAAAGACAAGATAAAAAGATCACAGTTCCTGGGTAACAAGTTGAATTTTAGCTGGAACAAAATAGCATCTTGATAAAAATTATCTAAGAGCGCCTGAAGAACTCTTACTTCTGGAAGTAAGCCGTACTGCCATAACCAGTGGTGGGCTTCAAAAAAATTAAGAACCGGTTCTCTGCCCATCTGGCAGCCACTTTTAAATGGCTATTTTTAAACTTTATATGTCCTATCTCTTGTTAAGAACCGGTTCTATAGAGTAGGTGCGAACCTCCTGGAGCCCACCACTGGCCATAACATGTATTCGGTTGACTTTCTCTGTAGTAATTAATTATATATATTTTATCCTGAAGTGAGCTATATTCTCAGCAAAATTCATAGTTGAAGGAGCAACTGTCAGCTAATTAAATTCTCCAGGAATGAAAGCTTGGGCAGAGGACCTAACAAGTTCATTTCTGCTCCTATCTTGGAACAGTTCTACTGACATCTCTTTTCCTTCTTCTAACAGATACTGCAGCTTTCTCCCTAGCATTACCAGATCTGTGCCTATTAATCCCCTGTCACAGTCACAGCTCAAGGGCACAGGCCTACAGAGAAAAAAAGTGGGAACCCACAAAGTGTTGAAAGTGAGGGTGGAAAACTAGAAAATAATTGCTATTAATTCAAATTCCAAACTAGCAAGCCTGCATTACCAATACCCTACAAGGAGACACTTCAGGGCAGCATCAACAAAGATTATTTGACAGTAAGGGGAAACTTTGAATAAGTATCCTGTTCAGACTCACCCTTCTGCTTCTTGAAGCAGCCACCTCAACAGGAGAGATCCTTCCATCCAAAAGTGCCATGTCTTCTGGAAGCAAGACCAAGTAGAAAAAGCAAACTATTAGCTTGAACAGGCTCTTTCACAGTCACACTGTTTGCAAAATAGGTCCAAACAGAGAAAGGAGAAGACGTATATCAAAATCTGTTCATAACAGGGAGTTTCTACTGCAGATGTTTACATATTCTGCTATCATGTAAGCAAGTAATATACTCTTCAGTATCAATAACCTTATCTTTATCATATAGGAAGTACAAAAAATCTTCTCTACATGTAGGTAGTAAGATCCCACAACCGATTAACTGTGCAACCCTATGAATGCTTACTCAGAAGTCAGTTCCACTGAGAGTTTATTCCTAGATAAGTACATATGCTAATGTAGACCTAATCAGTGAACAAAAGCATTTTATAAAAAGTGGTTCTGTAATTAATTCAGAAATGAAAGTCACAAAATAGAAGGAAGAAAAAAAAATCAGATGGGGAGAAGGAAACCAGGCATGTTGCTCAGGCCCAGTGCCAGCTTGCATTGCCTGACTTCCTCCATGCATCTTGTATCACATCCAGAGTAACTGCAGGAGCACATAAGAGACATTACGTGTACCCGTAGTTACTGCACCACCTAGTGAAAATTCATATTGCAATCCAGAGCAAATTGTTCTTACACAGGAGCAAGGACTCCCCATAGTTACTCTGGATTGCACCAATCCTGTGTGATATGTAAGCGCATTATTAAGACATGCAGTGCCATCATTGCATCTCACTGAGATATCAAGTTCTGAGGCTTCTTATGCCCACCACAATATCCTCAAACTAAGTTCTTAAGAGATGCTTACCTGTTTGGGCACATTCCTAACAAATTTAGGGCAGCCTAATGCACATGGCATATCTTCCCGTGGTGGTGTAGGGAAGTTGGCGTGTGCCTGTGCAGTGGCCTAACCCTCCCACAAATGGGGCAGAAGTGCCTTACAGCACTTTTGTGACACCTCCAGATCAGCACAGGACTTATGCTGGGGCTTAGAGGGGCATAATGGGAGGTTAGGATTGCAGCCTTTTTCTGTAGAGTGTTGGTAATTGCCCAAGCAAGAAAACTATGGTCAGCTGAAAATCACAGTGCCCATTCCTCTCCACTCCCACTTTTTAATTTGAACATATGTCACAAGTCACAACTGAATTATACATACAGGTGTATTTGGGCAACAAGATAATAAAAAATGTTAGTTGTCTCAGTTTCTATAAGCTTGGAAGACTATGGTATCGTGCTCGGCGCTGCATATGCTGCATGCAAAGCATGAAAGCTTGGGTTGGATTGTTATGGAGGATAGGCTGTTACCCAAGCAGCAAATCCCCCCTCTCCATGCCACTGAATTAGTCCAATGGTAAGGCAGAGCCATCCACAGCCCTACTCTATGAGCTTAATTGCCGAATTAGCTCCCATATCTTCCACATCAGATACAAATAGTACTGAAGCAGGTAATTTGTACTGGTTAAATTTTGTAAGTTGCCCTCAGTCCTTGCTAAAAGCAGCAGGATTTTATTAATATTATGTTTATATATTAAATCATTTATTATTAAATATCATTATCAATGTGGAAACTGTTCAGAAGAGGAGAATTACATAAATATGCTCATGAGAGAAGAACAGCAGAAAGGGAAACCGCAAAGAGACGGGACTTCTTCTTTTGGGAATGTTTGAAGTACAAATGTTCTTTACTTTGCAGCAGGCCTCTGTCAGTCTTGAAAGACTATGGTATCGTGCTCGGCACTGCATACGCTGCATGTGAAGCACGAAAGCCTGGGTTAGATTATTATGGAGGACAGGCTGTTACCCAAGCAGCAAATCGCCCCTCTCCACGCCACTGAATTAGTCCAATGGAAAGGCAGAGCCAATACGATTGGATCCAGCTGGCATCACAGAGCTGGGCTAAGGACAGGAGCTCACCCTGTCTTGTGGGGCCGACCCGGGTCTCGAACACTGGCCTGCTGGTTAACAGGCACAGTGTCTTAACCACTTGCACCACCCACAGCTCATTAATGTTCTTTACATTAGTACAGTTTTTCAACACCCTGAAAATGTACCGTATATAGATTTCTATGTTAGCCATTAATTAATAGTATGGAGCACCCAAATATGAACTGCATGCTTCTTGCAGGCCCCTTAAGGGCTTATCTGACTGTTTCTACACAATCAATCTTGACTGAGGTTCCATACCTAATTTGTGCCAGATAAACTGGCACAAATCCCATGCTGTCCTGGAGGGTGTCACAAAAGTGCAGCAAGGCATTTCTGCATCACTCCTGGGGGTTAGGCCAATGCACAGACGTTCGCTAGCCTCACCACACCACCATGGGAATGGGTAGATGGTGAGTTGTGCTGGCCTAAATTGATTAGGATTGTGCTCTGAGAAACTCAAGCATGAGTGCAGCGGGGAGCATAGCACTGAGGATGGAACAGCATTGAGGTCCCACAGTCATATCAGTAGAAATGTGTGCTGTGGTATCAACTTTGAAGGAGATATGCTGTATTGTTGCAATCACAACTCAGTTGTTTTCACCTGACTATCTTGTGTACCCGCAGCACTCCACCTTTGGAATTCCCCTTACACACTAGCCAAGAACATGCCACATCTGAGACACGGCTGCTTCAGACTTGCTTCTAAGTTCTTTTTGTCCTTGAAAATTTTTATGCTTAAATCTTGTGTCTGTAATTTTAACAGGCTCTAAAAACCAAGTTATTAAGGGAGTGTTCTTTTCTGCAAATATAATTATAGTTATAAATAAATAAGTTCCTGGGTTTGTGAGGTTTTGTAAGATAACAATCAATCTAATCTTATAAAAAGGGGTGGAAGAACAGAGGAAGTTCAGTCCCTGAGATCAGAGGAAATGTAAATAAGCTTTTAAAATCAATGCAGAGTCAAGAATCTTTATTCAACCAGCTAATTTTGTTTTGTCAAGTTCCTATGAATACTGATTGAGCATAGCATTGATTCTTCCATCACCATTGCAGCTACCACTTTAGTGAAAGGAAAAAAGAGGCCCAGAATGAGGAACTGCCAGAAATTCCAGCACCCCAAGCTTTGAATAGAGTCTTGAGCAGGTATGGCACACTGGCAAGGACTCTGAGCTAAAAGGGATCAGAAGGTCCCTAGTTCAGCTCTTGCCTCTGCAACAAACTCTATAGATAGTGACAGGCAAGTCACCCCCCCCCCCACACACACACATACATCTGGCATTCTGAGATTGCCTACATCTATACACACACTCACACAATCCCTTCAATCCCTTCTTAAAGGCATTGAGGTTAGATATCATAGAACACATATTAACCATCTCATATTCAGCATAGTATGAAGGAATTTAACATGCACATACCTATAGGAATTATTACCCTTCTCTAAAATTAATCAGTCATGCATTTTTCTCTCAAATTTATCAGCTTCTACAAGACAGCTTTAGTCATACTGGCTTTTCCACTTACTGGTAGTTTTTGCAATTGGCCTTCCCCATTTTTGGTGGGGGGAGGAATTACTGATCCCTGACATTCCCCTACTAGAAAGCAGATTCACTCTTTAACTTGAGTTAAAAGGAAAAATAAATTTCTTATGACGTTCTGGATGGCATCCAATGGTTGTCAAACTATGAACACCAAAGTGAAATCTGCTGGTTAACATCTGCCACAGCACCCATTCTTTTCAAAGTAATTATATATCCTTAATTTTATCCTGTATAGGCAATGTCAGTTTACATTATCAAATTTATTTATGGTATACATACAAATACAGTGAAATTTTTATAAAGGATTGACAGCACAATCCAGAGCAACTAATCTGTCCACATAAGAGCCCTTGGGTTGCCCTATCACTAGGTTGGAGCAACTGCAAGATGCTCCACCCCAGTTACTCTGGAAGAGGCTTAGGGCAGAGCAAGGCAACATAGGGTGCCCTAAGAGAGGTGGTGCCCTGCTCTGCACTAACTGCACTGCCCTAAGCAGTTCAGGAGAGGCCTGTTGAGGGCATGTTTAGCATTGCCAATGGGCAGAGCAGTTACTCTGTATCCAGAGCCTTTTTCCAAGGCAAAAATGCCCTCTTCCAGCCCTCAGAGTTATACCACCTCAGGAGCAGGGAGCAGGTATAGTAATGAGTAGACCCATAGGGGTCCATGATAAGGCCCGAGTAAGAATGGCAGTGTTGACCAAAAATCTGAGTTCTTGGCCAGCCTAGCTGCAACCCCTGCCTCTCAACCTCAGGATATGGAACAAACTACGGCTGCCCACAAAGCTCAGGATATAGCAGGCCACTCCAAGAAGCCCTTTGTATTCACTGTAGAATGTACTGACATCTTATCAGGGACGCCTTATAAGGCAGGCACCCAGTGGCGTCACCAGACTGGTGCAGCTGGTGTGGGCTGCACTGGGTGATGCACTCCGTATGGGGTGATGCACCGGAGGAGTTTGATTGTCCTTTGGCAGGCCCTGGGCATCAGCGTGCCCTTCAGGCCTGCTCCAAGGCAGAGCAGCAGCCAGAAGCTGTCACTCGTCCTCGGAGCTGGCCCAAATGGCCAGCTGAGATGCACTGCGCAGAAACATACAGAGCATGCTGAACAGCTTCAGAGGAAACTTCCTTAGAGCGGAAGAAGTTCACACCTCTGCACGGCCATTCGGCCTCGCTCAGGAGGCGGAGCGGCAGCTGAATGGCTTCAGAAAGAGTACTGCACAGGCACCAACTCTGGTTTTTGAAGAAACCAAGTCTTCAGAAAAGTACTGTGCAGGCGTCAGAGATTGTGCCTGTGCAGAACTCTTTCTGAAGCCAGTTAGCTTCAGAAACAACTGCGCAGGCGCCAACTTTGGCGACTGTGAGTCCAGGTTGGGGGTGCGCGCATCCCAGGGGTGACACACAGACTTCCGCACCGGGTGATGTGCAGTCGTGTCACCACAGTAGGCCCTCAGTGGTGGGCTGAAGCCGGTTTGGGCCGGATCGCCCAAACTGCTTCCTATTTCTGACCCTCCGCTACCAATCCGGTAGCTGAGGGGGCAGAAAACCAGGTGCACCAATTCGGCGTGCCCAGGAAGCCCTAGAATGTGTGTGTGCGCCAAGCCCGCCCCTCACCCCACCCACCCGCACCCGTAGTGCACTGGGGTGGGTGGCGTGCCCTCCTCGGCCCTCCCCGCCCCGCCCCTGACCCACCCTGTCCCCTGATCACAGCCCTGACCCCGGCCTGGCCCGCCCACTTCCAGCGAGCCAGTTGTTGGGCCAGGCCGGGCCCATCACTGCTACAGCTGTTCCTTGTTCAGTGTGATCTGAGGGATGTCTCCTCAGGAGCAACTCCTCCCCATGTGTCGATTACTTAGCATGCTCTGGAGCAGTTAGGGTAGCCCAGGCTGCCTGACTCTCTGGATGCAGCATAAGTTTCTGCTCTGGATACGGAATAGTTAGGAGAGAGCAGTTAGGCCAGAGCAGGCTGAACTTGCTCTAGATTGTGCCCTATGTCAGTGTCATCTGACTCACAAGATGTTCACAAAAAGTGTTCAATTTACTAAATTCCTTTTGTTGGAGATGTAAAACTTAATTAACCATTTCTGATATTTAGTAAAACCTTTAGTAAAAGGCAAGAGAGGTATACAATATTTAATAAGAAACTAGACTATAAAATTGGATTGGACCCTGAATATTCTTAGCTCCTCAAATGTGCAATTCCCTCTCAAGGGAATTATAATCAGGCACTCGCTGGAGACTTTCCAACAGGACTTGAAAACTATTTTTCTTCATGTCAAATGGCTTTTGATGGCAAGCAGGGTAAAACCCTTCTGGGTTTAATAAGCCTGCCTATGTAAACCGCCTTGAGAATAAAGTCAAAAGATGACCTGAAAGGCAGTATATAAATACCTATGTTTGTTGAGGATTTGGGGAGAGGGTCTGCTTGATTTTGTCCTAAGCTGTTTAGGTGATGTTTTTATATTTTAAACTTTTGTTTTTAGACCACTGTGGTTTTAAGTATTTTTTTAAATGCATGTTTTAATATGTATGTTTTAATGTTATTGTAAAAGGCTGTATAGAAATCTTCAAAATAAAAAAAATTACTTTAAATTATGGATACAATTTCTTGAAATACCCTATGTATATAAATAAAAGAAGGGCTGTTATCTCATACCAAAATGGTCTATCAGCCACCACCAAATTGTGCCCTTGGTATGGCCACCATGCAGCAAGGCAACTTAATATCAAAGCAAAACACCTGTCCAGTCTTATAACTCCAAGATATAGAAGAGCTTTTACACTTGCACAACTCAATGCTATGCCCTCTGCACTTCTCCAGGGTCATTTTGGAGGAGTTCCACTGCTTAATCATATCTGTTTATGTGGCGAGGGTGCTGATACACTTGCTCACACACTCTTGTTTTGCTCCTTCTACAAAGATGTCCAAAGAGAACTTATCTCTCCCTTGCTTGTAAAGTGCCCTGGCCAATCCCCAGAATTTTATGTAGCCTTCCTTTTGGCAGACCAGACTAGATTGGTAACAACACAATTGGCAAAATTCCCGGCAGTGGCAATTAAAACAAGTTCAATCATGGTCTGAAATAGTCCTAAATGATATTTTAATGTCTATGTATTGCTTGTTTTGCTAGGGCACTTTTTGTTAATGCAAATAAAGTATGAATTTGAATTTGAAAGAGAAGGGCTCTGTTGAAGGATTGTCAAATGCCTTCTGAAAGTCCAAGCATCTTTCTACAAGGTCAGCCCCATCCACATGCTTGCTTGTATTTTCAGTGGACTTCAAAATGTTGGTGAGCTATGCCTTGCTTTGTGTAAACTGCCCTGCTGATTCTTTCACAGCAGGTTTGGTTCTAGCTCAAGTGTCAGCAACCACTGGCATTAGTGCCAAGGACAACACCCGCCTGATTTTCAGTGGCACTTGAAGACCTAGGTGAGCGCAGGCGAACCTGTGTTACATCCGCTCCAACCCTGGAGAAGGAAGGGGGGCTGAGAAGAAGTAGCTTCTCTGCCCCCTCATTCTCCTGGGCTGAAATGTTTCACAGAGGCTTCTCGGCTGCCTCCCCAGGTCTTGGAATTAGCAGGGTGGGGGTGCAGAAGCAGTGCAGGCAAGTCAGTGCTGCTGGTGCTCGGTGGCCACTGGTTCTGAGCTGTACCCAGTTACAAGCCACAGTTATAAGCCATGCTCAGTACTTAAAAACATTCTTTACATTTTACTCCCATAACAATGTGTCATTGGCCTATATCCTAAAGTGAAATTAAGCCCCTTGCTCCAGAGCAGTTAAGATGACTTTCCATAAGATAACACTAGAGGGTGACGTAACTGTGTGGACCCGTAACTGCTATGGATTTTGCCCATATTCAGCTAATGTGTATATTTATCATGTCAGCACATGACATGTTGGAGCATAGAATTACATCAGTACAAGGAATAATACTGAAACAAAGGGTCAGCATGACATCGCTGAAAGATTGCTGTCCCCTGTTGTAGCTAGCTGTTCTATAGCTTAATCATCTTTTACAGAGGCATATAGTTAAGTGTGTTACATGTTTTGGGTAGTGGATCAGCAATCTGTCATACAAGATATTTGAAAACTCTTGGGAGGATACCAATCAGAATTGGAAACATGTTAATTTCCGATGTGTCAATAAGATGTAAAACATCCTGTGCAATCCTAAGCATGGCTACTCAATATAAGTCCCATTTTGGTCAATGGGTTTTACTCCCAGGTAAGACTGTATTCCTCATCTTGTTTTCTCTATCTCACTTGGGAATTTTTATTCTGTCCCTGAAAAAGTTGGTCTATGCATGGGTGTCTTTATACATATTCCACAGCAAAGACAAAGAATTTACATACAGAAGCTGAATAGGTGAAGGCACAATCTTAGCACAGCCTTTTGGCTCCATTATGCTATGCGATGAATGGGTTTTGCATTCTTACTACAAAGGCTATTTATTAGGAAATTGACAAAATTTTCTGCAGCGTTTTCTCTTGCCAGCTATGAAAATGTGCTTATTTACGCCGATGCAATACTACCCTCTTGTGGTTTATCGTAGCACTGCTTCTTCTTTAAGTAAGGGCTGTGGGTGGCGCAAGTAGTTAAGACACTGTGCCTGTTAACCAGCAGGCCAGGGTTCGAGACCCGGGTCGGCCCCACAAGACAGGGTGAGCTC
The DNA here is from genome assembly GCA_030015325.1 of Cryptoblepharus egeriae. Classification (NCBI taxonomy): domain Eukaryota; kingdom Metazoa; phylum Chordata; class Lepidosauria; order Squamata; family Scincidae; genus Cryptoblepharus; species Cryptoblepharus egeriae. Next base: position 68,311,960 of record JAREYC010000002.1, on the reverse strand, counting down.
CTGTCCTTAGCCCAGTTCTGCGACGCCAGCTGGATCCAATCGTATTGGCTCTGCCTTTCCATTGGACTAATTCAGTGGTGTGGAGAGGGGAGGATTTGCTGCTTGGGTAACAGCCTATTCTCCATAAAATCTAACCCAGGCTTTCGTGCTTCACATGCAGCATATGCAGCGCCAAGCATGATACCATAGTCTTCCAAGACTGGTGGAGGCCTGCTTCTTCTTTAAAAAATGAATAGAGAGGTTACTTGCTTCCATGTTATCTTCTTAGGCTCAACTGCTGCAGTAGCAGCTGCCCAAGACTGATTTAAATCACTGACAAAAAAGGATTATATTTGTTAGATGCATCCAGATTTTTAAAATGTATGCTAATGCTAAAATTCTAAGACCATAAAATATGGATTTAATATTAAAAGGGATATTGAATATATTTGTACTACTTTATGATTTATGCAGTGAAAATGAAATCAAGCATCATTCTAGTTACAAACTTTCTCAAGTACTTTTAGTAAACAAAGTACAGTGGCTCAGCTATTGTATATCTTAATGAAAAACAAGGCTCTGTTTCAAATCTGTCACAGGAAGGCAATTACTACAGTATATACCAGGGGTCTCCAATCTTCGGCTCGAGGGCCAGATGCAGTCTTTGGTGAGCCTCATTGTGGCCCCTCTATCCAGCCCTTGGGCAAGCCTTGTAATCCACTCCCATACATTCTTATATGTATATTTATATAAATATATTCAAATTTGAAATGTCCAGGATTTTGAGGGTGGGTGGGAGTGTGTTTGGGGACACTGGGGAGCAGTTTGAGCCAGCTGTGGCTTTGTGTGGCTAAGTCCGAGCACTGTGGGCATTCATCTTGACTGCACATGTGTGCTCAACCTTTCCCTGCCTAAAATGACTGCACATGTGTGTGCAACCTTTCCCTGCCTAAATGTTGCCATGGAGAGGCTTCTCCATGGGCAGAATGTCCTCTCCTGACCTCACCGGCACTTTCCGTTTCCTAATTGGAGGCGTGTGCCAGCGAGGTCAGGAGAGGATACTCTACCCATGGAGAACCCTCTCCATGGGAACCTTTAGGCAGGGAGGGAAACTTTTACTATTATTATTATTATTATTATTATTATTATTATTATTATTATTATTATTATTATTATTATTGTTATCCATAAATACACAGTGAACAATTTCGTGCTGGTTTCATTCACATCACCAGTCGGACCCTTCCCAAGAGTCTAGGACTGTGTGATGTAGCGGCATATAATTTGTGCTGATCCCAGAAGAGCGGCTTTCTGCAGTTGGCAGAGTGATATTTTGTCAATGCCAATAGTTTTCAGGTGCCTGCCAAGGTCTTTTGGCACTGCACCCAGTGTGCCAATTACCACTGGAACCACCTGCACTGGCTTACACCAGATTCTTAGGTCTTGGTAGCGGGAGATCTTTCCCAGTTGTTTCTCCTCAATTCTGCTGTCACCTGGTATGGCAACGTCAACAAGCCACACCTTACTGCTTTCTATGATGGTGATATCTGGAGTATTGTGTTCCAAGACCTTGTCCATCTAGATCCTGAAGTCCCACAGAAGCTTGACCTGCTCATTTGCAACCACTTTTTCAGGCTTGTGGTCCCACCAGTTTTTTGCCACTGGCAGATGATACTTTTGGCATAGATTCCAGTGGATCTTCTGGGCAACAGAGTCGTGCCTCAGTTTGTAGTCAGTCTGCGCGATCTTGCAGCCACCTAGAATGTGGTCAATGGTTTCATCCACTTCTTTGCAGAGCCGGCATTTTGGGTCATCGGCTGATTTTTCAATTCTGACCTTGATGGCATTTGTCCTGATTGCCTGTTCTTGGGCAGCAAGTCTCAGGCCTTCCATCTCCTTCTTCAGTGTTCCACTCGTGAGCCACAACCAGGTCTTATCCTGATCCACTTTTCCTTCGATCTTGGCAAGGAATTGGCCATGCAATACTTTATTCTGCCAACTGGCAGTCCGAGCCTGAATTGCAGTATTGCGATATTCATAGTTGGTCTGCTGCACTTTCAACAACTTTCTCTTGCTGACTTCAATCAGAGCAGATTCCTGGCTCTCTCGCACATGATCTGCTAGGGCATGTTTTTCTTCTTCAACCGACTGCTTGCAAAAGTCCTCTGCCCCCTGATCTTCTAGGCAGGTACAGCCTGTCAACATCATTACATGGATGTAAAGCATAGTAAATGGTCATTAATTTCCTTGTTTTCCTGTCCAAGTCATCCAGTTCCTTTTGTGTCCAGTTCACAATGCCAGCAGTATACCTAACTGCAGGTATGGCCCAGATATTTATAGCCTTTATAACGTTGCCGCCATTCAATTTGCTCTTCAAAATTTATCTAACCCTTTGTATGTATTCTTTGCTGACCACAGTTTTTACATGCCCGTGCTTGATATTGTCCAGCTGCAGTATGCCCAGGTATTTGTAGGCTTCAGGCTGGTGGCATTTAATGGTTTGACCATTCCGCATTTTAATGCCATCACTTTCCATGATCTTCCCTTTCTTTAGTGCCACTGTGGCACATTTGTCCAGGCCAAACTCCATGTTGATGTCGTCGGTACTAAAGACTCGGACTGTATTGGTGAGTGACTGGATTTCTGCTTCTGACTTTCCGTAGAGCTTCAAATCATCCATGTACAATAGATGTGAAATTTTCTGAGAATTTTTGGCAGTTTGGTAACCCAGATTCGCTGTCTGTAGGATCACTGATAAAGGGATCATCGCGATAACAAACAGCAATGGGGACAATGAGTCCCCCTGGAAGATTCCCCATCTAATGTTGACAAGTCCATAACTTTCACTGGCTACAAAGAGAGATGGGCTGGCCCCATCCCAAGATCTGGTACGCCGGAAGTGGGAGGGGCCAGCCAGGGTCAGGGGGTGTGGGCGGGGCGAGGGGCGGGACTGGGGAGGGGCAAGGCGACGTTGGCACCTGCGCAGTGCCTGCTTAGAATCCGGCCTGCCAGCTTCTAGGCAGGCTCTCCGCAAGCATCGCTGTCGGCACTTGCACAGAACCTGCCTAGAAGCTGGCAGGCCGGCTTCTAAGCAGGTTCTGCGCAAGCGCCGGCAACAACGCTTGCAGAGAGCCTGCCTAGAAGCTGGCAGGCCGCTTGTAGGCAGGCTCTGCGCAAGCGCCGTCACTGGCGCTCACGCAGAGCCTGCCCAGAGGCTGGCAGGCCGCTTCTAGGCAGGCTCTGCGCAAGCGCCGACACCGATGTCAGCGCTTGTGCAGAGCCTGCCTAGAAGGGGCCTGCCCCCTTCTAGGCAGGCGCGGTGGGTGTAAAACATGGCGGACCATACCGGTCCGCTATGTTTTGCATTTCCCTGTTGCTGGCGGTTCGCTAGCGGCAGGGAAACTGGAAGATCCGGTACGGGCGCATAGGCCCGTACCGGTAAGTGCCCACCACTGGCTACGAATAATTCTGTCTTCCAGAGTTTCATTGCATTTTCAATGAAATTTGTTACATTTTTGTTGACCCTGATGGACTCCAGACATTTTATGATCCAGCTGTATGGCAATGAATCAAAGGCTTTCCTATAGTCAATCCAAGCCATGTGCAGATTGGTTTTCTGGCTTTTACAATTCTCCAGTATCATTTTATCAATCAGGAGCTGACCTTTTGTACCTCTGCTTCTCCGTTTATTGCCTTTCTGTTCCACTGGTAAGATGTTATTTAGTTCCAAGTAATCCTGAATCCTATCAGCTATGATGCCTGTCAGCAGCTTGAACATGGTGGGTAGACACGTTTATTATTATTATTATTATTATTATTATTATTATTATTATTATTATTATTATTATTATTATTATTATTATTATGTTGCCTATAAAGTATTATTTATTTATAATAAATAATTATTTATTATTATCAAATAATTAATAATATATGATTTCCTTCCTTTCAAATCAAGGGTGTAACATTGGCATATCTAAATATATTTTGGGGTAAAAGGTAAAAAAGTTCTATGACCCCTGCACTAGAGGATCTTGACTAGCATAAGTGAACTACCCCATGAAACACTCTGCCACCCTCTCTTTCCTAACTTCTACTAGCATCAATCACTTCAGTTGCTACAAGTCCTGCAAACCATCTCTATATATGCTTGACAGCACAGTCCTATCTTGAGCTACAACTGGCAGGCCAGTGTGTCTGCACTACACCCAGCATAAGACTGGGGTTACTGCTGCATGACCTCAAGGCAAGGGGAAATTTTCCCTATTCCCCAGGTAGCGGCCTCAATGGGTCTACTCAGAGCTGCACTACCAATTTCAGTGGCACAACTCCAAGCAAACCAAAGCTTGGATCCAGCAAAAGTGCTGGGTCCCAGTCTCACTTCCTGCTCCTTGCTCGCCATGCCCCAGAATGCCCTCTACCCGCCCTAAACCACCTACCACCTGCATCCTCCTGCTCTTCCAGACCCCTGCACATGTTAAAATCGACCAGTGCAACCCCCTCTGCTGGTCTCCCCTCCTCACTGGATGGCTCAGATGTGCCTCACATCCCATTTTCAACACTCCTGGGGTGGCACAAGTTACTTGTGCCAGCCCAAAAGGGCAGCTAGGATTGTGCTGTAAATAAAATTACTTTCTTTGATATGGTAGTCTCTGGTTACTTCTGGGGACAAAACTGGGTAGGAAATCAATGAGGATGTGGATGCAACTTTTTAACTGGATTGTTTTTAAAGCCACTTTTAGTTACACCCTCCATTATCTAATTGCAGATGTGGTGCCCTGGCCAGCTCAGAAAAAAGTCAACTCAGCCAAAACCTATTTGCTTATATAAAGATGAATGCTGGGAACAGCCCTATTTTAGTCTCTCTTTCACTTCTTGATTATATAATACAGTATATAATTGTATTATTATAATAAATCTCATCAGAAGTGAACATGACTGCAGGTCAGGGGTATTTGAAAAAAGGCTCTTTAAAAAGGGTGGGTACTGTCTTAATATGTTTGCAAATAACCTGTTCTTGGAAAAGGTAATGGGGAGGATATTAGCCATGCCAAGTCATTAGCTGCACTTCTGGAATAATTATATGGAAAACACTCGTGCAAACTACTTCAGTATATTACTTTTGTTTAATGCATACTTTTGGCTACTTTTGTTTAATGCATAGCCAAGAATCCTTATGCTCATATGGCATTTACTCAATGGGTTTCAAAGGAGTTAGCCTATGTCTGAAGAAATATAAACTACCGTATATACTCGAGTATAAGCCGAGTTTTTCAGCACAATTTTATGCTGAAAAAGCCCCCCTCAGCTTATACTCGACTGAGGGTCCCAATGTTGGTAGGGTGCAGTGTTGGTGCACCTCTGGGGCCCCCCATTCATAGGGATCATGGCTGGCAGTTCTCCCTCCCAAGCCAAGTCGCACTTCTGGCTTCAATGGAGCCTCCCTCTCTTTGCAAGAATCTGCCGCCCGTGCCACTCTGCTGCTGCAGAGCCTTGGAGCCACTGCAGAGCCTAGCTTTCCCCTTTCCAGGCAAACTCTCTCCCTCTGTTCAGCCCCACAACACATCCCTTTGCTTCCCTTTTGTGCCCACCTTGCCTCCTGGATGCACAGAATTGGGTCCTTAGGCTGCTGTCCTACCCACACTTTCTTGGGAGTAAGCCACACTAACTCTTATTAGGCTTATTTCTTATTAGACATGCATAGGCTTGGGGTCTTAGAGCACACATGGATCTACTCAGAAGTAAATCCCATGAAATTCAATGGGGCTTACTCCCAGGAAAGTGAAGCTGAAGTGCTGTTTGTGCACCTCCAGCCCAGCCAGGGAGCAGTGCCTTCTCCCTCCCTTCTTTCCCTTGACTGAGTGGTCAAGCAGGGGCTGGCCATGTGGGATGGCAGGGAAGGGAATCTGTGAGCACTGCCTGCCTATGGGAGGAGAGGAGATGCTGGCCTGGGCTGCCCCAGTGCTGGGAAGGGGCTCATGTTCCAGGCATGGTCTTTCCACTGCCAGAGGACGATGCTCCTTGGGGAGGATCCACTTAATTCCCCATCCCTTTTCTGCACCCCTTGCACACACTGGAGGATTTTTCCACTCTCTGAACGTTCCGCCAGGAACAAGTTCTGGGCTTGTTCTCTCCACTGTTATCTGCAAGTAAGCCCCACTGACTATTATAGGACTTGCTTCTGAGGAGAAATGCATAGGATTGGGATCTGAGGCTCCTATCCTATCCACACTTTCCTGGGAGTAAGCCCCACTGACTATCATGGGACTTGCTTCTGAGAAATGCATAGCATTGAGGCTCCTATCCTATCCACACTTTCCTGAGAGTAAGCCCCATGGACCATCATGGGACTTGTTTCTGAGTAGTATGCATAGGATTGGGACCTGAGGCTCCTATCCACACATTTAACTTATTGATGCCTCAATTGATGTAATTTTATTGGTATCTATTTTTATTTTGAAATTTACCAGTAGCTGCTGCATTTCCCACACTAGGCTTATACTCGAGTCAATACGTTTTCCCAGTTTTTTGTGGTAAAATTAGGTGCCTTGGCTTATATTTGGGTCGTATACGGGTTTGTATAAACTTGAATATATACAGGTTTGTAGAAACTTTTGTAGCAACTATATTATCATCATATTGGAAACATTAACTAAAGAGTTTACCGATATCATTGGCAGTAGCCATTGCCATGTCCTAATATTCCAGGCAAATAAAATGATGTCTTTGAGCCTATATAAGGCTTTTCTTAGATCACCTACACTGATTCAAACCTGATGACAGCTATGCTTATTAGGATTATTGCAAAAAGGTCTTGGGGTATATTAAAGATTAAAATAGTTATTGCAGCATACGCTTTCATGAGTCTATATTCTCAGATGCATCTCTTACGGCACAATCCTATGCATGTCTATCCAGAAACAAGTTCCTAGGAGTTCTTGGCTCTCTAAGAAGTCCCTGTGTTCTTTTCAGCCGTTCTGAAGTCCAGGTCCCACAAAATTTAGTGAAAAGGGTTGAACTAGTAGGATCTTTGGGAACCTAACCCCTCTCTTCCCATGGAATGAATGAGTCAGTATTCACTGGATTTTCTAAAAACATAACTCCAGCACGTAACAAGAACTGACTGTACACCTTACAGTGCAATGCTAAGCCTGTCTACTCAAAAGTCCCATTATATTCAATGAGGCTTTCTCCCAGGAAAGTGTGTTTCGGATTGCAGCCTTAGAATGGTTTGCCATAATTGTGAATAGGTTAAGATAAATATTTGTCAGATCTAGTTTCTCCTGTTTCTGAACTCCTGATCAAAGTTAAAGAAATTGTCTGTTCAAAGTTTTTGTATTCATTAACGTGTAAATGCTTTTATTATTCACCAGCATGTTTCACTTCAGTAGGTGGTGTCTGATTATTTCATCATCTTAACTTTCTGTTTATAAATTAGGGGACGAATTTAAAGAATAGGGGCACAATCCAAAGTTAGAGCAGTGGATTGCTTGGATCATTAATGCTTGTGGCACCCACCTTGTTTTCTCTTAGCTTTCTTCATAGAAATTCCTTGGTGTGTATAAAAATGCAAATAATTGAAAAAAACTTCAGTTGCTGCAAGTAACCAACAAAAGGCTAAGTGTTTTAAGTTCAGGATTGTATCTTTTGTCAAACCACATCATACATATTTACATTAATGCAACTATAACAAGTTATGGTGTGGAAAATATTTCTGAAACTCATGGTAGCATGGAAAAACTCAAACAGATGCACTTAAAATATTTGAGAAGATGAAAATATTTGAGAAGAATATTTAAACCAAATGATTAAATATTCAGGTAAGGAGGAGAAGAACTGTGTATAATGACAAGCCAATGATTTGTCTCAGCACAAGGCAGCTTTATATTTCCTAGAGACATAGATACCTAGCCACACAATCTGCACAATGTATCTCTCGCACTGATGCTTGCATGCCATCTATACCTTTTTTTCCTGAAACCATATTGTCAGATATTCCCTGGACTGCATAAATAGAGGTTGTTATGAACTGGCCAGATCGCATTTTACAGGATTGGCCTGTTTTGAAACTTAGCACTCAAACTTTGGAGCCACAAAAACCACCTTTCATGAAAACAGTAGATCCAGTAGGGAGTCTTGCCAGGATATAATCTGCAGCCACACTATCACAATAAACTGCTGTGAAATATTGTGGGAAAAGACACTGCTGAAATGGAAGTTGCCCCCTTAACCAGTCAGAAGAAAAACCCACTCCTGTTATGCCATTTCTCTATCATAGTACAGCCATGGCTACAATGGGGATGTGTGATGTGGGGCTGGGAGGCAAGACAGAACCACCCTGTCACTCACATAGGGTAACACTGCAGCTGCCCTGCCTGCTTGCACCTGAGGAGACTTTCCTTACATCTGAGAAAGTGGGTGTAAGGAGATCCTCGCTGGGTGTAAGCAAACAGGTATGGCAGGGCAGGTTCTTATCCATAGACAACAACATGGTGGTTCAGCCTACCTGCCACCCTGTACTGCATTTCCCTAAGCTACAACTAGGTCAAGAGAGTGTGGCCTCATTTTTAAACAGTTCTTTTTTCCCTACAAATAAAGGTAGGATACTCACAATAAAGATGTCATTTGTCATCATAGCTATGTCCACATGGAGGCCACAGAGGTGCAGGTACTCAGTACTCGTAAGTACTCCCTCAAAAGACCCCTGGTTCTATTACCCATTCCAGAGGAGTAGATCTGTAAGCAGCGAAAACAGTCTTGTGGCCCCATAAAGACTAACAAATTCACTGTAGGATAAGCTTTGGTGGGAATAGTCTGTAGTCTTAAAGGGCTTCTGCCACAATAAGTATGTTCATCTTTAATGGCACAATCCAGAGTTAGGGCAGTGATGAGTGCCCCACCTATTTGAATCCAGAGCAGAGAGTTATGCTGGATCCAAAGAGTCAGAAAGCCTGGACTGCTTTAACTGCTCCACAGCATACTCAGAAAGCCCAAAGTCAGTGACAGCTGGGAGGGCTTGCTTTCTAGGAGACACCCCCCCCCCCTTAGATCACACTGAACAAGGAACAGCTGTGGTGCCTGTCTTATAAGGAGTCCCTGAAAAGGTGCCAGTACAGTCTACAGTGAATACAAGGGGCTTCTTGGAGTGGCCTGCCGTAGTTGTGCCATATCCTGAAGTTGAGAGGCAGGGGTTGCAGCTAGGCTGGCCAAGAACTCAGATTTTTGGTCAACACTGCCATTCTTACTCGGGCCTTATCATGGACCCCTATGGGTCTACTCATTACTATACCTGCTCCTGAGGTGGTATAACTCTGAGGAGCTGGAAGAGGGCATTTCTGCCCTGGAAACAGGCTCTAGCTACAAACTGCTCTGCCCTAGGCAATGCTAAAAATGCCCTCAACATGCCTCTCCTGAGCTGCCTAGGCTGCCCCAGCTAAGGCAGCCTAGCTCCACCTCAGTTGCCTTAGGCTGTCCCAAGCCTTTTCCAGAATAACTAGGGTGGCCCATGTTGCAGTTGGGTCAGCCCAGTGAGACATAGGGTAACCCAAGACTACTTCTGGATTGTGCCCTAAGTGAATCTTCTGATGTTGGAGGTTTGAGTCAGCAATTTGTGTTCATACACTACCAGGGGAGCAGTGGTCCCTATGAAGAATGCTGGACTGAAAACGAATTCTCTTTGATGCAAGGAAATACTCAGACTCTTGATGTTTACATTAAAAAAGGTCTGGAGTGGATAAAATGTGTTGAACTGTGTAAAGATGGAGCTTGATCTATGTGCAGAAGAAGGAGTAGTACCCAAGTACTCACAGTTAGTCAGAGTGCCTCATGGATTCACTGCAACTTTCACAGGGAAGTGCTGTTATTGAAATCTAGGTCAGAAAATTTGGAAAAAAATGTTTTGAACACTTTTGTCAAAATAGTGTTTTGACTACATCAAGCAAATCTGATGTAAAAACCCTTGATTTCTGAAGCACAGGCTTCCCTCAAATGTGAGGATATGCATTTTCATAAATGTTTCATTATCAGTTCATTACCATTATCTACATTTGTTTGGAGACAGTTCTGCGCAATGCGTATGCCACAGCCAGTGTCAACAAGATCACATGGTTTTAGTAAACTGAAAACATTCTTACCTTTTCATTTTACAAGATCAAAATTTGTGTTACGTTGTCTCTATGGAAACTTTTTCCTTCAACGTGTGGTTGTCAGTAACTGTGACTAAGGCATCAGTCAAGGTCTCATCTGTCTTGCAGGGAACAATGTCCTAAAATTTCCAATATTTGGAAATTATCAGAAAAATTGACTTGTAACCCTTGGCCAGGAATATAGTATTGAATCATTAATCTTTTAAAAAATATTTTCTGTTGGAGGCATCCATAGAAATGCTCACAAAGCTTATCACTGCTAGATCTTCAACAAGTTCAGATTTGACCATTGGTGCAATTACCTTCAGAATCACGGCGTCACATTTTGGTCATGCTAGAATAAATTTTGGTTTAAAGAATTTTGAGACCAACATGGACAAACTGTTGGATTCTTGAAACTCAAGCCATGAGAAACTGAATGAGAAGTAAAGGTGGCTGCTTTAACAGCAATGAGAAGTTCCAGGTGGTTGTTTTTGACTTACACTTACAAGGACAACCCTTATGTTGTGCCTTTGGTTGCAAATAATTATTAATAGCTCATCTATGCTCATGTTCCAATGCAGCAAAAAAAAAAGCTGGCCTCCGTCAGTCTTGAAAGACTATGGTATCGTGCTCAGTGCTGCATACGCTGCATGTGAAGCACGAAAGCCTGGGTTGGATTGTTATGGAGGATAGGCTGTTACCCAAGCAGCAAATCCCCCCTCTCCACACCACTGAATTAGTCCAATGGAAAGGCAGAGCCAATACAATTGGATCCAGCTGGCGTCGCAGAGCTGGGCTAAGGACAGGAGCTCACTCTGTCTTGTAGGGGCGACCCGGATCTCGAACCCTGGCCTGCTGGTTAACAGGCACAGTGTCTTAGCCACTTGCGCCACCCACACCACAGCCATGGAGCACACCACAAGATAATCATATTTAACTCATTCACACCAAGCTTTTTTAATAGTTACAATGCTGTAGTCATTTGGTAAATGTGCATCCTCTTTTCAGTAGGTACTAAAATCAGAATTTAAATATTCAGATTCCAAATTTTACCAAAGTTCAGAAATACACAAGAGATGACGGTTTCATTTGTATGATTTGTGATCACTGACCTATATAAATAGACTGAACTTGGCTGTTCGTTGACAGCAAAGCCTGCATTCATCAGGGATGCGCAGTGACTGTCTGGGTTGGCCCGTTTTGCAGCAACAACTTGGCACACCTGCCCTGCAGGCCTCTGCTTCTTCTTCACGCCCAGTTCTGTATACCAATCAGTCTGGGCAACCATTTCCACATTGCCCAGCTAGACTGAAGGCTCTGTGCCTGTGCTGACTGGATTATAGGGAGATTGGAGAAGCTGCTCATCCCAACTTGGTGTTTTAAGATGTACAAGATAGCACAAATTTACTTTTCACAAACTGTGACTGAAACCGGGATAGAGTTTCAAACTGGTCAGGACTCTGGGCAGGACTACCAAGGCAATCCCAGTCAAACCACTGGGTCACTTAAAAAATCAGGTGGAGGCTCTCAAAAAAAGTACACTGAGGAAAAAAGGGGTATGAGAGGATAGCAGTTTGAGAGCACAACCAGGGAGGTGAGAAAGCTACTTTGGCAATGTAAAGCCTGGTGGCTTCTTCTGTGGACCAGAAGAGAGATCTGAGAGTAAGGAAGAGAGATCCTCTGGGCATTGTAGTGCTGCCAATTTTGAAAAAGACAGGCAAGTCTCATCTGCCATGCTACTTCAACCTGTTAAAAAGAATGGTCCAACAAAGAGGGAGCATGCCTGTTCACGGTTATGCCTCTAAACCCAGACACACTATGTCCTCAAAAATGACAACATCATCTCCTCCCTGCCATGCTCACTAATCCAAATTGGCACTATGTTAGTCTTCTGTGCTTGTTCTTGTTCACTTCTGTTTTAGGGCACAGAGTATACGTTTTTGAAGCAAGCTTCATGATGACGAATTTTCTAGCTTCCAAGGTCACAATGCCCATCTCATTTTTTCCTATTTTCAAAAGTAGTCACCCAGATTTCTGCAATCAACCAGAAACTGAGTTGCAACCCACAGAATGGGAACCATTGCTTTCGGTCTAGGACCATGTTTCAGACTTGCTTGAGTTCTGGTTAGGAATCTGGAATCTTTTACATTCGTATAGGGAAAAGGTGGTGCTTCCATCAAACAACTTGGTACTGCTTACAAATTCCGAGCTTCACACATGACTTTCTAAGTGAACTTTTAAATGCTGTTCCCTCATTTTAACAAAATAATTCTCAAATATTTCTATAGCTAGTTACCTTGTTCCCAGAGAGCTCACAATCTAAGAAAACATGGGAGGGGGTGGGAATGCCAGCAGCAGCCACTAGAAAAGGTCGAATAGGGACAATTACTTTTCCCCTTTATACAGAAGAAATCAAACTCTTTAAAAAGTGACTCTTTGGCTGCAATCCTAACTATACTTTCCTGGGAGTACGTACTGTTGAAAACAATCAGACTTTCTTCTGGGTAGACATGCACAGAATTGCACTGTTTGTCTAGTTCACAGGTGGTAGTAAGGCATCTTAAGTATCCTGTGCATTCTTGTGAACTGTTCTGGTCTGCCTGATATATTTTGAAAATTGTTATACTGAATCATGGAATCATGGGCTGTGGGTGGCGCAAGCAGTTAAGACGCTGTGCCTGTTAACCAGCAGGTCAGGGCTCGAGACCCGGGTTGGCCCTACAAGACAGGATGAGCTCCTGTCCTTAGCCCAGCTCTGCGACGCCAGCTGGATCCAATTGTAATGCCTCTGCCTTTCCATTGGACTAATTCAGTGGCGTGGAGAGGGGGGATTTGCTGCTTGGGTAACAGCCTATCCTCCAGAACAATCTAACCCAGGCTTTTGTGCTTCGCATGCAGCGTATGCAGCGCCAAGCATGAAACCATAGTCTTTCAAGACTGACGGAGGCCTGGTTTTTTTTTTTTTATACTGAATCATATTCACTGATGGGCACTTACCGGTTTGGGCCTACTCGCCCGAACCGGATCTTCCCATTTCCCTGCCGCTGGCGAACCACCAGCAGCAGGGAAACCCAGAAAGAGGGTGGACCGGTTTGCGCCAGCCACCATCTTAGTTTTAGAGTGCCCCTCCACGTGCCAACACTGTTCCCCCGGCTGGGAGAGGGGACTGATTCCCCCATGCGCGCTCCTCAGAGCGCCAACACTGTTCCCCCGGCCGGAAAGAAAGGACTGCAGCCTCAGAGCCCCAGCTTAAGCAGGTCTACTCAGAAGTAAGTCCCAGTATAGTCAATGGGACTTACTCCCAGGCAGGTGTGGAGAGGACTGCAGCCTCAGAGCCCCAGCCTAAGCAGGTCTACTCAGAAGTAAGTCCCAGTATAGTCAATGGGACTTACTCCCAGGCAGGTGTGGAGAGGACTGCAGCCTCAGAGCCTCAGCCTAAGCAGGTCTACTATGAAGTAAGTCCCAGTATAGTCAATGGGACTTACTCCCAGGCAGGTGTGGAGAGGACTGCAGCCTCAGAGCCTCAGCCTAAGCAGGTCTACTATGAAGTAAGTCCCAGTATAGTCAATGGGACTTACTCCCAGGCAGATGTGGAGAGGACTGCAGCCTCAGAGCCCCAGCCTAAGCAGGTCTACTATGAAGTAAGTCCCAATATAGTCAATGGGACTTACTCCCAGGCAGGTGTGGAGAGGACTGCAGCCTCAGAGCCCCAGCCTAAGCAGGTCTACTATGAAGTAAGTCCCAATATAGTCAATGGGACTTACTCCCAGGCAGGTGTGGAGAGGACTGCAGCCTCAGAGCCTCAGCCTAAGCAGGTCTACTATGAAGTAAGTCCCAGTATAGTCAATGGGACTTACTCCCAGGCAGGTGTGGAGAGGACTGCAGCCTCAGAGCCTCAGCCTAAGCAGGTCTACTATGAAGTAAGTCCCAGTATAGTCAATGGGACTTACTCCCAGGCAGGTGTGGAGAAGACTGCAGCTTCAGAGATCCATCCTATGCAGGTCTACTCTGAAGTAAGTAATTTTTTAATTTTTTAATTAAAAACCTCCCTGGTCCCGCACCCTGGCCCTGGTCCCGGCCACTTCCGGAGAACCAGATCTTGGGCCAGGCCGGGCCCACCACTGATCATATTGTAAATTGTGGTATAGAATTCAGAGTTCAGAATTTAGATCCAAATCGTATCCAACTTTCCAGAACTAATATAACTGCAATGTAGCTCTGAGGGAAAATAATGTTTCCTTACAGGAGGATGCAGCTCGTGCCCTATTGATATTGCTGTATCAGTGCTGGCAAGTCAGATAGGATCCTGCCCCAAGTGTTTCCTGCTTGATATTTCGCATCAGATGACTGCTTGGTAGGTTATAGCTTATTTTGCAAATCTCAGTATAGCTCTGGCTAATGCAAATGCATACTTTGGGGTGTGGTATGTAGTCTGTATTACACTATACAACATCATCAGTGGTGGGCACCAGCAGGTTTGCATCTACTCTATAGAACCGGTTCTTAAGATAGTACATATAAAGTTTAAAAATAGCCATTTAAAAGTGGCTGCCAGATGGGCAGAGAACCGGTTGTTAATTTCTTTGAAGCCCATCACTGAACATCATATTCCCTACAATCCAGTGTAGCTATAGGAACACATAAGAGATATTTAAGTTGACGTAGTTACGGCACCACCTAGTGAAAACATATGGAAAATTCATATTGCAATCCAGAGTAAATTGTTCTTAGGTTGGAGCAAGGACTCCCCGTTACTCTGGATTGCGCCAATTATCTGCTCAAAGGGACTGTTTGGTGGATGCACTTGTTCTCAACCCTAAAACTGAAATACTGTCAGTCCAATCCTGTGCATGCCTACTCAGAGGTAAGTCCCATTATCAATCAACCAACAATATTTACATACTTTTAAATAAAATTTAACAAAGCTGTTTACAGAGGAAATGAAAATAACTAATGGCTAATTGGGTCCTTCCCAAAAGGGCTCACAATCTAAAAAGATGCAAAAGAACACTAGCAGAATCCACCATAAAAGACATTGCTGGGGTGAGGATGTCAATTACTGTCAATGGGACTTACTTCCAAGTAAGTGTGAGTAGACTGCAACCTGAGTCTTGTGATGTCTAATTGTGATACTGTGGTTCTAATAGGTTTGAATTACCAGGGAGATACAAGGGGCAATAGCGTTAATAACTTCAAAGTAGGTTAGTATGTCAAGATTCATGAAGACTGGCCAACAGTCTTATTAGTCACCAGCAGTTTGCAGGGCTTTGTGACATGCAAGCTGTTTTGTTACAACAAAAATTGTTGTCAATTTAAAAATATATTTCCAGATACCCAAAATACACAAACAATACAAGTGCCTATTTTAAATTCTTAGCCTTGGAAGATAGGTTTTTGTGTTTCTTTGTTCCTGACATTTGATCAGGTTTTCTTTTCAAAAGAAATGGGTCAACATGACTGAGGGCACAATCTAAAATAACTTTCTGTTCTGGATTCAGAATAGCTGGGGCAGTCCAGCTAGGGCACTCCTCACTGTCCTAACTCTGATAAAAGCATCAATTTTCAGAAATTGATCAGTAGATCTTCCACCCCAAGACATCACCAATTCTGCACACAGCTTTGTTGCATAACAGTAAAATTTTGTCTAATTCTTTTTTACTCTTATCCCAAAATAAAATTTCAATTGTCCTTTTTGTTGCTAGAATTAAGACTCTCCAATTGAGTGTGGATTACCATCTTATGCAATGAAGAAACTTATTTTGTACTAGCAAAAAGTATCCATGTTGCGAGAGTAAAATACCCGTCATACTCCATCCCCCCATTGTGCTACCCCCCATTACGCAGTACCCCCATCGTGCAACATCCTCCCATGCGCATCATCATGCATATATTTTGAGCCTTGCAATTCTTCCTGCTTTCTTTTAAAAAACTAATTTTTTTCAAATTGTTTTCCAAATTGTGACACAATTCGTTTTGCCGCTTACAATTATTGGCAAGGACTCCACCACACAGAACACTGAAGCTGTGGATCGTCCCCATTTTAATTATATGTGAATCTCAGTTTTAAGTCATCAGAATCATATGTTCTTGTTGGCTTTCTTTGTTTTGGTCCAAATGAAGTAGTTCATTGATCACTCTAGATCCCTTTCAACTGTAGTCACAATAATTGAAGTCTTCTTTAGCCACTTATCAACTCCAATGATTGTACCAAACAGCCTGAGAAAAATGACAAAACGTCATATCTTGACTGAGATTAGCAAAACCTTCTCAGAAGCTGAGTGAACCCCAGCAAACATCAGCAGATTAATCTTCTGTGATTCAATTTTACAGTAAAACATCCCGTTGATACCTGTTCAATGATATTTTGATTTATTTTATTATTTTTCAATTTATATCCTGCCTTTCTTCCTAATGGAAGGATGACATTAGGTCATATTTGACATGATGTTCTAATTACCATAGTACCTGAGTACAAAATACCTCAACCTTATTATCTTACCAGTCCCTGACACAGGCAGTTTAAGATAGCAAGGTACCACCATCTAAAAACAGCCAAGTATGCATAAATTATAATTGCTGGTCAATAGATCCGGTTGGTCATCTAAGGATTACATAACCAGAGAAACAAGTCCCTGTTGAATCTCACACGTTTTTAAGTGTGTGTTGGGAAAAAACATCACAAATTCAGACAACAGTCCTAGAGAAAGGCAAATTGGTGATGGATCTTTCTCTACCACTTCACTGTTGCAAGAGGGATGGAAGGGAAACCCTACGAGGAAAGGTTGGGGGAACGTGGGATGTTCAGCCTGGAGAAGAGGAGGCTGAGGGGAGACATGATTGCCCTCTTCAGATACCTGAAGGGCTGTCATAGGGAGGAAGGGGCTCATTTGTTCATAGCTGCTTCTGAAAGCAGAACTAGAACCAATGGGTACAAACTGCAAGAGAGGAGATTCTGGTTGGATATCTGGAAAAAATTCCTGACGGTGAGGGCGGTTCAGCAGTGGAACAGACTGACAAGGGAGGTGGTGGACTCTCCCTCACTGGGGATCTTCAAGCAGAGGCTCGACGAGCACCTGTCGGGGATGCTCTAGGGGGATTTCCTGCTGCAGGCAGGGGTTGGATTAGATGACCTACTAGGTCCCTTCCAACTCTATGGGCACAATCCAGAGCAAGTTCAACCTGCTCTGCCCTAACTGCTCTCTCCTAACTATTCTGTATCCAGAGCAGAAAGTTATGCTGCATCCAGAGAGTCAGGAAGCCTGGGCTGCCCTAACTGCTCCAGAGCATGCTAAGTCAGTGACAGCTGGGGAGGGCTTGCTCCTGAGTAGACCCCCCTCAGATCACACTGAAGAAGGAACAGCTGTGGTGCCTACATTATAAGGAAGCCCAGCAGTTCCTGACAACCAGTTACAGCTGCAGTTCTTCTAGTGCAAGATGGATGCTTGGAGTGGCCTGCTGTATCCTGAGGTTAGTGGGCTGCCATAGTTGTGCCATATCCTGAGGTTGAGAGGCAGGGGTTGCAGCTAGGCTGGCCAAGAACTCAGATTTTTGGTCAACACTACCATTCTTACTCAGGTCTTATCATGGACCCCTATGGGTCTACTCATTACTATACCTGCTCCTGAGGTGGTATATCTCTGAGGAACTGGAAGAGGGCATTTCTGCCTTGAAACAGGCTTTGGATACAGAGTAACTGCTCTGCCCTAGGCAATGCTAAACTTGCCCTCAACTTGCCTCTCCTGAGCTGCCTATGCTGCCCCAGTTAGGGCAGAGCAGGTCCACCTCTCTTAGGGCACCCTGTGTTGCCTTGCTCTGGCCTAAGCCTCTTCCAGAGTAACTGGGGTGGAGCATTTTGCAGTTGCTCCACCCTAGTGATAGATAGGGCAACCCAAGCAGTGATGGGCATCAAAGAAATTAAGAACCGGTTCTCTGTCCATCTGGCAGCCACTTTTAAATGGCTATTTTTAAACTTTATATGTACTATCTCTTGTTAACAACCGGTTTTATAGAGTAGGTGCGAACCTGCTGGAGCCCACCACTGAACCCAAGGGCTCTTATGTGGACAGATTAGTTGCTCTGGATTGTGCTGCCTGATTCTATGAGTCTATGATTCTAGATACAGGCCAATCTTCTCTCTCCAATAACATGCAGCAAGCAAACCTTATCCAGAACTCATTACATGTCAGAAAAAGTTTCACGGAAGCAAATGTTATGCAGAAATTCCATAGCACTTCCTAGGATTGCAGTCTTCATTCTTGTATGTTAAGCTGGTAAAAGGGGCAGGACTTACTATAATTTTGGATAGTGTACTCAAAGTAGGGGTCAGGACCTTGGGTTGGAAAGGTTGTGAGGGTGGGATCCATCATCTTCAAATCTGGCACTGGGCTTCCTTGGGAGTAAGTATCATTAAACAAAATGGGACTTACTTCTGAGTAGAAATAGAGGAGCTCTGGCATCACAGTGATGCCACAATTCCACTATGTTTGACATGGGATCTCGGACAAATTTTTAAGTTTGAAAGGGGGCGGGCTGAAATGTCTGAATACCTTAGATAGACTAAGGGTGCAATATTAAGAAATTTAGGCTGGCCTATCCTTCCGTGATGGTGTGAGGAGGATGGTGTATGCCTGTGCGTTGGCCTAAACCCCCCAGGAGTGGGGCAGAAGTGTCTTCACTTTTGTGACACCCAGGTCAGCATGGGACTTATGCTGAGGCTTAGGCCTGTCTAAATGGAGTTTAGGATTGCAGCCTAATTTTTGGAGTTGAAACTGGGACCAACTGGAATTTTACCAGCAGGGTGACCAGATGTCATAACCAAAAGAGAAGTCAAGGTGTTCCCCCCCATGTGTAGGACATCCAAGAAAAAGGTAGGATGTGACAAAAATCTAAGCTAAAAAGACTCATATACATAGCTTTCATATAGTTAATATAAACACTGAGCACAATCCTAACCAGGTCTACTCAAAAGAGAGCCCCATTGTGTTCAATGGGTCTTACTCCCAGGAAAATGTCTTTAGGATTGCAGACTATAAGTTTGCAATGTCCATCTAACCCAGCTTCTTGCATCCCACAATGGGAGCACAAGACAAGAGACCTGCTTCCTTGTGCCCTGCATATGGCATTCTGAGGTAGCCTACTTCTAAAATCAGGAAGTTACACATACCTATCATAATAATAATAATATACTTTATTTATATCCACCTTTTTCTGGGGGGACTCAAGGTGGCTATCATGGCTTTTAATCCATGAGGTATTTTCCTCCAGACATTTGTCTATTCCCCTTAAAGGCATCCAGACCAGATGACATCATGCTATGGCAAGGAGTTCCCAAGATCAGTTACATCCTGAGTAAAGATATATTTCCTTTTGTTTATTCTAACTCAACAGTTGTAGTGGATGTCCCCTGGTTCTGGTATTGGGCTAGAGGGAAAAGGTCATCCCTCTTATCATCTGCATAGTTTGTCTCAATCCTGTCTTCCCTTAAGGCACCTCTTTTCTAGACTCAAGAGCCTCAAATACTAGCCTTTCCTCCCAGTAACAGGCCTGGTGATCAGGATGACTGTACGTCTTCTTTTTCCAGGCACGACATGTCCTTTTTTTTAGCCTTGTGTCCTTGGGAAAAAAAATCTTCATTGTTCCTTCTTTTCCTTTTGAGCAAGCAACATGAGCATTCTTGTAATCAATAAATTTTAAGTAAATTATATGTAAGTTACATCTTATAATTTTAAATTTAATAACAGTGTTTAAATTAACCACATGAAAGCAACACATGTCCCCCTGGAGGCTTGGGGGTGAAGCTTTTTATAGGCACAGGAGCCTTGTTGGAAAGTTGGTAGCAGTCATTAATTAAGGAGGGTGAACTGTAAGCTCCTGGGTGTCTCATGACAATGCAAAGGGAAGAGCCACAGTCTCCTTAAACACTACCCATGATTAGCCTTTAGCCTTCTTAGGTTTCTTTGAAAAGCCACCTGAGATAGAGTCAGGGTTCCCATGTATCCTCTTTTTAAGCCTTATGTTCTAGAAAAAAAAATTTCGGTCCTCCATTTCTATGTGAGCAGGCAGTATATAGTCTTCATGTAATAAATAAATTATAGATAATAGTTTTAAATTTAATAATAAGTAACATGGTGTTTGGATTTTGGTGGCACAAGTGATTAAGACATTGTGGCTGCAATCCTAACTACACTTTCCTGGGAGTAAGCTTCATTGACTATAATGGGACTTACTTCTGAGTAGACAGGGATAGGATTGGGCTCTGTGCCTATTAACCGGCAGACCACGGTTCAAGACTTGGTTCCTACAAGATGGGGTGGGCTCCCATCTTTAGCCCAGCTCCTACCAACCTAGCAGTTCAAAAACATGTAAATGCAAGAAGATAAATGGGTACCACCTCGGTAGGAAGGTAAAACAGTGTTCTGTGTGCCTTCGACAGTCATGATCATGGAAGTGTGCTGGCTCTAAAGGCTTAGAAACAGGGTTGAGCACTGCAACCCACAGCTGGTCACGACTAGCAGTAAAACCTGTGGGGGACACCTTTACCTTTAATATGCTGTTTAAATTAACCATATGAAAGCTATATGAGGTTTTTAAGCTTTTACTTTGTCATGCCCTACATTTTTCTTGGGTGTCCTACATTTCAGGAGAACCCTGTCTTCTCTTCCAGTTATGACATACGGTCACCATGGACTGTGTGGGCTTCCCTGCTCCTTCTTAGAACAGGACACTAAGACCCCAGTCCAATACCTATGTACTCAAAAGTCTCACCATGGGGATTTCTCCCAGGAAACTGTGGATAGGATGGAGCCTAAAACAGGATTACTTCCCCAACAGTTCGTTGTACCGTTTTTTCTGTTCACCTCCAACCGTTCACATTTCAACCCCTATTTCTTTAAACCAAGGGTGTCCAAACGTTGTCACATCATTTCACAACTTTGTCACATCATCAGAGCCACATCCTATCTCTGGCATTGTGCCAAGGGGTGGAAGGAAAATGTGAATAAATTGACATAAATGAATATATTAGAGATGGAATTTATGTACTAATGAATTCAAATCCATAAACACTTTCATACCCAGGGAGAGGAGGTGCATGCAGCCTCCCCAGCTCTCAGTATACCTCTGGAGCAGTGGTGGGCTCCAGCAGGTTCGCACCTACTCTGTAGAATCAGTTGTTAACAGGAGAAAGGACATATAAAGTTTAAAAATAGCCATTAAAAGTGGCTGCCAGATGGGCATAGAACCGGTTGTTAATTTCTTTGAAGCCCATCAGTGCTCTGGAGATGGGGGAGCTGAGCTTCTGTAACCCCGTAGGATAATAAAGCTTGCCTGAGGGCTGGATGGATGGGGCTTGTTGAGACTGCATAGATGCTCACCAGAGGACGCATCAGGCCCAAAGATCAGGATTTGGACATCCCTGCTCTAACTCAGTGTTTCTGGAGCATTTCATTTCAGGTCCCTCTTGTGAGAATTATAATCTATCCGGAAACTCCTAGAAGTTGTGACTGGAAGTGCCTAGAAGATGGCTGGAAGTGCCATCAAACAGTTTTTGTGCCATCAAATCACTGTTGTTTTTTAACTGATCTTTAGGTGATCCGGCCACAGTAGTGTTTTTAAACATTTTTAATACGTTCATGTGTATTTTAAATGAATTTTATGTAAGTTTGTTTTGTTTTTATTGCTTAAATTGTATGTTTTTATTATCGTGAATTTTAAATGCTGTCAGAAAGACAGGGTATAAATCGATCAATAAATCATCATCATCATCATCAAATGGAAAGTGACATCTCTGTGGTCTCCTCCCAGTAAATCCCATTGTGTTCAATGAGAGTTACTCCCAGGAAAGCAGCCTGAGTGCACCATTCAAAGGTGGGCGGTGTCCAGTGCCAGATTCCAATATGGCAGCACCCAGCTTTTCGTGACTCCCACTTTGGGAACCACTGTTCTAACCCACATAGCCTGCATGAACACCCATCCTCTTTCATTATACAGTCATTTGCAGCCTCCCCTATGCTTCCTCACTCCTCCTTTCCTGAAGGAAGGCAGCCCCCTCCCCCTTTGGCCACACCGGGAAACACCACCAACACTCCCCCCACCCCCAAGCTAAAGGTTCCATTCTCCCATTTTAGGCTCCCCTAAAAACCCCTTTGGCACAAAATGGCGGCGGGGGTCACGTGACTCCCACTCGGTCTCGTGCGTTCGTCGTTATTCATTCCTCCCTAGAAGCGGCGCGAGGGCCATTCACCAACGTTCTAAACGGCCACTCGGAAGCGGGCGGAGTGCGCATGCGCCGGAAACTGGGTCAACAACCGCAGCGTGCGTTGGCGCATGCGCAGTACAGCGAAGGAGGCTGGTGGCGGTTGGTGGCTCTGACGGGAAGGAGTCTGCGAGGAAACGGCTCGGAGTTGGCGTGGGGCGGAGGTGGCTGTGAAGGTCTCCCTGTTCTCAGGCGACCAGCTCCGGAGGCCTGACGGTGAGAGCGTGGTGGGGACGGGGGGCTGAGGCGAGGCAAGGAGGGGAGAAAAGGCCACCGTAGCTGGCTGCGCCACAGAGTTAGAGCCTTGTGAAGGGGGAGTGCGCATGCGCGGCGCTAGGGAGGGGTGGGGGCATCAAGACGGGATGGGGAGTGTAAAGGGGAGGGGGCGGTGAGGTGGGAGAGAGACTTCCAGAGGACTCTCATCTCTTCCCTCTGGCAGGGCGCTGTGCCTTTAAGAGCTGACAGGCAGCACTTCAACAGGTATGTTTTCAACTCTTTGCATCATAGGATGTGGTGGGGGCACCTGGCCTAGATCCCTTTTAAAGGGGAAGGTGGACAGCTCTCTGGCGGAAGAGCCCATCACAGGCTTGATGGGGATGTTGCAGCCTGGTTTTAGGAATGGGGGACACCAAGATGCAGGTCTCTTGTGTGCCACCCACCCCTTAAGGCATCTGGTGGGCCACTGTGAGACACAGGAAGCTGGACTCGTTGGCATCATCCAGCTGGGGTCTTATGTTTGTACGTTATCTCTATATGTGTCTTTTCGAGGTGGCCAAACGGTTCAGAAGTTGTCAATTTTAGGCTGCTTATTTATAGGCATAGGAGTCTTGCAGGAATGTCAGTGGCAACCCCAGTTAGGGTTGGACTATAGAGGGTGCACTATAAGCTCCTGGGTGGCTCATGACAGATGCAGAGTGGAGAGCTCTTGCCTCCTAAAATGCTGCCTATAATTAGCCTTCAACCCCTAATTCACTCTGAGCAGAAAATCTTCTGACGCAAAAGAGTGTGTGTTCATGCACGCTTCTAAGTTGTGTTTATAAACAGTTTTGGGGGAGTGGGTGGTTAGCTGTCTCGGATATCCTAGATAGAAAAGCAGAATATAAATTGAATAAATAAATAAAATTATCATCATACTTCTAGTTAGCAGGTGGGGGACAAGCTAGCATTCCCGAAACTGTTTTCCCTTCTTTCATTGGTGTTCTTCCTCCTTTTATCCCTTTTCCATTCTTTCTTTCCCTTCATTCACTTTTGCTAACTGGTATATAAAGTTAATACAAGAAAATTATTACATTTTTGGGGGGATTTCATCTCCCTTCCTTTTTGCATGTATCTGCCATGAAAAAAAACTATTGTATTTTATCTTTCCACATGAATCTTTTGTGTTAACGTGGCTTTTTGGTTATTCCTTGCTTTGGCAGGTGTTGCAGAAGAGAGAGGATCAGATGTTTTGGACTCCCCATTCTAAATAGGAGGATTTAAAGCTAGATTGAACAAACCAAAGTGAGTATGTTTGTTTTCAAGTAGGAAATAAAGTAGAATATCATGTTGAAGGAAGGAGGGTATTTATCATTGTTAGACAATTAAAGAGTTGATATTAAACTCAGGACACATTTTTGTAAATACATAATATTCAGTTTTATTCTTTGTCTACTTCTTTGGAAGCTGGCAAGAATATTCTGTAATTATGAATGTGTGTATGTTAGTTCCAACTTTATTTACTAAGGAAAGTCCATTTCGTTTAATGAGGCTTACTTATTAGTAAGTATACATTGGAGTATAAACTATGAGCAAAATCTTATTTTTACTTACTTTTCTATATTAGAATCTGTCAACAAATATCTGAGTGTATCTCATTTTTACTTACCTATTCAGTTTACAGAAGATAGTTGCAAACTGTTGGAAACTTCTTCATAGCTGGGTTAGATTGTTCTGTTTGGGTTAAATTGTCATGGGCAATAAAAGGAACCAAGAGATTATTCATATATGGATAACGCTTCAAAACCTAAAAATAACAATTGATCTGATAGTTGATGATATACTCAATAACTGTTATTAATCATTCTTTGAATCTAAATTCTGCTCCTTAGAAATGATAACTATAAAAATCCATTAGAGATAGTATTAAAATTTTAACCAGTAAAATTAACAAAATCAGAGAACGAGAGAGTATTTCAGTCAGGTTTCACCTGTTATCTAAATATCAAATCAAAAGCTTGAAATAAGAGAGCAGGAAGATGCTTCTGTATACAAAATCTTGCAAAAATCTTGACTTGTACCCTGACTTTTTGTGGAATGCTGCACTGCCAGAAACTCTTCCCTTTTACAGGAAACCTAGACAGCAATCCTAACCACACTTTTCTGGAAGTAAGTACTAGTGAACATAATGGGACTTACTTCTGAGTAGACATGCTTAGGATTGCACAGCTATTCTCACATAAAGTGCTCTTCTGCAAGCAGAAGGTATCCTTGCGTAAGTATAGGCTGAAGGAGCTTCTGATGACTGAGCAGTTCTTTGCAGAAAATAGAACGTAACTTGTTGCATCAAATCTCCAAACTAGTTTATGAATTTGGGAGGAGCACATAATTTAAAGAAACAGTTTTGAGATCCTGTTGGACATTTTTATAACCATCATCCAGATATTTTTCTAGATTTTGCATCCTTCTAGTGCACTTCCTTCTAGATTTCAGCCATAGCTCATCAGGCATAATGGTGTATGTCAGATCGAAGGTTACACATTTCAATTTCAAACTTTTCCTGTTCTTTATATTAAAATGTGGTTTATTGGAGCAAAAGAAATGGATTCTTCTTCCAAATTGTCTTCTGTATTTGTCAGGGTGGGTGGGTAGTTTAAAACTTCATAATCATAGTGTTAAATTCTTGCATGTTACAGGATGTTTGCAAACTCTTTCTGAAATTCTGTTTCACAAACTAAATTAAATTTTAAAAATATATATATTTCACCTAGCCATAAAGTGCAAGCAGATAGATGTGGTTGATTGCCCCATGGCCGCAGATAACTCGGTTCATTCCTCTGGCATTAACTATAACTTGGACACGTTCTTTAGGTAAGAAAATGCTGGTTCAAAAATGTATTACATAGTTTCTGTTGGGTTTGGAGAGCCCATACTGGCTTGGACAGACTGCTGAATTTTTTTCTGTGTACTACGTGTGTTCTATGATTTTGCACCTGACCTTGATTATATTCTGTTGCTAAGGGAATCGTTGCTGTGACTGTTGTAAGTATTGAAAGTAGGATGCAGAAAACCCTTTTATCAAGATAACCCTTGCATTACAAATGTGTTATAAATAAATTATAAAAATAAAATTAAATATAAATTAAATAATTTTGGTTATGAAATCATACACATAACATTTTAGTGTTTTTTCCCATTAAATTCTGTTACTTAAGCTTCAAATGTCTGATACCTAATAATGTAACAAGTCTTGTAAAAAGAACACTGTAACTGCCTTGTGATTAGCCATTGTTGAAATATCCCTATTAGTGCCTAACTTAAATGAGGATTTTGACTTTTTTGAATTTTGGAAAAGATAATTAATTTCAGTAAATATTTCAGCCTTCAGCTGATAAGAAACCATAATTGTATGCTTTATTTCTTCTAATCCCTCCTTAAGAATCAGAATCCCTCTGTGAACCAGGCTGTTTGGGATCTGTTGATTCTTTGTTCTTTGTAGTTCTTAGGATGCAACCCAGTGCACACTTTCCTGGGAGTACAGTGGACTTACATTTGAGTAAACATGCATAGGATTGCACTGGAAGTCATATTTCTTGCAATATGCTGAGTGCATAATTTGCTCAAAGATTCACTTGGAATTGTTTGAGCAGCCTGTTTTTGCCAGCTCTGTAAAAAGCAATAATGTAAAGTCAGAAAGTCATCACAATTGAGTCTTAATCCCTAACCTAGTTCATTATGTGTTGCTACGTTGCTATTCGATTACCCTCACCCAGACCTCTTTTGAAGCTTTCAATTTTCATACTTGCTGCAAATTGTAGTTTGCACATAATTTCTGCTTGAAATTTAATCTTTGGGTGCAATCCAGAGTAACTACGGAAAGTCCTTGCTCCGGTGTAAGAACAATTTGCTTTGGATTGCAATATGAATTTCCCATTGATTTTCACTAGGTGGTGCAGTAACTACGGGAACACATAATGTCTCTTATGTGCTCCCATAGTTACTCTGGATTGTAGGGTTTGTCAGGTAATGGAATCTGCCTCGTGATCTGGGCTTGCAAATAAGTGTTGAGGGGACATGGGTGGTGCAAGTGGTTAAGATACTGCCTGTTAACCAGCAGACCCTGCCTGTTAACCAGCAGGCCAGGGTTCGAGACCCGGGTCCCCACAAGACTAGGATTTCTTGCTACTAGGCTGGGGGTTGGACTAGAATGGTCCCTTCCAACTCTATTGATTCTTTGACAGTGGTCCACTTATTACCCTATTTATTAACTTCTCTGTCTGGTGCTGATGCATGTGAGTGCATTACATTTCTCCTTCAGAAGACAGTAGATACACACTACAATTGTAGCATTCCATTTCTATAGTTTGAGATTCATAGTGTAATAGCAGTTGTTGGGCTCAGACTGGGAGTGGATTAAGGGATTGGTAGGCTTATACCACTCATCACTTGTCCAGTCAGGAAGGTTGGTGGCAAATTGCATGGGTGTGTTAGGCTATGTACTGACTTCATCCTAAGCAAAGCTCAGATCTGCTTTGTGAAACACTTATTTTATATATAGAAAAACACTACTTGAAAACCAGTTTCAAATTATTAAAACAAAATAGGTTTAAAGAAATACTTAGGTTTAAAGATTGCTTGAGCTGATAACTTGAATTGAATTTTTGTATGTTAAAATGAATTTGTATTGTATATTAAGAATTTTATTTACTTCATATGGAAAATATTTGTTATTGACCTGTAGTGATATGATTTGCATAGTCTGTATTTTTATCAGAATACATGGTGTTTTAAGGAATAATTTGAGACAGAAACTATTGTTAATGAGATTATAGTCTACTGTTCTGTCAGAGGCATTGGAATGAATTCTCCTTGGCCTCCTCCATCAAGCTCTTAATCGAAGCTTCTTGTGCAATTTATTCCTGATACATGCTGCATATAGTAATATGCATAGTGCAGATGCATTAATTAGTGATTGGTAAAGGTAACCTGTTGATGGGTAAAGTTATCCTGTTTTTGTATATGTTTAAGTGTAGTCACGCTCCTTGAACTAATAGTATATACCATCACAGGTACATTCCTCATATGGCAAAAATCTAGCTCCAAAATATTTTTGTGGTTCTTTCTGATATTAAGTGGCGTTTCATAGATTAATCAGTTCCAGATATTTTCTGTTTCAGATCACTCACACTGAGTGGTTTACTTACATCAGGTTTAGTTCTGAAACTTAACTTAGTCCTTTGTATGGGTTTCTTAGACTTGGCAGGTTGGTTTTCTTTGGTCGATGACTTCACAGGTCAGTCATTCTCCTGGGACTCCACCCTGCTCTCAAATTAAGGAATCCTTTCCCACAGACAGGATGAATCATCAGTGGAATGGATGTTCAGACATCAAAAAGGTGCTTGTGTTAGACAGGAACTTCCACATTCTCTGGAGGTATGTGTACATGTGCACATATAATTCAAGGCTACCTGACTTGTACAACTAGAAATTAGACTATAGAGAGGTCACGTGAAGAAAGTATATTTAAATCTGTTTTGAAACATACTAGCTTCTATGAAAGTGTATTGTATTCAACATTATTCAGAATACAGTGGAAGCTATAATTCTGAGTTTTAAGTAGTCAGTATTTCATAGTAGCTCCTGATAGCCAGCATTTTTATGCTAAATAGTCATACTGAATACTTGATGTCTTAATGTGTTCAGAGGCATGACCTTGTGTACTGACTCTGATCTTTGGTGTACAGGTACTTAGTATTGCTACTATACTGCTAGGAAACAGTAATATAGCACAAACTGTGTTTGATGTTACAAAGAACACAAACTCTTTGTAGATACCTTTATAGAAGAGCTTCTAAAAATCAAGTTCAACAAAGTATAGTCTGACTTCCATAGCTAATGTCTTTTTTGGATAATATTGCAATATCATCTCAATATTATTTCTAACTATTCTTAGATCCATTTTTCCTTAATAGCATTGTAGTTTCTATTCTAAGGGGGAAAGTTTCAATTGTATGATTTATTTTCTGTGATTTTTTAAAATATAGATTCAACTAGATTTGTAAAATGTCTCTCTAAATATAAAAATACTTGTTTAAAGGTATTTGTAAATTGAGTTAGCATATGTGACCCTTGCTGGAGTAAAGTCCCTGGTGACTGATATCTGATTCTTTAATATTTTAATTCTCTTTCACCAATATTTTTCTGCTCAAAATAACATGAAGGTTCAGTCCAACTTGTCAGTAATGGAAAATGTTTTCACACAAGTTCAGATGTATTCTGGATACAGTGATCAACATTTTAACTTTCTAATTGGATTTCAGAACATCTTCAGCTGGAACTGAAATGTTACTGAACTTAATCTTGAACACTCTCTCTTTCTTTCTCGTGTACTCATGTCTTAGTCTAGAGTAGTAGTTTTGTCTAGAATTTACGGTAAGTCCTTTGATGTGCAAGAGGATCCTCTCTTAATCATTGATGAAAAGGATTTGAATCTTCCCGCAAAACAAAAGCATAGGCAGCTGCAGTTTCAAACATAATAACTGAAAGGGCAAAAGGGACCTTAAATTTTTTTGAATAGCAGTACAGTGGTGCCTCACATAAAGAGCTTAATTCGTTCTGGAGGCATGCAATTTAAGTGAAATGCTCTTGAAGTGAAGCAGATTTCCCCATAGGAAATAATGAAAATCCAGACAATTGGTTCCACAACCCCCAAAATATTCATATAAAAATATTAACTGGATGTAAAAATGATGACAAAACACTGGAATTTAATTCAAAACATGCATTCAATGTGCGTGATCCTATGAAGTCTACTTAGGCTGCAGTCCTAAAGACACTTTCCTGGGAGTAAGCCCCATTTAACACAATGGGGCTTTCTTCTGAGTAGACATAGTTAGGAGACTGCAATCAAAGATATTTTCCTGGGAGGCTTACCTGGGCTGCTGCTGGAGGTTCAAGGTGGCTGGTGGGGGCAGTTAGGGGCAGCTGCCTCTGGCACCTCCAGGCATCTGCTCCCAAGTTGGCCGGCAGCCCTCTTAAAGAGCCTCCATGTGGAGCGTCAGGGCTGCATAGCACACCACTGTATTTGAGTTTTGTTTATCACAGTATTAATGATTGTTTCATGTAAATTGCTTTCAACACACGTTATTCAGCTTATGGGAAATACTATTTAGGTGAAGACATATATATTAGACGTAGGCTATATTTAAGTCTCCACTGGGATTATTCCAGTTTGTGATTGAGAGTGCAATCTAGATTGCTTGATTGGGCCTTGTATTGGCACTGGAGTGTTGCAAATATTCTGAAAGGTATGTCTGCAACAACTAAAGAGCTAGGTAGGCTGGTGGAAGGACAGGTGTCAGCCTCTCAGCACTGGATCCCATCCTTGAACTGGCAGGTTTGCATTGGCTCAGGGAGGCTAGTTCTTTGGGAGGGTTGGAGGGCAAAACAAGGAACAGAAAAGGCCAGTGGACCGGATGGGCCCTGGAAGTGGGAGGGGGGACTGGCCATCAACTCTTAGGCTGGATGCTAACACCCCTCACTAGCAGCCTGGTTGGCTTTTTCTCATTTTACTGGTGTATCATTGGTGCAGATCCAAGTGACCCCAGTGAGGTATTTGTCATACTGCATGAGGTAAGGAGAAATTAATCTCCTTTGAGTTGTGCAGCAGCCACCTCTACCCAGTGCTGAATACAGTGCAGACTAGCTGACCTGTCTTTCCTAGCACAGATTAGGATTAGGCCATCATAAGTATAGGAAATGCAACTTCAGCATATGACAGGTCACTTGTGTAGCCTTAAACATCAGATTTCTGCTTGAGTAGTGCATATATTGTCAAAGCGTTTTTTGTACCACCTTCATCTTATGCAGGGGAAGGGGTTGTATTTTGGTAGATTTAAATATAGTATCCTGGCCTGTATCTGGTAACTGGAAAAGCAGAACCCTGTAGCTATGAGGCAAATTTGCTGATCATCTAAACAGTATTAGGATTTTTAAGGGCTTAGCTTTAAACTGTTGGTATGTGAGCAATGTTGCTAACATTGACAGTTTTAAAAATCATAAATGCAAACTGTCTGAGACAGAAATTATCTGTTATAAATATTCACATAACTTTTTCCCATCAATATGCCCAAGGTAGCTCACGTGTGCCAAGTAATTATGTGGGAAAATGTCTTATTTATATTTATCCTGTTTTTCTCTTGAAATAGACTCAAACCAACCAAGATTTCTTAGCTTTCTTTGTCTCATTTTTGAAACTGAAATATAATAAACACAGGGTTACAATATATGTATTATGTAGAAAGTCTTCCCAATAAACTTCAAAAGAAATGATTCAATAGGAGAGATAAACATTTAAGAGACAGATATGCTTGCAGTCCTATACATATTTACTTGGCAAATTGCCTATTGAATTCAATAATCCTTATTTCTAAGTAGACATATTTAAGATAGTTGTCTCTTTTTCATGGTTTCTTTTAATTTTGGTGGTGTGAATTATTTAAAAACACGTGAGAAGCAAGATGACATGGACCCAACTTCTACATGATCAGTATAAACTCTGACTTTAAAAAAATGGGATTTCTTTGCACAGTCAAGAACCCTGTTTCCCAGCATTCCTAACTGCATAGCAAAAACCCTCCCTCTCTACCTCAGTATTTTTCAGATTTCGTATTAAATGCACACTGGTCAAGACATGACATCTTGCAGTATTTCTCTTTCACACATTTGATAACACTTGAAAAGGGATAGTCTCAAAAAGAAAATTAATCAACTTTTTGGGAGGAAACTGGAGTTGTTAACAGGACATTTTTTGCCTTGCCTTGTTACATTTTGCCGTGTTATACTTTGCAGCACCAGGGGCTGCTTGTACCTTATTTTATCCCTCAGCATAAATTTTTAGGTTTTTCTAAATCTTGATCATGTTTTAAATCTTTCAGGAAAACAAATACTTTAAACAAATTCAAATACTTTAAACAAATTTTTGAGTAGCTTTTTATAGAGACTCTAGAGAAGCTTCTTATATGTAGTTGTAATTTAAGTTTAAAAAATGACTAAATTTACTTCTATTCATGTTGTGTTTGGATATTTAATCAGTTAAAGCACTAATCAAGCCATAAATGGTTATCTGAATTGCCTATAAACATGACATGTGGAACATTGAGCAAATCAGTGTAGTACAATAAGCATTGAAAGCATGGTGGAATGTGAATGCATGAAAAGTTGATTAATTTTCTTAAGGTATAGTTAAGTGTAGTTCATGTAACCCTTTATTGTTCACCCTGAGAAATATGCTATGCTACCAGAGAAACCACCAGGAAATGAATTGGAGATGCCAAGGATTAAATCTGAAGCCTTGGTACATGCAAAGCATATGCTCTGCTTTTAAGCCAGTGTTTCTCAAGCATTTCATTTAGGAACTGCTTTCTGAGAATGACAAATCTGTCCAGGACCCCTGGAAGTGACATCACTGTGATGCCAGTATTCTCCCATGTCTACTCAGAAGTAAGTCCCATTGTGTTCAATGAGACCTAACTTCTAGGAAAGCAGCCAGAATGCCCCATTCCAAGATGGCTGCACTCAGTGCCAGATTCCAAGATGAAAAGAGCCCAGTTTTTCATGATCCCTCTTAAATGAAGTTTCAACTCCCCCCAGTGGGGTCCTGGCCCCCATTTTGAGAATCACTGTCTGAGCTACATACTTGTCATTTCACATTTGGTTGTATGAAATTTAAAGGTAACAGTAAATAACATACAGTATTTATTTAGACCAGGGGCCTCCAAACTTTTTGGCAGGAGGGCCACATCATCTCTCTGACAGTGTCAGGGGCGAAAAAAACTATTTTACATTTCAAATTTGAATACATTTACATAAATTTACATATAAGAATGTTTAGAGTGGATTGCAGTGCTTTTCCAGGCACCAGATAGAGGGATCTTGAGGCTTGCCAAGGGCCGTATCTGGCCCCAGGGCTGAGGTTTGGAGACCCCTGATTTAGACCAAGTAGAATTGGTTTTACTGTGCCCAGAAGGTATGACCATAAGAGTATTGGGTGTGAGTGTGTGTGTGAGAGAGAGTGCATTCAGAGCAATACTAACAATAAATTAATTTTTAAAATATTGTGTTTATTAATTTCATAATAAGGGAGCTCAGAATTTCTAAAAATTAGATGACATATTAGTTTGGGATGTATCATGTGTATATATTAACATCTAATCCTATCAAATACCTAAAAAACTTTTTTTATGGAACTAATCTATGAACTGTTTAACATATACATTAACAGAAATGAGTATGCTACTCATTAAAAAACAATTTTTAAAAGAATATAGGCAGTTAATTAGTAATTAATTAATAATAAGCACTTAACTGTTTTTTTCTGACCTTTGTGTACTTTCAGAGATCTACTACACTTGAAAACATACAGAAAGCTTTGTAGCTTATACACATCTCAAAGCTCTTGTACTTGAAATCATTTTGCTTTCAGTATGAAGAGGGTCAGGCAGACAGCTAAATCTCAAAATCCAGTTCTTCAAACACTACAAAGAACAAAAAAACAAAAAACTATGTTCTATAATTCGGCGTTGGATGCATCTTATCCCTTTACCCCAATGGAGTGGGGAAGCCTTCCACACCACGTGGTCTTGCACATTTTTCAGTTTCTGCCTCTTGTTGATCGTGCTCGTGCATCTTCAGTTTGCCGAAGATGGAATGAAGTGTTTCATATCCCTGATCTGTGGAGAAAGTTTGAATTTGAGCTTAATCAGCCTGCTACTTCTTACTTGAAG
This sequence comes from Cryptoblepharus egeriae, assembly GCA_030015325.1. Taxonomy (NCBI): domain Eukaryota; kingdom Metazoa; phylum Chordata; class Lepidosauria; order Squamata; family Scincidae; genus Cryptoblepharus; species Cryptoblepharus egeriae. The sequence continues at coordinate 68,278,622 of JAREYC010000002.1, read as the reverse complement.
TCTACTCATCCAGATCTCATCCAGCAGATCATTAAACGGCACGCTAATCACTTGCAGTATGTCAGCTTCAAGGTAAAAATCCCTTTCGCTGTAAACTAACACTGCAAACTTTTTGAAATAATAGAATTGATTAGAGTATGTTTCAAATGCATCTTCTATAGTCTTTGAAGTAGTTGGCCAATAGTGAAGTTGCTTTGACTGATATTCTCAGTTATAAGAATTATGAATAAAGGTACCAATAAAGTTTCTTTTATATTAAACTCAGCCACTTTGTATGCTTCCTTTTGACACTAAAGTGGTATAGTGGCACTAAAGCGGCTATCTCTGCATCCTGCAGCAGCCAGAGAAGGTTTTGCTGGTGCAGAATTGTGATATTGGGCTTTAACTGCCATCCAGCACAGCTGGAGTGCCGACTGGCATTCCAAGCGGCACAGAGGCCATCCCATTGCCAGTGGCCTCTCCATGCCACAGACATGTTGTATAGCACCCTTGCAACAGCTGGCTCTGGAGATCAGTGTTATTGCTGTGACTGCTTAGGATTGGGCCCTGAGAAGCATTATTTGAAATATTGATTATATTTCTGGTGAAGAATTTCAACAAATTTGCCCCACAAGATTCAACCTGCTCACTTTGTTTATGAATGTAAGGAAGCAGACTGGAATCTGCAACATACTTGGCACTTAGTGTTACTTAGTGATTTCAACTTTCATAAGTAATACAGTATATAGTATGTCGACATTAAGTGAAGTTCTTTATACCTTTTTTTTAGGTTGACAGTAGTACTGAATCTGCAGAAGCAGCATGTGACATTCTTTCTCAACTGGTGAATTGTTCTATAAAGACACTAGGCTTGATTTCAACTGCAAAGCCAAGTTTCATGAATGTTTCCAAGGTAATCTTCTGAATTTCAAATTATTTGTTGAAAGCTACAGTTGCTCATTTATTAGAACACTTGACTGGAATTCCACTCAAGGTCAGCAGTGCAAGACCTGAGCACTGCCAGATGGGGTGAGCTCCCATCCTTAGGCTAGCTCCTGCCAAACTTGAGGTTAGAAAGCAGGCTAGTGCAAGTAGATAAATAGGTACCTCTTCAGTGGGAAGGGCAATGTCCTGGTGACAGATCACTGCGACTTGGTTTCCCCAAGCCGCGTCCATCGTGAATTGGATAATACTCCTAACCATGTCTACCCAGAAGTAAGCCCCATTGTGTTAAATGGGTCTTACTCCCAGGAAAGTGTCTTTACGATTGCAGCCTAAATAGACTTCATAGGATCATGTACATTGAATGCATGTTTTGAATTCAATTCGTGTTTTGTCATCATTTTCCATACATTAATATTTTTATATAAATATTTTTTGGGTTGTGAAACCAATCGTCTGAGTTTTCATTATTTCCTGTGGGAAAATCCACTTCACATAAAGAGCATTTCACGTAACAAGCATGCTTCCAGAACAAATTAAACTTGTTTTGTGAGGCACCACTGTATTGCTTAATGTTTTCTTCCATGTTTATCTGAATAGGCTCACTTTGTATCAGCGCTGACGGTAGTATTTGTCAACTCCAAGTCATTATCTTCCATCAAGATTGAAGATACACCAGTAGATGATCCATCTTTGAAGGTTCTTGTTGCTAACAATAGTGATACCTTAAAATTGCTTAAAATGAGTAGCTGCCCTCATGTGTCTCCAGCAGGTAAGTACTGTACATGAAACAGTGAAAATGTAAGATCAAAGCCATAATATGATACTGAATTACTTTAGCCATCTTATTTAATAGAATGCTCTCACAGTGATCTTGCCAAATAAAACTCCATGCTATTTCTTAATGTAGCTTTTCTTTTTCCAAGTTTATACAATTAGTTCATCAGTTTTTTTCTGATGTCGAAAGAAGTTCTACTTTTTTAAAAAACTGCAATTTTTTCCCCTCAATATGAAATACAGGGAAAGTACTATAGTACATGTTTTTAGTGGCCTGATATGTATGGATGTGATGTTGTGGGTTTTTTCCCTTAATTTGCTGTTTTGTTCTTGGTGATAAGAGATTATTTGATTAGCCCAAACTGCTGCAATGGCCAAGCAATGCACATACTCATGTCTTTGCATTACATGGTTGTGTTTGCAGCAGTTTGTTCACAGCCACAAAATGTAGTTCACATAGGGTAAAGTAATATGGCTTCTCAGACAGTATCCCAGTGGTCCCTTAGTGGAGGGACTACTCTACTGGCAAAGCTCCATAATTCATTTGGCTTGGTTCTAGGTTCAAGTGTCTGAGCTTGATTTCGCCTTCTGATTATTCTGATATCCTAAAATTGGGAAAAAAGTGTTCAGGCATAGAAGAGTAGTAGAATATAAAATATGTATTTTTCTTTAATTGTATTTATTTTTAATTCATAGGAATTCTTTGTGTTGCTGATCAGTGTCATGGCCTTAGGGAGCTTGCTCTTAATTACTACCTACTAAGTGATGAACTGCTGCTGGCTCTTTCAAGTGAGAAGCATGTTAATCTTGAACATCTCCGTATAGATGTTGTAAGTGAGAATCCTGGACAAATTGAATTTCATGCCATCAAAAAACAAAGCTGGGATGCACTTGTTAAACACTCCCCCAAAGTCAATATTGTGATGTACTTTTTCCTGTACGAGGAAGAATTTGATGCATTCTTCAGGGAGGAAACTCCAGTGACACATCTTTATTTTGGCCGTGCTGTAAGCAAAGCCATGCTTGGCCGTATTGGAATGAACTGCCCAAGGCTCATTGAATTGGTGGTTTGTGCAAATGGCCTTCAACCATTGGATGATGAACTCATTCGTATTGCTGAACGCTGTAAAAATTTGACTGCCATGGGACTTGGTGAATGTGAAGTTACCTGTCGAGGCTTCATTGAGTTTGTCAAGATGTGTGGTGGCAGGCTTACCCAGTTATCCATTATGGAAGAAGTTCTTATTCCAGACAATGACTACAATCTGGATCAAATTCATTCTGAAGTTTCCAAGCACCTGGGAAGGTTGTGGTTTCCTGATATGATGCCAACATGGTAAATTGTCTATAGGACAAATCACCAAAATGGTCAGAACTGATTGTGCAGGGTGTTGCTTTCTATGCAAATAAGGAATCGTAAATATGAAACATTATGCTGAATTATTTTCTTCCTTAATTCCTTGCATAGTGGCAGTGCTATGCCACATTCAAAAAATGGAATAGAGTATACTGAATAGTGTAAAAACTTAAAAGTATGTCTATTAGGTAATAAGACTTTGTTTATCCTCCAGTTAATAGGAGTATTTTAAATTGATCTGTGTTTAATTGTTAAGCACTTGGTTTAGTACAAGGTACTACAGTACTAGTTTTCTGGTGTGGCTAAACACTTTGGCCTTCTTCGTAAACTTTGACCAATGACTGTCTGGAACTTTGGTTAAAGTGCTGTTGTCCTGTTCTATGTACATACTTGTAAACAGCTTGTGTTGTGGAACCTGACGTTTGTATGAATTAGTATTGTGGCATAAGTTTTTACTGCAACAGGATAACTATGTAAATGCATTAGTTATCACAGATTTGCTCTTACATGATGAAAAGTTGCTCTTGTGGTTTACTGTAGAAATTTGTGCAGAAAAATATTGGTCAATGATGAATTATGGGTGGCTAGTTAGTGAGTGGCATACTGTGGTACTGCTAACATAGTGAACGTTCGACCAGGTCACTCTACAAACCAAACTCAACTGGCCTCCTTTGGCAAACTTCTTCATCTAACACCAGCCTCTGCATAATTTTTCTTTTCTTCTTTGATCTGCATGACATACCAGTGCCCAATTGCTATGATCCTTGCAGAAAACCTGTGACACTAAATGTACAGGGCTTGGTGTGTAAGTGGAACAGATCTCATAATTGAGAGGCGCTTAGATTCTGACCTGTCCAACATTACTGCTCTTTATCATGCCACTTTTAACAATTGTTTCTGAATGTTCTGATCTATAAGTTAATGACCTCACTGAATTAAAAAAAAAACTTGTACAGACTTTTTTTTAAGTAAAATGGTCTTTATTTCCTACCACCAAAGGATTGCAGTTGACTTGTTCTTTTTTTTCTTTATTTTGTTTTTGTTCCAGTGCTTTGGCAGTAAATGTTGCTGGGAAAACACAATCCTCCTTCCAGCTACTAGGACAAAAATAATTCTTTTATAATAGTAACCCAGTTCATGGATTATAATATAACCCAGTTCATGTTTCATCTCTGTTCAGAATTTGAATCCATCTTTCAAAAATATGGTGATTTGGTTTCTTTGTTATTCTTTAAAGAACAAATGCTTTGTTGTATTATTTGCTGGAGAACTCATGACTACTTTATGGTGTTTTGTTTTTTAAAGACAGGTGCTGACCCCACAGCACAGCCTCATTACATATTTTACAGGTGTCTCCCTTGCATGGTCAGGGTGGTTTGAAAAGAAAAAACCTGGTGCAAAGAAAAAACCTGTTTTAGGAAGAACTTCATCTGGGCTTCCCATAAATACTATATAGCTGTCCCAATGTCATCACCGTTGCTTCTCTACCATTACCTGTGGAAAGTACTGTATGGTAACTTCATTATGTTACCATATGTCACCTTATGTTACCTTATGTACTATATGTTACCTTATGTCAGCCAAAGGAAATCTCAGTTGTACCACTTGAGGCTGCAACTTGTGGTTGTGCATTGGAATGTTCCTTATACAAACTTCCTCTGCATATTAAACTCTTTGCTTATTATAAAACCCTCAGGTTAGAGTCCCCTGTCCACATAAATTTCCTTGAATAAAGTCCAGGAGCCATCCAATGGACCGAAAAGTGGTATATAAATACCTGTTTTTTAATGACAGGAATACTAAAAGTGTGTCCTGAAGATTCCCCTGATAGTCATGACTGACAAGCTCAGCTCAGCAAATTCAAGATCTAGGCATAGTTTAAGTATGCTAAGGGCATTGCTTATCCCTGTTAACAGGTCATGTGGTGGAAGAAGATTCTGTGGTCATGTGACCACATGACTAAATACCAAAGGTGCACAGAATGTTGTTACCTTCCCATCAAAATGATACCTATTTATCTACTTCGCATGTACATGCTTTTGAACTCTGGGGTGGCAGGAGCTGGGGAAGTAATGGACCCTCACTCCCTCTTGCAGCCTGCTGATCTTCAGATTGACAAGCACAGCGTTCTTAATCACTGAGGCACTGCCACACAATAAGTATGGTACCATACAATAAAATTAAAAAAATCTTTCTTCCAAAAGTTTACAGGGCTCATCCATGGGCCAGATGGAGGGGGCTTGCCATGGGCCTCATGGACACTCATCACAGGCTGCATCTGGAACCTGGTTGGGGTTTGGTCATCCCTATTCTAGAAGAACAGCATACACATCTCATGTCACTTCTGTCTTTCAAGATCAAGCTATTCTTGGTTCATTTTCTTGTCTTAGTCATCATTCTGGCCAAGTTGCTTCTTGCTGAGAAACAGCTACATCTGGCTCCATATCTCTCATTTGGCTCAGCTCAGCAGCTTCAAGGTCTCACCACACATCTTTCAGTTGTCAAACTGGCAATCTGTAAAATTCAAATAAGTTCCATCTCTAATATATTTATGCAAATTTATTCAAGTATGAAATGTAAATTAAGTCTTCTTTTCTGGCCATGACACAGTGTCAGAGAGACGATGTGGCCCTCCTGCCAAGAAGGAGATGATGTGGTCCACCTGCCCACCCCTGCTCTAGGGGCAGGACATTATTTCTTCCCTGTGGACTGAACCTGAACAATAGAAAAATCTCTACTTTTAATTTCACCTAATGTGAAGACAGGTCAGCTGTTCAAGTGGGAACTGCACTAAACTGCAATGTGCCTCTAGTAGCATTCAGAAAGTCATTTCTTGTTTTGTGTTTGTGAAAGATTTCCAGCTGCTTCCAGAAGCAGAGAAGGATCATTGTGCCTTCCACTTCAGAACTGGTGGTTTATGTCAGGAGGAAGTTATTGATAAAGCCCTGTGATGTACAAGCTTAACATAAAGCGTAACTGCTAATCTCCCCAATTTGCAAAATGGGATTTTTTTTTTAAAAAAAAAAACAAGTTGGACCTGAGTTGGGTTTGTACTTGAAAAGACAACAGAAGTCTTAAGAACAAGGTCTTTGGGTAAACAGGAGAGAAGGTTTGTCCAAATCATTGGTTCCTGGTGAATAAAACCATAAAGCAGCAACTACTTTTTTTAACTGAAATAGGAGAGGTACGGAGCTTGTTCTTAAACAACAACAAAAATGCTTTGGCAATTCTCCAAATTTTCTGCTGAAGCCATTTGTATATAATGATTAACATTGAAAAGTTTTAACTGGTAATCTTTTCATGTTTGAAGCAAACCAAATAGAGCCATTATAAACCTAAGTTTTCTATTGCATTGATGTGTACTGACAAGACATAGTATTGTGAATACAATTTTAAAACTTGATGTACAGTATAAAAATAAAAAATGAAGATCAGAGCAATTGTTTCAGTTAATAAATATGGCTTGTATATATTAAAGAATTTGCTTTTTATGTGTTTTATGATCACATACAGGTTATGGGGAAATTTAGAATATAAAACAGGTTAATTTTTTTGCTCCTAGAAGGAAGGGATGAGGCATTTTACATATTCTGTTTCTAAAAAGATCTAATAACTTGCTTTTCCTTTGAACTACTTTGTGCCCTCATTCCACATGACTTGTCAAAGGGGTATTTTCAACAGCAGATTATCTCATAACGTGCCAGTCATTTGTCCAGGGGAAGAAAGTAAAAAATTCACTGGATTCACTAGTATGGTATTCTAACTGAATTGAGTATTTGGATTTCTTCCCACCATGTAATAAAAGACATGCATAAAGTAAACTGCAGGGCAAGTTCTATGCTAAACCACTTCCTGGCTGTAATCCTAAACACACTTTCTTGAGAGTAAGTCCCATAGGACTCAAAGGGACTTCTGAGTTGACATGCTTAGGATTGCAGCCTTAGTGCATTTATTATAGATGGTAAAATATATTTCTATTCTATGGGCAAACATCTTAAAAGTATCAGCACCTTCAGTCTGAAATGGAACAGAAATTCAACCAGAAGTTCTTGCTTACTACCTTCTCCTGAAGCTCCTGAGCATAACCCCATTTTGGAAAGTTATTGTGAAGGAACAGTTCACAATGTCATGGGTGTTTCAAATCAGAAATAAGTTCATTGTTTCTTAAGAGCCAAGTCTTATTGAACACAAAGATCTCTAGCTATTGGATTTGTTGAATGTAGAAGTAAAGATACTAGGATCAATGAAATAGGAATTGATCTGCACAAAATTTTCAAATATTTCCCCTTTCCCTGGGCTGTATTCCATGCTGTTGTCAAAGATTCCTCAGCTTTGGGAGGTGCCTTGGGGGAGCTTCTGGAAAATAGGCTGAGGAACTTGTTTGGATGCAACCCATTGTATAAAGTCAGTACTTTAAAAATTCTGGAATTATTTATCCATTGTTTGGCATAAAGAATTTGCAGTGCTAAGAGCTAAAGTATGATTTGGCATCCTAAATAAGGAGAGAAAACTTTGAGAATAGTTCATGATTTCATGGCTGGAAGGGACAGATGGAAGTGGACAGCAAATGATTTGACTTCTATGCAATTACATTGGAATTCTCTTCCACAATGGAAGCTGCATATTTTCCCTCTTAATTCAGGGTGACCAGATACCTAAACCCAAGATACCCAGATACCCAAGATCTTGAATTCCTCTCAGCCTGGCCTTTCCGACGGACAATGGCACGTTTGACTACTCATGAATAAAAATGATATTGGGAACTTTCACTTTCCCGTAGAGCACAATGCGTATTTTTTATTTTCAGTTTTTTGGCCATAACATTTGATATGAAGGAGATATTTCAAAACCAATATTTGCATTGGATTCTGCTCTTCAATACAAATCCAACAACATATGATGGGGTACAGCACTCCATTGCAAAGTTCCAAAATGAAGTCAGCCTGGAGGACAATGAAGCCCTTTTGGAGGATACCCGGACAGGAGACTAAAAAAGGACAAATCCAGAAATTTCCTGTCATATGGTCGCCCTGTCTTAGTTCCACAGATGTAGCATGAAATACCTATAGTTGCAAGTTCTAAATGAAAATCATTCTGTAGTTAAAAGGATACTGTGTTAGGAGGCCAGTCATGGAAAACAAACATATCAAAAACACAATTTAAATTATTGCTTGGTTCTACAAGCCATGTAGAAAGGCTGGGCTTGAGCCCAGTGTTTCACTCTCGGCTTTCGAGAGCATCCTCAAGGATTACAAGGACTCATTCATTTGTCTTTTAGATTCATCTGACCATGAGAGCCTTAGTATGTTGGCAATAAGCATCTGTGGACCAGTTAAAACTGTCGTCTCCCTTTTATGAACCAATTATGAATTTGGCTTCCTTGGTAGATAGTCCAGCTAGTTTGCTAGCTTGGAAGGAAGAAAATTTTGCCACTACCAAACAAATCCTGGATTAAATAGTGTAATGGAAAATTTATGAGCTTTGGCACATAACAGTATATTTACTGTTATGAGCAGTGGTGTCGTTAGGGGGTACTGTGGGCCTCCGGGGTGACACAAGGGTGGGTGGTGATTAAAATAGATAAAATTATGATCATTTGGAAAACGCCCATCATGTTATATACCGTTGAATGTGTATTTTCCAGAAGAATTGAATGCAAAAACAGCTCTGAACTTCTTATCGAAAGTTATGGCCAAAATTAAAAAAAATGCATGGAGCCTTATGGAAAGTGAAACTGAGCCACATCATGCCCTTATTCACAAGCAGGCAAATATGTCTTAGTCAGTGATGGGCTGGCCCCATCCCAAGATCCGGTACGCCGGAAGTGGGAGGGGCCAGCCGGGGGGGTCAGGGGGTGTGGGCGGGGCAAGGGCGGGACTGGGGAGGGGCGAGGGGCGGGGCGACGTTGGTGCCTGCGCAGTGCCTGCTTAGAAGCCGGCCTGCCAGGCTGGCCTGGCAGGCCGGCTTCTAAGCAGGCTCTGCACAAGCGCCAACACCGGCGCTCACGCAGAGCCTGCCTGGAAGCTGGCCAGGCAGGCGGGCTTCCAAGCAGGCTCTGCGCAAGCGCCGACACCGGCGCTCACGCAGAGCCTGCCTGGAAGCTGGCCGGGCAGGCCGCTTCTAGGCAGGCTCTGCGCGAGCGCCGATGTCGGCGCTCGCACAGAGCCTGCCTAGAAGTGGGCAAGCCGCCTCTAGGCAGGGTCTGCGCGGGCGCCAATGTCGGCGCTTGTGCAGAGCCTGCCTAGAAGCGGCCTGCCATGTTTTCCATTTTCCATACCGGTCCACCATGTTTTCCATTTCCCTGTCGCTGGCGGTACGCTAGCGGCAGGGAAACGGGAAGAACCGGTACGGGCGCGTAGGCCCGTACCGGTAAGTGCCCACCACTGGTCTTAGTCCATTCAAACAGGCAGTTTGAGAGAAATCCAGTGCCCCCAGAATGTTCCCAATCCCGTGAAAAATGGAACTAAATAAATGATCCAGAAAGCATTCTCACCCCCTCTCCAAAAAAGAATAAAACAGGCTTAATCGGTAAGGTGATGTTTTAAATATGAAAATATAAATTAATATCTAATTGTATTAACAATGATAAAAATTAAATACAATACAATTATATATAACAATATATAATTATAATATTCGTAATATTCTGTGATAATTAAACATAGCTATGCCACTGTGCCTGAGTCCAGAAGAGTTTGCTCGTGCTGTCATTAGTATCTTCTGAAATGCCTCAGCAAAGGGCATTATACCTTTTTTCTTCTCAATAAGCATGCAATTATAAGCCAGCAGTCAACCATCTACCAACAGTTTTGAAAGCTTCTAGTGGAATTGGCCCCTCAGCCATGAACCTTGGGCCAGTCACTCACTCTCAGCCTCACCTACCTCACAGGGTTGTTGTGAGGAGAAAGGATAAAAGCTTTCTAAGTCACTTTGGGAAAGGTGGGGAATGAATGAATGAATGTTTTGAAGATGGCCCTGTCAGATCAACAGTGCCAGCCAGAATGAGCTGGATAGGTTTGAGGGTTCCTATTTTCACCTTTGGCCTTTGGCCTTAAACTTATCTTCAGAAGGCAAAGGACATCGTATTCAAGTAATTAAAACAGATTCAGCTGGGATTAAGGATGGAAATGAAAGGTGCCTTGCAGAGGAAAGTAGGAATGTGCAGTGGAATAGCTGGTAGGGTGCAGCTTGCACCCGGTGGGCATGATGCACGCTGAATGGATGTGTGACACCACAAAACTGCTAAAATCACAGAGGGTTAGGAATAACCCCATCATGCTAGAGCTCCCTCTATACAGAGCTTCAGGCGGAGCCTTAAGACCTTTTATTTTTAAAAAGCATTTTAAAGGGGGCATAGGTAGGGGGACAGTTTTATTGTTTTATCTTTTTATTGTTACTGTTTTAAACTGTTTTAAACTGTTTTTAGTCTGTTTTTATTGTTTGAGCTTTTTAAATTTAATTATATTTTAATTGTTTTTAATTATGTTTTAATTTATATTTGTAATTGATTTTAATGGTGTTTTATCCTGTTGTTAGCCGCCTTGGGCTCCCTCTTGTAGGAGAGGAAAGGCAGGATATAAATATTTAAAATAAATAAATAAATATGCTAGAATGGATTATTTATCAGCGGAATGTAATAAGCCCTTTTCTATCAAAAGTTATGGCCAAAAAACTAGAACACAAAAATGCAACCAAAATAAAAGGCAGATCTGTGTAGCACTATGAAAAGTGAAACGGAGCCATATCATGTTGACTCACAATTAGGAGAACTTGCCTTAGGATGCAATCCGAACAAATTTAGGCCAACCTAACTCACATAACATATTTTTCTGTGGTGGTGTGGGGAAGTCAGGGTATGCCTGAGTAGTGGTCTAAATCTTTCCTCCCACAACTGGGTCAGAAGTGCCTTACGGCACTTTGTGACACCCTCAGGTAAGCATAGGACTTATGTTGGTGCTTACGCTGGTTTAAGTGGAGGTCATGATTGCAGCCTTAGTCTGTTGGAAAGGACAGGCTGAGTGGAATCCAATGACAGCAGAAGCCCACTGTGATGCTCCCCAACACTGCCCACACTATATTTAGCAGCACTGATGAGCCAATTGCGCAGCTGCCATATGGCCTGTACCACTCAAGGTCTGCAGTGGCAGTTCCATATCACATGACAGCATGTCACGATTTGCATCACAACGAAGCATGGTGCGCTACCAGAACATGAGTTTTGACAATGCAGACTGAGGATAGAATTGGGCAGTAATATTCATAACCTTTAGTGATGCCTTACATTTTGTCCATTTTTTGATTCCACTTCCTTGTGTTACACCTAGTTTTCTAATCAACAATAAAGAAGGAAAATATTTTCACAAGAAGGAACATCCAGCATCATAACAGCCACAGGTAGGCAGACATCATTTTGCTTTCCTGTGCTATATTCCATTATAGACAGTAGGGGGAGCAATGAGTTTGTAGTATAGTTTGGGTATGCTGTATTCAATGTGTTTCCATTTTTTCTCACCATTACCTTTCTGATATGCTTTTGACTATGTCTATTACTTTTCCAGTTTTATTTCAGGGATAGAAATACAATACCGTAGCTCTTAAAATATATGTAGATATATGTTCCCTATATTTTTAAATATACAAAAGTACTGGGTATATCAAAACCAGAGAACATGCTGCCAGATGCGTAGTAATACTGATGATCAAACAAGCATTATAGTGGTGTTTGATTTGCCTTTGTTCATAACTTCAGTGTAATAAAAATGGTAAATACTGGAAATATTAATCAATATTAATCAAATATTAATTAAAAGCCTTTTTGTCAGATGTTGGCTCCCATGGGAATCCCACAAAAAATTAACCCTGACTGTTCACTGGAAGGAAAGATATTGAAGCTGAAACTCAAATACTTTGGCCACATCATGAGAAGGGAAGACTCTTTATAAAAGACTTTGATGGTGGGAAAAAAACTGAAGGCAAAAGGAGAAGGGAAAAGCAGATGATGGAAGGATCTGAGAGAGTCACCAAAGCAACGAACATGAATTTGGGCAAACTTCAGATGTTATAGGGGAAGGTAGGGGGGCCTGGTGTGTTGCAGTCCATGGGGTCAAAAAGAGTCAGATACAATGTAATTACAATGTAATGACTGAAGAGGACAACAAGCCTAGGCTAGGACTGCACCATCAGTGGTACATCACCATTTAGTGGTTGCTGTAACCCATGCAGTTAGTTGGTTGCACTTTTGTCACCCTGTACTCTCCCTTTCCCTTGAAGTGAAAAAGAATTCAAAGTGATAATCACTTCCCAATTTCATTTTGTTGCATGGTCCAGGCAGGTCTGCCTCCCAGTTAAAATGAAGCCCTTTCAAACCCAAAAGAGGAAGAGAGGGATTGACTGATTGCCTGCCTGCAGTGTTACCATAGTAAGCATACTACAGTATTTTTAAAGCTAAATTGATGTTTAGCTATTAATTTAATGAGCCAATCTCATTGGCACTGAGATAAAACAGTGGGTAAAAATATCTGATGATAATTAGGTTATCACAATATTGTCTTCAACCAAAAACAACTCCAGCAATGTCAAGCTGAGTCCACATCATATTTTTGAACTTGATCAGAATGACTTGAAAACCTAAGGCAGGGATGACGTTCCAAAAACCAATCTGGGCTAAACTGAGGATTGATGCAAGGTCTGTGTTAGGCAAGTAAAGAAAAATCATCAAGCCACAATGTCAATAAAGTGATCGCTGCATCTGGACTCTGAGTGGCCCCTCGTCTCACAGCACTTTAGCTTTTGGCAGTACATTGTTTGGGCTCCTTGTAGTACACGCAGTAGGAAATGGAATAGACCTTCCAAGGAAATACTTTACGCAGAATGGGAATTGTAAATAATGTGAACTAAAATGTCCAAGACATTCCCAGCTTCTGATGTCTAATGAGTCAACTGTGTGGAAACCTCCAAAAAGAGCATACAGTATAACTTACAAATATATGTGTAGTCCCTTTTGGAAAGGGGCTTCCAAGTTTAAATCAAATCCAAGTGCACATCAGCCAGATGTTTTTCACATTAGTAGACTTCAAGAGTTTACTGGAAATGACCTCATCATACATGGTTATTGTAGGTGACCAAGTCTGCATGTTATTCAAATCATGATTTAGTTTTACAATTTGCAGTTAGCCTGTCTTGCAGTGGGTGGGGAGGGGGACAGAATACACACTGCAGAACATCATACTTGTTACAGGCTGATTCTCAATCCACGCGGAAAGTGAGGGAATTGAATTACATATATAAGAAAATCCTGAGATGCTTTCTGGAAAAGAAATTAAGTTTGGGTAATCTAGCAAATCAGCACTGCACAGTTCTTTTACCTTGTACCCACAGGCTGACCTGCTAGTCATGACTGTGTCTAAGGGTAGTGCTTATCCCCTGGAAGGCTGAAGAGCCAGTGTTGTCCAAAGATGTCTCTGTGGCCATGTGGCTGACATAACTAAATGCAAAGCACATGAAATACTATTGCCTTTCCATCAATGTGATACTTATTTGTCTACTTGCATGTACAGTGGTAACATGGTTTACGAGCATAATTTGTTCTGGAAGCATGCTTGTAATCCAAAACGCTTGTATATCAAAGCAAATTTTCCCCATAGGAAATAGCGGAAACTCAAAACGATTCATTCCACAACCCCAAAATCATCTTCTGTGGGCAAAATCCAGAGTAACTACAGGGAGTCCTTGCTCCATTGTAAGAACAGCTTACTTTAGATTCCAATATGAATTTCCCATAGATTTTTACTAGGTGGTGCAGTAACTACAGGTGCATGTAAAGTCTCTTATGTGCTCTCATAGTTACTCTGGATTTGGGGGTATATATAAAACTGAAAAGTCACCAACATGACTGACTGAGTCACTCACTGACTGAATCATCAACGCCCTGCCAAAACTGCTGGACCTAGAAGTGTGAAATTTGGGGAGGGTCTTCCTTTCATGACGGAGGCACCCACTAAGAACCAATTTTGGAAAATTCCAACTGGAAGGAGGTGAAAGGGGGCACAACGTGTTTTCCTCCTTATACTTTACATTGAATAATTGCTGATTGATCAATGCCCTGCCCCAATCCCTGGACCTAGAAGCATGAAATTTGGGGAGCATATTCCTTATGTGACATGAGCACCCATTAAGAACCTATTTTTAGAAATTCAACCCCTAAGAAGGGGAAAAGGGGGGCAACACATTTTCAGCCTGTACTTAACACTGAAGACTGATCAACACCCAGCCCCAAATCCTGCACCTGCCTGGTAGGGGTGCCCAGGCAGTTTTGGGAGGATAATGAACATTTGGGAAATGGTGCATGGGGAAGAATTGTGCATGGGGAGGAATGGTGCACATGGGGGATTGTGCACAGGGGGCATGTTGCACAGAGGGTGATGTTGCATGGTGGGTGGATGGTGCACAGTGGGGGATGGTGCACAGAAGGGGATGGTGCATGGAAGGGTGGTGCACTAGGGGAGATGGTGCACCGAGGGTATTTTATTCCCACAACGGCAGGTAAATTTCACAAGTATTCATATAAAAATGATTTTAATACTGTAATATAATACAAAATAATAAAGAAAATACAAACTATTAAAAAATAAACCAAATTAATCTGCACTTAGACTCTTAGTCTTCTCAGGTTGCAGTCTGCCCCTTTACACAGGGATTTGTGTAAATCACAGGGATTACACAGGGATTTACACAGCCCCTTTATAATAGGGATTACTTTAGAGTAGACATGCAGGGCTAGGTCACTTACGGTACAGTCCTATCTATGTCTACTCAGAAGTGACTGTAACAGGCTTACTCCAGAGTAGACATGTCTAGGCTTGTCTCTCAAGCGAGGCTGAACAGATGCTGGTGGAGTGCCAAAACTGGCTGTATCCCAGGTGGGACTATTTTTCTTTTTTAATAAGACATCGCTTGTATATCAAGTCAAAAATTATTAGAAATTTTGCTTGACTTGCAAAACACACTGATCCAAGTTACTCTCAATCCCAGGTTTTACTGCACATTTTTTAGAACTGTTATTTATTTATTTATTTTAATCAATTTATATCCTGCCTTTCCTCCCCCGCAAGGGGGAGCCCAAGGCGGCTGACATTAGGGAATAAAACATCATTAAAATAGCACATAAATAAAAATTAAAACACCATTAAAATATAATTAAAATACAATGAAATTGAATAAAATCAAGCAGATTAAAAATATTTGTTTAAAACAGTAAAAAACAATAAAAACAACTGTCCCCCCACCTCTGCCCCATTTAAAATGCTTTTTTTAAAATAGAAGGTTTTAAGGCTCCGCCTGAAGCTCTTTATTGAGGGAGCTTTTCTCAGTTCAAAGGGGAGGGACTTCCAAAGCCGGGGTGCCACCACCGAGAAGGCCCTATCTCTGGCCGCCACACCTCTCACATCTCTAAGTGGCGGCACAGTCAGAAGGGCCCCCTCAGATGACCTTAGGTGACGGGTCGGATTGTATGGAAGAAGGCGGTCCCTCAGATACCCTGGACCCGAGCCGTTTAGGGCTTTAAAGGTCAGGACCAGCACTTTGAATTCAGCCTGGAAACGAAAGGGCAGCCAGTGTAGTTGCTGAAGCAGTGGCCTGACAGAGTTGAACCGACGAGCCCCAGCAACCATACGGGCCGCCACATTCTGGACTAACTGCAGCTTCTGGACCGTCTTCAGAGGCAGCCCCACGTAGAGCACGTTACAATAATCTAATCTCGATGTCACTAGGGCATGGGTCACCATGGCCAGATCCGAGCGACTCAGGTATGGTTGCAGCTGGCGGATCAGCCGAAGCTGAGCAAAGGCTCCCCTGGCCACAGCCGCCACCTGGGACTCCAGGAGCAGCTGCGAATCCAGGAGAACCCCCAAGCTGCGAACCTGCTCCTTCAGAGGGAGTGCAACCCCATCCAGAACGGGATGATATTCCAATACCCGAGTCGAGGACTTCTGGACCAGGAGAACCTCTGTCTTATCAGGATTTAATCTCAGCTTGTTCACCCTCATCCAGTCCCCCACTGCCTCCAGACAACGATTCAGGACTTCAACTGCCTCCTTGGACTCAGGAGGAAAGGAGAGATAGAGCTGGGTGTCATCAGCATACTGATGACACCTCACTCCATACCTCCGGATAAACTCTCCCAGCTGCTTCATGTAGACAGGTTGGCAGGAGATGGGCAGGTGATATGAGCTCACTCTATTGTGTGATACGCAGGTCTTGAAGTGCCATCCTTCTGACCTTCAGGTCGACAGGGTAGCACAGCATCTTTACCCACCGAGCCACTGCAACTTTTGGAAAAGTGGTGCTTAATTAAAAATCCAATCAGACTCTTGCAGACAGGAGAAAATATTGCTCAGATAATTACAAAAAGAAAAAAAAATGCAGATTACTTGGAAACAAATCCCACTGAGTTCAATAGGACTTCCTGATGAGCATATACATGGTCTCAGGTCCAGTGTCAATGACTGTTGTTGTTTTATTTCTTATGAGAGTTAAATCAATAAATTTCTTAAGTTTACAAATGAGAAAATATTGCTACTGTCAGAGTTTCCCAGTGCCTTATAGTTATTATAGCACAATCTGATAAGAGGGAATCAGCTCAGGGATCTTACAAGGAAAGCTTACGAGTTAATAGGGTAGTTAAAAGCATAAAAAGGTACTCTCAGTGGCTGTCTCCAACTGCTGCCATATCTTTTTCCAATAGTGCTTCACACATTGCATTGGTCTAGAACAGTGATTTTCAACCCTTTTCATCACATGGTACACCAACTAGGTGCCTAAAATGATCAAGGCACACCATCAATTTTTGGACAGTTGACAAGGCACATCATGCTGCTGGTGGGGGGTTCAATTCCTCAATAACCCTAAATGATGTTTATTTAATAAACTAAAAGTACCAAACTCTCCCAACACACCACCACTTGTGATCTGGAACATTGTGGGGAAAATATGGCAACTCCTTCAAGACAGAAAGCAGGAGTGAATGGTTAAAAGACAATCTAATAACTATTTTTGATCAAGAGTAAATGTCTGCACCTAAATGGATAAGTCTTCAAAACCATTAGACAACAAGGAGGATGTCAGATGGATCTCCTGGGCAGGGTGTTCCTCCACCTGAGTGCTGCCATGAAGACACTGTTTCTGTGATATTTGCTTCAAAACAAAAATGTACACAATACAGGAGAGGAGGAGGCAGTGCTGTGCATTGGCTGCCATAGGAATCGGACTATTTGGCAAATATAACAGAACGTTCTTTAAGGATGCCCAAAGATAAATATGGATACCCCTTGACATTTTTAAAGATCAGATTCTGATGCTTCTTTTGTGATTTTGTTTCTCCCCCCCCCCCAAATGTAAAACGTAAAGAAAGGCTGGAAGTGGCCCTTTACTCACAGCCAAATCCTGTCCTTCATCCCCCCATCAATGCAACAATGTAAAATACTACTGCTGTGTCCTGCATGGGGGGAGGAATTGAAGATGGATCAGAACTGAGAAGGAGATTTGGACTGGATGGTTGCTGCTAGCACCAAACCCATTCCCAGACCTAACCTGAA
Source organism: Cryptoblepharus egeriae (assembly GCA_030015325.1). Classification (NCBI taxonomy): domain Eukaryota; kingdom Metazoa; phylum Chordata; class Lepidosauria; order Squamata; family Scincidae; genus Cryptoblepharus; species Cryptoblepharus egeriae. Next base: position 68,260,976 of record JAREYC010000002.1, on the reverse strand, counting down.
CTGCCCTCCTTTGCTCCCCTGCCACCCTGTTCCATCCTCCCCACTTTGTTCTGCCATACCCCACTCTGTTCCACTGTCCCCCATTAAGTCCCATCTTCCTTGCAATCCTATCTATATCAATGGGTCCTCAAAGACCTGCTGACATATGGAGGAAGCTCCAGCCTCCCAGCAGCGAATACCCGTAGAGCACTTTGCAACTGCCCTCCGGCAGTGTTGGTGAAATATTCATCCTGGCAGTGTACAGGTGTCCCCATTTTCTAACTGTTCCATTCTTATACCCAGAACTCATTCATTCAACACATGCTTCATTCTTTCAACCTCTTTCTGTTAGTATTAAGGCTAAAATTGTCTTCCCTGATGTTGGTTTGCATGTGACATGGTGATCAAACTGTATTTGGCATTTCCTTTCAGTAAATAATTATTCTAATCCCCCTAATCCAAAGTAACTACGAGAGCACGTAAGAGACTTTACGTGCACCTGTAGTTACTGCACCACCTAGTGAAAACGTATGGGAAATTCATATTGGAATCCAGAGTAAGTTGTTCGTACACCGAACAAGGACTCCTGGATTTTGCCCATACATATTCTTTGCCTATACGTGCCTTTGTTCATTTTACTGTAATTTGAATAAAGAGCGAATTTGTATAAACAGCAAAATTTTCTCAGAAATTTTGACTTGCTTAAAGAGCACTGTCTGGAATAGTGCGGGACGAGCGGACTAACTTGAGCTACAGTGGGGCCCTGGGCCACTGTTTGGAATAGGCTTCCATCGCCAGGGAACTCATGGGGAGTCTGGGGGAAGCAGCCTCAGTCAGGTCTGTATGTGGGATCTGTGTGTGGCAGCATGGAAGGTGTGCCTTATCAATGTTCTAGTGCTTCTCCCCATCAGCAGCTTGGGAATGTTAGTTGCATATTAAAACAAAGATTACATTGAGCCAAAGGATAGCATTAGTGATTGTGAAAGAGCACAATCCTAACCATGTCTACTGAGACGTAAGCCCCTTTGTGTCCAATGGGTCTTACTCCCAGGAAAGTGTCTTTACGATTGCAGCCAAAGTCATCCTCCTCTCTATAACCCTCACATCAGCCATGAAAGTTTTCAAAGGTACAGTACAGTTTAGTACTGTACAGTATTTTCTTTACTGCAGTGTGTTTGTATTACTGTATATTACAGTGTTTTGTATTATATTACAGTGTTTTGTAATCAATTTAATATACAGTTAATATTTTTATATGAATATTTTTTGGGTTGTGGAACCAATCGTCAGAGTTTCCATTATTTCCATTATTTCACATAAAGAGTGTTTCACGTTACAAGCGTGCCTCTGGATTAAACTTGTTACATGAGGCACCACTGTATTTCATGTTCAAGTTAATAAATATATGATATTTATGTCTTTTTGGTAGCTTTTTTTGCAAGCTGAAAAAGTCTGGGTTCCACTTTTCAACATTTTTCACTTTTGGATGGTGCTCTGGTCCCTAACACATCCAATAAATGCAGGATGTCTGTACAACAACAGTATTTATATGCTGCTTTTCAACTTAAACTTCACAAACCAGTTTACAGAGAAAATGAAATAACTAATAACTCCCTTTCCTGAAAGGACTCACAAAGTAAAAAGAGGTCAACCAGCAGAAGCCCAATAGACACGATATTGCTGGGGTGATGATGGCCAGTTACTATCCCCCTGCTAAATAAAAGAGGAGCATCCACTTGAAAAAAGTGCCTCTTGTCTGGTTGGCAGGGGATGTTACTGCATACAATACTTACGCGATAGGAAAAATAGGGGAAATTTCTGATAGTGATATGAACCTTTGGCTGCAGAGGCAGAATGCCTGTGAGTACCTGATGCTAATGGGGGGCAACAGTGGGGTGGTTCCATGCTTGCTAAAGACATCTGACAGGCCACTTTGTGAAGCAGGATAATGAGAGAGGGACTTTTGTTCAGATCCAGCAGGGCTCTTCTTATTTCTTCACTTCTTTACATACTGCTGTACTTGCCAAGTAGGAAAGTTACATAGATGAATAGTTTCCTATTCAAAAGGTTTTTAGCTCTCCCAAAAACCTCCACATTTTTCACTAGCTGATGCTCTGTCCCATATGGAGAAAGGAGAGCATATGCATTTTTTTCGACATTGCAAGTTGGAAAACAACTATATTCAAAGCAGCCCCAAGGGGGGAAAAGTCTACAAGAACAGACAAGACTGTTTGGTAGAGATCAACAGTACTGCAACACTACTGATCTCCAACAGAAACCTGGCACAGCAATTATATATGGGTCCAACCTTGTTATACATGATTATTTTATACACGGATATGACTCAAACCAAATGGCCTCAGCAAATCACCATTTTAAAAACTGCATTTCTACTGTGGTAGAGGCAGTCATGCAAGCCGTTAACTGAGCCATGCAAGTGAAGGGGGTCCTTTGCATTTCTAATTGTTGTCTTGCCTCTCTACCATAGTAGAAAATCTGTTCTTAAGCAACTGTAAAGGAGCATCAAAGGAGCTATGATTGCTTTTATTTAATGTTGGGTTTTTTATCAGTAGGGTTTTTTTATCAGTAGGATATCATGATGTGCTTTGTCCATGGTTTAAAAAAAAAATCCAGGTGGTGTTCCTTGACAATTTTTGTCCAGTACCTTGACATGAGAAAAAAGGGTTGAAAATCACTGTTCTAAGTCATGGGTGGAAGAAGACAGTAGATTAGAGAATAGATGAGGGAAAGGATATTGGTAAGGGAGTTATTCTTGGTTTTGCCTAGCATTTAAAAATTGTTCCTCATCCCAAGAACATATAAGAAATGGCTGACATGTTCAGTGCTTATTTGGTGCTGCTTAGTAGTTGAGGTGGTACAAGAAATCAGAGACGTTCCCTGCTTTTAATGTCTTATGAGTCAATATCTGAAAACCACTAAAGGGGGGGGGGGGTAACATAAATGAATGCATTGCCTCTGATAGAATGCTAGTCCAGACAAAGGCCTTATTTGACTGTGTGCTCTGTAAGACCATCTCATTCTCTATTATCCTGTTCTAACAATATGTTTGGCTGGTCCATGCACTGGGCAATTTGAAACGAGGGTGTACACCTTTCCAGTCTTCCCCAGTAAAATGTTCCAGTCAGGGGTGTCACCAGGGTGCACATCACCCGTGCGGGAGGCCATCGTGTCACCCCATACATTGGGCAGGGCAACAATATGAATGGTGGGCATGGTTATGTGCCATTGCCCCACCTTCACTAGTTTTTTTAGCCATACATTTTAATAAAGTAGTTTGTTTCAGTGCATTCTGCTGTAAATTGCACATTCAATTGCACATGATGGGATTATTGCTACAAACCATGATTTTAGCCAATTAGTTCACGTGCTGCCACCCCCTTCAAGGGTGCCTCCTTTTTATTGCCCTAGTAATGTCCCTGATCAGGACCATTTTGGAAGTCTTTTCTTCTCCTGGACTGACCTTCCACTTCAGCCAAGGCATGCCTGCTTACTAGCCAGTAAACACAGCTGTGCAGTTCACATCCATTTTCAATGAATTTCAATGCAATCATCAGGGGCCTCCTTCTGGGGTGATTTGTGGGAGCTGCTATAATTAATGGTGCTACCTCTTCCTCAGCTAGTTTTCTGCTCTGATGTATTTAATGGTGGTTTTTTATGTTTACTCCACATATTCTTCCTAGGTTTGCCTTACAACCAACTTTGCATTTGTTTTGTGAAAAATTGTACACTTAAAAACATTCAGTATTTTTTTAAAAGTCATTTTGGCAATATTTCCAGTCTTCTTGTCTTATTTGTGAAACTTATCAGTGAAACTACAGTTTAACCATGCTGGCATCCTTTTTGAACTTGTTCACACACTTTCAAACCTCTAATTCCACAGACGAACAAAGAACTGCCATTTCTCAATGACTGGAAAGCTTCAATAGTTCATATGGAAAAAGTAAAATAATCTCCATCAGTTAGATAAGAGCTGCTTCTGTGAACCATTAAAAAATTTAAGTTGTGAAAAGGTCCTACCCAAAGGATATAGACAATTACAAATGATCACTTACTGGAAAATATTCTTGAAGCCAAACCATCTGTAAGTTTAGTCTGAGTCATCTAAAATCAGTCTCACAACATAAGTTACCTCTTGTAATAAAAAAGTCCAAGACATAAATTTCCTTTTAAAGTAGCCTCATTACTCCATACATAAAGCATGTTTTAAAACCTGCTGTGGGTATTTTCCATGAAAGCACAACCTAAACATTATAATCCCAGCTACCCTATTGCACTGAAACATCTGTTCTCAATTTTCCAGTGATTTGTGTGTATGTGTGTCTGTATGTCTCACATCAAGTAAAGCCAAAATTATATGTATGTATGATCTTATACTACATTCATACATACAGTCCACTTTTAAAATTGCTTTTCTTCCTTATGTGAATTGTGCTAATGATCCGGCGCATGGATGGTCAAGCATGTTTATGTCACTTTTTGCTCATAATATACAAAGGTAACATATTTTGATATCACACTCAAGCCTTCCCTGGATTGCCATAATTCCCTTCCACAAAATCAGGATAGGACCTCCTGTCAAACTTGCTAATATGTGAACATAAACTCTTCCTGAAAATCAGGACAGTCCTGATTTTTTGGGACAATTAGCAACCCTATCCTCATCCTCTTCACAGGGATTTTGATTATTCTATGAGCTCTGTGACAGAAGGAGGGCACAGATCAGCCTGAATTAGTAAGTTAACACTTGCTAATTATTATTTTTGTTGTACCTTTTCAGAGTACAACCTAAATAACTTCTCACATATTCGTCAATGTTTCTGTATTGCCTGCTGCAGCCAGTGGAAGAAAGAAAAATCATCTAATGGCATTAGGAAATCCCAGCTGTGTTTGCCAGTTATTTAGAGCCCCAGGCCTCACCCTGCTGTCATGGGTTGCATTTGGAAAATATTTTCTTGGTATGTCTTCAGATCTGTTAAGCGTGTTGAGAGCTATATGACTTTTCCTATGGCCAAAACTGGAGGATTTGAAAGGAGGGAAAGGCTGATTCACCGTAATTCTTTGAATGTTATCTGTGGAGTTGCTGTTACTATACCCCTATATATATATAAGTTCCACTGAAAACTAATGAGATATATGTTTCATGCACTCCTTCATAATTATTATTATGCATTGCTTTGGCCAAATATCAAGAATGTAATTGGAAAGAACTTTTATGGCACTGATGTTTAAGTGAGGAAATGGTAAAGGAAAAATAAGAATGCTTTGGTCAGAGTGAGAACTCTAATGGATTATATTAGAAAACAGGAAGCAGTTATTCAGAAAAGAGGAAAAGGAAACATTACATAGGGGGAGTGGAAAGCCAGCTTCCAAATATCTTCAATATATTATCAATGAGTCAAATTAGACCAGGGTTGGCCAACTTTTAAACTTTAGGGGTCCTGGACCTTTACAATACTGTAGAGGAGGGAATTTCAGTCAGTGCATGGAGGATCTCAGCAGCAACAGATCATACCAAGATCCTACTCCCTTTTCCCAGTGCACGTGACCCCCGACTCTCCTCAGACTTACACCAGCTACATAGCTGGCTTGGATCATGGAATGCCAGGCTGGAGGCCTGGCTGCCTATGGGAAAGTAAGTTAAAAAGTACCAGTTATAAAACTGTAGTTGCTGCCTCTCCCAGGACATCTGGACATCCCACCAGCCCCACAGTGTGCAGTGTGCCACTATGTCTGTGGTGCTGGATGTTGTGGGCCACCAGTCAACTATTCTTGACTAGAGAAAATTTTTCATGGCATAAGCATCTGGCTGGCTATGTATTTACAGGGTGACAAGATGTCATGACCACAAAAGAAATGAAGGACCATATAGGATCCTCCAAAATGCTGGGCATCAAAGAAAAATGTAGGACATGAAAAAGTGAAAACACTCGTGCTCTGGGCTCTATCTGACAACAACATTTATAAACTGGATGCTCATTTTATCAGAAAAATGAACGGACTGTTTGTATTTATTTTGGATTCAAAGCTACATAAGTCACGGCACAATCCTTGTGCCAGCATCCTCAGCAATGTTCATCATAAGTCCATCCAGCACAAATGGAGAAGGGGAAACGAGACTAAAAACTCCACAAAGGGGCATCTCTCCCTTCCACTAACATTCATGGAAATCCTGACACCATCCACAAATCAAAGATAATGTCCAACAACAGCCACATATTAAACAGACCTGCAATGAGTCAATGACTACAACCTATGTTTACCTACCCATCCCCACTGCTCGTGGTAAGGGAAACACTGCTAGGGTGGCCCAAGCAGGAGGTAGACCAGAGAAATGGTCACTGGTGGAAGTAAGAAATATCCCAGGTGACAGAGGGATGGTGAGAGGATGGAGCAGAGATGGAGCATTTGAAGGCAGCGGGAGGGTAGAATAGAGGATGGATCTGGCCCTAGAAGGGAAAATGACCAGCAGAGCCCATCTTCACTATATCACCATTCTGAGCTTGCCAGTTTTATATGGGGCTACTTAGATATGCACCTGCTATTTACCAAATGCAGATCACAACAGCCCCATTGGGCAGGCTGGGACATAACTGGGTGTAAGGGAAAAGATATCTTACCCTTTGGAGGTAATGCTGCTCCCGACAAAAACTGGATGCAGTAGAGGTCATGCGGCCTCACTGAGTCAGCACTAGCTAGGATTGGGGTGCCGGTCGTATCACAAACCATTGCATGTTGAGTAATAATTTGGCAATATATTGAATATGTTGAACATGATCCTTCCAAGGCAGGCCAAACCATTCAACAGATCAAAATGTGTCAAAGATGCTCTTCACACCATTTTCCCTATGTCTGAATTGGTGCCTTGAAAGGAACTGCTGAAGAGGAAATAGCCAAGAATGACTTCAGCACTTCACAGAGCATTAAGGATTAAAACCAGATGACTGGAAAACTCCTGGGCTCATCAACAGTTGTCCCTTGTTACATCATCAGGCATGAAATGTAGCCGCTCTTCTATTTCATACTGTTTATTTTACAGTTAAACAGATGCAAAGGAATCTTAGCCTAAATTAGCACATCTCGGAGGTGTAATAAACTACAGAAGCAAATGTTCCTACCTGCCAACTGGCCATTTCACAGAACAATTTTTGCTGAAGGTGCCAAAAACATTCCAAGTGTCTGTCTCAGATGAGTAAAAGCAGAAAACACCAAATCTGTCTGTCTTGATTGTGCTACAAACTTATAGATGGATCTAACTGGGATTCTATGCAGATTACATCATGTTAGGGTACATAATATCTTGTTACTTTAAAAAAATATGCAACTGTAGAGACCCCTTTTCTCTTGGTACCAGTTATAAAACCGCAATAGCCGGCTTTACCGACATGTTATACACCTTGGCTTCAACAATTATTAGGACAGGAAAATCAGTTCAATAAGATCCATGGATTTGACAAGGAAGGAAAAAAGTCTCCCATCAGCATGCATATTTCAGTTATTACAGTGCATGAGTCACCACTTTTCCAGGTGTATATGAAAGGGTGTACACTGCAAAACATGAGAGGTTATGTCTGGAAGCGCTGGCTGGACCAAACATTATTCTTCATACATAATTGTAATCCTAGGTCCATATCCATGGCTGTAGGGCACAGGAGTATGAGGGTCAGCACCACTGTTGCATTTTCTAGACCTCTTTCCCACTTTTTCCATTTGTCTGTGGAATTTCTCCCCTTGATCAACAACATCTACGTCTACATCACAGGAACAAACTTTCCACAGCTTCTAGCATTTGCCTCTGTAGACAAATAATGTAGTTGGAGAGAGTGGGAAAGTGGCAGAACTTGAGGGGATTACTGCAAGAAAGCTGTAAATCCAGGATTGTTTTAATTAACGAGGGGCAAAATCCAAAGTAACTACGGGGAGTCCTTGCTCCAGTGTAAGAACAATTTACTCTGGATTCCAATATGAATTTCCCAAAGGTTTTCACTAGGAGGTGCAGTAACTACAGGTGCACATAATGTATCTTATGTGCTCCCAAAGTTACTCTGGATTTGGGGGTAGCTCTAAGATTAATATTAAACGTCTCATCCACAATGAAGGATAACTGAAACAGTTTTAATAAAATGATCTGTGAAGAATACTGTATTCTTTGTGTGACTGATTCTTTATCAAGGATCTTTTACACATTTTCTAAACTGCCTGTCTTTGACTTCTCTTCCTAAAAACAGCATCTTTTCCTAATTACCTGCTTAACCATAATCTTCAAAATCATTCTTGCTAAATTAAACCATATGTTTTCCCCAAACGGAAAAAGGTATTGACTTGATACAAGTATTGGCTTTGTGTGATTGTGGGTGTGTGTTAGCTAAGTTCCTGTGGCAGGCTAAATTGTACATTGTGAAGCGAAGGAAGGGGAGATAGCTGGCAATCATTTTCATCTGTCTTAGCTGAGCCTGGCTCAACTACAGTAAGGCAAACCTGATGATGTAATGGATAAAGAGGTCCATGTTCAATGCTTCAGTGTCCAAGAAAATAGATAAATAAAAGGTTCTTGGCTCAAATGCAATGAAAGATTTTAATGATTCATGATATAAATATCTTCTATCTACGTTAAAGCCTTGACTTGTGTGGGTGTCCACAAATTCCGTGTCAATCAAGCCGGCTGAGGGTTCTAGTCCCATGTTTCTCTATGGCAGACAAAGCGGAGGAGAAGCTTTCAACATTCAATTCACATTTCAATGGTCTTTTCTAACTGTCTCTGGGACAGATAACGGGCCAAGCTGAGAACAAGCATCCTCTCATATGTGGTATATTATAAATGGTATATTATACCTTTCTTGTCCAGAGGGATACTGGGAAAAAAGAAGAAAAAGAAAATAGTGCCCTATTGGTGAATATGCCAATGGCATCAGGTTGACCTGCTGCTATTGAAGACCTACAATTGCCTTATACTGAATCAGTGGCTCAAGCCAGTGATTTTCATCCACTGTTCTGTGGCACATTTATCATTTATTAGAGAGCATCATTTATTAGGGATTTTATTATTGGAGGATTTGAACCCCCCCTACTAACAGCATGGTGTGCCTTGATGATTTTAATGCTTTATCAGTGTGCCGTGAGACGAAAAAGGTTGAAAATGTCTGGATCAAGCAATATGTGTATAATCATTGCTGTCCGAGCTTTTAGGAATATCATTTGGTGGTGGAGGTGGTGGACTCTCCCTCATTGTGGATCTTCAAGCAGAAGCTCGTCAAGCACCTGTCAGAGATGCTCTAGCACAGAGGTCTCCAAATCCAGGCCCTGGGACCAAATGTGGCTCTCAGTAAGCCCTGATGTGGCCCTCAAGACCCCTCTATCTGGCCCATGGGCAAGCCTTGTAATGTCTATAATACAATCCTAAGTGTAAATTTATGTAGGTTTATTCAAATTTGAAATGTAAATCATTTTTCTAGCCCCTGACTCAGAGAGATGTCAGAGAGATGATGTGGCCCTCCTGCCAAAACGCTTGAAGACCCCTACTCTAAGATGATTTCTTGCTACAGGCAGGGGGTTGAACTAGATGACCTATTAGGTACCTTCCAACTCTAGGATTCTACAATTTCCTTTTCACGCATTGACAACTCATCACTATGGAGAAAATGAATTCGGATTTAGAAAGATATCCTTTAAAAATGACAGATTATTACACAACACTTGAAAAGAGTTCATTTGCTGTTTTACAAAATGGGCTATGGCCAACTGCAGATCACTACATGAAACATTCGGCATCTATAAAACACTGGCATCAGTGAAAGCAAAACAGAAACATCTTATCAGTTTCAGACTTTGGCAGATCAACTCCAGATATGGCTTCTTTCCAGTGGTGACATAGAGTATTCCATAGCTCATGCTAGAGACAAATATCATCCGGTGGTGGCTAAGATTATATCATTTGCTTTTTTTCCCTCTTTTTAAAAACTTCATTTATTTAACATGAAGTGCATATTTAATTCCCCCCCCAAGTTCCCCAAAATTCCTGTCCTCCAAGCCAAAATTCCTACCCAGTTAAAAAATGTAGGACATCACCCCAAAAAATGTAGGGCAAATGTAGGACATGTTAAATTAAAGCTAAAAACACTCGTATTGCATTCCTGTACTTAATCTTTGCACAAATCTCATTGCAATAGACCAGACACCAAACAAAAAGGCACATGTTTAAGTGATCCAAGCAGCCATCCTTTCTCAGGCAGGCATGCAGAAACATGGTCTTTCAGCCTCCTTTCCTTTGCCCCTTATACAATACAAGCCCCATTGACTATAATGCTTTTGAGTGGACACAGTTGGGCTTGGAGGCTTAAAACTTAAGAAATCAGGAGTTATCCCTACCATCCCTGCCCTGAGAAGTTTGCCAACTTCACACTCAGCCACGCTCCTCTGTTTTGACAACAGCTGGATAAAATGCCCCACAACCTAAGCAAGTCAAGCCCTTGTTATGAATTACATGCTTTTTTGTACAAAGTATATATTGGTGGATCCGTCTACAGAGACAAAGGAGCAAGGTAGGCTGGGGTCGGCAGACCTGCTTTAAAAAATTAATTCTTCCCCCACCTTTTCCTCCTAACCAAACTCACTGCAAAGTTTCAGAGCAGAGCAAAGTTTCAGAGCAGCATTTCCAAAGCTCCTTCCTTCCTCTTCTCCCCAGCAGCCTCAGCTCAGCTTCCTCGTTCATACTTTCTGTCTCAAATATATATATATATATATTTATGTAAATTTATTCAGATTTGAAATGTAAATTAATTCCTTCCCCCCACATATACATTGTGTCAGAGAAGTGATGTGCCCTTCCTGTTGACAACTTTGGACATCCTTACTCTAAGTGACTGGATATAGAGAAGCAGGGGAGTTATAGACATACAGTTTGCCTCTTGTCCCCAATCAGAGGGCTCAGAGCAGCCCAAAGTGACCAACTTGCTCCAAAGTGACCGGATAAAAGTTATCTGGCTCCCATCACAATGGATACTTAGACACAGTAGCTCAAAGACAAAAAAAAATCTCAGAGAAGTTTCCTGGATCTTATAAAAACAGCAGCACCAGAAGGGTATTGCAAAACTGGGTGAGCTTCAAGGAGCATGGATAGAAAATTTCCTAATATGGTGGCCAAAAATCACAAAGAAAGAGAAGCACCTGTTATCAGGAGGAAAACATAAATACAAGAGAAATGCAACACTGTGCGGAACATATGAGGCTCAGTCAAGATCCTGGCTCATTGAACTCAGTATTGTTTATGTCGACTTGTAGAGGTTCTACAGCAGGGGTCAGGGAACTTTTTTACCTTTTACCCCAAAATATATTTAGATATGCCAACGTATGCAATGCAATGAAATGAAATTCCTGGGGGCAATGGACGGACGCACTGCCGAGTCACAGCCGGGCATGCATATAGATTCATATGCATGCTTGGCTGTGTCTCGGCAGCGTGACTGTCCATTACCCCCAGGAATTTCATTTTTACCCCATTTGGGGTAATTACACCTGTTCCCTGACCACTGTTCTACAGTACTTCTGATAGGGGTTTTTCTCAGCTCCACCTGGAAATGGTAGAGAAGGAATTTCAGCACAAAAAGCATGCAACTCTACTATTTGCTACAACCAGGACCCAATCTAGTTATCCTTTCTTAAATGATTCATAGGCTGCAATCCTAAAGACACTTTCCTGGGAGTAAGACCCATTGAACACAGTGGGGCTTACGTTTGAGTAGAAATGGTTAGGATTGTGTTAATAGATGCTTGATAGTCATTACTGCTGAAAGAGCGACAGCATGCATGGATATACGTCCTTGCTGTAAGAAGGACCAATCACCAATTTATTTCCTAGTTTTCATAGTTGTAGACTGCTGTCTCCTATTTCAATTCTGTTTAGCTTCTGTTTAGACTTCTGTTTAGCTTCTGATTCCAGTCTTGATTCTGCCTTTGTAGCAATGACTTTACATCTTTCTTTGTTAAAGTTATTTGCAAATTTTGTCTTTGCAGTCTGTGGGATTACTGGACACCCTAAGCATTGCTCACCATTTACTAAGATAGCTATCTATCTTACTCGGTTTATGATTATGATTATCACCACTGCCCTCTTTTTCCCCTTTCAGAACACGTGAACATGGTCTTCAGAAATCCCCCCAAGAGGCTTATTGATATGTCAGTTGTCCTACTCACATTACATAGAAAAAGGAAGAGTATCCTCTCTGTAAAAAGTTCAGTCATTTGTTCCTTATATTTTGCTTATAGAAGGGGAAAAGCCGCTTTCCAAATAATAAGGCTTTATCATCACTGAAGGCTTCTTCTTTTTGAATCCTGCTGTCTCTTGGCTACTATTTGGCTTGAAAATACATGTAAGGTGTGTGTGTGTGTGTGTGTGTGTGTGTGAGAGAGAGAGAGAGAGAGAGAGAGAGAGAGAGAGAGAGAGACCATGCACATGCATATGTACACACACATTCTTGGAAAATGACAGTCCTATGCAGTTCTACGGAGAAAGTAAGTCCCGTTATAGTCAAGGAGACTCACTCCCCGGTAAGTGTGGCTAGAATCGCGCCCTCAGTTTCATATGACCACACAGCAAGCAACTGTTTATTAAGGCTCTTGTTTTGTTTTGTTCCTTAATAAATGCATAGAGGAATTTCCAGTGTATGTTAATTTAAACTTGCTTGACTTCTCTTAATGTGAGTTGTAAAGGGAAGGTAATCTGGTAAGGGATGCTAACCCTTTTCCTTGACATGCCCTGAATCAGGATTAGGACTTTGCAGCAGCTATTTCCCCAAGAGAGATTCCCTTATTGATGCATGTGTTGGGCCCATGATGGGTTGTGCTCTGTAAATCTCAGTCTTCGCCACAGAGCATGCCATTGGGTGCCATTGGGTGCCAGAGCATGCCAATCCAGCATGAATATCTACTGAGCCTTTGCAACTCTTCAACTCACAACACTAGCCCAAGATATTGTGAACTGTGGACAATAGAGTTGTTTCCCTGATACATTTTGACATATTTTCTAACATACATCCACAGGGAGGGGGACAGAACTCACACATTTAAGAGATCTGATAAGAAATGCGGATCTATTGCTTTCCAAAAGGTCTACCATTCCTTTCCGCTATCTTTGTTCAACTTGCATACACTCCATCAGTACTTCAAGTAGCAAAGTGATAATTCTCAGCAGCACACCGTCATGAAAATCACCAGCCTGTTTCAAGAAAGAACCACATGGAGATAAGGCAGCATAGTCCAGTGAGTCTGGAACAACCCAACCTCCTTAACTTTGCCACTGCTACCTGGCTGAGACTTCTGGTCTGGAATGGATGGACCATGATGATGAAGGCAAAGATCAGGGGAGGGTTTGGCTGCCCAGCATATTCTGAGCATTTTTTGGAAGGGGCAAAGAGGTCACAGCCATTATGCTGTGATGGAAGAATTGGTGGTTGCTATCACCCCAATTCTTGAAGTGATTTGAGGATTGGAGAAAACAGTGAAGTGGCCAGGTGGCTGAACCAGCCCTGTAGTCAATGGATGATTGCCACTTTTTTTCTGGAATTGCTTCTGTACCAAATGCATGGCAAGCAGAAACTGTCAATAAAAAGAATGGTTAAAAATACAAATAAGCCTCTACAAAGCCAAAACATCACTGACTGATTTTTGCCTGTTGCACCACCAGAAGAGGCACATTGGCTCTTTCAAGGCATATTTTTGCTTCTCAGGTATGATAAGTTGCACTTTACATTTACACAAAAATGTTTTCCAGTTTTAAGTGTGCCCAGATTCTCTGAGTAGTCTCAAGAGGTAGGGCAGTTCCTTTAGGATGGAGAAGGGACAATGGATCAAGGGAGATGCACCATCCAGCATTACCAGCATTTTGTGTGTGTGTGTGTGTGTGTGTGTGTGTGTGTGATTGCAGCTAGGCCAAGGATAAGAAAGGCTCAAGTTCACATTGGAAATGAGAAGGGACCCCAAAGAAACTTTGAACCCCCTTTCATCATTCTGCTCTGATGAAATTCCTCTTGCTAGGGATCAAACTTATGAAGGCTCAAGTGTCTCCCCCTCTTCCAGCCACATAACTCTCCCAGATCTACCCAGCTGCAGGCTCTTCTTTGGTTGATCCATCTGCTCCATAGCAGCCTATGTTCCACTGCTCGGGGAGGCAGAAGGGCATATGAAACCCTTGTAGGGGACCCAATGATCCTGGAGAAACAGTCTAGGAAGGAGATTGGATTGGAGAAGATAATCAGGGTCTCTGGCCTGCTTGCTCTCTCCAGCTCATCCCAGTCAGGGCTGCAGTCTTAGGCATGCTGATATAAGAATACAGGTATCTCCTGCTTTCTGATGGTTTGTTTTCTGACAATCCAGTCTTTCAACACCTTTCAATTATACCTATAACTCATTCATTCAATGCATGTTCTGCTCTTTCAACCTCTCTCTGCTGTTCTAAAGGCCAAAATTGCACTCCTCCATATTGAAGTTCCAGGTCTAATCCCAGTCCCAAATGAGTTAATGAGAATCTATCTGCAGAAATGTTTGTATGGCAGCAGGAATTTGCACGATAAAAGGGCCATTTGCAATTTGCTATCTAAAAAAGCATTGGAAGCAACATTTATAAACTAAAAAAGATTGGGTTCCACTTTTCAAGGGTTTTCACTTTTGGACGGTGATCTGGTCCCTAACCTGTCCAATAAGTGGGGGATGCCTGTATTAGAAAATCCTACTGGATCAGGCATAGACCCACCTAGTCCAGCATCCTGTATAATATACAGCAGTGGTACTCAAAGTGGGATTGGGACCACCTTGGGGAGATTGTGACCTCAGGTCAGGGGGGTTTGTGGGAGGGTGTGATCTGCCATCTTGGAATTTGGCACTTGACATTCCTGGGAATAAGTCTTATTGAACACAATGGGACTTACTTCTGAGTAGAAATGGAGCAGCTCTGGTATCACAGTGATGTCACATCCCGATAGGTTTGACAGGGATCCCAGACTGATTTGAATGGGTGTCCTGGGCTGAAATGCCTGAGTACTACTGCTATACAGGGTATATTAGAGTGGCCCACTTATTGATAGTAGTACCATCAAGTAATACCATCAAGGTAGTACAACAGAAGGCAGCAAAAGACCTACTTGCTGTTGCCCATCCCTGCATCTGAGATAGCCTCATTTCCAAACCAGGTGTCTGCACATCCCCACCATGTCTTGCAGCCCTTGATGGCCTTTTCCTCCAGAAATGTGTCCTCTCCTCACTGAGAGGCTTCTAGTCTTAATGCCGTCCTGTGGCCAGGAGTTCCACAGGTTAATCACTGGCTGGGTGAAGAATCTGGGGAGGCGAGCTGTGCAGCCTTCTAGCTCTCCAAGCTGCAAATCCTGGCTGGAGGCTGAGTCTGGAAGGGCGGACGTGGGGAGGGGAGGGAAGGGGACAGCTGGGACCCTCACCCTGCCCTCCCTCTGCTTGGACTGAGCTCCTAGCCCATCCCTCTCTCTCCCCCCCATGGGGTCTGCCCCACCCCTTCCAGCCTCCCAACTCCTGCCCTATTTAACAGGGACTCCTAGGGGCTGAGTGGCTCACTCTTCTCTCTTCCCTTTCGCCTGTCCCTGCTGTGAATCGCCTTCTCCACCCACCACCCACCCTCCAAGATGCGCCCAGGACTGCTCCTCCCAGTGGTCCTGGCTGCCTGGGTCTCCCTCTCCTGGGCTGCCAGGACCCCCTACCAGCAGATCCTCCAGCACAGCCGCCTCCGAGGAAGGCATCAAGGGTAAGTCATGCACAGCAAGGACGCTGGTCCAACCATCCCATGGACAGGGGGACCACATGTCCTCCTTTCCAGGACATGACCTTTTTTTTTTTAGCCTGGCGTCCTGGAAGAAAAAAAATCTTTATTGCACTCCTTTTCCATGTGAGCAGGCAACATGGAGCCTTCTTGGAATTAATGAATTAGATGTAATAGTTTTAAATAGTTTTAAATTTAATTATAAGTAACATAGGCTGCAAAGACACTTTCCTGGGAGTAAGACCTATTGAACACAATGGGGCTTACTTCTGAGTAGACATGGTTAGGATTGTGCTTATAATGTTTAAATTAACCCAGTGGAATTTGTCTGTCTGTCTGTCTGATCCCTCTCTTTCTCTGTCTCATCTCTCTCTCTCTGTACATCTATCTTCTCTTAAAACATAGACACATCTCTTCCTACCCATCTGCTTTAAACACACACACACACACACAGAGAGAGAGAGCTTTAAAAAACACTCACTCACTCACTCACTCACTCACTCACTCACTCACTCACTCAATCTATCTATCTATCTATCTATCTATCTATCTATCTATCTATCTATCTATCTATCTATCTATCTATCTATCTATCTATCTATCTATCTATCTATCTATCTATCTATCTATCTGACTGTTTTTATCTTTTATTTTGTTACAACCTACGTTTTTCTTGGGTGTCCTACATTTGGGGAACTCTGCACCCCCTTATTGGGGTGGGGAATGGAAATTGTTTCTTTGGGGTCCAAAAAGGAGTTTTCTTGCAAGTGGCTTCAACTATGGGGTGACCAATCCTGGAGCAGTGGGGAGAATGTGGACCACCATTTGGTCAGGGTTGTTGTGTCTTGCTTCATCAGGTAGAAAGGAATGAGGCTTCTGTTCCCAGACTGTGTTGAACTTGCCAGGCATGAGTCTTTTGGACAGGGTGACTGTATGCCATAATTGTAAAAAGAGGACAATCCCACCCCCTAGGAGGTCAACCAAGAATTATGAGGTTATGGTACAAGAAATCTATATGTTGCCTGCTCCCAAGGAAAAGGAGGACAATGAAGATTTTTTTCCAGGACAAAAGGCTGGAATAAAAGACATACATTCACCCTGCTTTTGAGGAAAGAATAGGTTTTTGGGGAGGGGGGCTGTGGTGGATTTGTGGATGGCTCTGTTCTAAAAAGGTTTGGCTGTATCCCATGTTCCACATTTTGGTGTGAGGGGACAACAGGCACAAATAGACACAGGACAACTTCATGGGGTATGAATGAACCAGAGTTTCCATGCCTGATAGACAATTCTATGCATATCTATTCAGAAGTAAGTCCCATTTGTGCTCAGTGAAATTGACAATCCAAGCCAATGCAGCAGACCTACTCAGAAGTAAGTCCCATTATTTTCAGTGGGACCTCCTCCAAGGAAAGGGTGCACAGGATTGTAGCCTGAAACAAAAATCCTAACCATGTCTACTCAAAAGTATGCCCCATTGTGTTCAGTACATCTTACTCTCAGGACAGTGTGTTTAGGATTGCAGCCTGAATCCCAATATAGTGTGCATAGGAATGTAGCCTCTGTAAGCAGGACTGTTTCAGATTGGGGCCCTTGAGATGTGCTGCCTTACCTGTAAGACACCCCCATCTCCCCAAGGGCCCCTCCCCCAAATCCTGAAATGTCCCAAAGGAAATAACCCAAAAGTTAATCAGATGGTAGTTTGCAGTGATACATTTGTATGGATAAGATAAGAGTACAGAATTATTCCTGCCCAGAGAAAAGTTCTGTATGACCTGAAAGTCTGGAACTCTTGCAGTGAAAAAAAGAAAGAAATGGCATTAATTTCAGCACTAATATTAATTCCATAGAGGAAAAGTATGTTTGTCTATAACTTAATTTTTATAATAAGGTGAATGTATCCTATGAAATCTTTAGGTAGTAGCAAATCAGAATCTGTGACCTGCAAACAGATCAAGATTTAGTTAGCCTAGAAATTCAAACTTTTCAAAAATCAAACATTTTTTGAGTTCTATGAGCTTGTCTACACTTTTCCTACTTTCTGGGCTTCCATATTACAAGACTCACCAATCATCTGTTCCAAAGGTGATGTTGTGATTCTAGTTTATGCACACCTGTGAGCATATATCCTGCCTCTGCGTACAGGGATACATACAGGGATATAGGGATTGTGAAAATGGAATGTTCAGAGTTCTCATCAAGGATTGTTTAGGGTCATACCCTACAATCCAGAGTAACTATGGAAAGACGTAAGAGGCACTTACTCTGGATTGCTCTGTGCATTTCCCATAGGTTTCCCATAGGTGGCATAAGTGGAAATGGTCCTGTGGTTACTCTGGATTGTAGCCATAATAAAGTATTTATATGTTGACTGGCAAAATGCCAGAAAATGTCATACTGGCTTCTTCAAGGTTATAAAGATAAATGTAGGGTCTTTGTATTTTGATAAGACAGGTTTTCTTATATTGCAGGATTGTATTAAATTGGTTTGAATGAGCTCTACATTTAAATGCCAAGCCTATGGAGTGAATGAAGTAGAGGAAAAAAGGACAGAACCTATGTTGTAATCTGACATTTATGGCTTTGTGCACATCTTGTGCATTGATTATCTTTTTATGTACTTCAGTGTCAGCACTCATGTCAGAGTGGCAAAATAAAGCCAAATAGCTAGTGAATTAAATAAAAGCAACATACACTCAGGTGAATGGCAGGTATTGAACCCCAGGTAACCTGAATGACATGTATTGAACCCCAACAAAGGCAAATCAAGTCAAGTTGATATTTGTGGAGAGTATGGAATGCTTCAGCTATAAAAGAAACAGAAAGGCATTTATGTGACAAATTGTCGTAGGCCTATCTGTGTTTGTACAAGATTTTATCCATGAAGGCTGCAATCCTAACCCCTAGTGAGGCTGGCATAAGCCCAAGCACAAGTCCCAAGCCAGCCTGGGAATAAGACACTTCTGTGTCACTCCTGGAGGATGGTTAGGCCAGTGCACAGACTTACATTTGCCTCCCTACACCACCACGAGAATGGATTTAGTCTCATGAGTTGTGCCAACCTAGGTTAGATTGCACCCTAAATTATAAGATTAGACAACCTAGAATCATCAAAATGATTATAGGTATAGCACTCTTCCATAGGTTCTTTCATTGGTGTGCACAATAAAGATAATTTAATGTGGTGTTAATTATACCATATCAGAAATGAAATTACCCAATAACATCTTGTATTATTAACCAATCCAGCTGCCTGTCAAGTGATCCTGGTTGCCACAGAGTACTGTGATACACAGTAAAGGGTGGTATACACAATACACAGTAAAGGGTGGTATTTAAATGGAATTAGATAAATAAATGACTAATAGTTCTCTCAGTGACAAATGGATCTGACACTTCTGATTAATAGTCAGTGGTTTCCAAAGGAGGAAAACAAAGCACCTGGCTTTATTAAAAAAACCCATATTTTAGTCCATTTAATAATTATCATTTTATATTCTGACTTCCTAGAAGTCAAACTATAGGTGTAGCAACATTTTTCCTCTAAATACAGTGATTTTTAAAGACATATTATTAATGTCTCTAAACATCAGAATATAAAAAGGATAACAATATAAATAAGGATATAAATGTGATATTGACATTGTCTTTTTCCCTTTCCTTTGTCTATAGACCCAATGTGTGTGCTGTGCTGAAGGTCACAGGAACAAATAGAAAATACATGCCAAACTGCAAACTATGGTACCAAAGGAAAATTTGTGGCAAATCAACGTGAGTACTTAAAAGGGCTTAAATAAAAAACTACAATGTGAAGACAGATGGATATCTGATTACCTCAGGGTCAGCACTTTTGCAGGCCTGCACATTGTATTTGTTGGGCCAGTCATGGTCTACCAGCCATGTAGAGGGCTTTGCCTGGCTCTTGGTAAATCCTCTGTCATTGCAGTCCCCAGTAAATTACTGGTGAATGTACAAGCTGAGTTTCTTCTGAACTTGTTAAAATACAACCTGAGGTGCTACAGGCAACACCAAATCATGGTTCTGAGGAAGAGGAAAGATGTGAGGGAGCGTGTAGTCCCAAGGTTTCTCTCTTCTTGTTCCCATAACACAGTGGTTTGACATTGTCTGACTGTAATGTCAACCTCAAGATGTCAACTTAAAAAATTTTGCATATGTCTGGAGTCCAATGAGAATCCAGACATGACCTTCTTCTCAATAGGTCGTCCCATTTTCACTACGCTCAAGTGTGCACACAAGAATATGTTATGAGCAGGAGAGAGAATGTTGCAGTTTAGAATGTAGCTGCTATCAAATTCCTTGATGCTGTATGTCGGACAATTTTCTGTACGTAGAAAAAAAATGACAATGGCTGCAATCCAAATCCCCAGTTAGGCCATCCTAAGCCCCAGCACAAGTCCTGTGCTAGTCTGGGAATGTCACAAAGGTTCTGTAAGTCACTTCTGTGCCACTCTGAAAGGCATGCACATGCACAAGGCACAGATATGCACATGCCTCTTTGCATCACCACGGAATGATGGGAAGACCGATGAGAATGGGAAGACCGATGAGTTGTGCCGCCTAGGTTAGGATTGCACCTAACATTATGTGTGGGGACATTCCAACTGCCTTTTTTCATCGTTGCATATATTTATGTATAGAAAGTGTGTGCAAAACTGTCTGGGCATTTGACAGACCTTTCCTGACTCAAGGCACAATCCAGAAGTGCAGTTGGGTTACCCTGTCTGTTACTGGGCTGGCCCAACTGCTAGATGGGACACCCTAGGAAAAGGCTTGGGGCAGCCTAAGGCAACATAGGCTGCCCCAAGTCAGATGGACCTGGGCTGCCCTAGCTGAGGCAGTTTAGGAGAGGCATGTTGAGGGCATGTTTAGCATTGCCTTGGGCAGAGCAGTTACTCTATCCAGAGCCTGTTTCCAGGGCAGAAATGCCCTCTTCCAGCTCCTCAGAGTTATACCACCTCAGGAGCAGGTATAGCAATGAGTAGACCCATAGGGGTCCATGATAAGGCAGAGTAAGAATGGCAGTGTTGACCAAAAATCTGAATTCTTGGCCAGCCTAGCTGCAATCCCTGCCTCTCAACTTCAGGATATGGCACAACTACAGCAGCCCACTAACCTGGGGATACCAGCAGGCCACTACAAGCAATCCCCTTGCATCCACCCTCCTCTAGCAGTACTACTGTACTGCATTCTCATGCTGCAGCTGTGACTGGTTATCAGGATCTTCTGGGCTTCTTTATAAGGTAGGCACCACAGCTGTTCCTTGTTCAGTGTGATCTGAGGGGGGGGGTCTCCTCAGGAGCAAGCCCTCCCCAGGTATCACTGATGGTGCCTACTGAGCATGCTCTGGAGCCGCGAAGGCAGCCTAGGCTTCCTGACTCTCTGGATGCAGCATAACATTCTGCTCTGGATTCAGAATTTTTGGGGCAGCCCAGCTAGGGCCATTCTCACAGCCTTAACTCTGGATTGTGCCATAAGATTTGCAAATTTGCTTGAGGCCTCGCTCTACAGATGTTAGGATTCAAGTGACATTGCATAAAGCATCCAATGTAAGTGTGCACCACACATCCTTTCAGAATAGGCAGCCTGCACCTAATTAAGTTTGTGTACATGACTGGCTGACTGCCAGTCTTGAGCTGAAGTCTGCTTGTCGTCTAGGGAAGGTGTAACCGCCACTAGGTCACCAAACCCCATATAAGTTTAATTTGGAGGTTGAGATAACCTCATAAATGTTCATGATACAGAATTCAGATAGACCAAAAGTGAAATAAGCGAAATAAGCTATCAGTGTTTATCAGCAATAACGTGTGCTTTGAGACAAATGCAGAGGTAACATATAAATCAGTATTTAAAAAGCAGAAATTTATAAATTTGTGTTAACGGAGTAAGCTTCTCCTTTGGGTAGTTCTGATATGTTCATTTGAAAACATGTAATTTCTTGTTAGTTTGACACAGTACATTTTAAACTCAGTTGTGGAAAGACCTATAGGCTTGGACTGGGGAAAGACCTACTCACTGTCTCAGTTGGTGCCCTTGAATAAGGCATTCTCTCCCAGAATAACAGGGTTGCCATGAGAAAGAAATGTGACTTCCTTGTGCCTTTACTCTGAGCACTTTGGAAAAAAATACATGTGATGAAATCAGGCCCCATGAGAGGTGGGTAAAGGGGCTAATTTATATCCGGACCCCGAATAAAAAAGGGCATCCAGGAATCAAAAGAGTGTTCCCAGACACTTCCTGAGATCATACATTTTCCTGTCTCACCTGGACCTGCTGCTCACATTGCATGCTAGGAGTACTTGGGGACACTGAGGATATGCAGCCATACATGGTAAGCTCATGAATGCGTACATAACACTCCTTCACACAGTCTCAGATCTTGGAGGAATGTGGCCGACAGTGGCTCTCTGGCTTGCGGAGCCAATTACCATGAAGGAGTGTATCAGAACTCAGTGACACATCTCTGCAACTACAATTGCTGCAGAGGTAGATTTTTTATAAGAAGTGGACACCTGCCATTGTATATGAACCTAAGTATGATGCTAATTTTCTGCAGTGATTTTCTGTATTAAAAAGAAGAATATAAAAAGACTAACGGGTATTTTATTTTCCATATTACTGTATTACATAATAACATATTACTGTAATCACTACAAGTGATTTGAGGGTACAAGAGAGTTGCGACAAGTCAAAGATGGGTAAAGAAAAGAACTGAGGCATATTGTAGTTACAAACAGCTATCTTCAGTTGAGTAGTTCCATATACTATATTATAATTGGCTGCAAATACAGTAGTTCTTTTTGTTGACAGTTACATGGAAACCATATTTTAAAAGCAATTTACAGGGAAAAGGTAGTATATACTACTAATAGTAAAATTACATTCCCTGTTACTTTGGGTTTCTGACTCACCAGTTAACATAGAAAAAATGAAGTCATAGAGGATCCGTGTGTAACAAGGTTGACTTAGGACCTAGGATGACCTCAAACTTTGTCTAATATGTAATTTGTTTATACATTTGAAGAGTAAATCAGAAGCCAAAGGGAGCTAAAGTATTGTCTGGGCAGCAGTGCATTGTACTACTTATAGGAGGGCCCTATAAGTAGTACTTCCTATTTTGCGGAAATACCATATTTACTTGAATATAATACTTGAATATAATGCACCATCGAATATAATGTGCACCCTGATAAGGCACCACATTGATAAGGTACTAAAATTGTCCACTTACAGCCCATTCATTGCACACCAGTGTTGTACAGCGCAATGGTTGAAAATGTCTGCTATGTACAAAGAAACCTTCTCCCAAAAGAGAACACACCGTTGTTATCAACAGCAGAATAAATTCTGGAAATGCTTTAAGTCCTTTTATTCCTTCTAATAAGGGACAGCAAAAAGACTGCTGCATGCAAATTCTTCAGATAATTACCCTTTTGCTACAAGCAACTGTGGGTGTCCATACCAAGCAGCTGGAGGGTGTGTCTCTTACCCAAGAGGCATTAATGTCCTTGCTATTTTCCTTTGCTACAGATATGTCAAACAGATTTCTAATGAGATCTCAGAGTAAAAAGAATATGATAATTCAGCAGAACATTGCTACTACAATCATACCAATAATTTCCTACCTTGTATGGACTTGCCTGAACATTGAGAGGATAACTCAACAATGTTTAGGGCATACTGAACTGACTAAGGGATTATCCCTATAGTATGTTTCTATTGATCAGAGTGTCCAAACCCCAGCCCAAGCGACATACGCAGCCCACAGCAAGCCTCAGTGCGGTTGGCAGCAAGACCCCTTCATCTGGCCTGCAGACAGGCCTTGTAATATATCTAATTCTTATATTTAAATATATGTCAATTTATTCAAATTTGAAATGTAAGAGCACAATCCTAAACCATGTCTACTTAGAAGTAAGTCCCATTGTGTTCAATAGATCTTACTCTCTGGAAAGTGCTTTTAGGATTACAGCCCTAATCATTTTTCTAGCTCCTGTTACAGTGTCAGAGAGATGATGTGGCCCTCTTGCTAAAAAGTTTGGATACCCCTGCTATGCAATGCAATGCATGCTGCTCTGTCGTGGATAAGGACCACTAGGCTTTGCACCCCACAGGGTATTTTCCTGCACTTATTTCTGTAAATACTTTTTATTCCCCTCTGTCTCAAGGGGCTTACAACGACAAAGACAATAAAACCATATCAAATTAAGCATGTCAAGTTAAGGCACTGAGAGCCAGAATAATATCCAGAACATCAAATCCCCTTTCAAAACATGCCTGGACAGGAATGTCTTATAGTGGCTACTGAATGCCAGCAGGCTCAGACTAAGGTGAATCTCTGGGCAGCTACATTTCGTTCTTGAGCACTGAGACTCACAGCACAATCCTGACCAAGTCTACTCAAAAGTAAGCCCCATTGTGTTCAATGGGTCTTACTCCCAGGAAAGTGTCTTTAGGATTGCAGCCTCAGGCGCACAGACAGAGCACACACCTGTGCAAACAGCTGCTCTTACTGAAAAGCAGCAAATAGGATGGATTAGAGCCCTGTGTATTTTAAAAGGAAATTGCAATTTTTATTCCCTGAGTTCTCATCTATATTGATAGTTGGCTACATGGATATTACTTTCTTTTTAATATTTGTGTTTGAGAAGAGACAGCAAAAGACATCCTGATTCTAATGAGAAAAGGCCCTGGCAGAAAATCCTCTGCTGCAAGTCTCTGGGTCACCCTGATTATTGCAACAGAGGATATCCTACTGAAGATGTTCTTATACATGTCAGAGTACTATTGGCATTGCTGGGGAGGTCAGAACATGCAGGCCACACCAGGTGATGTGCATAAGAAGGGATGACATCAGTATGGGCCAAAATTTTTCAATTTTAGTACTTTTAATAACACCATCATGCTAAATATTAGATGCTATAGCAAAAAAAAAAAAGCCAGTGTGGCAGAGCAATAATGCATTTACACCCCTCTTTTTGTGACATGGGAGAAGTTCTGTCATGGAGGTGATGCATTGGCTTACTACACTGAGTGATGCAAACCCAATACTGTGCATAGAAGGACATAGTGACTCATGTGGGAATAGATGTCTTGGGTACATGGAATTCTTCAGGAAAGGAACATGTTTCACTCCTAGGAGGTGTCTCATTCTCCTTCTTTAGATTCCAGTTCCAAAACTTAGAATGGTAGGTAGCTACTGTTCTGACACTGAACATGCTAATCACATGAATCTTGAAGAGAGGCTGTCAAGGCTGCCCTTTTAGTACATATGTAGGATTTTGTACAGTAAGTATCACTGGGAAAGAAAGTAATTACTGAAAGAATTACTGTTAATTTACTTGGACTTTTTCATCTTCTTAGATATGTTTACATGTTGTTTGTTTTGACATCTTAAGTACAATAACGTTCACCACCAGGTATAACTATAATATCTGCTGACAACCTGTAGATGAAATATTTCAGACTTTACAGACACCTAATAAATAGAGGTTACATGAAAATGAAGAGACTCTTCATTTCTCTGTTACATTTGCATTGTTTGGGTAGAGATTATAACCCAAATCCAGAACAGGGCAATATTTTGTGCAAGTGGTTTGTGCAACTCAGGTTTGTGCAAACAGGTGCAAGTGGTTTGTGCAACTCAGGCTGCAGTCCTATTCACACTTTCCTGGGAGAAAGCTCCATTGACTATAATGAGGCTTACTTCTGAGTAGACATTAATAGGTTTAGAGTGTATGCATGCAAGTTTCCCTACCAATCATAGGAACTTGCTCTCTTAAAAAGTATAAAACATCTGCTTGACAATTTAGGAGTGGCAAGCTAGGCTCAATCCACTTAGCCCTCATTTTCTGCCACATAGCAGATTGGCCAGATTTAAACTGTTCTGCATGTAAATAGGGCTTGTGTATAAAGGGTCGAATGCATACAGCCCCAGCTGCCCTATACACACTCAGGGCATTTTTTAAAGCAAATGATGCCCAGGGTCAAAGAGAGGTGCTTTGTTGCCTGGAAAATCTCAACATAAATATTTAAATTAAAATGTCAGACTAATTTGAAGATTGTGTGTATTTCAAACATCAGAAGCAGTCTGTTCTTTCTTTTTTAATGCCATCTTCCATTTCTTCCATCCACCGTTAAACAATGAGCACTCAGTGATTAATATATTCTTGTCTACTGTGGAGTCTCAGCTGAGTCTAGCGGTTATATATTGTTGGCTCAGGCACAACATATGTAATAAAAAACATTTCCTTGTGGATGTTCTGTTTGTTTTGCAGAAAGTTACTGTGGAAGTTTCTAAACTAAACTTTCAAAGGAGAGTTACTATCTCCAGGTTTTCTTTCCTGCTGTGTGAGAAGAGAAATGTATGTCTTATGTTCATAGACTCTCAAAATATTAGACTGGTAATACGAATGTTTATCCTCAGCTACAAGGCATGCTGACAACCTTGGCCAAGTCACCATTTCTTGCTCTGTCTTGGAGAGTTACCAAGATAATAAAATGTGACATATATGATCTGTCATGTTTTCTTAGGCTGCAATCCTAAACACACTTTCCTGGGAGAAAGACCCACTGAACACAATGGGGCTTACTTTTGAGTAGACATGTTTAAAAATGCACCCATAATCTACAAAAGAAGTGTTTTATCACTTGTTTTTATTCCCCAGATAAAAGATAGAATTGGAAGACTAAGGGCACAATCCGGAGTAACTACGGGAGCACGTAAGAGACATTACGTGTACCTGTAGTTACTACACCACCTAGTGAAAACCTATGGGAAATTCATATTGCAATCCAGAGTAACTTGTTCTTACACCAGAGCAAGGATTCCCCATAGTTGCTCTGGATTTCACCCTAAGGGAAGATTAACAGCTCAGTCTTATTTAATTCATTATCTGCTGATGAAGGCAGACCAATGGAGCATGTGCTGCATTCCGGGTTGGAGGGCAGTTGCATAAATGTATGGGTCTCCTTGGTCCTACTATTTTGCTGGGTGCAAGATTGAGAAAAGTAAGAATGGCAAATTATAGCATTTGGATGTGCTGCCAAGTACTGCTGAACATTTATCTTGCCAAACACCACCATTCCCAGGGTGACCATATGACCGGGAAAACCCAGATTTTTAGCCTCCTGTCCAGGTGTCCTACATTTTGACTTAATTGTCCTACATTTTGGCTTCATTTTTTAACTTCGTGATGGTGCGCAGTACACCATCATGTGATATGTCGTTGGATTCGTATAGAAGAGCAGAATCCAGTGCAAAAATAGGTTTTGAGCTATCTCCTTCCTATCAAAAGTTATGGCCAAAAAACCTGAAAAAAATAAAAATATAAAAAAATACAATTTTGGCAATTTTTTTAAGTGGTTAGGAATTTTGTCTTGCGGGGTAGAAATTTTGGCCTGGGGGTAGGAATTTTGGCCTTGGGGTTCAGGAATTTTGGGTTTGCCATTTGGTCACCCTGGCCACTCAGTCATTAGGTGCCTACTCCCCACCCTCTGCCTGACTCTGAAACAGACCCCAGAACTGCTGATGATTTCTGTGATGATTATTGTGATAACAAGGCAATCTAAGGCACCAGAATGCTAGCAGATAATGTGTAAGTCTTTCCTTTTTCCTAACTGAAGAAAAAAATGAGACACTAGTAAGGGTGTGTTCTTTTAAACACAAATGCTTTAAAGAGAACCCAAAATTTAGTGAAAAAAATGTGTTAAAATGAAACAAAAAATAACTGCAATTTTGATTTGGCTCTCATTTGCAGTCCAAAGTGTTAGCTTTAATTTGGGTTTGGCCTGCACAGCCATTCAGGTAAATTAATAGTGATTTTATTTTATCTATATTTATCTGTATTTATTTTAGCAACACATGTACATCATTTACAAACCAATAAAATGTATATGTACATTCTCATGCCTCTAAAGATAATCACCTGAAAAATGTTAATTACTATTCTGAAACTGCCAGGCTTTCTTCATAGCAATGACATTCATTAATTGTCATTGATTAATTCTATGAAATTGTCTTTGGAAATGGAAAACTTTCCATAAAAACTAACTGCCAGAAGATGTAACAAAACATTTTTTGCCCTTCCTTCCCATCTGCACTGTTCCCTTCACAAAGAGGCCAACATTTTTGGAGGATAGTCTACATTTTAGTGTATTCTCAAGCTGGATGTGGAGTTGTTACACTACTAGATTTCTATAATGGTCAATGTATGTTTAGATAAGTTGTGAATATGCTGGCACAAGAAAACCGCAGCTAATGTGACAGCATGATATTTTATTAACTACAAGTGAAAGGAGAGTTCTGTTTGGCTAATGTAACTTTCCATAGCTAGATGTTACAGGAGAAAGAAATACATTGTTCTCCTTGATGACTGTATGCTCTTCCATTATGCTTGCCCCAATCCCACATTCAGTCTGCAGTTGCTTAAACCCATTAAAGAATTCTTTTCCACAAAAGGATAAGCAGAAAATTGCTTTGCTTCTAGGTCTTTATACATGGGATTTCATAAGCAGATGGGTAGAGGGCATAAGGACTGTGTGGACTGGATAGTCAAAGAGGGAATTCACATGACTTAAGGGTGCAATCCTAACCTAGACCAGCACAACCCTTTCCCATGGTGATGTAAGAATACAAGCACATGTCTGTCCACTGGCCTAAACCTTCCCCAGAAGTGGTAATTTTGTAATTCTCCCAGGTCAGCACAGGACATATGCCGAGGCTGAGGCTGGCCTAACTGGAGCTTAGGATTGCAGCCAAAGGGCACAATCCTGTCCAGCTTTGAGAGCTGATGCAGCTGCAATGGAGGCCCACAATAAATGGAACAAATGAAGCCGTTACGGCTTCCCACTTCAGGATGCAGGGTATTCCTCAGCAGAGCAGTATCAGTGCTTGAAAGTTAGATATATTTGGGCTACCAGCTAATACCAGATTTTGCTGTGCAGTGAGATATATGAGGATTCTGCCATATGGAGACCCACTAGACTCCATGGGACTAGCCATGACCCAGAGATACCTCAGATGGAAGTTCACATTAGTGGGGGCAACACAGTGGTTATGGCTAAGGTAGTCTCAAATTGCCCCTTCCAATAAGGGGCTGTATGCAGGGCTAGCTCAACACCTCCTGGCATCAGAAGCACCACGCTGCCTCCTTTACCTAATGATGTGCCAGCCTTTGCTGTTCCCTCATCAGAAGATGAGGAAGCAGAAGAGGATCTGAAGAAGAGAGAGTGGCAGGCTTGAGCATCCATTCTCAACCTTTAAAGAAATTATTATTATGCTTCAGCTCCTTAGGAGCTTTTCTTGGGTTCTAGGTCCTCCCTCTCAAATAATGGCACAACACAAATAGATAAACATAAAATTCCTTTCTCACAGTATTCAGTTTGTGGCACTTTTCAAGTGTGCCAGGGCTTATCTAGCTCCCCTGGGGAATGGCTGGGCTTGAGCATCACACATCACACCGTAGAGTGGGAGTTTTGTACGATTTTGGCTGCAAAAACAAAACAACGTGACAATTCAGGAGAATATTTCAGGAGAAGAAATTGCGGGCAATGTAACACCTCGGATCTTCCAGCAGTAGAACAAGAACAGGAAGAAAAAGAGGAAGTTACTTGAATAACAAAACCAGTTCTCTATCAGACTTCTTCTGTAGTCAAAGCAGACTACTTCAATAGTCAACAGTAGTTAACAAAAGAGCTTTCTGTTACATCTGATTGTGGAGAAGTTAATTTGCACCATTGGTGACTACACTGTTCTAGCTCTGCTCACTTGTTGCTACCCTGTGAAAGCTTCCACATAAGCAGAACAAGCACTTGAGTTGGCATCATTTCACTTAAGGTAAAGGTGTCCCCTACAAGTTGCCCTGCTAGTCACGACCAACTCTGGGGAGTGGTGCTCATCCCTGACTCTTTAGCCATAGAGCCAGTGTTGTCTGAAAACACCTTCTTGATTATGTGGTCTGCATGGGCATGGAACGGTGTTGTCTTCCCGCCGAGGTGGTACCTATTTATTTACTTGCATTTACATGCTTTTGAACTGTTAGGTTGGATGAAGCTGAGCAAGGGATGGGAGTTCACTCCGTCTTGCAGTACTCGGGTCTTGAACCACTGATTTGATGAGCTCCACATTGGCAGGCACAGCACCTTAAACCACTGAGCCACTGCAGCCAATGTTGGGCTTCAGGGGGTTCTCACAGGTTCTATAGAACCCTTTGCTAATGAGCACCTGGTTCTGAGAACTGGTTACTAATGGGACATAGAACCTGTTAATTCATTTGAATCCCACCACTGACTGCAGCCCTTTATTATTATTAAGCCACAGTCTTTTGTAGCTGCAAAAGCTTTTGGGCCTTTTGCTGAGACCCCGCTTTACTTTTATTCAAATGGGGAGCTATGGGGTAAAGTTTGCTGAGGGTTCCCTGAAAACTGAAGCCAGCCCCACATGTAAACATTTAGTCTACTGAAACATTCCTCATGTGATTGTGTACCTAAGCATGGGATCACATGGAGAAAATATCAGCTGCTTGTATAAACCAGCCTTCCAAGGTTTATGGTTTTAGATTTTCAAAAAAAGTTTACTGCCAAATATTTTTTCTCTTTTTTGCTTTTAACTTCTCATTCTTTAACCACTTGAAGAGATTCCCAGCTTTGAAAAATGAATCTCCAGTAAAATTTATAAAATCAAAACATGTGGGTTTTATTTTCCACAGATCTTGATTTGGCCGACATTGTGAAACTTATTTTATTGTCCTAGGAATGCACTTAGAATTAGCTTTAGGATGCTAAGAATAACTGAACAAAACAATATGATCAAGAAAAGCAAGACTGCTGTGCACTTTACTGTTTGAAACCAGTCGGATGAGGAAGATGTCTTTGCTCATGTTTTTAATGGACTCTATGTTTACTTTTCTTGTTGTGAGCCGCCATGAGGCTTTTATGAAAAATGCAGAATATAAAATGAATTGGGCCGCCATGATACATTGGAATCTGTGCAAAAACTACTGATGTTCAAGAATAGGTGGGACCACAAATCAGAAAAGATAGTCAGAATCCAAACGGGGCGTTCTTATTCAAACAGATTGACGTTGTAGTACCCAGAGATTGTCGGCTTCAGAGAAACAACATAAGAAAATCACACGATATACAGACTTACAAACAGAAATTCAAAGAATTTGGGGAAAGAAGGTCAGTGTGATTCCAATAATAAGTGCTCTTGGACCAATTTCATCAGACCTCCAGGAACATTTCAAATTAATCAATCTCCAGAAGATTACTGCCCAGTTACAAAAAGCAGCACCCTGGGAACTTCACCCATATTGAGACGATACTTTTATGATTTCTAGTTCCTTGGATAGGAACCAAATCACAATACAGAGCTAGTTCAACACCTGGCAACTGTGAAATACAACATCATCATCATCATTTGAAACCATCTACCTAATAAGGCAGGAAGTTGTGTATGTTCTACAGTAATAGACAGTAGTATTGTATGGTATGGTATTGGTCTCCAAACCTCCAAACCTTTCAGTCTCCAAACCTTTCAGTACCAGTGCAACATTGTAAATTTTACATATTTTTGTGGGCTAAAAAAATCAGTTATCAGAATAATAGGTCACTTCAGTATCTCCCTACAGCCAGCTTCCATCACTTCTCTGCTCTAATTTCAGCATTTAAAGCTGGATAGTTTAAATCAATGTTATATGTTTTCTACTGTTTTAAAATTTTTCTTGAAGCTGTGAGGTTTTTGCACTTTATTGTACTATTTTGAGATCTGCATCTATATGGATATCTACCAGCCCCATCTTAAGCTTCCTGATGCTGCAGGCTACAGTGGAACAAAAAAGGCTACTGCTCTATGCTGCAAGGAAGTCAGCAGAGGTCCCCTTGGGGAAGGGGACAGTCCTCCCTTCGTCCCAAGTAATGGGGAAGT
This sequence comes from Cryptoblepharus egeriae, assembly GCA_030015325.1. Lineage (NCBI taxonomy): Eukaryota > Metazoa > Chordata > Lepidosauria > Squamata > Scincidae > Cryptoblepharus > Cryptoblepharus egeriae. Next base: position 68,229,261 of record JAREYC010000002.1, on the reverse strand, counting down.
TGCTGACTCAGACTTGAGAAGACCCATGTCGGGCTTCCAGGTCCAAAATAAATGATAGGATTTGGCACAGGAGGCCTGCCAATTCCATGCACCCCCCTTCAGGGATGTCACTAGGTTTCATGTCACCCGGTGCGGGAGACCAGAATGTCACCCCCATGCAGTGGGCAGGGCAAGAACATGAAGGTGGGCATGGATATGTACCATTGCTCTGCCTCTGTTTTATGGCCACATATATTGATAGAATAAATATATCTCAAAGTGGTTTGTTTCACTGCATTCTGCTGCAAATTACGCATCCAACAGTATATAACATGATGGGATTATTCCTAAAAACCATGGTTTTTAGCCATTTTGTTCACTAGTGGTGTCACTCCCTCAAGAGTGCCACATTTCTAACAACTTATTGTAGTGGTTCTCAAACCATCTAGCTTGGGACCCACTTTATAGAGAGACACCGGGCTTCACTTTAGAGAGTGAAGCTTTATAGAGAGAGGCTTTATAGAGAGACAGTCCAGGATCCACTAAAAGTGATGACATGGCTGGAAGTAACATCATCAAGCAAATTAAAACAAATAAATAGTTGTAAATACTTTAAAGTTAATCAAGTAAATAACCTCAAAGCCCCCACTCACCCATTCTTAACCATCATTGGCATCCTTCAGTCTCGAAAGACTATGGTATCGTTCTCTGATTGGAGGTCCTGAAACAACATCTAGTGTGGCTAAAAAGGCCAACTCAAGAGTGTCCATCCCTTCCACACTGAGGACAAATAAATTCCGTCCCCTGCCCAGGCCCCAGGTTTTGCTGCTTTCGGGTCTGTCTCTTTGCTTCAGCCTGCCGAACAAGTGTCTCTTCCAGTTGGAGGAGGCCATGCTGGGTCTTTTGCCTCCACGCTGAACATGATGGGAGGTCAAGGTTTCCCAGCTGTTGATGTCCATTCCCAAGGCCTTTAGATCCCTCCTGCAGATGTCCTTGTATCGCAGCTGTGGTCTCTCTCTAGGGCGCTTTCCCTGCACTAATTCTCTATATAGGAGATCTTTTGGAATCTGACCATCAGCCATTCTCACGACATGCCCAAGCCAGCGTTGACGCCGCTGTTTCAGAAGTGTGAGCATGCTAGAGATTCCAGCACGTTCCAAGACTGCGTCATTTGAAACTTTGTCACGCCAGGTGATGGCAAGAATACGTCGGAGACAGCGCATATAGAAGGTGTTCAGCTTCCTCTCCTGCCATGCATAAAGGGTCCAAGACTTGCTGCAGTACAAGAGTGTACTCAGGACGCAAGCTCTATAGACCTGGATCTTTGTATGTTCCATCAGCTTCTTATTAAGCCATACTCTCTTTGTAAGCTTGGAGAACGTGGTAGTCGCTTTACCAATACATTTATTCAGCTCAGTATCTAAGGAGAGTGTCAGAGATAGTTGAGCCAAGATACACAAAGTCATGGACAACGTCCAGTTCATGTTCAGAGATTGTGATACAGGGAGGTGGATCCACACCCTGACCCATGACTTGTGTTTTCTTCAAGCTGATTGTTAGTCCAAAGTCTTGGCAGGCTTTGCTAAAACGGTTGTTGAAGGTCTTCCGCAGAGTGAGCAGTAACAGCAGCGTCATTGGCGAAGAGGAACTCCCACAAGTATTAACCACCCCCAAAAAAATTTCAGTAAGATTTTCAACACCCAGTTCAATTTTTAAATTCCTATATTTAAACAAGTTCAGTATGATTTGGGATTAAATCAGTCTTAAATCAGCAAGTTTTTCTTATTTTTACTAGACCAGTGTGACCTTATGCCATAATCGGACAGAGGAGAAGTCCCCCCACCATGTAGGACACCCAAGAAAAGTGTAGAACATAACAAAATAAAAGTTCAAAAGCCATATGCTTAAACACTATATTACTGAATATTACATTTAAAATTATTACATATAATTTAATACATATCGAGCACAATCCTAACCGTGTCTACTCAAAAGGAAGCCCCATTGTGTTCAAAGGGTCTTCCCATTGTGTTCAAAGGGTCTTATTCCCAGGAAAGTGTCTTTATGATTGGAGCCATAATTTATTAATTCCAATAGGCTACAGGCAGATTTAAACACTATTATTGATTATTATTAAATTTAAAATTTTAAAATATAATTTATTACATACAGTTTATGAATTACAAGCACACTACATGCTGCCTGCTCACAAGGAAATGGAGGACAAGGAAGGCTTTCCAGGACACAAGGCGAAAAAAGAGGATAAGTCCTGGAAAAAGAGGACATTGGCAAAAAATATTTTAAAACATCAAAACTGCCTTAAATCCCCTCCCAGCCCCCCCCCCCCCCCGCATTAAAACACCAGAGAGAAGAGGGCTGGAGATCCAGATGAGGCTTCAGTAGGGGGAGAAGTTTGGACTTTACAAAGGCTTTAAAAAATTTTTTTTTAATTTTTTTTTTTAATTTCCTTTACTTGAAGAGCCAGTTTCAGTGTTGCGGGGGTCTGCCTTCTCGAGCATTTTCAAGCTCTAGGTGCCTGGGATCAGGACCATTCTGGAAGCCTTACACCTTCCACAGCCAAACCACGTCTGGTTATTCATGTGTAAACAATGCAAAGGGGAGCTTTTTAGGAGGGAACTTCCTCCTGGGTGATTTTGGGGGCTCTGTTCTTTGGATCAGGACCCTACCAGTGTCCTTGGCTTCCTCTCAGCCTGCGCTTTCTGGCAGACTAAAGCGCATGAGTAAAGCTATGATATGCAAATTTTGGGCCTTAACTTTGGCTAGGAAGGTGCTATCTCAAAACGGATTGTTGCGTTGGACTCTGCTCTCTAAGGTGAATCGTACAACATATGGCATGATGGGGTAGAGTACACCACCAGAAGTTGCTTTTTGGTAGTGCCACATCCTCCCACTGTGTGTCATGTGCATCACCCAGTGTAGGCTGCATCACCACAGTGATGCCAGTGACCTCTTTTCACCCCATTTCCACCCCATTCTCAAAGCAGGACTTGAGGACAATGTATCTTAAGTTTATTCTGTTTTGAAAAAGGACTTTTGACACAAATGCATCAATGAAAATCTGCTCTTAAAAACAAGTGTTGATTGGTTATCATCAGAGGAAATACACGCAAGATTGCTTTAACTTCTTGGTTGGCTTTGCTGAAGATGCTCCTAATGCAATTGATTATGCACTACATTTCTTGTGAAAGGCCATTTTAAGGAAAGGTTTTATTTTTAAGTTATTGCTTTTGCTAAGAGATAAAGTTAGTATAGGAAATAATCCATTTGGCTTTATTAATTGAAAGAGGAATTGAGTCTTGTACGCATTATGCAGAGACCTAGGAAGAAACTCTGAAACCTGAAGGTCACCAGCTTATCAGGTTGAGAAAGAAACCAGGAACCAAGCCATGGAATCAAGGCAGGGAGCCAGGGTTGATAGGATTCTAGTCCTTGTAGACTGGAAACCATCATGCGGTTTCTCATGCACACACTATATGGAGCACATCCTTCGTCCAGCCACAGGGACTCATTGCAGATGAACATTGGTCTGAGCTGATTGCACAGTATAGTCTCCTATTAATCCTGCACAGGTCCAATACTAGAGCACGAACTTAACCATGTCTGCTCCAAAGTAAGCCTCTTTATATTCAAGCACAGACTGTGGAGGGGTACATGCACTGCAGCAATCCCCATGGGGCACCAGCGAACTACCCAGTGGGAGTAGAGTCTGGGAGGGGGGCTGAGTCTCTTTGCTGGGAGTTCTCTGAGAGGCTGAGTTCTTCAAGAGAAGGCAGGAAAAGGCTGTGCTGTGCTGGGGAGAACCCAGCCTCTTGGGAGACCCAGCGAGGAAGGTGCCCAAGAGGCTGAGTTCTCCTCAGTGGGAAGGGTGCACAGGCTTGCCCTGGCTTCTCAGGAGAAGCCAGGAAAAGGCTGCATGGCTGCCCAGCCTCTTGGGCACCTCATTTCTTGGTCCCTTCCCAGTGCGGAGGTCTGGCCCTGGAGATGGAGTATGTGGGTGCACTTGCACCCCTCTCCATTTGGTGTCTGTGACAAATGTCTGCAGGTAAGTCTTCTAGATATGCCACTACCTACATGATAATCCCAGAACCACCTTTTCAGCAGGGCTTTCTGCTGGGGCCCTTCATTCTCTTTTCCCTTGCAATATATGGAAAAACTCAGTAATCACGCAGGCCGGCCTTTCAGCCATGCCACCTCTACTTAAGGCATCATCTCAGCTCACCAGCTAGCTTACAGCCTGGTTTACATTCCTTTTTCCTCTGCAGGATTTTCCCAATAAGACTCTTCCATAGGAGACTGTGGAGACTGCCATCCTGTGTGTTGTGTACATTAGGCTCCTGGACTGTTCGTCACAGCTCATTAACCTCCCATCTCTCTATAAATAAGTCTTTGAGAAACAACATCATATCTTGAGAAATCTTTATTTGGGCAGGCTGGTTTTTAATCATCCCTTTCTGTTCAGTTCAGTTTTGATTGAAAGTGCTGTGAAGCTAGTTTCTTTTGGGGCCAGTTAGGGAATACAAGCCAGGTTGTGTGTGTTTGTGTATGTGTGTGTTCGTGTTCCTAATGAGAAATCAGGATGGCTGGGATTGATACATGGTCTAGTGGGGTGCTGAGATTTTTTTTAAAAAAGCAATTTGCTTTAGGCAAACCATTTCCCACATAGTATATATAATGTCTAGACAATCTGTCTGGATTTTCCAATGTAATTTTGCTTGGAAACAATGACACATAATTTATTTGCTTCTGTAACTGGAGGACAGGTATTTGTTTCCCCTGTTTCAACTCTTAATCACCTCCTGGAATTTTCTTTAAACCTGTGGTGTTCCCACTGATGAAATATAGGGGCATATTGGATCATTTGGGTTTCTCTTTCTCTTCTTTCTGTCGTTACAACCCAGCTGTTCTTGCTTCCAAGACAATTCTGTAGGTCAGTAATGCAATCAACATGCGATTTACATTTTGCTATTTTGACACTGAGATTATATTGTCTGTCCCCTTTAAAAAAAAGTTGTAAAGCAAGAACTAAAATAACCAGGAGTCTGTTTTTCTTGTTAATATGAAAACCAAGTCTGTCTTGACCCTTTTCCTTTTTAAAAAATCATCAGAAATTAGAACAGGGTTTCTTTTTTCCTCTTTAAGGTGCTATATCAATTGTAGCTTAACTGAAGTGTGTTTGACTAGAATTGCTTGACAGATCAGAAGCAGAGAAAGAACAAGGCACTGGCTGTTAAATGTATCAGACAGTTCATTAGTCTGTAATTGATCAACTAGTCATTTTTTGTAGAGCAGTAGAACATAAATAATTGGCTTAGCACTTGCTTTATGTATATTGTGGTGGTATATTGCTTTTCTTATTTAGAACATTAATCCTGTGGTGTAGCTAGGGGGTTGCAAAGCCCCACGTCTTGCAGGGAGCCTCACGGTGACATGCAGAGGCCCTCTTCCCTTCAAAGCCATTCCAGGTGGTGGGTGCATTCTGTAGGTCTCCCTTTGAAACCCACAATCAGGAATGGTTCCATAGGGGAGGGGCCCCTGCATGACTCGGCAGACTTAATGTTTTGTGCCCACTCTAGCTATGCCACTTCCTGTACATATTTACCAGGGATAAGCCCATTGGACACAGTCGGACTTACTTCTGAGTAGACATGGCTAGGATTGCATTGTAAAGCACTGTTAATAGAGTTATTAGCTCCTCATCCTGATGGCCATTGAAATAGGCGCAGAGGATAACTAAAGACATTGACACTAGTGGATAAATTCCCAGTGCTGCAGGCAGAACTCTCTTTGGACTTTAATGCAAGAAATCAAGGAGTGTCACTTCAGGAAAGAATGGGGACCCCATCACTGATGAGAGAAAAACATTAGGTTGCTTTGTTAAGATAATAAATGGCCCAGCAGTTCCCAAAACAGCTTAATCTGTTAATAAAACACAGCGTAGTAACTGTATTCATTTGGAAGCAGACCAAAGGGACTGTTACCAAAATGCCCTGGATCTTTGATATGTGGCTTTGTACGCCCCACAATTGCCCCCAAAAGCAATTGAAACCTGACCAGTGTTGGGAATTGGTAGCAAAGTTGGAAGCCCCAGGCTTGAAGAAAAGTATACTGTATAGTGTCACTCAATTTTCTCCTTAGTCTGTACAGTATAACAAACATGCTAGTATAATAGAGACATGCCAAGACTTTGGCACCCTATGCTGTATGGCGGAACATCTGCATAATCTAACTTAATTGTGAATAACATCCTACTAAATTGGTTTATGTTTCTATTTGTTTTAAAGTTTGTTTTAAATGTCTATTTAAAATAAGCTATAAGTGCAAACCAGCTAACTTTAGTAGGATATGATTCACAATGAGAAAATTTTTGACAGTAATAGCTCAAAAAAGTTGTTGTAATTCCAGTGGTGGGACTGAGCAGTCACAGCAATTGCATGGAAACAGGTACTCATATTTACTGGAATCTAAAGTCCCATCAAATCTAACACACACCGCTATTTTAAAAGGCTTGGGATTTTAAAAAATGTTTATTGGCTATTGTAAAGTGCAGCTGAAAAGCAATTGCAAAACTTAATTTTACTTACATACAACAAAGAGTTATGAGACAATGGGCGCAATCCAGAGCAACTATGGGGAGTCCTTGCTCTGGTGTAAGAACAATTTACTCTGGATTGCAATATGAATTTCCCATAGATTTTCATTAGGTGGTGCAGTAACTATGGGTGCACGTGATGTCTCTTATGCTCCCATAGTTACTTTGGATTGTAGGAAATAATAATATGACAATAGGTTTATGCTGTGATTTTTACGTAATTGCACTACTTTATACAACAATGGGCTTATGTCACATTTTATTCCAATAAATTGTTAATCTAAATACTGACCAATGCTTATATTCAAAATACTGTATTTACTTGAATCTAACGTCCCATCAAATCTAATGCCCCATCAAATCTAATGCGCACTTTTGCAGACTAATTTTGGCTGGAAAAGGTGAGCGTTAGATTGAGTAAAAATGGTGTTTCACATGGCCACTTCATATGACCAAAATTTCACACGACAACTTCCTATTGGTAAGTGCATACCCTGAAAGCATTCTGACATGTGTTAATGAGGCCAAGCATCATAGGTGAGCATTTAGGCCACAACATCAACGTCATTGTGTGAATACACCTAAAGTCTGCTGATGAATACAGAGAGATGGGGTGGCTCTTTTTACAGTGGAGAGCCACGTTTTAGAAGTGTCATGTTTTATTTTCTGCTTGAATTATATCACATCAGTCTAGGGTAGAGGATGTCAAATTCCCTCAAGGTTGTAGGAAACCTGGTAAGTAATGGCGGGGCAGAAGTGAGGGGTGTGGCCCCGATGGCATCTCAGCTATTATAGCTCCAAGAGGGCCCCAGTACTTTTAAAAGATATTTTAAGGATGTATTTTATAGTATTTTAAGGTTGTGGAAGCATCTATAGGAGTCCTGGAGGCCTGAAGCTACCTCTGCAAGTCTCCACATGGCTGCTCTGAGGTTGGACTGCCAAACAGAGCTCACATCTGGATTGTGTGAAATGAATTCCTTTTAGCAACTGGAGCGCAAGGCAGCTTCATGGAGGCTTGCAGAGAGGGACTTTTGTGGGGGGCCTCCAGGAACCTTAGATGTTTCCAAGGGCTTCCAGGAACCGTGTGTTTCAGCAATCTCCAGGTACCTTCAAATATTGGTGGGACCTGCTGCTCAGGGCTGCTCCCTTGAAGAGGGAATGGTCCAGTTTACACTCCCAGTGGTGGGTCACAACCCCAGTTTGGGAAACACTGGTCTAGGGAACAGTTAGATTTCCCCACAGTCCAAAATTTCCTTCATGTGGAAGTCCCATTAGTGTATAGTTCTCTACTTAAATATTTTTCAGTGAATTTTTACTTTTAAGAATATGTACTCAACTCTTAGATAGTCTAACAGGATTCAGTTCAATTGCTTCTCACTATATTTATTGAAATTGATTTAAATCCAATTATGGCTACTTACCCTTATAATATGCCATATTTCTCACTGTAGGATGATCGCCTATGAATGCTGTCCAGGATATGAAGAAGTTCCTGGGGAGAAAGGCTGCCCAGCTGGTAAATAAAACAGTACAATTAAATTTTATACAAATGTAGAATGATACATTTGATATTAGGAATGTAGAATGATTCATAGAATGTTAGTTATAGTCAGTGAACCTCCCTGGCAGTTTTTGCTGATGAGGAAATCCTCCTATCTAGTGGAGATTCCAGAGATGGTGGTCTCAGAAGAGACAACTTTTTATAGCTTTATACTCTATGACTGCAATCCTGTCCTCATTTACCTGGAAGTAAGCCCCATTGACGGTAATGGGCTTCTGAGTAGACATCCATAGTTTTGGGTTCTCAATTTCTCATGTACAAAAACTTGCCATCGAATATGGAATAGTAGCAGTGGAATAGTAGTGGAATATATAACAGTGGTCAGAAAACAAATTTTATTTCCTGTGTTTTCATTCAGTAGTGAATATGTGGTGACTCATCTAGCCACATACTATGCCTTGCTAGTATCTCAATGTCATGGTAAAGGAAAACTCCTAATATTTAAAACAAACCTTTTCTTTTACCACATAATTCTCTGTCTTAGGTTGACTGTAATGTCTACCATGTCTACAATGTCACTGTGATTTCCCTTCCCATATGCATGTAGTCAAAAAATTCACACTTCCTTATCCAGTTTCATTACCAGCCTTATTTCATTTGTATCTCCCCACCTCATTCAGTATGAATTATCTTTTCTAAATTCATTTCCTTCTTTATTCTGTTATATACTTAAGTATCTAGGGCCGTTCTTATGTCACTCTTTCTATTATCTTCAAGCTCTTTTTCATCCTTTTATGTGTTTCAGCCCAGTTCTAGTAAGGATCTATGATAGGTGATCCTATAATCTGCTGCCATAAGTCCTGTTTCATTGGCATTAAAGCCAGTGATGGGATTCAAAGAAATTAACAACCGGTTCTCTGCCCATCTGGCAGCCACTTTTAAATGGCTATTTTTAAACTTTATATGTCCTATCTCTTGTTAACAACCGGTTCTATAGAGTAGGTGCAAACCTGCTGGAGCCCACCACTGATTAAAGCCATCTATTTTGATGGGCTTCAAAGCCACCAGCACACATGAATGGAGGCTTTATTCATGTGCTAGTGGCACCCCGACACCTTGCTGAAACAGGGAAGGGTAGAGAACATGCACACTAAGATCCTGTACTCCTTTTCCAACCCAGCATGTCCCCTGAGACCCTTAAGACTTTATCAAGCCAGTTAAATAGCTGGTGTAGATCCAAGGAGACTGTTGGTGTCCAGACAGCTTACAGCATTGGCTTTCGAGCATTTTATTTCAGTCCAGGACCCCCTTCTGAGAATGACAATCTGTTTAGGAAAACCCTGGAAGTGATGTCATCAAACTGGTAGTGATATTGCAGAAGTTACATCAAACAGGAAGTGATATCACTGTGTTGCCAGAGCGTCTCCATGTCTACTTGGAATTAAGTTCCATTCTGTTCACTGACACTTACTCGCTGGAAGGTATGCAGTGCAATCTGAGTGACATTCTAAGAAGATGGCACTCAGATTTTTATGAGCCCCCCCCCCCCAAATGAAGTTGCAATTCCCAATCCCCCCAAGGGAGTCTGCACTTTGAGAAATGTTGGCTTATAGAAAGGTAAGGAAGAAAGATTTTTGCTTACCTTTCCTGTCTGTTTGCCCCCTATAGCATGCAGTGCATGCTCCTTTGGCAGTGCTGCATGTTATGGGATTAGTAGGAGAAAAGATTACATTGTCTTTTGGTGTTATGGATTCTGACATAATCCAAAACTATAGTTTGTGTAAACCATTGTACTAACTTGCACCATGATTGGAACTTCTAGACCTAAAAATAGGCAAATCATGATTTAGAGGTCCTTGCCTGCAACTTCTCTGTTTTTTTAGCGGCTTACTTCATAAATCAGCTTAGATTAACATTCCTGGCACTACCTCTAATGAAACTCCTACACTCCATTCCCCATTTATTACTTTTCTTTTTTCTAGTCTTATCTGTTTCAGACATGAGCAGGATATGACATATCAGTACAATCAGTACCTGTCTTGTACTTCTTTTGACAGCTTATGTGTTATTGCGTTATGCTGTTTCATTGACTATGCAATAGACAATATTGAGGGTCTGACGTCACCATTTCTTTTCTTCTTTTTTAATAGCTTTGCCTCTTGCAAATCTTTATGACACCCTTGGAGTTGTCGGGGCCTCCACCACACAGCTCTATTCTGCCAGATCTAACCTGAGTGCAGAAATCACAGGCCCTGGGAGTTTCACGATCTTTGCCCCAACCAATGAGGCCTGGGCATCCTTGCCTGCTGTAAGCATATCTTCATTTTTCCAAACATTGGGGTGGGAGTGTGGAATGAAAACAGCAATTTGGCAATGAAACAGCAAGAAGCAGTCTTAATTTTTGCTGTACAAAATCTGTACGGGGCTTTCTGAAGAAAGGTGAGGGAGGTAAACAGCATGACCTTTCCTCTGGGAGATTTCTAGATAGGCAAGCTGCACAGTGGAGCACCATTCTAAGAAGTGGTATTTGGTAATGCCCTGTTTACTTAAGTTCCTACATAGGGTCCATTCCTAAACTGGCACAGTGCCGGGTGATGTAAACATTCTGTAAAGCTTGTTTGCAGCACCCAGTGAGCAAAAAGCACTGGCTTAGGATTCATGCCAGTCAGGTACCAGCAATAGCAGGAAGAGTGCACTCCATTGCCAGGGGTAAGTGCAGCCCCTCTTCTGTGCCACTGGATCCAGAACTCCATGTCAGGCCTTATAGCCAAAGTCAGGCCAAATTCCTGAACTCTGGCTATTTTCTCAAGTAAAACAGCTGGAAGATACTTGAGAAGCCCCATTGTGTTGCTTGGGGCTTTCCCAGGAGATGGGGGTTTAGTGTGGAGACCTCCAGCTGTTTCCTAGTACCTGCTAGATCTAGCAGTTGCCACTTTGGCACCACTTCACCAGCAGGCACCTTGGAACTCAGAACTGGGTTGTTAGTCTTCCATGTGCCCACTAGCTCATGCAACCCAATAGGAAAAGCACATCTCTTTATCATATATTTTCAATTCTTGAAATGCTTAGATGACTCTATAACCCTTTATAAGTAAGATTAAGGGTGCAATCCAGAGTGACTACAGGGAGTCATTGCACCGGTGTAAGAACAATTTACTCTGGATTGCTATATGAATTTCCCATATGTTTTCACTAGGTAGTGCAGTAACTATGGGAGCACGTAATGTCTCTTACGTGCTCCCATAGTTACTCTGGATTAAAGGGATAGTCAAAGGATTAGCTTGATGTAGTCAATTTTTTAATGTAGAAAATAGAAAAAATACAAATTACATCTCCTTTTAACATGTGTTTCCCCTCCCTGCTAACTGTGATATCTAAGGAACTACAAAAGTTCTTCAGTGAATGAATTAGAAGACTGAAAATATTTTTCTTGTTACAAATGCTTGCAGTTCCTGGCTGGGTGGAGTTCTGATTTTTAGTTATAATCCATCAATATGAATATTGAAAGCATTTTGGAATTGGAAATTGACTGAGGTGCTGTTACAGATCCTTGCAATGTTATGTAGCAGAACTTTGGCAACATCTGTTCATCTACTCATCGCCAAACTTCCCTCCCCCCCTCCCAAAAATTGGAGAAACTCAGTTTGCAAAACCCAAATTAAGTTGAATGGAGATATAGGATCAGGATGTTGTACCATTTTATTGACAGAGGCTGTTATCCATTGATTTTGATCTGGGCATTCTGTGCTGTGGTTGCCCCTTCCACAATAAGGAATGCAAACATCAAGAGCTGTGCATAGGAAATCCAGGTTATGGAAACCATGATAGTGGCACCCTTTTGTATGTCTGATAAAGCTACTCCACCCCCACTTACAGGGGGACAGTGTAGTCTAGGTATTCATTTGTTCCCTTCAGTAGAGGCAGATAATGAAGTCTTACTGCATTGGAAATGTCTATGGATGGGGCAGAATAAGTTCATTGATATGAAGTAATTGGTCTGATTTTTTTTCTCTTAGGAAATGTTGGATTCTTTGGTGAGTAACGTTAATATTGAGCTGTTAAATGCTCTTCGTTACCACATGGTGAATAAACGAGTCCTAACTGATGAACTGAAACATGGAACAACTCTCCCTTCAATGTACCAGAATATTGATATTCAGATCCATCACTATCCAAATGGCGTAAGTATTTTGTAAACTTAGAGCCAGAGCTAGATATATACTCTTGTTAAAATAGGTTAGGATGTTGGCTAAAAATCACTTACTATTAGGCTGGTAGGTAAGTAGGTAGAGACAGAAAGACAGACAGACAGACATTTTGCTAGACATAGTATGAAGATACTATGTGAATAATACTGGAGCGTATTCTTATGTAGATATTCTGTACTTCAATGGTTGTACCCAGACACAAAGATTTAAATGCTGAACTTTGTGAAAAGCTGAAATGTGTGATACACATTTGTATGACTGAAGAACAAATCTGATTCATTTATTTTAGGTGATAAACCTTTTAGCCCCTCATCCCCAGGTTATTGTCACATGCAATCGTACCATCTGAGCCTACCTCATAATAATACATATAATAAACTCTGTAATTTTCAAGCCAGCTAGTACAATAATATCTGATTGCTCAAACATTTCAGTGTTTGTGCATTTGCCTTTAATTTTTGACCTTGGCATTCCTTGTTTTCTTGGCATTACAGATTGTGACTGTAAACTGTGCAAGATTATTGAAGGCTGACCACCATGCCACCAATGGAGTGGTCCATCTCATAGATAAAGTAATTTCCACAACAACAAACAGTATCTACCAAATTGTTGAGCTTGAAGAAAGTCTTGAAAACCTGAGGGTGAGTACCTGTGAGATGTTTTCCTATGAATCCGGTTTTAGGTGGAATTACTTTCTTGGAAAGTTTTCTAATCTGAATCCTCCTGAATGCTAATTCCTTTTCTTTCCCCCTTTTTTAAAGACTGCTGTGGCAGCTGCTGGTCTCAACAACCTTTTAGAAGGTGATGGCCAATTTACATTGCTAGCACCAACCAATGAGGCCTTTGAAAAGATCCCGCAACAAACACTAAACAGGATCCTAGGAGACCCAGAAGCTCTGAAAGGTAACCCATTGTGTGACTACAATAGTTTGAGGTTATTATGACTGTATGAGAATAGCTCTTTTAGCAGTGAATCATTGGCCAAAAAAAGCAGAAACAGGGCCAAAATGCATGAAGAATGACATGAGTCATAGCAAGCTGGTCAGCACTTTCCATGGGATCCATACCAGGCTGGTCAGCACTTTGGATAATGTACCAGAAAAGGCCTAGCCCAACTCCATCAACTTTAGCCTGGCAAATACTGACAAGCAAGCCACTCATTTCCAAAGCAGAAACAAGGCACAAATAAACCAAAACTCTAAGCTTTTCAGTAGGAAATACTGTGTCATGTTACTAGAATCTGAAATGGGGGAAAATCAGTTCAGAATATATGTAGAAAATAAGGGCACAATCCAAAGTAAAGGAAGTGAGCAGAGCCTTAGCTTGGCTGTCCCAACTATTCAGTATCCAGAGCAGAAAGTTATGCTGCATCCAGAGAGTCAGGAAGCCTGGGCTGCCCTCACTGCTCCAGAGCATGTCAGTGACACCTGGGAAAGGCTTGTTCCTGAGGAGACTCCCGTCAGATCACACTAAACAAGGAACAGTTGTGCTGCCTGCCTTATAAGGAGTCTCTGACAACCAGTAACAGCTACAGCAGGAGACTGCCAATACAGTCTACAGTGAATACAAGGGATTTCTTTGAGTGGCCTGATATATCCCCAGGTTAGTGGGTTGCTGTAATTGTGCCATATCTTGAGGTTGAGAGGCAGGGGTTGCAGATAGGCTGGCCAGTCACTCAGATTTTTTTTGTCAACACTGCCATTCTTACTCTGGCTTATCATGAGTATGGACTATGGGTCTATTGATTACTATACCTGCTCCTGAGGTGGTATAACTCTGTGGAAATCAAAGTGGGCATTTTGGCCCTGGAAACAGGCTCTGGATACAGAGTAACTGCTCTGCCCTAGGCAATGCTAAATATGCCCTCAAATGCCTCTCTTGAACTGCGTAGGCTGCCTCAATTAGGGCAGCCCAGGTCCACCTGTCTTGGGACAGCCTATGTTGTCTTAGGCTGCCCCAAGCCTTTTCCAGAGTAACTAGGTCGAGCATCTTGCAATTGGGTCAGCCCAGTGAGAGATAGGGTAACCCAAGTACACTTCTGAATTGTGCCCATGGTCTACTTTGGCTGTAATGTAAGATCCATTGAACATAATGGGGCTTACTTTTGAGTGGACATAGTTAGACTTTTGTTCTACATCTTGTAACTTTGGGGGGGGGGGGTGATTATATTGTGACAGTAAGGAAGTTCTTGCATAGGTCTAAAGAGCACAGGATTCTCTAGATACTTCACTGCGTTACAATGGTGCCCAGCTTTATAGGATTATAGTAAGTACTTTCCACTTCTCAGCTTTTTGCAGCTGGTGCACTTCTGTGTTTTGTAAGCTGCGAGCATCTCCTCCTATGCCAAACTGACCTTGTATCAAAATATGAAGATCACTTTTGGGGTGATATATGAACAAATGATAATAAAGTTCATTTTTTGATCATTTGTGGGTGTCCAAACCCCAGCCGGGAGGGTCGGATGTGGCCAGCAGGGAGCTTCCATGCAGTTTGCAACAATCCCCCTCCATCCTGCATACAAGCAAATCCTGTAATCCTTCAGAGCAGAGCGGAGGGAGTTTTGATAGTTAGGGAGGCTGCACACACCTTCTCTTTCTGTTTAGGATTTAGTTTGAAGACCACCCGTCTCTGAGTTAGAAAGTGGTTATGAATTGTGGGGAGAAAAATAGAATCTCTGGAAACCAGGTCCGCCAAGAAGGGACCCCACCTGTATCTGCTTACTGTACTTTGTTCTTACGTAGACCTCTTGAACAACCATATCTTGAAATCTGCAATGTGTGCTGAGGCAATTATTGCTGGCTTATCCATGGAAACACTGGAAGGGAACATGTTGGAAGTTGGCTGCAACGGAGAAGAACTGACTATCAATGGAAGGCCCATAATCGCTAACAAGGATGTCATAGCAACCAATGGTGTGATACACTTTATCAATGAACTACTCATCCCAGATTCTGGTAAAACCATTTTTTAAAATTATTTTTTCCTCCAAAGTAGGTGTTTCAAATGCTTTTGTCAAAGCTGCTCATGCTGTTGAATGACCATGCATTTGATTCCTTCTTTGTGTTTGTGGAGATGGATGGGCAGGAATGGGAAGTGGGACACATTGCACCCATTATGTCAATCTGAGCCAGTTTGTCAAGTCAAACTGAGCTCTCTCACCTAGGAACATGGGAAGCTGCCTTTCCTGAGTCAGATCTCTTATTTATTATTTACATTGTTTGGCTCGACAAGGTTCCAGGCAGGAATTTTAAACTTTTCCCTTTCTGGAGATTTTAGGGTTGGACCTCTTGCATGCAGAGAATGGGCTCTATCGCCTCTCCTTCTCACCTTGTTCATTCACATTTCTATTTGTGCCCCAAATTATGTAACTTTTCCCACCTCCAGCCACTGTAGAAGCATCAGCAACAAAACTTTCTGACTCAGCAGCAAGGCCTTTCCCAAACCCTGAGTGGTTTCTAGCTCCTCATAAATTGTTATCCTGTGGTCTTGACTTTGGAGCAAACTACATGTTAGATGCATGTGTCAAGTGCATCCATTTAATTGTGTTTGTTCCACAGCTGCATATTTTGGAGGGTTTACAAAATGCTTTCATATTAGTGGCCAAATTCCAGATTCACATACATCAGCACACAAGACTATGACTTTCCCATTTATAAAATCTGGTTATTTATTATGGCTGGGGGTACAATACTGTTTATATCTCAAACTAATCACTCAGTGATTTGTTTTCTAAATCTATACAATGTATCAATGCTAAAATTAATAGGTTTTTAATTACATTTACACATTTAAAGGAATATTTTTTTAGCCGTTCTGGCCACTTATAGTTGTCTTCAATAATAACTGTTTACTGCTACAGAAATAATGATGGACTGTTTCTTTTTTAAAATTGAAGCTAAAACTTTGCTTGAGTTGGGTCAAGAGTCAGAAGTTTCAACAGCAATGGACCTTTTCAGACAAGCTGGCCTCATGTCACATCTGTCTGGAAATGAGCGACTTACACTTATTGCCCCTGCAAATTCTTTCTTCAAAGGTAAACATGTGGAAAGCTTGAAGTCTACTTGGGATAAGAGGATTTTTTCCCTTCCACTTGGTGAAACATCAGTCTGCTCCATGGGGCTCATCAGATCTGTGTGGGAAGCTCAATGAAATACTGCAAGGCCTGTGAAGGTGGTTAGGGTACAGCAGAGGCTTTGCCCATTCTGCCCTTTTCAGATCATTATATTCATCCTCCACCTCAAAACACCTCGTACTCGGCCACTTGGCAGCACACTTAACCTCTGCCAGTCCTGCCAGATCACATGGTGTTGCACCCTCATTTGGTCCAGCTGCTGCTGCATTAACTTAGCACAGAAATAGGATCCAGAAATATCTTACCCCTGTAAGATAAGGTCTTGGGACAGAAAAAATGAAGGAATGTGGTAATCAAGCTGTAGGACCAGGTGATGATTTATATTGCACAAAACATTGGAAAATGTTGAGCATAGAAGGTTTTATTTGTTGTTCCTTCCATTTTAAAGCTAATTTGAATTACTAAATTTTGTGGGATTAAATAATGTGTAAAGATAGTGTCCTTTCTTAGAAATGGGGCACTTGGAGATTTATTTATTTTTTTGCAGTGTTAGAGTTATGCATGAGGACTGCACCAGAGTGAATCATAATATTCCATCAGCAAGAAGTACTATATATAGTCTTTTCCACATTGGCATAAACTCTGTTTCTGTAGTGTCTGGCTGAAAATTTAGAAGGAAAACAAATGCAAGTGCTATTATTTTTTTCTGTTATTTTCAAGTTGGTGTCCTACAGTATTTAATTTCATTTTGTTCTTCAACTTTTATTATGTTCTTTTAACTTGATGCATCTTGGCTTTATTTTGTGGTGTAGATGGGATTCCTCCTGCAGATAGGAATTTGCTCCGGGATCACATAGTTAAAGAACAGCTTTCCTCTAAATATCTTTATCACGGACAGAAGCTACAAACTCTAGGTGGCAAGGAACTGAGGGTATTCGTATACCGCAATGTATGTTTACCTTTATTTGTCTCTCCCAGTTTGGCAGTTTACCCTTGATAATGGTTTTTAAATTCTCTGGGAGTTTATGAACTGCTGCAAGTGGTTGCAGAGGTGGGGCGAAGGCAAAATTCCATCCCAGGGATTGTTCCACAGATGGGATCAAAAGGTTTTTTAAAAACCACAGATAGCTGTTCTGGCCTCCCTGTGGGGTTCGGGAATTTGTAGAGAATCCCACAGATACTCTACAGAGCTCCTTATACTGCAGAATATCTTAAAAAAGGGAATTGTGACTTAATTCTGGTTTGCAACCATGAAATCAAAGAAGAGTCACAATCAGTTTTGGTTTTCTTTTAGACATACTGTGACCCTGCGGAAGCATCTGCAGGACTCCCTGCACATTCCTCCGGAGGCCAGCACTGCTATCTGTGTGTAAATAAAAAAGTCACCCCCAGATCCTGGCAGGACCTTGGATAAGTATATCAGCCACCCAATTCTCCCTGCAGGGGCACAATTCTGGGTATGGTGTCACTGCCCAAACCCCTCCCCTGCAAAGATTTACTCAGGGAGTCAATCTCCTTGAAAGTTTGAGTACAGGGTAAAAGAAAGATATGAAGCCATATCTCTTTAGTTCAAGTCCCACATTTTACTGATTGTACCACTCTGGCTTTGAGTTAAAGCATTTGAACAAACTGGGGTCTTAATTCTTTTGGAAAAATTTCCAAGTGATAGTTTTCAAGTAACTGTAGCAAAATGCCTTGTTAAATGGTTTTAATGGTTTTTAATGTATTTTATTGATGTCTATGTTTTTAATGATGATGCTTTCTTATTGGACTGTATGTTATTTTTATTGTTGTGAGCTGTCTTAAATATTTTATGAATATGGCAGGATATATATAAAGTTAATAATAATAATAAATGTTCTGCCTTCTAAATCACTTGATCAGCACTCTATTGGACATAAGTGGCTGATATATTTACTGCTTGAGGAGCCAGTGAATGCTCAAGCAATTCCAGAGAGCCATAAAGTATCCAGATCCAATATAGGAATGTAATAATTTCTACCTCTGTAACATTTTTTGTTAATATGCAATCATTCTTGTAGAATCTCTGTATTGAAAATGCCTGCATCGCTGCTCATGATAAGAGAGGAAGATTTGGCACCTTGTTCACTGTGGAAAAGATGCTGACTCCTCCTGTTGGAACTGTTATGGATGTGCTCAAAGCAGACAATCGCTTCAGGTGATATTTTGGTTGAATGTGTCATTATAAGGGGTTGAAAATATGTCATCAACAGAATTGGTTTTTATATATCAAATAGTAGTGGAATATCAATGGAACTGACCTGTCATTGTGAAAGTAAAATTTTTGTGGGCCCTGGACCTGGCTGGACACTGGACACTGAAACTGGGTGGTGGGCACTAACACTGGCTACCAGCGGGCACTGGGCACTGCTGGGCACTGAAAGGCACCAGGCACCAGAAAGTATCAGGGGCAGTGGTGGGCAGCAGCGGGCACCAGGCAGTCTCTTCTTCTCTGTATTTACTTGTAATGCCCACAGAAGGATCTCTATTATTTTCAACAGAATCCTGATCCAGTAATTTCTTGGCATTTCTTGCAAATCTAATACAAAGATTTGCCCACCTCTCTTGGTGTGAAAGTGCTTATGAACTGGTTTGACGATCACCCCCTCTCCCTGCATTAGAAAGTGTTTATGAACTGATTTGAAATCATTCATTCATATCAGTTCCATTTGTAATATTGTCATTTCTGCAGATTTATTCAAATTTGAAATGTATTTTTTTCCTAGCCCTGACACAGTATCAGAGAGATGAGGTGGCTCTCATGCCAAAAAGTTTGCGCTCTCCTGTTCTAGGAATAGGAAATTGTTCCTCCAAAATCTTTATGAATTATGTAAAGATATAACATTTACAGAGGTTTTTGTATT
The DNA here is from genome assembly GCA_030015325.1 of Cryptoblepharus egeriae. Classification (NCBI taxonomy): domain Eukaryota; kingdom Metazoa; phylum Chordata; class Lepidosauria; order Squamata; family Scincidae; genus Cryptoblepharus; species Cryptoblepharus egeriae. The sequence continues at coordinate 68,210,006 of JAREYC010000002.1, read as the reverse complement.
TATTCCCTGTAGTACCCTTGTAGCTGCCATCCAATCTGCAGGCCTGACAGAAACATTGAATAGACCAAGGTCCTTCACAGTGTTTGCACCAACAAATGAAGCTTTCCGAGCCATGCCACAAGGAGAACTGAACAAACTCATGGGTAGGTATCCATGGATCTTGCTGTTTGACCTATGGTGTCTCATTATTAATTCATGTTTCTTTGGAGGCCAGCTAAATTCTAAATTACGCTGGAGGCAGGCTAGTAGGATATTGTATGAGGCCAGCATAAGATACAACCCACTCCACCTGCCTGCCTTAGGAATGTTTGATGTCTGCCCTTCTCCAACCCCCAAATCCCTCTGAACTGCCTAAGGGCTTAAAGGCCAGGTCATCAAACAGGTGTCTCCCACCATCACCACCTGGGACCTGTTGGATAAGAAGGAACCTTTGAAAAGCTAGACTGGAAGGTGTCCAAATAATCCTTCTAATCTGGAAACCCATAGAGTTGGGATACCACCACTTGCTCAATCACCTTCCATAAGAAAGGAAGATTGAAAAGTGGTTGATCTCTGGTAGTGGAATCCAGAGGTTTTTTTTTAAGGAGAGGGTGCACAATTGCAGACTTCAGGCTGTTGGGCATCACTCCCTCCCACAAAGATGAATTTATATGGTCTTCCATCCAATCAGCCAGCTCAGTCTAGGCATCTCATAATAGCCAAGCTGGACCAGGGTCAAGGTAGGATGAAGATGGTCTTAAGCTACCAAGGATACTATCCACTTCATCAGACTGGCTAATTTGAAATGAAACCGTAATGGTGGGGTTGCTATATGCCAGAGGGGCTATAAAGAAAGGCTTTGTGAACACTTTCTGCTGTTTTTGATGAAAAATATTGAAACAATCTTTATTCTAGATTGAAAAATAATTGTGGCTTGGGAAGAATATGAGCTATCAGCAGGCATATCTTTTCCTTTGGTTAATCTGTGCTATCTGTGACATCATGATACAGCATCTGCTTTCGGGAACTGGTTTTCCTTTTAAGTTTGTCAGGCTGTAGTCTGCACATTTGTTCTATTGCTTAACCCAGAAATATTTCATAACTGATTTGTAGCTACTGTAAGCAGCTGCGGAGCTGAAAAATCCCAGATGTGAAGAGTTGAAATGTTCTTGGTCTTTGTAAGCAAAATATTTAGCTTATTGTTCTAAAAGCAGTGAATCACAGTTGGTGGGATGGTATTGCAAGGAACTGACTTGTGTAAGGAAGAAAAAAAGCAGAAGGAGCAGTGAGATATCTTGTTGGATCAGTTTTACTTCTTGAAAATTAATTCAACTTTGGATATTTCATACATTGTAAAAATGATGCCAGATTGGTCTTCGTAATATATAAATTGGACATACTGAAAAGGGAAGATTGTAGAGTTCTGGTACACTCATAGGCTCAGCCACATTTGATTAACTTGGCACACTGTTAGTTCATGGTCCAAGAAAGTTGGATTTTGTTTCTTCAGTGAGAAATCAAAGAACTATATTAGACTGTCTCCTTGACCCTAAACATTTTGGGCTGTATCTGAAGGCTTCTTCCTTTACTACAGACCAGACTTTCTTTCTGCTCAACTATAGGCAGAGTTCTGGTAATACAAGCTGATTCATGGCCACAAATGAAAGATTCTGGCTAGACTAGTGGTATTTGGAAATAGGATTATAATTAGTGGGATTTATGAATGGGGTGCCAGCATTTCTTCCACATTTCCATACATTGTTTCACTGTGCCCTTGAATAAAACTGAAGTGGCAATCCAGATTTGGAGAAAAAAGAACCTCAAATTTCTTTCAGTGGTCTATTTCATCTCATGCTTTGAAAAGTAGATATACAACTGGCAATCAGGAAGTCCATATCAATCTAAGATATTAAGATCCATGAAATGTAAGAGAGGATTATTAGCAGCATGTATTGGAGTGCCGCCTCTGAAATTTCATTGGTGATTTTTAAATAAGCAATTGCTGATTAAGGCTGCAACCCAAACATTCAGTTAGGCTGGTCTAAGCCTGTACATATGTCCTGGGCTGACTTGGGGGTGTCACAAAAGTGCTGTAAGTAAGGCACTTCTACCCCACTCCAGGATGGGGTGGGGTTAGGCCAGTGCACAGCCATATCCCAAACTCCCCACACCAACATGGGAATATATGCCAGATTGCACCCATCATTGCTTACATTTCAACGCCTAACACTTTGCAAAAGACTTCTGAAGTCAACAGTATCTGTATCTGTTTCTCTCAAGATGTGATTCTAATCTAATCCCACTGAAGGTCATGAAAAAATTACAGCACAATCCTATGTATGTCTACTTAGAAGTAAGCCTCATTGTATTCAGTTGGGCTTATTGTAAGGAATGTGTCTATGGGCAAAATCCAGAGTAACTACAGGGAGTCCTTGCTCCGGTGTAAGAACAACTTACTCTGGATTCCAATATGAATTTCCCATAGGTTTTCACTAGGTGGTGCTGTATCTACGGGTGCACGTAAAGTCTCTTACGCGCTCCCGTAGATACTCTGGATTTGGTGGTATAGATACTCTGGATTTGGTGGTATATGATTTTGGCTCAATTACATTTGGGAATCAGATAAATGGCACAAACGTGACCAATTTAGGCCAGCCTAAGTTTGTGACATCCCCAGGTCAGAACAGGCTTATACCGGCCTAACTGGAGGTTAGGATTGTATCCAAAGCCTTTGATTAAATTGTTCTCTCAACAGAGAACATTTTCTGTTATAACAATGCAAATGTGCTTATGTATGTAAAGACTCGAAAAAGGTATCACTGATTCACCTGGTCTTGATATATTTTCTAGCAATTAGATTCAGTTTCTCAAGTTTCCAAGAACAGTTTTATTTTTATTTTTTTCCAGCAAATCTTTGGTCATTTTTGGAAGCATTTTTCCAGTTTCATGTATGTGTCTGTGCGTGTGTGCACACTCGCTGTTCTGTATATCACAGAACACCATTGAGTTCTCCTGCTTAGAGAACAAGCTTTCATGTTATAAGGCAACAAAAGCAGCAGAGACCTCTTCCATGGCAGCACAGTCAGTCTGTCTGTCTGTCTACAGCATTTTTATACCATTTTTCAGTTAAAAAGTTCAAAAAGCGGTTTACAAAGAAAATGAATAAAATCAATGGCTAATGGGTATCTGTTCCAAAAGGGCTCTAAAATGCAAATGAACACCAGCAGAAGCAACTACAACAGACATTGCTGGTGTAAGGAGGACCAGTTACTCTTCCCCTGCTAAATAAAAGAGGAACACCCACTTGAAAGAGTACCTCTTGTCCAGTTGAAAGAGTGCATCTTGTCTGACACAATGTAGAAAAATATTGTGAAAGAATCATAAGATGTAACAATCATTTTAACTGAGGAGAAAATATTGTTGCAGCTGTTGAGAGATAGATTTTAAATGTTTTGGGCTGCAATCCTAATCTCCAGTTAGGCTGGTCTAAACCCTGGCATAAGTCCTGTGTTGAACTGGGGGTGTCACCAAAGTGCCATAAGACACTTCTGTGCCACTCCTGAAAGAGGCCGTTCTGAGCCAGCATGTTGTCATTTGCACATAGAACATGGCCTTACCACTGAAGTCAAGCTTCAATGTCAGTATGGGTAGAGCTTCTTTGTATTATTCTCCATAAATACACTTTGGGCACAATCCTAACCATGTCTACTCAAAAGTAAGCCCCATTGTGTACAATGGGTCTTACTCCCAGGAAAGTGTCTTTAGGATTGCAGCCAAAGTGTGTCTTCTTGTTTTGCATATCCCATTGTGTTTCTTTTACACTGCAAAATCCCAGTTAATGTTAATAATAAATAGGCATTTCTGTAATGCTTTCTTGGGAGTGCAGAGCAATTCACATGTATTCTCATAGCATCTGAAAACAACCTGGTAAGGTAAATATTATTATCGTTATATTATTTATATATTTTTCTGTTCATGGCCAAAGTGAGATTCAAACCAAGAAGGTCCTGATCAGTGTAGATCCTTCACTGTAATGCACCAGCTCTACTTTATTTAATAAATAAAACAAAACTTTGGAAATAAGCTGTAACAATGTACATTGCATGGTTGACATTTTATTTCTAGGTAATGCTAGAGAACTTGCCACCATTTTGAAGTACCACATTGGGGATGAAATACTGGTTAGTGGAGCAGTTGGTGCTGTTGTAAGACTGAAGACCTTGCAAGGAGATAAGCTTGAAATCAGCTCTGTAAGTCTCTGCTTTCCCTTTCTTTATTCCCCAGACACATTTGGTATGTGTTTTTCACTCCATTTGAGTGAACTTCTTAGAACCAATGTCAGATGTAAAACTAATTTTAACGCCACTTCAAAATTTGAACATAAAATATGGGCCTCAAGGGCTTTCAATTTTCACAAATGGATACAGTACTGTTAACAGTAATGGCTTGAGAAAATTTGTGCTACGTTGATAGCTCAAATGATTTTAATAAGTTCCTAAACCCTTTAACTGTCTGTATGGGAAAAGGAACTTCTCATGCTATGCATGATTGTTAAGCAGTGGTGGGATTCAAATAAATTAACAACAGGTTCTATGTCCTAATAACCTAAATTAACAACAGGTTCTATATCCCATTAATAACCGGTTCTCAGAACCAGGAGCTCATTAGCAAAGGATTCCATAGAACCTGTGAGAACCCCCTGAAGCCCACCGCTGTGTTAAGTCCTAAACATCCTATGCATCTTCTACATAGTCTTTTATGCTAGAATTCTTTTTCCTTGCCCATGTTACTTGATGTTTCACCTCAACTTTTTTTTAACCTCAGAAAAACCATGTAATACATATCAACAAGGAACCTGTTGCAGAGGCTGATATTATGGCCACTAATGGCGTGATTTATGCTCTGAATACCGTATTACAACCACCAGGTAGGTCAACTTGGGTTCAAACATAAAAGAAATTGCATGTTTTCCACCAGGTTTGCTTGCCTTTCCTAAGTAGCAAAGAACATGTTATGATTGTCCATCACCACTGAAATGCCTCTTTAAAAAGGAAGTTCATTTCCTGTGCAGAAGGAAATGAGCGGGTGATTCTCAACTTCCAGAGGAACATGCTGTCTTTGGTGTCCAAAGCCCTCATTCATTTCAGTTACACATTCATGCAACATTAAAGCTTTTCCATTCCAATTCAAAGGTAAAATATTGGAAAAACAATATGTGTCATGGAGATGTTGTTTGAAGACTTTGGGAGAAAAAAATGAAATGAGATTTCATTATGAATCATCATTTCCTTTTGTAAACTTGCATATGTATGGAAATATTTTGCATCTTTACTGGGAGAAGCTCAGGCAGCTGTCCGTATGCTTGTGCTAGATTCTGTATAGAATAGAACTTGAGAAAGTTCACCAGAATGCTAAGATGTGCATCCATAACACCGAATCACAACATGAAAGTATAACATTGCATATTGCATATTGTTCTACTACTTCAGAGACTATACAAGATCCTTAATTGTGTTTCGAATTGTGTCTCTTAGCATTTAATCCTAATGAAAGAGCTGATGAGCCTGCAGATCCTGCACTGGAAATCTTCAAGCACGCCTCTGCACTCTCCAAGGTAAACAGAGCATTCTGCCAAATAAAGTCATATTTTCCAGTCTTGCATTTTTTATTTGAACTATCTGATTGTGCAGGGTTTAGATCAGAGGGTAAGGGAGATCCCACATTCAAAAACATGTGGGATCTTCTCAGTCAGCAATTGTACTCTACATCTATTGGAGGGGGGAGGAAGAGAAATGAGTGGTCAAGAGGTCAAGACTACTCATGATCTCATAGCATGCATAAAAGATTATCTCACTAGATATGAAACACATTTGTTTGGAAACAGTTTATGCTGATTCCTTCAGATTTTGACCATCAAACCCTTTACCTAAAATCCCAATCCTAAACCTGAATGAATGCTGTAGTATTTATTTATTTATTTAATTTTTATTTTAAAAATTTATATCCTGCCTTTCTCGGGCCATAGACCAACTCAAGGTTGCTCACAGTAAAATATAATTAAAAACATTAAATAGGATATTCAGTTAAAAACAATTTAAAACAAACAAGCTAAAAACAATAAAAACAATAACCCCCCTCTCCACCTCACTGAAATGCTTTTTTGAAATAAAAAGTTTTTAGGCTCTGCCTAAAGCTCTGTATCGTGGGAACTTTCCTAAGTTCTAAGGGGAGGGAGATCCAAAGCAGGGATGCTGCCACCAAGAAGGCCCTATTTCTGGCTGCCACATCTCTCACATCCCTTGGTGGCGACACAGTCGGTAGGTCCTCTCTGATGTACTTAGGTGACGGGTCAGATTGTATGGAAAAAGGCGGTTCCTCAGATACCCTGGACCTGAGCCATTTAGGGCCTTAAAGGTCAGGACCAGCACTTTGAATTCAGCCCAGAAACGAATGGGCAGCCAGTGTAGCCACTGAAGCAGTGATCCAACAAAGTCGAACCAACGAGCCCCAATAGAACCAATAGAACTGACTCCTCTTTCCAGGCCTTTTACTCAAATCATGTTTTTATTTTCTTCAAAATTATGGTCAAGATGTCATCTGTTAACATACAATACTAATTTCTTTCCAGCTGTTCCTCTCCATTCTGTATCTCAGGATACTGTGAAATTGTCCCTAACTATTGGAGTAGGTTTTCATATAAAGGATACCATAAGATTTCTGATGCCCCACACACAGTAGCTCTTTTATAAGACAGCTGCCTAGACAGGATGTCCAGATACCCAGAAACCCCTGGACAGGTCCGGAATTTGGCTTCTTGTCCGGCCTGTCTATGCATGGGGGGGCTTGTCTGGGCGTGGGGGAATTATGTTGTGCTTTGCGCCACATAAAATGTTGCTCGGACTGGCGCACATCTAGCGCTGCCGTCCGAGCAGCCATCTTGGCAAAGAGAGGCTGTGCACATGGGCACAGCCTCTCTATCCCTGTCCGTTGCCCTGTTTTAATTGGTAGATGCTGCCGCATGTGCACAGCCTCTATACCTGTGAGACTGCCCGGTCTCTTAGACAGAGCGGTCTGCAGCTGCAGACCCATTCTTCCGCAGACCACTCGCTCATCTCAAGTGTGCAAGTGCTGATGCCAGACATCAGGAAGCCAGGCGCGCTTGAAATGAGTAAGCGGTCTGCAGAAGGATGGGTCTGCAGCCGCAGACCGCTCTGTCTAAGAGACCGGGCGGTCTCACAGGGATAGAGACTGTGCACATGCGCACAGCCTCTCTGTCCCTGTGAGCTGTTGTTTTAATCAGTAGAGGCTGTGCGCATGCGTGCAGCGTCTACCAATTAAAACAGGGCAGTGGACAGGGATAGAGAGGCTGTGCCCATGTGCACAGCCTCTCTTTGCCAAGATGGCTTCTTGGACGGCAGCGCTAGACACGCGCTGGTCTGAGCAACATTTTATGTAGCACAAAGCACAACATAACCCCCCCCCCCACGCCTGGACAAGGTAAGTTCCCAGAGGTGAGCTTTTCACAAAATGTAGGACATCCTATGTTTTTAAAAATGTAGGACAAGGTCCTCCAACTGAAAATCCGGACTTTTGGGGACCCTTGTCCTACATTTTGAGGTGAAGCATATGGTCACCCTGTGCCTCGAGGAGTCAATTCCTTTGTATTAAGGTACAAAGTCAGGAATATACCAACTTCCACCAGAGTAAGAACACCACTGTAATCCAGCTACAAGTCCCATAACAAGAAAGATGTCCTTCATATTTGTCTAGTCTGGGTAGCTGGGGCTAATCTAGAGTCTGAGAATGCCCAAGTGGGCCAAAATATAGATTGATTGCTCACCACATGGAACAGCTGGCCACATTACTAAAAATTCCACACTTTTAGTCTCAGTGGCTTCTGACACCCCAAACTGCCTTTGGATCCCAACCTGTACCAGCTAACTGTTACTTTAATAAACTTTTCCCTACTATAATATGAACAAAAAAACATACGTCACAAAAGATGTGCTTATAGAAGACTGTTTTAGATTGTTTTGTTTGTTTGAACTGTACTTCAGTGGTTATGTATATACTGTAGATTATAGGAGAATCCTGGACTTAATTTTTATATACACATTTAAACTTTTTTTGTTCCTATAGGTTTCTCAAAGGAATCCTCAGCTAGGTAAGCAAACGTTCTTTGCAAAATCTTGATTCCTTTTCTAATTTATCTTATGGCTCAGGGCTAACTGTGCCTTGGGCTGATGGAAGTCCCTTGTGCTGGCCCTGGAGTTCATACTTTTTCTCCATAGAGAAAGAGGCCAACGCACTGCTGTGGGCCCCAGAGGAGTGAATTTGCACTGACCCAAGTTGGCCAGCTCAGGGGTTTGGGAGACACATGGAAGGGAGGTGTTCCAGGGTGGGGAGAGGGTGGGTAACGCATAAGGGGTAGAGAGTGGGAGGCAAAGCCAGGATCCAGCACTTGTTCCAGATCCAAATCACATTCCTATGTATCCCGAGGCATCCCCAGGCCACTCAGATTTGCACCGCTATTGGATTCACTTGAATTTCAAGTGCTTTTCTCAGACCAGAATTGCACCTCCCTCAGGGCTGTTAATCAGGTTGTGGGATCCAATCATCTTACTAGATCTGTATTTATGCTCAACCGGTGTGATGGAGGAACTGAGCTGATCACAGCATGGGATTTTTAGTGGAAGTTGCACTGCAGGGATAATGCTTACATTAGGATAAACTGAAGATCTTTGTGTTCCAAAAAAGGTTCCCCCAGCATGACTCTGTTCTGCTAGGGAGCCTCCATACTTTAGGGTTCTCCCCATACTGCATGCAAACCAGCCATGTGTGCCTGGAAATTCAACCTGCTAGGGCAACTGAAGTGACTGTCTAGCACGTAGTTTGAAGGAGATCAGCAGGCTCCCCAAAGGAACACTGTGTTCTACCTGGGGAACAGATTCAACCACGTGCCATATGTGGCCTGTGGGATGCAGTATGGAGATACTTGCATTAGGACCACAGAAGTGACACTGTTTGACTTGTCTTGCTGTATTCCCGAACAGATAATCAACATTATTTCCTCCTTATTTTGAAATCATTTCTTTTTGAAAACTGGCATCTTAAAATGCATTTACTACTTTAGGTCATAGTGTAAAATAAATCCTGCTTCATAAACTCAAGAGGAGTTCAAAGAAGTCTGAGAAGATCCTCACAATAAAATCGTATTGACAGCTAGTCAGGAGCAGAAATAACATGGAGCTGGAAATGAAGCAAAATTGCATCCCTCCATTAAAAAATGGTTATCACTCTGATCACTGCCTTACAGAAAGCAAGAGAGTGAAACAGAGCAGCTGAAGCTTGCTCAGCTTTTTATGGAGACAAATCTTTCCTGACTGGTGGATATCAGTTGCTTTTCCCAGAGTGGCAGGCCACCTCACTGTGCCATATAATCTGCCACACGACATCAGAGCCATTCTAGGCAGTGTGAGCAAAGCAGAGGAGTCTTCTCTTCATTGCTCGCTGCCTGGAACGACCCTGAGGTCAAGCAGTAAGGGTAGGTTACCTGGCTTGTAGATGCACCATGTAAACCTCAGTGCTATGCCCCACTCTGGGAACACCACTGCCTGATAGCTAAAATAGTAAATACGTGAGCATTCATTATAATCACCAAAAGAACTACCTTGTCATAAATACATTTGTTCACTTATTTTCACTGATGACTGGTTCTCTCTGGCATTCCGCAATAAATTGCTTTGTATTATTGTTTTCTCATAGATATCTCTTTTTGGAGCATTAAAAAGCATCCCATGCCATGTTAAAAAATAACAGATGAGAAAAGGTTTCTAGCTCACTGTGCTCGCTTTCTACTAAGGAGGGATGTTAAGATGGATTTTATAGAGGGCATCTATTTTTTTAAAAATGTGATAACTTCTGCCACTAAATTCTCAGTTGTATTTATTATAGTGTCTGCTTCTTTCCCCCCCTCTAGATTCTGCATATGCCAGATTGTTAGGAAGGATGAAACATTAAAATGACTGTCAACACCTATGTAAAGCACAACCAAGGATTCAGCTAGCTTTTGCCATTCAGTTGCTGAAAAGAAGGACTCCATGCTGGTTTTTTAACAAGGCAAAAAAATAAGCCAAATATTACATACATGTTTTTCCCTCAACTGAAATGACAGAGAGAAAATAAAAGCCATATATATTTAAAGTGTTGTTTGATAAGGCTAATTTTGTTTACATTTGCAGCTGAGCATTATGGATAACTCAGGTGTTAGCATTAGTTCCAAAGTTTGGCCAAAGATGTGGAAACCTAAGGCACAGCACGATATTAGGAAAATGTTGAAGGTTTAGCAAGATTTGTAAGTGCTGTCAGATCAGATGAGCATATGAAACAACAGTGCACTGAGACAGATGATTGGTGTAACCAGAGCAGTAACATCTGCTCGACCTGACAACAGTTCCTCAAGGTCTCCAGCAGAAGGACACCCTGCTAAATGAGAGCCTTTTACCTAGTGATGCTGGGAGTTGAATTTGAGATCTTATTCACATGCTACAGACTCTCACCTCAATTCATTTGCTTTTCTCATGAAAATTTTCCTTTGTCTCTGACCAAACAATTAGACCAGCAATTTTCAACATTTTTCTTTTCATGGTACATGAAACTCTATGGCCCATCTCTTGTGATGTCACTTCCAACTTCTGGAAGACACTTAAGAGATACTTCTGGAGTCTGTGGTTTTGTTTCGAGAGCAACAGTATCAAAGCCAGCAGAAAAAGATAAACAGACATTTCATTTCTACAGACAGTTGCCCTACAAACAGAGCCACAGAACCCAAAAGTGTTTTTTCTTATTGTCAACTGCTATATTCCAAACTCCTGCAGCACACTACAGACCTTTCACAGCACACCAATGTGCCATAGTACACCAGCTGAAAACTGCTGGTTTAGATTCTGGTCCTGGAAAAGAACACATCTGAAAATTCTCATCAGAGTATTTAAAAGTCTCGTTTTGACCTATTACCTGCCGTCTGCCTATATGGCTTTGAGAACAAACATTTCAGTGTGCGTTTGGACACCTTCATTTCTAAAACAAAAAAACTGGGTTCAAGCATCTATATTGTGTTTGTTATCCTTGTAAACCAAAGCAATGAATGACTTTCTGTAAGGTGCTAATTATAGTGTTTTCCTGCTGCACAATGTTCTGTTATGCAGTACACATTTTTGAAGACAAAACTGGCACAGAACTTTTTAGTTTGTATGCATGCATAGAAACATATTTTTATATGAATATACTGTATGCTATATGTCACTGGTACTCAAATCGGGGGGGGGGGGGGGCTGCGACCCAATTCATATAAAGATCCCCCTCTCCCTTTAAGGGCCTGGAGGGTTTGGGGGAGCCCTGCAGGGCAGTGCCGGAGCTTCCTGTGGCTGGAAAGAAGTGAAAGTTCCAGTTGTGATAAAAGCAGAAGTCTGATCTCTCTGGCTACAGGGGTCTCCACACTCACCAGATCCCATTAGGATCCCTGAAGAGGCTAAAAATAGTCCCCCAATCCCTTGCAGAGGCACAATGCTAGGGTTGCATCACTGTGAAAGCACCTTCCAGAGTAACTATAGGAGCACGTAAGAGACATTACATGCACCCATAGCTATTGCACCACCTAGTGAAAACCTATGGGAAATTCATACTGCAATCCAGAGCAAATTGTTCTTACACTGGAGCAAGAACTCCCCATAGTTACTCTGGATTTCACCCTTAGGGAGAAAGTAGAGCTTTCCCAGTGTTTGAGAACCACTAAGTATACAATCAGAATCACTGGATTTTTCTGAGCTTCCTCCTGGTTGCCCTTTCACCAAAGTGTTTAGAACTCAGCCAGCTTTGTGTTTTTTTCATATTTTTTGGTGTTCATATTGAGGTTTGCAAACCACCAACTGGGATAATCTGATTTATTTCTTACATTAGGTGGGATTTGATGGAGTTTTCAACTCTAGATTCCTTTTGAAAAAGAAGTTCGTTCATCCAGTTCCATAGCAATAACCTAAAATCTTAGTATAAGAATTTGCTGCTTGGGTACCAGCCTATCCTCCATAACAATCCAACCCAGGCTTTCGTGCTTCGCATGCAGCGTATGCAGTGACGAGCATGACACCATAGTCTTTCAAGACTGAAGGAGGCCTGCTTTTTTTTTTAGTATAAGAAATACTGTACTTACTCGAATCTAACACTCACCTTTTCCAGCCAAATTTAGTCTCCAAAATCAGAGTGTGCATTAGATTTGAAAGTTAGAGTAAATGTGGTTTTTTGATTATAAGTATAGGGTGTGTATTAGATTTGATGGCACATTAGATTCGAGTAAATGCTGTGTGTGTGTCTACATACTGTAAATGTTTAAATATACTGGTTAAACAGTGACTACTTCCCCAAATCCAAAGAGCTGCAAAATCAAAGTTGCAATCAATCTTTCTCATAGCAGCCTTTCCCTACAATCCAGAGTAACTACGGGAGCACGTAAGAGACATTACGTGCACCCATAGTTACTGCACCTCCTAGTGAAAACCTATGGGAAATTCATATTGCAATCCAGAGCAAATTGTTCTTACACCGGAGCAAGGACTCCCCATAGTTACTCTGGATTGCGCCCTTTGACAAAGAGTTGAGGCCTTTAGAAATTTAGAGGAGTTTCAAAAGTGTGTTGCAATATAATGGTTTTAGGGTGGAAAAAAGTACAGACACCCTGTGCATCTGTAGTAATCATGGTGCATGTTGAAAGGAGCTTCAAAACTGACCTATGCAACTGAAGCTAGGCTTTTTCTACACTGTAATTTGTCTACTTCAGCAAGAACATGTGGTTTTTATTTTCTTTCCTCTTGCGCTTTGAAAACCTTCCACACAATTTTAACATTTTTAAAAGCCTCCTTGTTGATATTAGGGCATTTGCATGATATAAGCTTTGGTTTGATCGGTGCTGTCAATTAGCTTCTTTGTTTACACATATGGTTCTAACTTTCCTATCTTTTGTTCTCCATGAGTCTGAAAGTGCACCCTTTCCGTAATGTGGTCACAGAGCAATCCCTCATCCAAACCGTTGAATAAACAATTCATTTGTAATGAAATTTGGGTTTTATTTCTCCGACTGAAACACACCTTGTAAATATTACAAATAATTCCAGAATGTTTCATTATTTGAAGATGCAATTTTACCTCAGAGGCCTGATATTCGACTTATCCTTGGAGTAGGGAAGGGGCAGCACTGCTGTTCTGTACTGACAGGGCAACACAAGCAACTCTATTGAAAAATTCATGTTGCCAATCCTTTCCTCCCAAAATTAACTACTAATTCTCAGATTGTTAAGAATAGTTTTTTTTACTTGATAATGATGGCTACTTCAGCATGGTCTGAGATTTACTAAGTAGCTCCAGCAGCACATGAAGGACTAAAATGGCTCTATCACTATTCCACCAAAGATTAATGTATCAAAGCCAAATAATTTGTGAACCAGACTCAAATCGTTGAGCAATAAATACAATTGTATGCAATCTAATAATGGTTGTAAAAATTCAATTACCTACAATTAATTTTTGCATCCATGGAGATGGCACAGGTGTCTTGAAGGACAGCACCAGGTTAATGTCCACAAGGTCCACTGCTCTTTGAAAGTACACTCGCCCTGTGAAAATCACATTCACATTTAAAAAGAAAATGATCTCTAATATGGCAATTTTCAGAGCAAGGTTAGAATTTTTAAGTGTGGGCAATTTCAAACTGGAGTGGCTTGGCCTCATGGTCATACTCTACACCAGTGGTCTTCAAAGTGGGGATCGTGGGGCGGAGGGTCCACCATCTTGGTCCTGGAAACCCCTAAAAATCAACTCCGCAATGGTGTGCACTACCCCATCATGTCATATGTCATTGGATGTGTCTTCAAGAGCTGAATCCAATGCAACAATCCATTGTGAAATAGCTCCTTCCTATCAAAAGCTATGACCAAAAAACTGAAAAGCAAAAATATGCATAGAAAATGCATGGGGAAAATGAAAATTTATATCACGGCTTTCCTCGCGAGTAAACAAACATGCCACAGTCCAGTGGAAAGGGTAGGCTGAGGGCAATCCAAAGACACCAGATGGGTCCTGATCTAATGAATGCAGCCCCCAAAATCACCCCAGAAGGAATTTCCTTCCTCCAAGCTTCCTCTTTACAGTTAGCTCCAATAAAAGCGAAACTGCTCAGCTGCATTTACTCATGAGTAAGCAAGTGCTTTGGCTGGTGTAGGTCAGTCCAAGGGGTGCAAGGCCCCTGGCTCTGATCCCAAGCACCTGGAGCTTACAAGTGATCCAGAAGGCAGCCCCCCCCCAACATTGGCAAGTTCAATGGGGGTCCTGGACAGATTCCAAAGATTGAAAGGGGGTCCCAGACTGTAATGGCTGAAGACCACTACTCTACACACAGCTGAATATTTGAGACAAAATGCTCCAAAGTATACAAGCTCTGCACAAATGTTCTTCACAATACTCCATTTTCTGTTTTGCAAAATGTCTGTGGAATTGTGCATTGTTCGAAGAGACACTTGTTCGGCAGGCTGAAGCAAAGAGACAGACCTGGAAGCAGCGAAATCTGGGGCCTGGACAGGGAACAGACTTTGTCCTCAGTGTAGAAGGGATTGTCACTCTCGAATTGGCCTTTTTAGCCACACCAGATGCTGTCTTAGGACCTCCAATCAGAGCACAATACCATAGTCTTTCGAGACCGACTGAAGAATGCCGATGATGATGTGAAAATCCCTAACAAAAGGCATTTGGGAACAAATCAAATAAGATCTCCAAGTAAGTTGTTCCCAGTGTTTAGTAAATCTGCCTGGTTGGTGCATAAATATGGGTCACAGTCACACAGTACTATAATGGCTGTGATGGCCACTGTGGTAGCCAGGATGTGATTGCCTTTTCCATGAACATACCCAAAGGACTCTCCATGCATTGAACATCCTTAGCAAACCTCTGTGAGGTTGGACAGCACTATAATCTCCTGTTACAGGTATGGAAGCTGAGTGACAGTCACTTCCCTATGGTTACAAAGTAAGAAATGCTTTCCTTCCCGGGGAAACATTTTGTTTGACATAGTACAATGCCTTCATCCCATTCAAGAGATCCTAAAGACTTCTTCTTAAGTTAAGTATATCCAATCAGTAGTAAAAAAGGAATTAAACCGGAAAAGCTTTTTCATGATCAGGAATGGGGAATCTGTGGCTCTGTCCACATGCATCTGTCCTGTATTTTTTTAAGACAGCAGTTTCCAGCTATTTAAATCTGTGTTTTATTTTATTACATAACTTCATAAAAAGGGTATTGTCAACTGTCAACTGCCCAGGTACTCAAGGCATCAGCCTGAAAACATCTTAGGGAAAGAACTAAAAAAATATTTTTAAAAATTGTATGAATTTTATAATTAAGGAAAGTAATGACTTGCATAAAAAATAAAATAAACAAAATAAAATGTGGCTTTCCAATCCAAAATGGTTTCCGACCTGGTTCTAAACTGTACCAACTCAAGAGGGCTGTTATATATTTGGAAGCTTCTTCATTATGAAGAAAAGAAGAGAAAAAACCTCAAATTTAAGGGACAACTTGTTGAACTAGGATGAATTTCTAAGCTTGATAGACTAGCTTTTGAAGTGCAAAGAGGAGTTTTTTAAGGTTCCTACAGAGAACATCACCTGCAGTATAGTCCATGAAAAGTTTTCCCAAATGATACTGGTACCAATTGCATAAATTGCATTCCTACTTCATGAAAAAGGAGCAGGTCATTGTAATGCAAAGCTCCTTCCAGAAAAAAATCTCCAGAATTTTTTACCTGCTTCTAGAATCTGGCTTGCTGAGCATGCATTTTTCTCCAAAGTGTAACAAAGAATGTCAAACAGTGGTCAGGGTAAGTATGAGAGGCAAAGAAACTGAGCTGCAGAGAAGTTCTTAGAAACAATGGACGTAAATGCAAAGACTTATGTGGCTGGCATTAGATGGAGCCCTACTGACTGTGGTGCATTTAAGGGATGTGAGAGGTGTGATGGCCAGGATTAGGGCCTTCTTGGTGGCGGCACCCTGGCTTTGGAACTCCCTCCCCTTAAAACTTAAGAAAGCTCCCTCGATATAGAGCTTCAGGCAGAGCCTAAAAACCTTTTATTTCCAAAAAGCATTTTATTGAGGCGGTGGTTGGTGGTGCTGTGTTTTGAGTATTGTTTTTTGTTAGTTTTCATTCTAAAGTTTTAGGTCCAGTAGTTTTTAATGTTTTGTGTATAATCTAAATGTATTTTGTATTTTAATCTGTATTTACTGTTAATTTAAGGGGTGTTTTATTGTTTTAATTGCTGTTAGCCGCCTTGAGTTCCCTTTTCTAGGGAAGAAAGGTAGGATATAAATTAAATAAATAATAATAATAATAAATAAGTCAAAACAAGAAACCCAATTCTTCCTGGGAAAATCTATGCATCAGAGCAGTCCTTCAAAGCAGAGTTACAAAAAATCTGCCCTGTCCTGTGCTTGGTGTGAGGGGCGAATGCTTCCAGATTTCACAAACAAAAGCTGCACTGCAGTTAAAGGAAACTATTGCTGTTCAAAAGGGAAAATAGGGAAATGAAAAAGGAAGTGTTTTTTCACCTAAAGAAACTAATATTCATGTATTTTTTAAAGGTCTTGCGTATGAACATCTGCTCAAAGCTTATTCATCCTGACTTCTGCTGAGTCAGAGCACTGGTCTGTCTGGGTGACAACTGTCTACACCAGCTGGTAGCAGCTGTATTGGGTATCTGATAGGATAGGGGATGCACTTCCTTTTCAACCATGTGAAAACAGGGATTTCCAAAATGAGTGTTTCCCAATAATTATCCTCATGAAGAATGTATGCAGCTACTCTGTCAGTTAGAAGAATATTGTCATTTTTACTGATGTGCTGAATTTTCTCACTTCCTTGTAATTCTGAACAGGTAAAAAAGTATGGCAAGATTGTTCTCGTTGTCCACTGAACTGGACAAGCAAGAAAGTCACTGTAGCATGAAATTTTCTGTATACGCTCTCTATAAATCATCCTGTGAATGGGTCATGGAGAAAGTTTTGATTCATGCATCAAATACAAGTTGTATCACTGTAACCATTATTTGATAGTGGGAATTCAAGATACAAATTGAGGGCAAATGTGTATCGAAGCAGAACTGGGCTATTTCACTGATGAATTAGTTTTATGCCTAAACTGTAGTCATCATGGATCCTGAATTCCAGATCAGAAAGAACCGTATGCAGCAGTTCTTACCTTTCTTGATGCAACAGGCCCCACCTAATAGCAGCTTTCATTACAAAAGAGCTGCAAGGAAGTTCTGTTTGCTTAAGAGTTGGCCAACAGGAAAATTGTAATTTGGGAAGATGGAAACAGCTTCTGCTGTTGAGGCCAAATATTTATTGGGTTTCATCCTCTGCCAAGTTCAGCACCATCACAGGCTCCATGCCTGTGAAATACTTTGCTTTTGGCGCAGCCATCTCTGACTGCACAGAACTGGGCATCCAAAAAATGAACTGGAACCCTTTTGCTCTCCTGGCAAGAATGAACTTAAACCATTGCTTAAGTAGGTCTCAGAGCTGACATTGCCCCATGTGTCACAGGTCAGAGTTTTTTATTTATTTATATTAATTAATTGGTTTATATCCCACCTTTTCCATGCCAAAGCAAAAGCTCAAGGCAGCATACATAGCTTTTTATCCTTCCGCCCTCACAACAACCTTGTGAGGTAGGTTTGCCTTGTTCTACAGGCAGCATGTAGAACTCTTTTGGTGGACTCCTTTATGGCATGGTCATCACATCTAGCATCAGGGAATATGGCATGTGGAAATTGGCAGCAAGATTTACCAGGACATTTGTGAGACTTAAAAAAAACTTGTGAAGATATTGACTCCTGGCTTTAGTGCTACGGCTCCAAGAGCTACTTCAAGTGTATTTGCATACATGAGGGCTAAACCATTGCAGTTGCAATTGTCTTGCAGTGTATATGAAAACCTACATTAACCACAGAGTTCCTTGACATAATAAATCCCCCATTTCCACATTGCCAAAAAATGATGTTCACATAAATAATGTAAGAATGGCTAAGTTAAGCTTCGCATAGGAAAACAGCCTGAAATATCCACCTTAGGTCTTTTGATAAGACATTAATGATTGGACCACACTTACTAGTTTCTTCATTAGTTCCATGTGATATTTATCAAAGACTCCTTAGCTATGATTTTTTGATGCCCTGTGAAATGCCCTGTAATTTTTAAAAACAGAAGAAAGTTGCAATGATTCAGCATGATGCGGTTTTCACTTTCCTGCCTCCTCACACGTTCATGAGCTTGGAACATTTAGTCATTCTTGCAGCATCTCCTCTGACCCTTGTGACTTTCTGCATAGACTTAGATTCCAGTAAGAACTGGTCTGCCCATGTAAAAATCACAATGGCTTTTGGAAACAACCTGAAGTGAAATTATTGCCATAATTTGCAAAAACAATGCTGCAGCATGTGTCAGAGTGACATCAGATTTTGCTGTCTCAAAAGATGAGAGTGGGCCTACCACACCAATCCAGCCTTGTGTAGAACCCCACTCACGACAGCCATTGCCAGGTTGAAATATGGTCCATCCTCCCCTCCTCAGTGCTTCACATCTCTTTCTCAGAGCACTGCCTAGCAGGTACTGCGAGCCTTATGCTGCTCACTTCTCACAAATGAGAATGGAAGTTGTCTTAGAAATTGCCTTTCCTTTAAGTTGCTGGAACTGGCACTTTGACAAAATCTGCGAAATTCAATTCTGTAAGATTTCTAATGTTTATGACATTTCACTTTAGAAAACTACATTCAAGTGAACATGAATATTAAAGGTCACAGGAAGTGTGAAACCAATAACTTTAATCTTGTTGATGCATAGAATTTTGCATTCACTTTGAATATTTGCATTGGCAGTAAATGTTGATCCCACTGAAATTTTCTGATTGATACCTGTAGGATGTCATTTCCAAACTGTGCATTAGGATGCATTGGTGGATCATCAGTATAAGAGTATTGTTAGTGGGATTAAAGTGAAAGGGCTAAAATAAGGGAATGTGTGACAACATTCTTTGCAACATTTTATGAAAGAACTGTCAGAAGGAACAACTTCGAATAACAGGTCCTTTTAGAAAAACAGCTGGAAACTGCTGTCTTAAAAAAATTAATAAACTCCTTTCATAACAGCTGATTTCCTTCCTTAAACTTTTTACTGTGGTTCTGCAAATGAATTTAAATATAGGGAGAATGATAGCTCAGTGCTCCATTCCAACCGGAATTCTATACACAGTGATTCAATTGTGTAGTCCGCATTTCTCAGTCATGTGTGGGGAAAAAACAGAATTGTTTTCCTAGTTTACAAAAAGGGTTTGGAGTTTATTTGACCCATGGGCTGGTGTTTGGGTGGTCGGCCTAAGAAAATGGTGCCAGTAAACACTAGCAGATGCACTACTGATATGTACATGCATCTCATTAGGAGCTGTCTCAGCACTTTATTGTTAAACGAGTAACAGTGGGAGCATTCATTTGTATTAAATGGCCACCCAAGGTAAGAAAGAGTCACAAGGAAGGCTGCAACAGAGGCCTGACTCTTGGAAACTTTCAAACATGCAAAATGAAAGGCAAAGGTTAAACCACCCACAAACTGTTGTTAAAGAGATCCTTTATTCTATATATTTGTGTGTATGTTTGTTTGATGGTTATGAATGACCAGGCCCAGCCCAATGCAAATGAGTGGCAGATGCACCTATCAGATTTGTCAGCAACATGTATTAGAGGGCTTAGAAGAGAGAGTCACTAATGGTACAGGCAATTGTTGCTCACAGTGTGTAACCACAACTGTATTGGCAATGCTGTGGACTCACTTTCCAGTGAGATCATGGAAATAACATGAGTGATCCATGCCTAGAAAAATGCAATAACATTTGCAGGTTATCAATCTTACATTATGTCAAAAAAAGTTCACACTTAGGATAGTTATATTTAGGGTCAAACACATGAATGAGAAACACAATTTGATTTACCCTGTGTGAATGGGTGTGAAACAGAGGGACACTCATGGCTTGTTGCATCCCCTTGCTATTTACAGGAAAAAAATAGAGCAATTCAAACATGCCCTTAGGTTGGCATATATTCCAGTGAGACCACGGAAATGGCATGTGTGATTGGCATGTTATAGAGTGACCCTTGTGCTCATCTAGGGATGTTGTGAAGGTGCCATAAAGCACTTCTACTTAACCTGGGTATGGTTAGGTTGGGCACAGAGGTAGACAAGGAGGAGGTGAGGAGGCAGGAAGAAGATATTCTGGGGCAGGAGGGTGGTCAGAGTAGGACTGTGAATGGATGGAAGTGGGAATAGGAGGTGGAGTAGGACTGGCAGACCTCTGGTTCCAGAGATGGCATAAATATAAGTAGACCCATTGGGGCTGCTGCAGCCCTGCTGCAAGGAAGGGGATGAGTCTTCCCTTCCTCATGGTAGTGTGGCAGTAGTCCCAATACTTGCACTGGATTCAATGCAGGCCGAGACAGACTGCCAAATACATGCAAGTTAGGATTGTGCTGAGATTGTTTTCATTTGGCAGCCAACATTGTTCACTATCTATCTATCTATCTATCTATCTATCTATCTATCTATCTATCTATCTATCTATCTATCTACAGTATTTATATACCGCTTGTCAACTAAAAAGTTCACAAAGCGGTTCACAAGAAAATGAAAAGATTAATAGCTAATTAATAGCTAATGGATCTCTGTCCCAAAAGGGCTCACAGTCTAAAATGCTAAAAGAACACCAGCAGAAGCCACTTGAACAGACATTGCTGGGGTGTATAGGGCCAGTTACTCTCCCCCTGCTAAATAAAGGAGAACACCCATTTGAAAGAGTGCCTCTTGCCCAGTTAGCAGGGGTCACTAACACCTGGATACACTTGTAATATCATGACTACAATAATCATTTATTTCCCTTAACCAAGGCTCAGTTTATTCTTTCTGCAGAACATATATCTCTTGGATTACCGTATGTTTTTTTCAGGAAGCTGAGAATGAGGCTTAGTGTTTTGTTCCAAGTGCTTCCACATGAAGAAAAAATCCTTCATACATGCAGAAAATTAATCTGTGAGAAGGGCACAGACTGCTTGCAGTGTAACATTTTATAACACTTATTTGCTAGGGAACAAACAATCATGGAGAAGAAAATAAAACCTGAAACACCTGCAGCCCAGGAAGAGCTTCATTCTGCTGTGTAAACTGGGACTGTTCCATGTTAAATATCTATGGATCAGTCCAAACACTTATGATGCTGGCTCTACTGCTGAGGTTATGGCCCTGTAAACTGTCAGGATGAAAGATCACCTGGGAACCACATGCAAGAAAAAACTATTTTTGTCACCCTAAGAGGAAGGGAAGCTGGTGCAAGGAGTTGCGCCAGCTTCCCCATGTTTCCAAAGGTGCCAGGAGAGGGTGAGTTGTGCTGGCTGAGCTGTGCCAGTGCAGGGGTCTGGATGAGACAGGGAGGGCAAGAAGAAGGCAGGAGGGAGACATTGCAGGGTAGTGGAGGACAGGCAATGGGTGGGCAGAGAGTAGGAAGTGGATCTGGACTGGCATTTGTGTCAAATCCTAGTCCCATTCCTGGGTTGTCTTCACCAGACTCGGGCTGCTTGGACTTGTATCACCAATTTTAGCAGTGCACATCGTGAGGGCTATTTCTATGTTACCCAAAGTAAGGGAAAAATTTTGTTAATTATGCATCCAACAGAGATAGAATGATGGAGTTATTTCTAACCAACGTGATTTTAGTGGTTTTGATCCCTTGTGGTATCACCTCCAGGGTTGTAGTTGTTTTTTGGGCCATCACTTTTGATAGAAAGGAGATATTTTTCAATGTTTTTAAATGTTTAAAATAGTTTTTAAATGTCTTTTAAAAAAAATTAATTTGTTAATTTTTTTATTTTTAAAATAAAAATAAATAAATAAATAAATAAATAAATAAATAATAAATAAATAATAATAACTTGGGTTTCACTTTATATACAGGGTGAACCAAATGTAGGTGGACAGTAAATTATATAACCCTAACACAAACCCTGTTCCTCCTACTGTCCACCTACTTTTGGTTCACCCTTTATATACAGGGTGTCCCCAAAAATGTACCCACTCCTTTGTTTGAAAAATGGTGGAAATCACTTTGAACATTTGTGAACATGCACAAATGTGTAAATGACTTGTGGAAAAGACTAATATACTCCATAATGTCATTACCTTTTGTTAATTTGTCCTATTAGACCTGTAAATATGTCAATAAACAACTTAATCAAAGATAAATATATGTATAATAGCCAGTTAAAGTGTGAGTACATTCTTGGGGACGTCCTGTTTATATACGTATAACAGGGCTATACATATATAGGGATATATATAGGGCTGTGGGTGGCACAAGTGGCTAAGACGCTGTGCCTGTTAACCAGCAGGCCAGGGTTCGAGACCCAGGTCGGCCCCACAAGACAGGGTGAGCTCCTGTCCTTAGCCCAGCTCTGTGACGCCAGCTGGATCCAATCGTATTGGCTCTGCCTTTCCATTGGTCTAATTCAGTGGTGTGGAGTGGGGGGATTTGCTGCTTGGGTAACAGCATATCCTCCATAACAATCTCATCCAGGCTTTCGTATGCAGTGTATGCAGTGCTGAGCACGATACCATAGTCTCTCAAGACTGACGGAGGCCTGCTTTATCCTTTATCCTATATATGTATAGGATATCCTATATAAGTACTTTTTGTCTGGTTTTATTGTTTTTATCTAGTTTTAATTAATTGGACCTTAATTGTTTCTTCTCTGTGCTCTTTTAAATAGCAGTAGGCTGCCGTGGGTATGCTTTTTAGGTAGAAAGGCAGGGCATTAAATAAACAAACAAACAAATAAATAAATAACTCACTCCAGGCTGTTAATTACACGTTCAACAATATATAGCAGGATGGGGTTATTCCTAACCATACTTATTTTAGCAATTTTGGTCACCAGTCGTGTCACTCACCATCCCGAAGTTGGTACCCAGGGATCCCTCTGTGATGCTATTGATGTGAAGACAACAGATTTTGCCAGTTATCTACTTTGTGCTTGGTTCACCTACTCTTTGTTTCCAAACTTTGTTTTAGAAGACCAATGACCCTCCAACATTAACTCTAACATCCTCATTCAGAACTAGATCATATATCCTCACCTAAATTAATCTCAATTTTTTAGAGAGGCAAAATATGCCTTATCTCCATCTGTGTTGCCAGCAAGTTAAAAAAAAAAAAAAACAGGCCTCCATCAGTCTTGAAAGACTATGGTATCGTGCTCAGCGCTGCATACGCTGCATGCAAAGCACAAAAGCCTGGGTTGGATTGTTATTGAGGATAGGCTGTTACCCAAGCAGCAAATCCCCCCTCTCCACACCGCTGAATTACCGTAATTCCCACTTGGAGAGACGCACTTTTTTTCCCCAAAACAATGGGGAGAAATGTTGGTGCGTCTCTTAAAGTGATTGTCCTCTTAACACTCAATTATCCACTCTGCAGGATGCCTGCAGTTTGAAGACAAAAGTTTGCCTGGTTGCCAAAGAAGTTAATCCCTGTCTGCATAGAAGTTAAATAGCCTTTTAACCCTATTAGTTCAGAATTTTAACCGTCTCAGTTCAGGTTTCTCTGGCTCTGAACAACCTTTAAAGCCCTTTAAAGTGTAAAAATGAAGTACAGGAAAACAATGAGTATTTTTCCTTTATTTTAATGTGTCTCCCCTTCCCAGCCACCCACTGCACTCACTCATCCCAGCCACCCCCACCAGTCACCCCTAAATGCTCCCCCCAGAAACCCTCCACTTACTAGTTTCCCTTCCCTCCAATAACCCCCAGCAGCCACCCCCACATGCACACACTCCCCCTTCCCCAAGACAATGAAAATATATACATATATAATATGAAATATATATAATACACACACTCACACACACATATATATGAGAGTGAGTGTGTATTTTTATATGTATTATATATATATTATATACAATTTTGTGTGTGTGTGTGTGTGTGTGTGTGTGTCTCATAGAATCTAGATTGGCAGGCACCCAGGCTTAAGCCCATCCAGGACTGACTTGGCCTGCGCAGTGTCCATCTGTCCCCCTTTTCCAGGATATGTGCTCTTGTTCAACCTTTGGGCACAATCCTTTCCAGGTCTACTCAGAAGTAAGTGGTATTTAACTCAGAGAAGCCACCAGGTAATCTATTCTTTTTTCAACCCCTATGCTTCAATCCTGGAGTTCATGACAGGGATGATGGCTCTAAATACAGTACATGGTACATTTATGGTACATGGTTAATTGTATTTCTATGGTTGAATGTTTACATCGTTGAATGTATTATTATTAAAGAATGTTAAAGAAGGTTCTTAATACCACTGTTGACTTTACATGGTTGAAATATTAATTCTGCTACATTTTATTAAATATATTAGTACACCATTTGGTTCAGGATTTTTTTTTGTTTTTCTCCTCTAAATTTTGGTGCGTCTCATGGCCCGGGAAATACGGAAGTCAAATGGAAAGGCAGAGCCAATACAATTGGATCCAGCTGGCATCGCAGAGCTGGGCTAAGGACAGGAGCTCACCCTGTCTTGTGGGGCCGACGCGGGTCTGGAACCCTGGCCTGCTGGTTAACAGGCACAGTGTCTTAACTGCTTGCGCCACCCACAGCCCATAAGTAATGACTCTGCCATTACTTGCCAGCAAGTAATGACTCTGCAAAGGCAGGTCTGGTACCTCTGGCTCTGTCTCTGGGCAAGACCTGAAGTGTCAGGAGGTAAGAAAATATCCTTTCTTGCCTACCATTTTATCTATCACTGACTCTGTTCCTGAATGTAGAAGCAAACCTTGTTCCAGATGCCTCCTCTGCCCTATGCCACCCCACCTATAAAATTCACAGATCTTTTAACTAATAGTAAAGACTCAACAATTATCCACACAAGTCTTGATATACTGTGGGTCATGCTTTAAGGAGAAAAATATGGAAAATCAGTATCAGCGTTATTGGCTGAACTGTAATTCTCGTTATTGCAGCTGGAAGGGGTCGAAATGTCAGTCACAGCATTTATATTAGGTTCTGTATTCCCTTGGCAGCAGTAGTGTGAACTGATGAACTGGTGGCTTTGCCTCAGATTTCCTTACGCTAATGAGAGCCTCTTAGGGTTGTGTCAGATTTTCCTTTATTTTAATTACAGTTTCCATTAGTTGTGAATGTTTCCTATTCTGAGCAGAGCAACAACCTCGCTTAGATGAGCTGTTGGCTGCAATTCTTGTTCCTATTCACTGATGTAGGGTAAGCTTTGCCCTAGTCATCCCTTTCAAAAACTAGGCTGGTGGGATGGGATGAGGGGCATAGCCTGGGCCACATGCAATGCCCTTTGTCCACTGTGAGTGGGGCTTACTCTCACCCTTTTCCTGGCCTCCCTGGCCAGGAAAGTCAAGCTTGACGTCGTGTGGGTTTTGGCACCCATAACCAAACTTCAGCTATCCTGAGGAGATAGATAGCTCTCATCTAGCAATCTAAGGGGACATTTTTGCCAGCCCCGGAGTAGAGGATAAATAGTGATGGTAACTAAGTTGTTGATTCACTTTTATTATATACTCTCTTGTTTGGATAGCTGTAGCTCAGGAGGCTCTAAGTGATGTTGAAAATGTGATCATCTTGATATAATTGGCCAGGTGGTGCTTCAATAAACACAGTAGTCCATATCACTACTATGGGATGATATCCCCAATGGTTTCTAAAGTAGCCTTCATGCAGAGAAAACAGGAAAACAATGTGTAACCTGTTTTAGTTGGTGAGAGACAGAAAAAGAGAGCCGTTTTGTCTAAAAGTCAATCATGGGGATAGTGGAGGAGAAAAGCAATGACATAAGCCAATTCTTCTATGGGCGCATTCCAGAGTAACTATGGGGAGTCCTTGCTCTGGTGTAAGAACAATTTACTCTGGATTCCAATATGAGTTTCCCATAGGTTTTCACTAGGTGGTGTTGTAACTATGGGTGCATGTAACGTCTCTTATGGGCTACCGTAGTTACTCTGGATTGTAGGGTAAGAAAAAAGTTGTTTCAGATTCAGTCATTCAGGTTTAGTATTTGATTGCTGCATTATGTACTGGGCAAATATGTAAGAATACACTACCCAGAAGATAATAATACAGATGAAACATTCTTCAGGTGACATACATGCATGTGTGAACCAGTCCTGACACTGTGAAAATGTTCCCCTTAATTTGGTGTCTTATGTGCAATGAGAAGGTGTTATTAATTCCGATCCCTATGGACAATGGCCCTGTTAGTATCACTTTAATGCCAAAAAACTAGCTTTAAATGAAAAACAGAGCTAAGTGTTCTCTAAAGAATTTACTTTGATTAATTTGCAGAACCTGGATGGTGTCATGTGGATATTAAATGACCTTTGGCATTTCATTTGGAAGATGCACTTGAAATGTTAATTTTGAGATTTCTTGAAATAAACTGTTCTGTCAAAAGAATGAAGTGTTCTAATATGGGATTACTTAGATTTTTTTCCAATAGTTTAACGTTGTTATTATGTTGCATGTCCCAGTTGCCAGGTGTTTGACTGGAATTGGCTCTATTGTAATTCGGTTCCTAACCAAGGAATGGAAAAATCTCAAAGGTATTGTCTCAATATGTGTGAAGTTCCCAGGAGTACTGCTTTTTGTAACTGCAGTTGTGATCTTTTGGATGATGATGATGATGATGATGATGATGATGATGATTAAACTCCAAACCATCACCCTGTACCACAGTGGGCATGACATTCTTATGTCTTATTAAACCTTACATTGGCATTTAAAATTCATTAGACTTTAAAAAGTATATGAAGTATTTAGACATTCACCATAAATGTACTATAAGACTCACCATTTCAGTGTGTCTATATATGTGCAATAACTGGTTCTGACCCTATTCAGCTTTGTTCCAGATATTTGAGGGACCGCCTCCACCAGGGTGACCAAATGACTGGATTTTTTTCAGATTTCTCCTCTTTTTTAGCCTTCTTTCTGGGTGTCCTCCAAAAGGGCTTCATTGTCCTCCATTTTGGCTTCATTTTGGAACTTTGCAGTGGTGTGCAGTACCCCATTATGTCATATGTTGTTGGATTTCTATTGAACAGCAGAATCCAATGCAATATCTCCATCCTTTTAAAAGTTACAGTGGTGCCTCACTTAAAGAGTTGAATTTGTTCTGGCGGCATGCTCTTTAAGTGAAACGCTCTTTAAGTGAAGTGGATTTTCCCATAGGAAACAATGGAAACTCAGACAATTGGTTCCACAACCCAAAAAAATTTCATATAAAAATATTCTGGTTGTAAAAATGATGACAAAACACAGGAATAGAATTCAAAACACTATAATATAATACAGACCACAATTACTATAATAAAACACTGTCATCTTCTTTACAATAAAAAACAACAAAAAACCTTTATGGCCAAGGATGACTAATTTTCACTAAAAGAGTCACTGGTGTCTTTTGGAGCATCTTTAACAAGGAACTTCTCTGTGTGAGAGATCTATCTATGTAAACTAGACAGGCAGTCTGCAACAGCAAAGAATCAAGCCCCTTTGAATCCACTGGGGCTTACTCACAGGAAAGTGTGTAGGATGCAGCCTGACTCTTTCCAAGTTTGCAGGAAGTGCAACAGCAGAAGGGCACAGTAGGGTCTACTCAGAATCAAGCCCCATTGAATCCACTGGTGCTTTCTCACAGGAAAGGAAAAGTGCAGGCAGGGAAGGTGGTGGGGGAAGAGGATGGTTGTAGTGGGGTCCAGGTGGGGGGGGGCTTCTTTGGGAGGGAAGGGGTCTGTTTGAGGGGGGCTCCAGAGGGGGTGCAGGAGGAGTTTTTCCTCCTACCTGATGGAGGCTGCAGAGGCTGGGCTGACCACATTTGCTGGGTGCAGGAGCAGAGCACCCACCTTTGTTCCTCCGACTGAAGAGGCTCCTCTGCTCCCTCTGCTGGCCTCTTCATGTACTGCAGGCAGGGGGAGAAAGTCCCGTCTCATTCCTACAGCCCAGCCAATGAAGGGAGGAGGGGAGGGAGCCAGCCAATGGACACTCGTTATGTGAATCAAACTCACTATGTGAAGCAAAATCCCACACAAATTTTTCCTCGCTATTCGAGGCACTCATTAAATGAGGTACCACTGAATAGTCAAAAAACCAAAAACCAAAAATATGCTTTGAGCTCTGTGGGAAAGTGAAAGAGCCCAATAGTGTGGCATTACACATGAGTAAGCAAACGTACCATTGTCTGCCAGAAAGGCCAGGCTGAGAGGAATCCAAGACCTTGTCCTCCTTTTGAGATTTGGGAATCTAGTCACCCTGGCCTCCACCCATACAGTCCAACCCATCACCCAAGACCATGCTGCCACCAGGAGAGGTGAGAGGTGTGGTGGCCAGGAGCAAGGCCTTTTTGGTGGCTGCTTCCCAATTGTGGAATTCCTTTCCCCTGAAGTTAAGAGCTGCTCCCTCTTTACAGAGCTGTCGGTGGGGCTTTAAAACATTCCTATTTTTAAAAACTTTCAAAAACTTTCAAGGCTGATGTTTTTATTGTGATTTTAATGTGTTTTTAATGTTATATGTATCACTGCACTGTTTTTAAACTTTTTAAACTGTTTTTAATCTTTAATGGAGCTGTTTTTATTGTTTATCATTTTCTTGTTAGCCATCTTCAGTCTCCCTGAAGGTGGGGTAAAAATTCATTAAATAAATAAATAAGCAGGCCTCCGTCAGTCTTGGAAGACTATGGTATTGAGCTCTGCATACGCTGCATGTGAAGCACGAAAGCCGGGGTTGGATTGTTATGGAGGATAGGCTGTTACCCAAGCAGCAAATCCCCCCTCTCTACGCCACTGAATTAGTCCAATGGAAAGGCAGAGCCAATACGATTGGATCCAGCTGGCATCATAGAGCTGGGCTAAGGACAGGAGCTCACTCTGTCTTGTGGGGCCGACCCGGGTCTCAAACCCTGGCCTGCTGGTTAACAAGCACAGTGTCTTAGCCACTTGTGCCACCCATTAATTTATAATCCAATCTAACTTTCTGGTACTATCAGCAGAAAGTGAAGTGGTTCTGTCAGCACTGGATGCTAAAAAGCACCAGGAAGTGCTTTGTGGCACTGCAAGGAGTTGGTAGCTTTGGCGGTAAAGTTGGACACTTCCCAAGCATTCCAGGGAAGCAGATGAACCTACCAAAGCAGGTAAGCCCAGGTAAGGAAGGTAAGGCTGTTGGGGGGGGGGGGGGAGGGAGAAGTTGAAAGGACAGAATGGGGAAAAGTTGGAATAGGGAAGCAGGCCTGGGGGGGCTGATTGAGTGCAGATATACCATATGTCCTCTTTTCCAGCATATGTCCTCTTTTCAAGCCTTGAGTCCTGAAAAAAATCTTCATTGTCCTCTGTTTCTTTGAGGTGAGATGGCATGTAGCCTTCTTGTAATTAATAAATTATATATATTATATAATCAAAAATTTTAAATTTGATAAGCAATGTAATGTTTAAATTAATCACATGAAAGCAATACTGTATATCAACATATCAACTAAAGTTTTTAGCTCTTATTTTGTCATGTTCTATGTTTTTCTTAGATGTTGTACATTTTGGTGATCCTTGGTCTCTTTGATGTTAATGACATCTGGTCACCCTGACTGAGTGCTAGTGACACAGTAAATCCCAACCCCATTCCTGGGCCTGATCCACTGACATGGATCAACTTGTTCCAGCATTATTACTTGTGCATGTCCATGGTGAGCCACAGTGGCTGATACCTGGTGACAAATGTCTCCTCACCACAAGGAGACCTCTGGCAGTCAAAAATTCCCCACAGGATGCAGTATAGCCCATGCTGGTACCAATGCATTGCTACTTGGGAATTAGGAGTGGACTGTTAATCACTGAAACGATGTGAGTTCTGATGTACTAAAAGCTCGACTGCAGGAAAAAATACACAGCACAACCCCAACCACACACACACACTCTGTAGCAGTCTTCAAGTAAAGAAAAACATTGGTCAGAGGATCCACACCTGGATCATCAGATGTGTGACTAGGGGGAATAAAATAGAATAAGGTAGATCTAACACAGCTTGGAGAATTATGGCAATGGTAGTGTTGTCTCCAGGTTGCTGGTTGGCCTTCACGAGCTACCCTCCTTGGTTTTGTCATTTGCATAGTTTTCTCCACAAAGGATATCACTACATTGCTACCATCACTGCATGAGAGCACAAAGGTGGCCTTAGGGATTGGCAGTGGTCCTTCTTGGAATCTTGGTCCTTCATCAGCTGCACAGCCTTTGGCAATGGACTCTGCTAAATTGTACACCTAGTTGATTCAATCTGTGCCATAGACTAAGGGCGCAATCCAGAGCAACTACGTGGAGTCCTTGCTCCAGTGTAAGAACAATTTGCTCTGGATTGCAATATGAATTTCCCATAGGTTTTCACTAGGTAGTGCAGCAACTATGGGTACACATAAAGTCTCTTACGTGCTCCCGTAGTTACTCTGGATTGTAGGGTATGATGCCATAAACTGAGAACCCTGAGATATGAAGGACAACAGTATAACAGTTTTTAGGGGGAATCAGTATTCAGAGGGTGATTCATTTGTAGCATTGTACAAACCTTGGTGTGGAAAATATTTTCATATCCTCTCTTGCCTCACAGAAACTGTTCTTTTACCTTCATTTGTAGAATCCTGGCAAGCAATTCTCTTATGCTTATATTGATTTGGGCTCATATGGTATGTGCCCTTTTGAAATAGCACATATTTTATAAAGGGGGAAAGGTTATTTAAAGTAAAAAGCCTCTCATAAACTCAAATGATTGATGCTGTTGAGGCCTCCCAAAGTTTATTATTACTGCACAAAGAAAGGACAGAAAAGAATGGAGAGTTTATTCACAGCTCCTGCTACCCACTTGAACAGAGGTTGTTTGGATTACTGACGGTTTGAAGTATAGAATAACAGATCAACAGAGTAATGGTCTGGTGATATATTAATGGACAGCCCATGATGAATGGAGGGGAGGCTTTATGAGAGCATGCAAGAGAGAAGAAATATTTATGGCAGTGGGGATGCCATCTGTACCTCATACTGGATGAGATGACGTCTTTGGCACATTGCTGTGTCTGCTATATGGAGTCATGGCGGGCTTACTGTAATGCTACAAAATTTATATCCTGTTAAATCCATGTAAACAGTTTTTTTTATTTTAGAAGCATATCATCCTGACTTATTCATGTATCTCTTTATGAGTCCTAGCTGAATGCTTGGCTAGTGGACTCAAGCTATAAATAGTGACTGCGTAATCCTATTGTCTACTTGTGCCACTGTAGTAACTGCTGCGCCACCACCATGCTGTCACCAAGCATACAAACCTAACCAATTTAGGTGGATTTTAACTAAGAGGAAAGTAGGATTGGTGGTGCTGGTACATGCTATATCTTTTCCTCCTTCCCAGGGCAAAATGATGGCAGCATGTTCAATATCCTGAGTAATTTCTTTTGGAAAAAATTCTGTTTTGGGGTACCTTGAATGGCAAATGATGTCCAAGTTGCTTCTGACTCCAGAATTTATTTCCTTCTTGACATCTCCCAACTCAGCCTCAGTACTTTTGAGTAGTCTACCAGAGAAAAACCTTGGTTTTTTCCCAAGTGCTCTAGGGGTAGCAGGATCACTGAGAGGAAGGTAGAGAGTTAATAAATGGAAGAACCAACCCAGCAGGGCATTCTCTGACCAAGGGCTTCAGTCTGAGTTACAGACAGCCGTCTGGCATCCCCAGCAGGGTTCAGCAAAAAAGCACCAGGGTTAGGAATCAATGCTGAAGCATTTTAGCCTAAACCCTTTTGAGTCCTGCTAAGTCAGCTATTCATTATAAGAACTTCTTCTTGTCTAAAATAGGCCAGTTTGCTTGCCTAACAGGAGGACAGGCAAAAGGAAGAGAAAAACATTTCTTTGGCAGTCAGAGAATAAGTTATGTTAGCTCTGCAGTTTTCCTTCAGAAAATTTTCCGTCCCTTTCTTTTTAATTCTTCTTTTCTTTGTCCCTGATTTTCATCCTAAAGACAGGTTTACGTGGTCAGAACTGAAAAAGAACAAATAATACATTAATCATGGGATGTGCTTTCATATGATACTACTGTGTTCTTCACAACAAAATGCAAAAAAAAAGTCGAACGGGTTTGATCAAGTTTGATTTCAATTATATTTAACAACAGGTTATGAAACCTACACCTGAGCCTACCTGAAACCTACCTTTGGTAAAGGTAGTTGGATTGAGAGCTTTTTAGATTGCAGCACAGTCTGTAGTGGTGTTTATGGAACACATGGTAGGGCTCTGCTCTGCAACTGAATAATAACTATTTTACCTCCAATCTGGGCATGAACTATGAAGTGATGGGCTCTAGTGGAGGAAATGGGGCACTAAGAGCACAGTCCTAACCATGTCTACTCAAATGGAAGCCTCATTGTGCTCAATGGGTCTTACTCCCAGAAAAGTGTCTTTAGAGGTGCAGCCTAAAGCTTTAATTAATGTGGGGGCAGGTGGGTTGTTCCAGGGTGTGGGGTTGTTTCTAATATGTTTTTAAATATTTTAAATATATATTGATTGTGCGTTTTCCTGCTATTACAGGAAAACTGCTGTTATTTCCTGCTATTCCTGCTATTTCCTGCCTTGGGTACACTTGTGGAGAAGGCAAGATATATCTTATAAATAAAATAAATACACTTCACCTGCTGCACTTCGATGGACATGAGTGGTCATAATAACAATGGCAGCCTGATTGATGTGTGTCTGATGTGTGTCTGATGGGTTCAACCCTGTATGAAGAGCTGCTCTGGCTCTTTAGTGTTGGTTAGCACAACTGGGATAGTAAGTGAGAAAAGAAGGAGGTATGTGTCTTATGACTTTGTGAAACAACCGACTGTGAAATCCTAAGTGTATCTACTCAGAAATAAGTCCCATTGTGTTCAATAGTATTTATTCCCAGGAAAGTGTCGTTAAGATTGCAAGGGTGCAGTCCTAATGTACTCAATGGTACAACTCAATGGTCTTCCCATTCCTGTGGTGATGTAGAGAGGGAAGCGCATGTCTGTGCACTGGCCTAACTCTCCTCCTGAAGGGGCGCAGAAGTGTCTTCTGGCACTTTTGTAAGACTCCCAGATCAGCACAATACTTTTGCCAGGGCTTAAGCCAGCCTAACTGGAGTTTAGAATTGCAGCCATATTCTCTCAACATACATTGCTTCAGATAGATAAGTTATGCTTTCCCTCTACTTTTGAAGTTTATATTAGCAGTCTCTCTCTCTCTCTCTCTCTCTCTCTCTCTCACACACACACACACACACACACACATAAAGAGAAGGAAATTTAATTACAGGAGCAAAAGGGGTTTAGCCACTTTACTTTTTGTGACATTGGTCTTTGTTCTCATTGATTGCCCTCTTTGAGGTCATGATTTCTCTAAAGTGGGATTGCATAGAATTGTACTGTAACATAGATGTGAGTAGTGAAGACTTAACATTAATTTTTGATTGCTATTAACATTTGTGTAACATATTTGCAATTGAGACATACTCCCAAATCCAGACTAACTACAGGAGCATGTAAGAGACTTTACGTGCACTCATAGTTACTGCACCACCTAGTGAAAACCTATGGGAAATTCATATTGGAACCAGTGGTGGGCACCAGCAGGTTCGCACCTACTCTATAGAATCGGTTCTTAACAAAAGATAGTACATATAAAGTTTAAAAATAGCCATTTAAAAGTGGCTGCCAGATGGACAGAGAACCGGTTCTTAATTTCTTTGAAGCACATCACTGATTGGAACCCAGATTAAGTTGTTCTTATACCGGAGCAGGAACTCCCTGTAGTTACTCTGGATTTTGCCCATAAAGAGTGAAGCAACCCTCAGACAGCTCCCACTGTACTCTATCATAGTATCTAAAGAAGGGGTATCAAACCCATTTCATACAATGGGCTAAACAGCATTCATGATGCCAGCTGACGGGTAGAAGTTATGTCATGCAGGGTGACCAGATGACCGGAAAAACCCGGATTTGTCCGGATTTTTAGCCTCCTGTCCGGGTGTCCTACATTTTGGCATCATTGTCCTACATTTTGGCTTCATTTTGAAACTTTGTGATAGTGCACAGTACCCCATCATGCCATATGTCGTTGGATTCATATTGAAGAGCAGAATCCAATGCAAAAATGAGTTTTGAGATATCTCATTCCTATCAAAAGTTATGGTCAAAAAACCAAAAAACAAAAAAATACATTTTTTGGCAATTTTTTCCAGCGGGTAGGAATTTTGACCTAGGATTAGGAATTTGGGCCTTGGGGTTCAGGAATTTTGGGTTTGGCATCTGGTCACCCTGATGTCATGACATCACTAAGCAGGTGAAGACCCGAAATAAGCACTTTTTTCACTTAGGAACTCATTAGCTGCAAATGAGAATACACAATGAGAATACACAAATCTTGAGCTTTTAGATATTTTCAACATTTGGGATATTCCAAATATCTCTTGTCACCCTTTCAGCCGTGACTTAGGCACACCTCAGCAGCTGAGGTGTTTCCAACTCAACACGGAGGTGCTATGGCACCACAGTAATGTCAATTCCTTTGGATGCCACTTCTGGTCATTACCTCCCTTCTAGATGGTCCCAGACAGATTGTCATTCTCAGAAGGGGGTCCCAGACTGAAATGCTCGAGAACCATTGCTATAGTGTATCCACATGATCCAAGCTCTCCAGAAAAAATATAAATTGTATTTTTTGAAATGGGGAGGGAAACCATTTGGCAACTCTGGCACACATTTTGTGAATGGGGATGAACATGCGGGACAGTTATAGTAGCTGCTTATGTTAGCATCAGTTGATTACATGTTTTCAAATGACATTACTTATCCTTAGTGTCTTTTCACAGGAATGATTAAATATTCAAATAAACAAATAGGTAGCAAGAAAACAAGCATATGGATATTTTCACAGAATTGTTTTAACCACAAAATACATTGATTAGATTGTGGTGTTTTTTTTAGCTAGTTCATCATAAATGAAATAAAGGCCTACTCTCACTCGTCTGTTAATGATTAAAAAGGAGCTTCCCCCTCAACACTGTCTTAAGAATTCAAGCTGGATACCGACAGCCTAGCAATTTCATAAACAATTTCCTTCCATTTGCTGCAAATCAAAGATTTCATTCCACTCTGGGATTTTCCTTTGCAGCCTTGTCCCATCTGTAAAGTTATTTAAGTGTGGTTGCCATTCCTTGAATCTGTTTCCTCAACAAGGAATGTTTCACATTAAGCCAAAACAATAGCCTCAGTTGAGCTCTGGAGTTGTAAAACCAACAAAGCCTTGATACAGAAGCTGTCAATTCAATCTCACCCCTTCCTTTTCAGGAACCGCAGCCATAATTGAGAAATATTTTCACTTTTCATCAGAGAAAGAACCAGAACAGTCTGTATTTCCATTACATTGTGTGATCTTTGATCTGTTCTGAAAAGTGATTTCCCTGCCCTGAACCCACACAGAACATGTCAGGAACTCCAAGAGGAATCTTTCATGTCGAAAAGGAAATGAGGAGATGCATGAGACCTGGTTCTAGCAAGGACTCTGTAGCCATCTCTGTTATTTAGGTGGTGTGGACAGAAATAGAGTAACAGCATTTGTGTATCAGACTGGTATACTATCCTTTCTTCAAGGATAGCACACATCAGTTTAATGTATTTTATCGTATGAGTCACATATCAATGGGACAAAAGTATTAGGCACATGCTTGGATATTAAGACTCTCCAAAACTAAAGGTACAAATGTAAAGAACAAAACCAGAAACCCTACAACTTGTGAATAGGCCTTGTGGTATGTTGATGTTAAGATTATTCAGGTACATAGCCAGAAGGCAGGCAGGCAGGAAGGAAATTGCCCGTTTGGTGGACATGAGCTAGGCAATATTGTTCTTGACAGACCCTCACTCATTGCTTTTCCTTGCAATGAATATTCAGGCACTGTTTTGGAAACTGGAAGCTGCATCCGTTATGATTGCAAGCCATTGCTAGCTAACCACTGATAGCCATTATGATTGCTAGCCATTGGCATCCTTATTCTTCATGTATTGGTCTAAACCCTTTTAAAATAATCTTAAACAGCCATTGGCATATCCTGTGGCCAATGTGACAAATTAATCATGGAAATTGGAAGCACAATCCTAACCATCACTACTCAAAAGTAAGCCACATGGAGCATCTTCCACCTGATCATCATTTTGGATGGAGTGTAGGTGATGCAAAAGATGAGGGAATGCTGGAGGAATGGTTTATTAAAAAGTTTATTTTACATGGGAGGGATGGGGGCCTGAACTAGGGGGTGGCGGCAGGGGTGGCCCTGGGTGCCAGATGGGCAGGCAACAACACTGGTTGGGGCTTACATCGGCCTAACTGGGGATTAGGATTGCAGCTTTAGTTGAGAAAGAAAATGCTGGGATTTTTAAAAATGGTTGTCAGTTTAGGTAAAAAATGTTTAAGGGAAAAAATAAGTGACTGGACTTTAAGACTTCACTAATGCTATAACTTACAGATAGAGATTTTTTATTTGTTTTGTTTCAAATAATTAAAAAACATTACAGTATTTAAAAAAGATAACTTAGGAGCACTGTGACTAACAACATAGCGAAATAATTTTTTTTTGTAAAAGTTAACATCCCATCTGTGCTACCACTGCAACCAAAGCTTAAGCTTCTAAGGGAATGAAGTAGTACCACGAGCCTTGTCTTAACTTGCAGTGCAGTGATAAATTTTATAACATGCCTCCCAAATGCTTGAATCTTCTCTGTGATGGGAAAAACATGGGGGATATCAGGGAAATCCTTTCCATTTCATAAGAGTTATTGCTTCAGCTCTAGTGCCATCATGAATTCTGGCATTCATTGAAATGAAGGCATCTGGAATTTGGTTTATAGAACAAAAATAACAGTGGCTCTGGTGACTGATAAGAAAGCTTTCAGTTTTCTTTGATTCAAAACAAATGGAAAGGAGGAGAACTTTTTTAATGGAAATTTACTAAGGATAGATGTACAGTTATGTCCTGTACAACTCTATTAACACATACCGGATAAGTGACTAGCCCATTAAGCATAAAACAGGGAAAATAGAACTAACATTATTTCAGTGATCAGAGAAAATTGGACAAGTATGTGTGTTAATGTTACCTAAATTTTCCAAGTCAGAACATTTATAGTATTTCTATAGTATTTTGTATTCCTAATTTTTGCATTTGCACAAAGGCTTTGGTGTTTGTTCAAAGGCATTGAACAGTCAGTTTGGATGTGGGTTGTTTGGAGAATTTTCACACAGTGAGATGCTAAAAATAACACATTAGAGTTTCTGTCCCACTTTTAAGCCATGTGGGAACATTTAATGCCACACTGGATGTGGAGAATCCATGCATCAAATCCACGCTGTAGAAAATACAGGTACTGAACTGTCTAGCCACTTAAGAAAAACTGGGTGTCAGCTTACCTTCTTCCTCCACCTGATCATCATTTTGGATGGAGTGAGA
The DNA here is from genome assembly GCA_030015325.1 of Cryptoblepharus egeriae. Taxonomy (NCBI): domain Eukaryota; kingdom Metazoa; phylum Chordata; class Lepidosauria; order Squamata; family Scincidae; genus Cryptoblepharus; species Cryptoblepharus egeriae. The sequence goes on along the minus strand of JAREYC010000002.1, from coordinate 68,172,344 downwards.
GTGATGCAAAAGATGAGGAGAGAATACTGCTAGGAATGGTTTCTTGATAGGTTTCTTTTACATGGGAGGGATCGGGAGGAGAGGGGTGTGCAGCCAGCACCCATTTGGTTCCTAGGTTTTTCCTTCCTTTCTGATCCAGACTCTGACATGGGGCCAAGAAGCCAAATTCAGGATGATGACCTCACTGGAACAATCTTCTTCTTCACCACTGCTCTGCAGCTTAATGTCCACACAGTCCCAAAGAACACCAGTTTGGAGAGGGTTCTGAACATTATCCTGCTCAGGTAACACACTCAGAAAAGGTGAGGTTAAGAAGACTCAAGAGACAGTCCTCACTAGGATCTGGACCAGATGTATTTCCAAGAGACAATGAGCACAATCCTAACCATGTTTACTCAGAAGTAAGCCTCAATGTGTTCAATTTATCTTACTCCCAAGAAAGTGTTTTAGGATTGCAGCCAATGATTATACAAGACTGAGAAATGTGGCACCTGATGAAATTATCTGAACAGTTCTCTGAAATTTTCTGTTCCCATTATAGGAAACCTGCTTTTCTCCATCCTTGACTTTCACTAAGGCCATATATTGAAAGGCTCCTGTGTCAATCCCATATCCACTGATTCATTTATCCATTAATTGTGTCCAGGCCCTCCCCTGCACGATCCTCTCCGGGGGGGGGGGGGTTTGCACATGGAGTGTGTGATGTACATTGAGTGAGATGCACAAGGTGTGTGTGATGTGCATGGGGGGCTGATGCGCATGGGGGGATGTGCAAGGGGGTGATGCACAAGAAGCTGTTGCACATGGGGTGTGTTGCATATGCGGGTGTGATGCACATAGGAGATGTTGCACATGGGGGTGATGCATGTGGGAGGGTATTGTGCATGGGAGATTATGTGCATGGGAGGGTGATGTGCATGGGGAAGATGATGTGCAATAGGAGTATGGCATACGGGGGGGTAATTTCCTCCATATTTCTCTTCCACTTTTCCAGTCCCATTTGCCAGTATGTGAACACAATCTCCACAAAATTTGGATTCTCCCTGTTTTTTGGGACACGTGGCAACCCTACTTATAAAGCATAAGGAAATCTGCAAAATCCCATATCCATGGTTTCAGCTGTGTATGGGAGGGGGGAATTCCAGAATGTAACCCCTGTGGATAAAGGGGGCATGCCTGTATTTCTATACTCCTCATCAACAACAACAAAAATAAATTCACAAAGCAGGTTACATAATCAAAGAAATGAAATAAGGGTTCCTTTTTTCAAAGAAACTCACAATCCTTAAAACAACTACCTTCACCACCAGTAGTCACTGGAATAGGAGCTGCTGAGATGAAAAGGATCAGCCTCTCTTCCACTATTCAATATAAGACAATCATCATGTAAAGGGTACCTCTTTGCCCAGTTAGCAGGGGCAAAATACAAACAAGAAAACATCAGCCCATGAAGTCACATGAATCTGTTATGGGACGTTCTCACTGGTTACTATGGTTTGAGACAAAATACCTGCTTTCTGTAAAATCAGGCATCTGGAAAACCAAGTGGAGAGGCTTAGAAGCACACAGACACAGTCCTCAGCGGCCAGCCCACTCCCCTTCCCCTGCTGTGTCTTAATATCCCAATTCAATTTGATGCCATATGAATGCATTGGAGAGGGCCAAAGAAACTCCCAAGCTTTGATCTCTCAATTCAGCAGTCAAACTAAGATGAAAACGGGGAGGTCGAATGATGATCATCACTCTGTAGGAGTCAGAGGCCTCCATGCAAGGAAGCTAAGACCCAAAGAACAGAGTTTTATGTAAGAGAAAGAGTGGCTAATAGACAGGGAGAGTGCCCCGACTTTCTAAGTCCAATGGTGAGAGGCCTCTCTTCTTTGTATGCCTTTTGCTGGACTGTGCAAAAGGCACACAGTGATGGAGGCAATTATGCTTTCTTCATTTGTTCAGTGCAGAATATATTCCACAGCCTTGTTCACATGAACTGTTTCTGTGAGCTTCAATTTTTCTCAAGGCAAGTGAAGCTAGAGAGAAAGCGCTGGCAGTGAGGAACTGAACAACTCTGTTGCATTGCCAGCCAATCATCTTTTCTTGCTTCTACCACCACTGTAACTAGAAGCTGAAATCACTGATTCTTTCTCAGGCCACCTAGAAGGTGTAGGTGAAACGCAATTCTTTCTGGCACTAAAGTCAAGGTCCTATTTGCTCTACTTTCTGGTTGCAAAGTTGCAAAGCAACCAGCTGGGCCTAGTTATAGGATGGCTAGTCCTATGACGATAACTTCTGTGCTGACATTGGGCCAGATGTGGTTTTGATGAAGACACAAGGCTAGTGATCATCTGCATATATGTCGATTCATAACCACATAGAAGAAGATTGGCATAAACCAGGCTGGCAGCCACCTCTGTAATTGTGGTTTGTGATCTTGGAAACCGCTGCATGCTGGCCATGTGTGCAGCCAAGTTCACAATAGTTCTATTCCATGTGCGTTTGTACAAGCATTCAAGACAACTCTCAGAATTCATCAGAATGAGAAATTTTCTTATCTATAATACCCATGAATTTTTCTGTAATAGAAAAATTCCCCCCTGCATACTTGGGGGCGGGGAATTAGCATTTGTGGAGGTTTCAGTTGGTAAAGGACCAATTTCTCCCTTACACAGGGGGAATCCTCCATAGCATGAAGAGGTCTCTAGTGAAAGCACTAGTAAAGTCACTAGTTGAGGTCTTTGCAGACTTGAGTAATGGGACTGGGTCCAAGACAGGGGATAGGATTTGCTGTCACTGAACTTGCCCCTTTCCCAGACCTAATCTACCCATTTCATCTCCACTGCCTTCCCAATTCTCCCTCCGCCACCCCTATTCTGCCCTCCCTTCACCCAGTGCCTTTTTCCTGACAACATACTTGCATGCACAGAATGTCTATGGCCACCTGTGGACACTCCAGCTGTATTTGCCTCCACACACTGTCAAAGTGCCTTTTACAACTGCCATAAAGGATTTAACACAGGTGGGACACTCACTCTGCCAGTGTTGCAGGGCAGTCCATACACTTGTGCTGCACGTCTACCACCAGTATATAAACTCAAAAATGCAAGCATCGTGTGCAAATTCAGATTACAGCAGATGAAAATGAATCTTTCCCCCATATGACCTGGTCCTACCTGATCCAGATGAATGGTTTCATTGAAAAAAAACCAAGCTTCTGCTTACATTGCACATCTAATCTAACCCTAGGTCTGGATCAAAAACATCTCTCTCTTATATACATACACAGAGAGAAATTATATCCTGGCTGCTCTTGGGTATAGCAATTGCTTTGCGTGCAGAAAGTTCCAGGTTCAAGTCTGGCATCTTCAGGTAAGATTGAAGACAGATTGTGTGTAGGTGTATGTGTGATGTACAGGCACATTCCTGAAACAGAGGTTTGTAACCAAACTGGCTTGATGGGAGCCACTTTTCAGGAGCTCCAATCACAGAATACAGATATCACCTATACTGTAAATATGGCTTTTAAAAACACCAATTTTTTTTTCTTTTTCAGAACAGATGCTCTTTACCGAAGTCACAGATCAAAGCAAGAGATCCCTCTGGTGGCCAACCGTTTGAATTACCATTATGATAATCAGTTTCACCAAATAATTATGGTACTTACTATATAGGAAATGTTATTTTTGGGTATCATAGAATCATAGAGTTGGAAGGCACACACAAGGTCATCTAGTCCAACCCCTTCCTCCTAGAGCATCTCCAGCACATGCCTGTGGAACCTCACTCCAGTGAAGGAGTATCAACCATATCCCTTGGCAATCTTTTTCATGCTGAACCATCCTGAGAATCAAGAATTGTTTTCCGAGTCATGTCCACCATAATCTCCTGTTCTTACAGTTTGTAACACAGACATTGCAGTAGGCACTGGAACACAGACTGTCATTCTTGTGCTGTATCCAGCACATGTTTCAGATGCTGCTACCATGGGAAGGGGAGGCTCGTCCCCTTCTCTATAGTGAGGCTGCAGCAGCCTCTATGGGTCTACTTAGACTTGTGCCTGCACTGAAGGTAACTTAAGTCTGAGCATACCAGACTGGCCATAAGCCACTTATCTCTTTATAGCTCCCTGACTGCCAAGGAGTCTTCTTAGTCCTATGCCAGCATTAGGTTGGCACAAGTCAGAGGAGTCTCAGGGAGCATGCCAGGCAGGCCAGGAAAAAAGGGACAGGGTCCCTGTGTGTTTGACTGCGACTCTGTGTTGTTTTTCTCCTCCTGACTTTGAACTACTTGTTGACCATCATGTTTTTCCATGATCCTCATGTGAACTGCACACAATCAGCTCCAGCCACCATCACTGGGTGACCCAGTGGCAAATGCTTGGGACTTTGCAGCACATCTTGGAAGTGTGTCGCACTAAGAATGATGGCAACAGATTGTGAAATCTGCTGCCTTATGTCCCCAGCAGAATTGAAGCACTAAGCATACTGAAAACATTTTATTGAACAACATATTCCATACAGAGACACAAAACCATGCATATATTGGTAAATTATCATGAAAAAACAAGAGTATTTGAGAGGTCGGTGACCAATGTTCTATCCTTGGAGAGGGAAATTAAAAAATGCCATCCATGCTCATTTCAAAACACATGGACTCCTGATGTTGCCTAAACTTCCTTGTCTTTGTTTCAACTTTCTCTGATGTCCCCACCCTCAGTGCAACATCTTGGCAAGACTGACCAGGGAAGCCCGCTTCAGGCTGTTGGGAGGGTACGAGCCAAGACAAGGAGAATGCTGGGCTGTCCACATGTTTTAGTTGTCCAAGGTCAGCTATTGTTCAATGTGTTATAAATAACCATATGTTGGCAATAACTCTTTACCCACTTCCACCAGACCGATGGTTAATGAGAGCTCTTTAACTGTTATTTTCCTGAGGCAAGGAAAGTGAAAGAAATGAGGATCACACTCCAATGAAGTGGGGTAGCCTGTCTTCTTGTGGTGCTCCATGGTGTTCCCTCATATCCATGACAAGCCCAGTAACCAGGGAATTAAGCCACCACACCAGTTCACACCACACCACACCAGAGACATGGAATTAAAACTGGGTGGTTGTTCAGAATAAGGGGTTCAGTGGTTATGAGGTACTTAGCTTTTGATGATATGAGTGATATGTTATCTTCCCCTTTTCCCTACAGTAGTCTGTACAGTAAAACCTTGGATTGAGAGCTTTTTGCAAGACAAGCAAACATTTCTAATAAATGTTTATGTTAGAAGCAGTCTTGCAATACCAGCAATAAAAAAGTCCAGGCCAAAATACAGCAGGTTTTGCTGCTCCACTATCACCCACTCAGCCTTTCCTGAGAGATCAGCCTATGCATGTCTACTCTGAAGTAAGCCTATTACAGTCAATGGGGCTCACTCCTATGTAAGGGGAGCTATGGAAAGGATCTGAGATACCTCGCCTTGAATGTCTACGCTAAAGGAAGCCCTATTATAATCAGTGGAGCTCGCTCCTGTGTAAAGGGGAAGATTGCAGCCTGTGAGACTAATGCTGCAATCCGAAAGACACTTCCCTGGGTGTAAGACCCACTGAACACAATGGGGCTTACTTTTGAGTAGACATGGTTAGGATTATGCTCAATATGCAGGTTAATTTGTTTTATTTTTCTTTATATTTTGTATTTTATTTATTATTTTGTATTATATTGCAGCATTGTAATCATTTTTCTGTGACTATTTCTGGGTTGTGGAACAAATTGTCTGAGTTTTTTTTTGATAAAATTTGCTTTGATATACAAGCGTTTTGCTTCCAGAATGAATTTTAGCTGTAAACCAACGTACCATTTATTTTGTTTGTAATTCCTTTTCATTTCTTTATTTAAGGGATTTATATTTATTTCCCATGCCAAATCAAATGCCCAAGGTGGCTTACATAGCTTTTATACTTTTGTCCTCCCAACAATTCTTCAGGCAGCTCTTCCAGATGGAATCATTCATGGCATGGGCATTCATCACATGCAGCATCAGAGAATGCCTTCTAAACTTCCAGCAGTTTCATGACAGCCAAATTCTAAACAGGTTGCAAACACACAACTTCAAGTATACATGCTTGGCCATAAAAACCAGAGTGGTGGACAATTTAAGTAGTGTGGGTCATTCCATTCAGTGAGCATATGCCAGAGAGTGAGCATGAATTGGGAAATGTGAATCTGATGATCCCTCAGTTGGTCTTAGCTCCTGTGTGGATCTCAAAGTGTATTCCTAGTTTTTAAAGATACAGTATTTTTTGGTACAATGTGGCCCCTAAATTAAAGCAATTTAAGGGATTTTCAAACATAACTTTGTACACAGTTATCATGTGCTGACTTTTATAATCTATCTTGGGCGATGGACACAGAATAGGTCTTCTTTCCAGGAACCAAGAGTCTCATCTCTGATGATTTCCAGATTCATGGAAGAAACTTCCAGATTCAAATGGCAAAATGCTGGTCTTCTTGAAAATGGCAGCTTTCATTTTTTTACCACAAGTTTGGGCTGTATCAGTTGCTCCAGTATTTTCCCAATTCCGTAGAGAGAATACTTGGCCTCCACATATTGTCTTATTTGTCCACATTGCTTTGCTTTTCCTTTCCTACCAAAAATATTTTTTCAAGGGTCTTTTTGTTAAATAAATTGATTGTAAAATTCTGTCAGCAGATTGCATGCCTTCTAAACCTGAGCAAAGTGGAATTAAGGGTGAAGGTTTAATTGCCTCATTTCCAGTGAGCATCAGGGCTGAATGTGGTATTTAGTGACTATTCTGCCACGATCATGTAATCCACGAACGTAATAGAACACTTTTAGGATCCAGACTCTTAATTACAATGAAAATGCTTTAAAAGCCCTAACTGCATCAATTAGAGCATTGGCTGCTATTATAACCTCAGTGTGCAGTTTAGCATACATAGTGGGCTCCCACAATCTTGCCAAGTCACAAGAGATATAATTACAGCACATCCTTACCTTTTAAGCTTCCTGATGAGACGTTTTCTGTTTGGAATCAATGCCTGCCATCATGCCTGTTGAAATTTCCTGAGGAAGTAGTTAAAGAGTACTATAAAAATGGGACTAATTTAGGAGGCAAAAGAAACCTTGCTTTTGATTCCAGGAACACATGGCATCAAAGGAAACTGAACAGCCCGATCCTCCATAGGTCTTGCCAGAAGAATTCTCACTGGAGCAAGTTGGGTGTGGCTTGTTCATAATTACAGGCATGTACTCCTATGCACCGGTGTCAAGCCTCATGTTCGGAAAGGAGGGGAGGGATTGGACAAAGAGGGAGCAGACAATTACATGGAAAACAGATCCGAAAAGAATGCATTTAACAAGCATGAGTTGAGGCAAATTCATTTTGCTTACAAGACAAAAATTGCCAAGCAAGAAAGAGAGGAAGCAATAGTGATGAATGTGCATTTGCCCAATACCTTTGGTATTGAAAACCACAGCACACTGGAAGAGGAGTCAGACCATACTATGGAAGCAAAGAGCAGCCACAAAGTTCATATTACTTGGTTGTAGTGTAGATCCTCAATTCCCAAGTAGCTGTAGAATTCTCTTCTGTTTAATGGAACGCTCATCTTCCCCGGGGCTGTGGGTGGCACAAGTGGTTAAGACACTATGCTTATTAACCAGCAGGCCAGGGTTCAAGATATTGGCTCTGCCTTTCCATTGGACTATTTCAGTGGGGTGGAGAGGGGGGATTTGCTCCTTGGGTAACAGCCTATCCTCCATATCAATCTAACCCAGGCCTTCATGCTTTGCATGCAGCATATGCAGCACCAAGCACGATACCATAGTCTCTCAAGACTGATGGATGCCTGCATGCCTGCACCTGCCCCGGTTAATAACACAATGATTGATCTCCAATCCTGATAATCTTTTAGCTTCTGTGCTTCCTCCACCTTTACATTTCATTGTAACTAAAATATAAACCATGATGTAGAATGTCTATGAGGCAGCAATCAATCTACCCTTAGGATTTCCTATCATAATTAAAAGCATATGTGTGGTATCCTGTTTAAAAAAATCTGTAATATTTTCCCAAATGCAGTCATATACACGTTAGCATCAAGTCTAATATTTCAAAAAGAAAATATTGAAAATGAACCCACCTGAAATTGGTTCACAATCTACCTTGTGGGTCCTGGCTCACAGTTTGAGAAACACTGAAAAATTGCTATATACTAACAAATCAAATAGCGTAATCAAATAGTGAATGGTTTCGTGCATTTATAGGATATTTAATATGAAATTTTAACTCATAAAAGCAGGCCTCAGTCAGTCTTGAAAGACTATGGTATTGTGCTCGGCGCTGCATACACTGCATGCGAAGCACGATAGCCTGGGTTTTTCGTGCTTCGCATGCAGCGTTTGCAATGCCGAGCTCGATACCATAGTCTTTCAAGACTGACGGAGGCCTGCTTTTTTTTAACGCATAGGCTTACAAACAACAAAAATGAAATACCTAATATTTCACATATATGTTTATCTGGCACTTCCTTCTTCTTCAAAAATATGGGATTTTTTTTTCTCTTTGCCTGGCTAGACATCCACATGTTTGGGGCTGCAATCCCTACCACACTTCCTAGAAGTAAGTACTATTGAAATCAATTAGTCTTACTTCTGAGTTGACAGGCTTAGGATTGCACTATAAATCAGTCAGTGCAATGGTTCTGTGAAGACCTACTGAGGACCGCTCAGTACTTAAAGGGTATTATTCCAAGAGCTCTTTGGAAGATATTTACTATGAGCACAGTCCTATGTCGGAAATAGGCCAGTCCCTTGCGCCAGCCAAGGGATGTGATAAAAGTGCCATAAAAAACTTTTACGCCACTCCTGGGCACAGATATACACTAGTCTCTCTACACCACCTCACAAGTTTGCAAGGATGGTGAAGACAGTGAGTTGCGAGATGTCTGGAGACAATAGGGAGATGGCAGGAGGGAAATCATCATCATCATCTTCCTAGAGTTATTCTCACTCAATGACAGGGTATGCTTTTTGATAAACATAGGTTTAACACAACTGAAATTTACTCCAACTGATGTGTAGCTCCATCTGTTGTTGAAGGTTTTTTTATGGAGGTATTACATCTATCAAATGGCAGGACATAAATAAGCATTTCTTCTTCAGTGTATGGGTATTAAAGGAAGAACATTTGAGCCACTGTGAAGTGTGATGCAACTGAGCAATAAACAGACATACATGAAGAGGGCAGGTTATTGTGAAAAATACAACAGAGTTGTGGCTTGTAGACAACAATGTGACAAAGAACATGTTCTCCCTCCTTCTGTTTTGAATCTGTCTTATAGAGAGCGAGAACAAGCATCATCATTGTTCCCTGGCTATATTTATGCGCGTTGTGGGGTTTACAGCTTGTGTTTTATTGTTAACATTAATTTCAAGAGTTTAGTAATACTGCTCCGACAAATTAATTTTGTACAGGCATCAAATGGGTTTTCGAAAGAATCATTAGATATGATTCACTGCACACTTTAAGAGGAATGAAGGGAAATGAAATTGTTTCACTGACAAAATTAAGATATAGTCACAGCTCCTTTATTAAGAGCACAATCCTAACCGTGTCTACTCAAAAGTAAGACCCATTGTGTTCAGTGGGTCTTACTCCCAGGAAAGTATCTTTAGGATCGTAACCTAAATCACATGGCACCTAGTTTAGGCATAGTCAGAGGTAATTTGTCCAAATTTTCTCTTTCCACTCACCTAACCATACTAGAGGCTTTTAAAGACTTCATTATGAAATTAAATGTCAGGTTCTTTCAGTTGTCCATAATGTCTTCCAAAATTTCTATTTACATGGGAAGTATTTGCCATGTTTCCCATTTGCAAAATTAAATCCATACACTTCAATATTTTGTGACATTTGGCTGACATTGGATACATTCAGACAATCCTCCAACATGAGTCTGAATGATGTGAATGATCTATGGGTTTGCAGGATCCCTTGTCTGCCTCAACTTTCACATGTTTTCTGTCCCTATCTTTTGGGCCTTTTATGAAACAAGAATGAGCATTGTGCTGTCATAAAAGGACCAGCAATGGTGCAAGTGTTGCGCCACTGCCAGGCCAGGTGCAGGTGCGCTGCAAAGAGGCAACATAACCCAAACACCATCCCACCTAACATTGGTAAGTCTGCAGTGGACCTGCTTCCTGGGAAAGGAGGTGGAGGTGGATCCCAACTGCACCAGCACATTCCTGGATCTTATGCCGTCTTATGTACTTGTGTCCTCCAATTTTCTTTCCTCCAACCGACACCAGCGCAAAATGGTTTCAAGGGCACCCATTGGTGATCAGGCAGCCTACTGGAGGCAAGTAAAAATATTTCAATTTAGTTCCTGCAGGAGATTCTCTAGATTCTATTAAAAGTTATAGCCAAATTATAGCATTGCCCCACCTGCTGCATGAGAGGAGGTTCATCATGAGAGTGACACACTGGCCTTTCACAGGCAAACCCCCCTCCTCAAATCTAGGAAAATCAAACAGCACATGGTCTCTTCAAAATGAAGCAGCACATCAAGTAGAACATGGGCTGTTTGGCAGACATGGTAATCTACCTTCTTTTGTGAAATGAAATCAGGCTAAAAAACTCCCAAAACACAGAAGATGTTTATTAAAAAGTTGTAACATTATCAAAACAATGGCAGGAAGAGAAAATGATTAAAAAACCAGGTGCTGATAACTCAGCAAAAGGAGAAAAAGGTCAGGGACGGCAACGGTTGGCAAATGTGTTAAAGTGCTTGCAGCACATGAAACCGCATTTGACACAATTTCTCTGGGCACTTTCCTTTCTCTGCTTAATCAGTCGGTTCCGGGTTCTTGGTCCTCAGGCCTATGTGTTAGCTAGGTGGATGGGCTGGCCAGCCCCTGAGAAGCATCAGGTATTTTGTAAGGTGGATTTGGGCTAACCATACTTCTTTCAAGCAGTGGTTTGATGCAGAAAGAAGTAGGGTTATGATCTTGCTATTCCTCACCTGTCACCTGTGTTCTTGGGGTCACCTGAGCCACTTCACACCCCAATGAGTAGAGATGTCTGTTTCTGGTGTGTAAGACAGAATTACAGACTAAGGGCCCAATTGTATCCAACTTTCCAGCTCTGGTGTAGCCACTATGAGGCCGTGCAGTAAAGGAACACATGTTTCCATACCTTGAGAAGGCCCTGGTGACTGCCCCTCCACCACAGGATGCACATACAACCCACTGACAATTGACAATTGTACCAGCAATGGAAAATTTGATAGGATTGGGCCCTTAACTTACTGAATACAACAAGCTTACTTGTTTACAATGGGCTTAATGAATACAACAGGCTTACAGATTAAAGTATATAACAGCGTTTTCAAACATCCCTACCAAGGAGTTGATTCCAAGCTAGGTCCTTGCTTACCAGTCAGCTGGGGAAGAAAAAAAATGCTCAAACGATATAGATAATGGTGACTTCACCTGGATGACTCAGGGTGCAGTCCAGAGTAACTACAGGGAGTCCTTGCTCCAATGTAAGAACAATTTGCTCTGGATTGCAATATGAATTTCCCATAGGTTTTCACTAGGTAGTTCAGTAACTACGGGTACATGTAATGTCGCTTACATGCTCCTGTAGTTACTCTGGACTATGGGGTCAGTCAGCTCCACAGGATGCTAAAGAACACGGGTACAACTTTTGTTACATAAAGATCCAAAACTGGTGAAAAAAATTGGCCAAAAATAAATAAAAATCAGGGAGTTCCCAACAGAAGTACATAGTGTAACAGCAGTGAATAGTGTGAAGCAATAAATAATTTTAATGCAACAACATATTACATGTTTTTAATTTTTGTTTATTTATTGAATCAGAATGATAAATGCTTCGTTGGTTTATTGGTCAATATTTTGTAACCAATGCCACAGATGATATCACTTACTTAGCAAGAGGCAGCCCATTTGAAATGCCAAGTGTAATTATCAACTTTCTTTTTGACAATTTCACAAATATACCGGCAGTGAAAAATTGAGTTTCTCTTTTGTAATTTCCTGGCACTGGACTTGTGTTTTCCCTTATAAGCCCAAAAGCTTAATGCTCTTTCATTCTTTTATTTACAATTCTTTTCTGAAGTCAGAAGCACTGATCTCTGTAGAAGGGTGATGTCAACATTTAATAAAATAGCTTGATGGGATTAAAAGCCAGCATGATTGCACATGAGTGCAAAGATAATGTACAGGTCTATCTGGCTGAGATAGTGTGTTTGGTGATAATGATGTCAGTAAGAATAGCCAATTCTATATATCTGTGATATGTGGTTACCTACTCACAGTATTCAGTTTGTGGTGGGATTAGCACTCACTCTGAAATGCGTGCAACCCAATTGCAATTAATTATAATGTGATCAAAGGAGACTTCTCTTGCATAATCAGCAGAGGCATGACCTGGCTCCTGCCACATTGGATGCGCATCTGAGTCATGTAAATAGGGTGACTCTTACAAAAGCAAATGCGGATTGTTGGGAAATGCACAAAGGTGGTTGTGTACATTATCAGTGCCAGATTGCAGGAGCCCTGAGGCAAATTTCTTCCTTGAGCCTCCCCCCTGGCATTGAGCCCACCTTCTGATGGCACAACAACAACCACCCACCCAAAACACCACTTCTGAATGGCTGCAAAAGCTTGATCACAATTTGCAATCTAATTGTGAGACCAACCATGATAATCTTGAGCGTTTCTACATAGTTTGGCCCATAACTCAGTTTAATATGATCCTCAATATATGATCCTCAATGCTGAATATTCTTCAGATGTTTTCTGAGTCATCAAACGTTTCTAGAATACTCACCAAATATTTCATCTGACAAATCCAAACACACTTGAAGAACTGCCTATTTCCATATCTACCTGCCATTCTATTAGTGGAGGTTTTCCATTAGGAGCTTTAAAGCTCCTTAGGATGTTTCATTGACAGTAAACCTACTAAATCAATAAATACCATAAGAAACTGAAAATTTGATAACTGACATGCAGTAGTATTTCATATTTTACAGCATGAGAGTGAAAGTGAGCAACAATACTTAGTACTGATAGAGATCATTGGAATGGGCTGTAGTAGGTCAGTAGGGTAAGGGGTGCAGAAGCATCTGCAGTACTAGGTGGGGTGGGAGAAAGTCTCCTTGGAGAACCTCTTCAGTTCAGCAGTGGTTTGACTTAAGCCCATATCCTAAAGTCAAAATAAGCCCTTTGTGTTGGAACAGTTAAGGTGACTTTCCATAAGATAAAACTAGAGGGAGATGTAACTGCACGGACGTGTAACTGCTCTGGATTTTGCCCTACTTAGGCTGCAATCCTAAAGACACTTTCCTGGGAGTAAGACACATTGAACATAATTGAGCTTACTTTTGAGTAGACATGGTTAGGATTGTGCTCTTAGTTAGATTCATACCTTCAGCACGTTATGATATTTAGGGGCTGGCAACTTAGATTTATAGTTTTGACAGTAAAAATAAAATTAATCAAGAGATGCTAACAAGACTTTTATGCTAGGATATAACCTTACATCCCAGAACGTAAATTTCGATTTCGATTTCTAACATTTACATTCAAAATCAGACCTTTTAAATGTTCATGTAAAATCTGCCCACTCACAAAACTGCTTCTTTGAGTAGAACTGTGGCTTAATGGTAGCGCTTATTCTAGGTACACACTGAGGTCCAGGCTCAATTCCTGTCATCTCCAGCGAAGGCAGAAAAAATTCTAGTTTAAAACCCTGGAGACTCTCTGCCAGTGTGCAGTGACAATTCTGACCTAGAGGGACCCATGGTTCATCCCGATTCAGGATAAGGCAACTTCCTAGCCTTCCTGTTGAGGAAAAGATATAGGCATTGCTTTTACACCACCGTTTTAAAGCTTGCCAATCTGAATTCTTGTGTCTCCTGTTTATTGGAAACAAGAAGAAAACCTGGCCAAAATGTTTTGGAGTGCTATGGCAGGGTAGGGCAGGCATGTTTTGTTGAGTAGGGAACTTGATGCCAGAACACGTCATGAAAGGGAACAAACTGTCAAGCAGAACAAACAAAATGAAGAGTTAGCTGGAGCTGCTGATGACTCAAAGTGGGCAACCAGGTTAAGAAGCCACACACTTCAAGAGACATAGGCAACTGATTAGAGAAACAGAAACAGGTATGGAATTCAAAGTGAGAATTAAAATGCACTTCAGGAGACGTAAGCGGTGCTGGCACAACCCCAGAAAAGAGCATGTTCATTCTGATCATGAAATAGGACCACACCCCTGAACAGGACTTTTTGAACATGAACCTCAAATGAATTCCTCCCAGGTATTCAAGGATCTGGAAAAGAAAGCAGAATGTTTGATTGGCTCCAGGTTTTCTACAAATATATACATTCTTAAGAAACGCTTCACATATAAGGATTTCTGCAACTGATGTTTTGACAGTTAATACAGTTCATTACATTTGTGCTATTTAAGGTGAAATCCAGAGTAACTATGAGGAGTCCTTACTCCAGAGTAAGAGCAAGTTACTCTGGATTGAAATATGAATTTCCCATAGGTTTTCACGAGGTGCATCAGCACTGCTAAGTTAGATAGAATTGGGCCCTCAGTTTCAAAACAAAGAATAGGAAACACATTTAAAAAATAATAATAAAAAACCTGATCCATCAAGGAGTGCGCAATCTCATCACAAACAGAATGAAATACTAATGCCAGATTAGCAGAAGAACCTCCATCTTGTCTGGATTTAATGATAGAGTTTCTTAAGGGCCTAATCTTATCCAGTTTACCAGTGTTGATGCAAACGTAAGGCAACTGTATGGAAAGGAATCAATACATCCTTGAGAATCCCTCCGTTAGTGTCCCCCCTCCACAGGAGGCTGCATGCACCCCACCAGCACAGATGCATGGGTGAAGGAAAGTTGAATAGGATTTGACTTTAAGGTTTTTTGCAAACATTTTAGAATACCAGCTCAGTTTTTTTTAAAGACTGACTTTATGCAAGCTTCCCACTCCTACAGGATTGACTTGGAGTCCCTAGGAATCAGCATCAAAGTTCCTGTGATTATGGAATTCAATCCTAGATAATTAACAGGATCTCAAGTAATTTCCAACATTGCATCATACTCTCAGGAGAAAAATATCTCCAGGAATAATTTCAGTCCCTGTTGGAAATCCTAACTGTATATCCCAGGTTTGGCACAACAGTGAACAAAGAAATGATAAAAGAATTGCTGGAGGATGATTTAGTGCACCAGCTACTCTCTATGTGTAAAATCCAGAACCCTTATGGGGAAAATCTCATGAACATTCAGCTCACTCCACACATAACAGACAACGACAAAGTCCAACATCACAAGTTTGTCTACAAGTACCAACAGCCAAACCCCACCCACATTCCACTCTGGAACTGCTGAAGTTGCAGGCAGAGAAGTGCTACAATAATTATAGTTTATAACTCCTCTGAATATTAATCTGGCATCTGGGATGTAATCACATGGTTTCAAAGGCGATATTTTTCCCAGGGTGTTTGAAACTGCTGCAACAATCCTGAAAGCATCGTGATAAGTTTTGGGCATGTTTTTAGTTTTCATACTTCAGGTCCAAAGTGATTTTGCTTTTTACCAAAGTTCTTTGCCTGAATGACATTCATTCTGGAAAACCTTTATTAGTTGGTAGATTAAGGGCACAATCCTAAGCATGTCTACTCAAAAGTAAGCCCCATTGTGTTCAATGGGTCCTACTCCCAGGAAAGTGTATTTAGGATTACTGCCTAAGGATACAATCCTAAAGACACCCACCATGAACTGATTTCTAGAAATTTAACCCCCAGAAATCGAATCCCTTGCATCTAAAAAAGGGATGCAACACATTTTCAGCCTATACTTAACTCTGAAGACTGACTGATCAACATCCAATTGATGCACTGGGAGGGAGGGTGCATAGAGGATGATGGTGTGCATGGGGAGATGCGCATGGGGTTTCTTGTGCATGGGGTTGGTGAACATGGGGGTTGTGCAGGGGTTTCTTATGCATGAGAGGTTGGTGCACATGGGGGTTGGTGCGCATGGGGGATTGGTGAGCATGGGGGTGGTGCACATGGGGGGTAGGTGCGCACCCATATCCCGTGCACATGGAGGATGGGTGTGCATGGGTGGGTATTGTGCATGGCAGGGTATTGCACATGGGAGGGTATTGCGCATGGGAGGTTGATGCACATGTGGGATGATACACTGTGGAGGTGTTTATGCGTATGGGGTATGGCTGCATAATGGGGGATGGTGTGTATGGGGGTTGGTGCGCATGGGGGTTGGTGTTCATTGGGGTTGGTGCACATGGGGGTGGTGGTGTGCATGGGGATTGTTGCACATGGGCGGGTTAGTGCACATGGGGAGATGTGCGCATAGGTTGTTGTTCCTCTGATGCAGGCTGCTAATATATTACAGGAAAGTGAACTGGTCTATCTTCTAAGGACAGTAAGTCCGGAACATGATAGTAAGATCTCTGGGGTTCCGCAGCTGAGCCTGTGCTATCTCGTCTTTATGTGACTGTGTGTCTGATATGGAGAAGGGTGTTGTTTCGTTCTTTTCAAGGGAAGAGAGCTGGAAAAAAATGTGAATAGGAATGTGGTTAAGTCACATTAGAGATATTCCAATGTTGTATTCCCAATCCATTAAATTCCCTTAGAACAGCGTTTCTCAAAGTGGGGGTCAGAACCCTTTTTGGGGTCGCCTAGAGCTTTCCTGGGGGTCGCCTAAAGACCCCTGGTGCAGGGGGCCAGGTCAGGCTTGCCAGACCTCCAGCTGTAGCTGCGCGTGCACTGAGGCAGACTAACAGCCCAATCCTATGCATGCCTACTCTGAAATAAATCCAATTATAGTCAGGGGCCTTTACTCCCATGTAAATGTGGATAGGATTGCAGCCTCAGGGCCCAATCCTATGCATGCCTACTCTGAAATAAATCCTGTTGTTTTCAATGTGTGCATAGAACACACATTTCATTTGTAACAATGAAAATATATCCTGCATATGGGATATTTACATTACGATTCATAACAGTAGCAAAATTACAGTTATAAAGTAGCAACGAAAATAATTTTATGGTTTGGGGTCTCCACAACATGAGGAACTTATAAAGGGGTCACGGCGTTAGGAAGATTGAGAACCACTGCCTTAGAAGATGTATCAGTTTTCATATAGGGGAAGGCTGAAAGTGTCTTGGTTAAGTCCTGATCATGTGGCCATCATGGCAACATATAATCTAAGGACTTCTGAGTCCGCAGCCTGGACTCTTAACTTAGGGCCCAATCCTATTTTAACTTTCCAGCACAAACGGGATATGAGCTGCATCCTGCAGTGGGCAGGCAGTCAAGGAGGAAATGGAACATTTGTTTCTTTTCTGTTGGGCTGCATTAGCACTGAAAAATTGGATAGGATTGGGTCCCTGGCCACTACATTTCATGAGTTTGAATACAGAGTGTATGTGGAAGGCAAGTATCAAAAATTATTGTATAAAGACTGACGGATGAGTCTTGTGCAACTTAGAGCACAATCCTAACCATATCTACTCAAAAGTAAGCCCCATTGTCTTCAATGGGTCTTACTCCTGGGAAAGTGTCTTTAGGATTGCTGCCTTTCACTGCTTATTCTAAATCTCAATAGCCTTGTTCCTAATGGGTTCATAACCTAATGATGATTATATCTCTTGGAGAGTAAAAGGGGCCAAATGAAATTTAAAAATATTGCAAACACAAAGTCTGTGTTGAAAGTCTATTTAATTTGTATGCATTTTCTCCCAAAACACTATAAGAAGCTGCCTTATCATGTAAAAAAAAACAGGTGTTTCTTTTCCATCTGGCAAGCGTTAAAAGGCAGGCAAAGTACATTTGCCATACAGGACTCACTTTAGTAATATTCCTGGCATATGAAGCACTCTTCTGCCCACCTATGAAGTGATGTTAAGAAATGATATACTCCTCTGCCTACAGAAGAAGATATAAGAAATCAAATAGAGTACTGATACTCTTCTAACCACCTTCCCATCAGCTGGTGGCAAATAAATAGCATTTGTTTAGTTGGCTTATCTTGAGTCAAACATGTCTCTGACTATTGTCAACAATGACTTGCAGCAGCTCTCCAGGGTTTAGGACAGGAGATGTCCAGGACTGAATCTGGGACCTTCAGTACACAAGTGCATGTGTTTTACCACCTAGCCACAGCTCTATGCCAAAGCAGACACTTGCTTTAGATGGCTGTTACTGAAAACAGTTGCGTGACTGTAATTCGGCTCTGATATAGACCTCCATCAAAAAAATGGCTTTCAAACATCATGTCAATCACACCTGTATCAAATTTGCACAGCTGTGCATCAGTGTGCTTGTCAAATAGAGGTTCACAGAATTTAGAAGTATGTCTCTACTCTCCCTGGATGTACAACTGTACAAGTACACGCCAGGTTAATAGAAAAGCAGATGTGTTTGTATTTAGCTGGGAAATTAGTTGAGGCTGTCCAGATTCTGGACTGATTTTGCTTCCCCATTTGTACTATCTGTTTGCGTGCTTCTTTCTGTGGCTGTGTAACATGTGATCAGTCTGTTCATTTATAATTGAATACAGATAATACAGATATAATACAGATAATATAATATAGAATATAGATATAATATAAAGATATAAATATAGATATAATATAGATATAGATATAATATATATTATACAGATATAATAAAGATATAGCTATAGATATATATATATAATATAGATGTAGACATAATACAATATAAAGATATAATATAAAGATATAATAGATAACTATAATACAGATAATCAATCTGTAATTTATAAGTAAACAGATTATTTCAAGTGATATTAAACCTTCTGCCCCTTTTCCTAAATGCAAGCTTTACTGTCCATTCCTCCTACACCAGCATATGCATACGGGTTTTATTTACAACTAGTGAAAATGTACCCATGTTGCGGGAGTAAAATTCCTCCCATACGCCATCCCCCCACTGTGCAACAACCCCATGTGCATCATTCCTCCATATACATCAACACCCCATGTGCATCAATACTCCCCCACTGTGTATATCCCCATATGCATCAACTTCCCATGCGCATCAACCCTCAATGTGCACCATCCCCCCATGCGCACCATCCCCCCATGCACACAAACCTCCCTGTGTGCACCATCACCCCCATGTGCACCACCAATCCTATCTGGACCAATCCTTAACAGTCCAATTCTATGTGGACTTTGGGCTGCCAGAACTTGTGCTCCAGCAGCACAAGACCTTTTGCAGTGGTGTGAAAACTAGATACCATAATGCACTTCTGGTGTGGTGCACAAATGGCAAGAGGTGTGGTGTACACATCAGCAGGTTTGAGAGATGCTTCTGGTATTGGCAGATTAGCAGTTGAGACAGGAAGAGGAAGGTTTGAGGGCATACCAGAGCAGGGGCGCACTGGGAGCTGAGAGTGGGCTGGAAGAGACAGATCATGATACCACAAATACATGTCGAACCCATCCCTCATTTTTTTAGCATGCTACACCCCTTTTTTCTTCTTGAATGCCAGCCAGGTAGCTATGGTTGCCTTGTCGTCAATCCTGGAAGAAGTACTGGACTGTTTGTCCACCTTACTCTGACCTTGCCATTCAGACTCACTTCTAAGACAGCCTCTGTTTCCAATTTATGGGGCCATCCCTAAGCCTTCCCAATGCCATCACAAACCTCTAGCACCAGTCTTGAGTGCTATAAAAATATGATTAAGCTGCAGCAGACTTAGAAGTAAATCCTGTTCTTTCTAATGGTTGTATTCCAGGAAAATGTGTTTAGGATTGTAGCTTCTGACAGACTACCACACAGGCCTTAGCCTTCCCCAGAGCAAGGGACCTAAACTGTAAGCATGTCAAGGAAAATAGAAAAGGTTGTTAAACCACAAAGTCATACCAACACACTTAAAATGGAGCAGCCTCCAAGAAAAGTAAACTGCACAAGCAATTTTACAAGGCATCATTTTGGCAAGATGCCCCATGCACTTTAACAAAATTCACTCTACTTTTTGCCAGTGTCAGAGCTCAGAAAACAAATGAATGAGTAACTGTCCTATCCATACCATTCAGCAAGAACGTTCGGTATAACAGCAGGGCCTGTGTCCAGGACTGACGACAGCCATTTTAATGCCTTCTCTTGAAGGAGCTTTTCAAATAGCATTGAAAAATTTTCCATCCAAACTTTGCTGCAAATTACAAATTGTTATACACTTTCTTACAATAGTACCATTCTATTAAGATAGCTGATGGACAACCCAATCTTGAAGCCAGTGGCTCCTCCAGATGCTGTAACACCAAAACTACTACTGCTATATTCAGTGATGGGCTTCAAAGAAATTAACAACCGGTTCTCTGCCCATCTGGCAGACACTTTTAAATGGCTATTTTTAAACTTTATATGTCCTATCTCTTGTTAACAACCGGTTCTATAGAGTAGGTGCGAACCTGCTGGAGCCCATCACTGGCTATATCCAGTGGCCCTGCCAATGATACTGGAATTCTCTTTGGATAGAAGGCAGACAGAGAGTGGAAAGGTCCGCTCCTCTCTGCTCAGACTTGCACTAACTCTGGAGGCAGCACAAGTCAGAGTAAACCCATAGAGGCTGCTGCAGCCTTACCCTTTCTAGGGTAGCCCAGTAGCAGCCTCTGAAACGTGCGCTGGACATAATGCAAGAATGTCAGTGTAAATGTTCTAGCGCAAGTCAGGACTGTGCTGTAAGAAATGTAGGTTGCTCCAAAGTGGCAAGTTAGTATTTCCTCAATTGGACTAGTCAAGAAATGCTTCCATAATTGGCATTCTCATCTGATGTCAGTGAGTGTTCTGCCTATGAGTGTGTGAAGCAAAAATTTGTTATTGGATTTGGAAGCAGACTGCATCAGAGAGCTGAGACTGTTTATGTGGAATTGGTGACAACTGGAAACAGCCTCGGGAGCCGCTGGAGCATATTATTATTATAGGATGAAGCATGAACAGCAAATTTTATATCCATGGATTTGGTTCAACACAGGTCCCCAGACCCTCATTGAACCAGATTTGGGCTCACCTAATCTCTCTTAAGGAGGGCTTTCTCAAACCAACTGAAACTAGCATTCATACACACTTCAGGTCATCACAAAATGCCTTCTGGTAGCATGTGCACCCACATACATTTGGATTGCCACCAGTGGTGGGCCCAGCCTGGCCCAACAACCGGTTCCCCGGAAGTGAGCAGGGCCAGGCTGGGGTCAGGAGGCGGGGCTGGGGAGAATTTAAAGGGGAATTTTTTAAAAAAAATCTTAAAAAAAATTAAAAAGCATCTAAGTTTTTGTTAGTGCCCCGCAGCAAACCTAACCACACTTTTCTGGGAGTAAGTTCCCTCAATACAGAGCTTCAGGCAGAGCCTAAAAACCTTTTATTTAAAAAAAAGCTTTTAAATGGAGCAGGGGTTGGGCGGTAGTTTTATTATGTTTTTATATATTATTGTTTTAACAAAGTTTTTAGTCTGTTTTAATTGTTTCAATTTTAAATCTAATTGTCTTTTAAGTGTATTTTAATTATGTTTTAACTATTTATTTATGTATCTGTAAATTATGTAAGTGTATTTTAATTATGTTTTAACTATTTAATCTATTTATTATTATTTTAATGGTGTTTTATTCTTCTTTTATGTTAGCCGCCTTGGGCTCCCTCTTGTAGGGGAGGAAAGGCGGGGTATAAATTAGGAAATAAAAAATAAAATAAGTCCCATTGACTGTTATGGGACTTACTTCAGAGTAGTCATGCATAGAAATGGGCTCTCAGGCTGCAGTCCCAGCCACACTTTCCTGGGAGTAAGTCCCATTGACTGTCATGGGACTTACTTCAGAGTTGTCATGCATAGGATTGGGCTCTGAGGCTGCAGTCCCAACCACACTTTCCTGGGAGTAAGACCCACTGGACACAATGGGGCTTACGTCTGAGTAGACATGGTTAGAATTGTGCTCTTTCACTATCACGAATGGAATCACTGCTATCCATTGGCTCAATGGAATCTGTGTCTTTTTGTACAACTTTAACATTTCCCAGCTGCTGATGGGGAGCAGCACTAGAACATTGATAAGGCACTCTTTCCACACTGCCACACACAGATCCCACATACAATCCTGGCTCAGGCTGCTCCCCCCATCCCCCATGGAAGTCTGGCCATGGAAGTCTGTTCCAAACTTCCCCAGAAGTGCTCTTTACCAAAGACTGTGCTCTTTACACAAGTCAACATTTCTGAGAAAATTTTGCTCTTTACACAACATGCTTTTTATTTAAGGTACCACAGTATATACATAAACACAGAATATGTGTGGGGCCATTTCCTCTTGGGGGGACATTTCTCCTGGGGGAGGGGGTTGGGAGAGGACTAGGCTGTGCATGCCTACTCACAAGTTAAGTCCCCTTACAGCCAATGGGCTTACGCTCAGAAAAGGGTGGATAGGGGCTGGAAGGAGGAGTAGGAGTCACAGATCCAAGCCCTGCCACGCTCCTGAGATGCAAGCTGCATTACAGCCAATGGGCTTACTCTCAGGAAAGTAAGCGGGGCGAGGTGCGGGCCCCAACCCTGGCGTACTGCGTGTGCGCCAAGGTTAGCACAGGCGCAGTGATGGGCTCGCCCAGGCGACCGGTCTGCCTGGGTTTTTTGCCCCCCGCTAGTGACCGTATTGCTAGTGGCGGGCCAAAATTAGGTACAGGTTCAGGCGATCCGGCCCGAACCAGCCTGGGCCCATCTGTGGTGGCACCCCTTCTGAGTAACTTATACTGCATAGTTTCTCCTCTGGAGGGAGCTGACCAATGTTCTTTGTCTCGGCAACAGATCTGAGGAGAAATTATGAGGTTTATGGAGGGGCCAATTATTTTCTGTTTCCCCTCCGAAACTTCCCAGTTGTCCCCACACCATAGCATGCAGCACAGACTGGATGCAGATGTATGCAATGGTGGGGAAAGCATACCATTGGGCTGCAAGTTTGACAGTATTTTAGAGGTGACTCTAAAGTTTATTGGCTCACTTCATCAAGTGCCTGATTAAAATAGATCTCATAACTTGTCTAGATCTGCCCTACGGTCAACTAGCTTTCACCAGAACTTGGGCATTTAATTTGCATTCAATATGTACTTAATCAACCTACCTAGCAAGACAGCTTGCTAAAAATGGAAACATCTTATGCAGGAATCAAAGCTGAATTCCACAGGGATGCTCAAGAAGCTAAAGAATATGCAAGAATGTTGATGGATTCCTGCTGGCTTGACTCTGGACCAAAATGTCAGTGCTGCAAGAAAGCTGAGAAGAGCTACAACATTCAGGGAGCAATCCTAATTAATTTACACTGGCACAACGAACCTGTCTCCCTGTTCCTGTGGTGCCGTGGAGAGGCTGGCACATGTCTGTGCACTGGCCTATCCCCCAAGAGTGGTGCAGAAATGTCTTATGGCACTTTTGTCACACTCCCAGGCCAGTATGGGATTTGTGCCAGGACTTGTGCCACCATAACCAGTGGTTAGGACTGTGCTGTCAGTGACAGCAATTTCAGAAAGAACAAGTTGGACTTGACGCAGTTGAATTCACTGATTTTCACCTAACTTTGGTCAATTTGAACTCTCCTGGCAGAATTGTCTTAAGGGTTATCACCTCCCTGAACAGAACTGAAAATAGGATATGACAGCAGCGACTGAAATCATCAAAGAATTTTTCAACCCCTTTGATGGCCATATGAACAAGTGACACCTCTTCAACATCAGTTGTAGAAAAGCTGCACCAGATATTTCCTTCCTGATTCCAAGGGAACTGACAAGAATTCTCAGGAAACATTTCTGCTGACTATACAACAGATTATGAGAGATATGTAAAGTTCACTGAACAGCAGAGCATCTGCTTTTTCCACTAAGAAATGCAAAGACTGAGAAAAAATGTTGTTGAAAAAGACTTTCATCCTTTGTATACATGCACGCTATACATGCACACTATTGTTTGTATATATTGTTTGTATACATGCACACTATTTTGTAACCGTGAACCAGTGTTCATAGTTATAGCTTGAGCAGGAACATGCAGTACTAAGCCCTACCCCAGCACTGACCACTTTCCCCCAATACATTTAAAAAAAATTCAAACAGTATCTCTTGTAATGTGGATCACTTTGGGAATATTCCCTCTCTGGAGTGAACATTTGTTTTTTTGTTTTTTAAGATGTAGTAGCTGGGAATGCTTTCCTTACCCAGTGGTGTAGCTAATGGTCATGCAGCCTGGTGCAAAGCTCAAAATGTTGCCCCAGAAATTATGTAATCCCTGGGTATTTTTAAAAAGAAAATTGGGGAAAAAATCTCCCTCAGCAGTTCACCACCCTCTTGCTCTGCAAGTGGCATAGCTAAAGCACCTATTTGCTATCTGGAGTCGAAGAAAATTTTGTTGCCCCCCCCCATCCTTTGCAACAATAAAATCAAATTTAATTAAGTACAAAAATGAAATTTGTTTCCCTTATTGGTTAGGGAAACTGTGCTGGGGCAAAGAGGAACGGTTATTCTTTCTCTGCTAAAAATAAGAACAGCACCACTTAGAAATGCCTGTATACTCAGCAGGGGGTAACTGTATTATGATATATGTAAATGGAAATGACAGCTGATTCATATTAAGACCTTATTAGCTCCATACAGTATCAGAATTACATCCCGATGGCTCTCATAGTAATCAGTATCATGGGGAAGTTTTGACTTAAGAAAATAGGCTTTTGATTTCATTTTCTGGTTAATAGAATATACATATTCCAATGCAGTTTGTTTCATTGCATTCTGCATTAAATCACCTTTCCAATGATATATAACATGATGGCACTGTCATTCATACATACCCCATTTTTCACAATTTTAGCCACTAGTGTCCTCTTTTTCGGAGATATAACTGGGATTCTTTTTGGAACAAAACTTCACACACTCACACAGCCTTATCTGTTCCCGCTAAGTCAAGGCAAAGGTACAACATTAAACATTAACTGGGAGTAAGTCTCACTGAACTCAGTGGGATTCACTTCCAAGTCAACATGCACAGGTTGTACAGTTTCCAAGAGCTGAGCTGTCCCATCATCCTCTTGCAGCGACAGGCTGAGCAGTGCAGCACCTGGAGCACACACAGGGACACATACTGAATCTGAGCTTTCCACAGTGAACTGCGATATATAGCCAAGTATAGAAGTAGGAAAACATTTTAGAGCACAATCCTAACCATGTCTACTCAAATGTAAGCCCCATTGTGTTCAATGGGTCTTACTTCCAGGAAAGTGTCTTTAGGATTGCAGCCTAAGTCTACAGTTCCTCTACACTGGAAGTTTACAGTGTTCAAAAAAAAGGAGCAGGCCCCCCAGTATAGGACACCCCAGAAAAATATTGTATTTTTGAAATACAATAAACATATTTATAGAAATATTATTGGCTTGTAGAACCAATGTCTGAGTCTCCATTATTTCCTATGGGAAAAACTGCTTTGGATGACAAGCGTTTTGGATTACAAGCATGCTTCTGGAACAAAATATGCTCTTAAACCAAGGCACCACTGTATATCCTAAGACAGCGGTACTCAGGCATTTCAGCCAGGGACCCCCTTTCAAACTTAAAAATCTGTCTGGAACTTCCTGGGCTGTGACATCACTGTGATGCCAGAGCTACTCCATGTCTACTGGGAAGTAAGTCCCAGTGTGTTCAATGAGACTTACTCCTAGGAAAGGCTAATGCCAGATTCCAACATGGTGGATCCCAAACTCTTATAGCCCCCCTGACCCAAGGGGGTCCCAACCAGTGATGGGATTCAAAGAAATTAACAACAGGTTCTCTGCCCATCTGGCAGCCACTTTTAAATAGCTATTTTTAAACTTTATATGTCCTATTTCTCGTTAACAACCGGTTCTATAGAGTAGGTGCAAACCTGCTGGAGCCCACCACTTGTCCCAACCCAACCCCTGCTTTCAATACCACCAGGAGATATAGTTACAATATTCCAAGGAAAATTATTTTAGTTAATTAGTCTCAGGGTGACCCATATAGAATGGAGGAAAGTGAGCCTCTACCTTTAACCATTGCATAGAAGAGGGAATCTAGGCAGGTGCTGCTTTGTAAACCTTCTATGATGAGCTACACCTGCCTCAATTCCATTTTCTATGCAATAGTTAAAGGTAGAGGCTCACTTTCCTCTATTCTATATAGTCACTTTGCTTAGGCTGCAATCCTAAAGACACTTTCCTGGAAGTAAATAAGACCCACTGAATGTAATGGGGCTTACTTTTGAGTAGGCAAGATTAGGGTTACCCACTTAGTTAATTAAGTTAGGCTGCAATTCTAAAGACAGTTTCCTGGGAGTAAGAACAATTGAACACAATGGGGCTTACTTTTTAGTAGACATGGTTAGGCTTGTGCTCATAGTTAGTACTACTAACTAGTTAGTTAGTAACTAGTTAGTACTACTACACCTTTCTCCCTGAAGAGCACCCAAGGTATCAACCAACCAACCAACCAACCAATCAATCAATCAAATATATGAATGAATAAATGAATGAATGAATGAAACCCTTTCCTCCTTTCCACAGTTTCCTCTGAGAGTCTCACTGAACAGAGTGGGACTGACTTCTAAGTCACATGCATAGTACTTGTCTGCAAAACCCTTGTCTTCTCCACTGTTCTCTTGTGGTCACCCCAAGTGAGAAGAGAAGAAAAAAATCTACCAAAGAATTCTAGCGATCCCGGAAGTCTTCCCGTGCATGTGAGTCTATCAGTTTCCTTCCCGAAGTCTATGTTGAGGAGCGGGTGGGGGGAGGAGGAGAAAGGCAGGCATGATTGGAGCCAACGGGGCGATGCTGCGCATGCGCAGTGGCGCTTGCGGGGGATTTGCCCGTTGCTCGGCGGATACGGTCTCCTGGCATCCGGGGCTTTTTGTGCGTCCCGGCTCGGCCTGGCGAAGCGGGAGGCTGCCCAGGAGGACCCTGGCTTGGCTTGGCGGGAGCGCTTGGCCGTCTTCCCAGGGCGGGGGTCGCGGCCGGCGGGCGGGTGAGTCAGGCAGCAGCCAGCGGGGGCCGCGCTCTGGGGAGGCCCCGAGTCGGGAGGGCCCGGCGGGGAAGGCAGACTGCGGGGTGGAGGAGCAGCCAGGAGAGGCTGTGGGTGGGACGTTCCAGCAGGCAGGTTCTGAGTCCCCATCCATTGGAGGTCTACTCACATGTAAGTTCCATGGAAGTCAATGGAGCTGACTCCTGGGTAAGTATGTTCAAGGTTGTAGCCTTACCAGGGTGCAAATGTCTCCCACTACCTCCTCTCTGAGTCAAAAGCCCAACCTGTGCAGGTCTACTCAGATGTAAGTTCCATGGTAGTTAATGGGGCTTTCTCCTGGGTAAGTATGCATAGAGTAGGAGCTTCAGTAGTGTGAAAATGGCTCCCGGTGGTAGGATCTCATCCCATCTCTGACCAAGAAACTCCTCCCAAGCCTGTCTATTCAGGCTTTTGCAGGTCTACTCAGATGTAAGTTCCATGGTAGTCAGTGGTGCTTACTCCTGGGTAAGTATCTTAGGGTTGCAATCTTAGGGTTTCATATTTGCTTGGGTGCTCCTCTTTGAGTCTGTCCCAGTGCCTCCTCTCTGAATCAAAAGCCCAACCTATGCAGGTCTACTTAGATGTAAGTTCCATGGTAGTTAATGGAGCTTACTCCTGGGTAAGTATGCATAGAGTAGTAGCTTGAGTGGTGTGAAAATGGCATGGCAGAACCTCATCCCACCTCTGAGTAAGAATCCCATCCTGTGCAAGTCTATTCAGACTTAAGTTCCATAGTAGTCAATGGGTGACTATTGTACTACTACGTACTCCTGAGTATGGGTGCAATCCAGAGTAACTACGGGGAGTCCTTGCTCCGGTGTAATTTGCTCTGGATTGCAATACAAATTTCTTATAGGTTTTCACTAAGTGGTGCAGTAACTACGGGTGCACGTAAAGTCTCTTACGTGCTCCTGTAGTTACTCTGGATTGTAGGGCTAGTTTATGGTAGTAGCCTAAGTGTAATGCAGATGTCTCTGAGTGACAGGACCTTGTCCCATTTCTGAGCAAAGAACTCTATCTATTTAGGTCTGCTCGGATGAGTGTTCCATGATAGTCAATGGGTCCTACTCCTGCGTAAGGATAAGATTGTTGCCTTAGCAAGTGGGCAGATGGGTACCTCTCTAAGCCAATCGGTGGCTCCTTCCATCTGTATGGTATTCTCTTGGTATTACTTTCACTGCCTTTTTGTAACCTGTAATTCATATAGTTTTATTAGTGTGGGAAGGTAGCGGTGCTATTGAAAAAAAGAAAAGTGGTGGAAGTGGAAAATGAGGTTGGTGCCTCCTGCCTGAAGTGTGTGGAAAAGTGAAACTCTTGAAAAACTGTAAAGAAAGCAAGCCAATCTATCCTGAAGTCACTGTACAGTAGCATGCAGTGATCTTTGCGCAACTCATTGGTCTTCCTGTTCCGTTGGTGATGTAGAGATGTAAGCACATGTCTGTGCACTGGCTTAAGCCCTCCCTCCAGGAGTGGCACAACAGTGTCTTGCAGCACTTTTGTGATACCCCCAAGTCAGCACAGGACTTATGCCAGTGCTTAGGCCTGCCTAAATGGAGGTTAGGATTGCATCCTTAGTCTGCTTAGCAGGTGGTACTTGAGGAGGTGTCTGGTGGTGCTCTGGAGACTTCTGGATACCTGCTCCCCAGGAACAAGACCAGGGGCACAACACAACAAATAGCGGTGGCAGGATCAGTTTGGCAGACAGAGTTTGCTTTTTTCACACTTTAAAAAGCCCTCCTTTGCACACTGAGCCTCTTATTTGTGTTTGTTGCATCATGTCTGGCCTCCCAACTCAAAAGTAATTGGTGAGGGTGTCATCACTGCTGGTACTTCCGATTGGACCATGTGAAATGGAATGGAAGATAGCAAAAGTTGAGAAACATTGATCTAATTTGGCTGTGCATTCTTTTTTTCTTCATTCTCTTGATCCTTGTCTTCATTTGTGAAGATGAAGAAATGTTCATCCACGTAGGCTGCAACCCTATGCACACTTTTCTGGGAGTCAGGACCACTGAACTCAGTGGGACTTGCTTCTTGCCTATGTACACACATACATAGGGTTGTGCTGCAGCTTAGCATGAGGAATAAACTAAGTGGAACTGTGGAAACCTCACAAAAATCTTTTCACACAATACATCATTGTAGGATTGTAGCACTAATGGGAGCCACAGCCAATGGCTCTGGCACACCTGGAGCAGTCGGTCTAATTGGGAACCATTGAATTAGAAGCATAATGATAATGTACCCACCTTTGTACTGTTAAAAATATATTCTATAGCACCTGTTAGGATGCTCTTAATACAACTGCACGGTGGAAAATCTATGGTGGTAAATAAAATATTTTAGTATTTAATAAAGAGGCATAAATAAAAATTACCCACCGTTATGCATGACATAAGTCAATGTAATTGAACAATGATACATCGTAATATTAGTAGGCAGCCAATTTATTTGGCAAGTGTCATCTCTCAGTTTCAACATACAGTATTTCAAAATAGTATAACACGTACAATAGTACATATACATGCATGCATACATACCCACCCACCTATCCATGTTGATGGGTCTCATCCACAGTCTAGTTAATAAAGGAAGCAGATAGGAATGGAAGTCTGAGTCTGCCAGATACAGGCTTTCATGTTCCCATCAGTGAGTATTGCAAATTCCTGCTGCCCATGCTTTTGATGAAGAAAAAGGGATAATTTGTACATGTGGTCAAATTAGACTTCATGGCATTTTTTTGTGCAATGGCACTGTACAATCTTTTTTCATTTAAAGTCTTCAAAATAGAAGCAGTAGCTCTTACACTTCTATCACATATTTTTAGAAACAGCCTGTGCTTTGTCATGCGTTGGACTTGGATTAGGAAAGTCTAGATTCAAATCTTTCTACAGCCACAAAGCTAACTAATAGCTTTGTAGTAGCTCACAAACAAGCCTGTGAGGGTCAATTCAAAATTAAGCCCATCGATTTCAGTGGAACTTATACTCACAAGAAATGTTGCAAAGATAAAATGTTTCAAGGATAACTAAGTCTTGTCATTGCAGAAACAGTTTTTTCAATTTCAGTTCAAGGCTTGTGCATGTGACAATTGTGATTTTCCAAGTATGAGTTCATATCTGTACAGAATAGTAAAGTGGATGATTTCAAAGTCACTTCTTAAATTTTCAGATACTGTATATACTCGCGTATAAGCTGAGGCACCTAATTTTACCACAGAAATCCACTTCTTTGCCCATCTTATGACAAGTATAAGCTGACCCGAGTATAAGCCAAGGGGGGCTTTTTCAGCATAAAAAAATGTGCTGAAAAGCTAGGCTTATACCCGAGTATATACAGTAAATGCACCAGTCTAGAAACTTCTGCTGGTTTTTAGGTTATAAAAATTTCTAGGTCAGATCCAATAACATTCTAACAATGTCCTATACTGAATATTTTGATATCTGGATTTTTATTCATTGTTTGAATCTTTCTGATGAGTGATAATCTGAAAATACTACTCTAATCAGTATGGTAATTCCTGTATTTCAGATCTCAATTATAAAGCATAGTAGAGTGATATTGGAGCTAAACTGTAAGGTTAGTCAAGTGACCTGGTTATTTTTACCCCCAGGGTCTTTGATTCTGCTTCTTTCAATAAACCATGCATCTTCAGTTTTAAAAATTCTTGTAAGAGATGTAATTCACAGCTTGCAAATAGTTAAAAAGTCATTTGATGGAATACATTAATGTTGGTGCCCTTGAAAAAATTTGCCTCATTAAGATGATATATCCAGGACATTAGTGGCAGAACTCTGACCTATAATAGCATTTTCATGGAAATTGAGGTAGTTTTCAGAATGCCTTTTACTGTTACAAATTGTTTCCTCCTTTCAAAGAGCAAGAATTTGAGATAGCACTAAAAGTGCAAGGAAATTTGTAGGACATAACAAGATGAAAACATCTGTTAGGAAAATTTGTGCTAAGTTCTGAGTTATTGGCTGAAATAAAATCAGATTTACACACTACTTTTCATTTATAGCTAACGTTAATGTGTTAGCTGAATGCAAAAGTATAATCATTGGAGCTTAAGGAAAATGAATGTTATGGGAACAGACATGGAGAAAGAAAACAAACTTATATATGGATTCCTATCTGATAGATATTTCTTTCTAATGGTGTGTATTTGGATATGGCATCAAATGTCTTTTCTGTTAGGGAAGTCTTCATAGTCTTAATAGTTTTCAGTTCTGAAACACAGCTTGTGCTTTAATCTTGGATTATTTTTACTTGGGGTTGTTCATGTTATAGATATAGATATATAACAAAACATAATAAAGATTATAGTTTGTTATATTGCTTTATTGTGCCACTAGAAATATTCACACTATGTTACAAAATCCCCTTTAGTGGTGGTCTTATGATTTCCATTGGCACATCTTTGCTTAACCAGTTAATATTGGCAAGGTTTAGGGCTTTGTCTGCCAAATTTGTATTCTTACTGACTGCCCAGCTAGCTTGTGCCTGCCAGAAACTGTTGCCCTTAACAGACAATTTTTGTCAGACCACTTGACAGTAATCTGTAGATATGAGGCAGTGTCTGGATTTGGGGTCAGTGGAATTTTCACACTGGCAAAAAGCTCTGGATTTGTACAAAAGCTCTTGGGGTACACAAATATACATTTTTTAGTGAATTACTATATGTTTGTCTCTGGGGTGTATTTCACATCTTTCACTTACATTAAACCACTCTTGGTAGTTGACGTGAGAAATCAAGGTTGTTTGATATGGTTCTGATTGTAAGGCTTGGGCTACATTTAACGATGTCTTATATTCAGATATCTGTGAAAACAGTTGGAAATAATAATTTAGCATTATTATTTAGCATAATTATGATTGGTGTAGGTAGGTTTTATGCATTTCCTAGTACCATTGAAATTTGCCTTCTGCAACACTTGTATTGGGACTTGTTGATTTTGGAAATAGTGAGTGATACAAGAATGGTACAGTGCTGTTCTTAAGTAGGCAGACTCCTGGTGTCATGTTGCCAGCCATTTTCTTGATTTTGATTAGGTAAGTTCATGGGAGTATCTGTGATAAATTAGCAGAAAGACATAGGGGCTTTGTTCACATGCTGTCTTATTCTGAATGGGTATGAGGCACTCACCCTATAGTCCAGTAATTTTCAACCAGTGTGCCATGGGAGTTTGGCAAATGTATTTATTAAATAAACAACATTTATTAATAAGGTTATTGAGGAATTAAGTCATCCAGCAGCAGCATGGTGTGCCTTTTGTCAATTGTCCAAATTTTGATGGTGTGCTTTGACAATTTTGGCACATGGTCAGTGTGCCATGAGATGAAAAAGACTGAAAATCACTTATTCCTCATGCTGACCAAAAAGAAGTGGCCTAGTTCCCTTCCTGCTTTGTTTTAAGAATAAGCACCATTCTCGTCCATCTTTCCCAGCAGATAGGTTTGCCTGCATGCCAGAACTTTGCTGGCCTAGACAGAATTCTTCTTTCTTGGCTGGTTTTCAGAATTACAAGATGCAAATCCAGAAAAACAAATTCCTCCTGAACTGCCTCTGAAGCTAAGGCTGATGTGAGCTCTATCAAAGTAGTGGGTTTATTTGTTGTGTAATTCAAATGTATGCTGAGGACTATGAATAGGAATCAATTTTTCAGTAAGTGTGTAGAGAAGGCAGGCATCCATTTTTAATGGTTCATTTGGTCAGATTATAAATATGTGTTTTCTAAGCCAGCCAGTGTAGCGGACTCAAGTTCCTCCCTTCAGCAGAATGACTGACTGGTTACTGTATCATGTTGGATGGCCCCTAGTTACAGAAGTGGTCTGTGACCAGAGGCTGTCAGATTCAATAGCATATTGTGGGAGTTTCATAGCCTATATGGAAGTGAGGGAAGTTGCATCACACTGCAGTAGTGGATCACCAGTGCAGTCCTATGAATGAATCATTGGGATTCATTTACATGTCAGTGCTTTTAGGAACAAGATATGAATATACGGGACATTTGGTGAAGATAAACTAGTGGTCTGTA
Organism: Cryptoblepharus egeriae; assembly: GCA_030015325.1. Classification (NCBI taxonomy): domain Eukaryota; kingdom Metazoa; phylum Chordata; class Lepidosauria; order Squamata; family Scincidae; genus Cryptoblepharus; species Cryptoblepharus egeriae. The sequence continues at coordinate 68,139,166 of JAREYC010000002.1, read as the reverse complement.
ACAAAACAAGGGTCTGTAACAGAACTATTATAAAGAGTAGCAGTCAAATATGCATGACAGTCATAAAGTAGTCTGAGTTGAATTGTTTGAATGAACTAGGAGAGCAGGTGTCTTTAGGAATCACTCTACTGAGTACAGGTACAACCTTGTTATCCACAGATTTTTTTATTCTCAGAGTTGACTCAAAATGGCCACTGCAAATCAGTTATAGAAATTGCTTTCCTCCTGTTTTAGAGAGGCAGTCATGCAAGCAATCTTTCCACTTTTCTGTCCCAGAATAAAACCCCTGCAGGTATTGAGGCAATACCTTATTCAATTAGGTGCAATAGGGGAGAAAGAAACCTGGAATGGGTCTTTAAACATGATTTTCTATTGTTTTCTTTATACACAGATTTTTTTTTAATCCATGGGAGGTTCTGGAACAGAACCCTAGTGGATAACAAAGGACACCTGTATACAGTATATGATACTGTATCCATAATTTTTTTGAGGTAAGCAAACTTGATGTCATTATTAGATGGCAGGAGTCAAAGTACACAATCTGTGAAATGTTAAGGATAAGAGTAGTGTGTGTTGTCCACAAATAATTGCTAACCTTTTGCATTATTATATCCCCTTTAAATAACATGAAAATAACATGAAAACAATTTCAGAAATGGGCTGATTAGTTTTGTTTGTATATGACAGTCCTTCAGTCTATGAATGCTGAGAGATGCAGCCCAGGCAGTTTGAGACTACTGGTTCACTGTTTCAGCAAATGGGCAATTTCACACAGGTGTTGGAACTTGAGTGTGCTATAATTTCCCTACTACCTCCTGTAAACAAATAAATAAATAACAATAACAGCCACCATTTCAGAAAAGGCAGCTGTTGTGAGCACAGTATCTGTCTGGAGGTGCTAGGTTAATGCAAACAATACTTGACCAACTTGGTATGAGTGAATGGACCGTTCGAGTAAGTTGGCATACTTCTTTTAACCAAGAAGGGAGATGTATAATTTCCAGTTATTCCAGTGATTTTCAATCTTTTTCATCTCATGGCACAATAACAAGGCACTGAAACAGATGTTTTTACCATTGACAACCAGATCTTATGGATGCCTACACAGGAGCAGGCCCCATTATAGTCAATGGGACTTCTCCCAGGAAAGTAATCCTTTGTGATCCTTTCTCAGGTACTGGCTGGGGTGACCATATGATTGCCTCTGCAAGGAGGCTTTGCTCCAGGGGCTTTGCAGCTTTTTGCAGGGAAAGCTGAAGCTTGTAGAGGAGGGTGAAAAGGTCGCTGCTGATGAGGTGTGAATTGTTCTTAAGCTTCAGTAGCATCTTTCCAGCCACCATCCCATTGCCCGCTAGCTACCACTACCTCTGGGTCTGATCAGAACTAGATCTTATTTTCGGGGTTGGTTTTATTTTCAGGAAAAGTATGTGAGTGTTTTCCACCTGGCATATTCCGCTTGACTATTTTCTGATGAGTGAGTGTAGACACTTCAGTGACAGCAGTGGTTCTCAATCTTCCTAACTCCATGACCCCTTTATAAGTTCCTCTTGTTGTAGGGACCCCCAACCATAAAGTTATTTTTGTTGCAACTTTATAACTGTAATTTTGCTACTGTTATGAATTGTAATGTAAATATCCGACATGCAGGATGTATTTTCATTGTTACAAATGAAATGTGTGTTCTATTTATTTCAGAGTAGGCATGCATAGGATTGGGCCCTGAGGCTGCAATCCTATCCACATTTCCATGGGAGTAAAGGCCCCCCTGGCTATAATGGGATTTATTTCAGAGTAGGCATGCATAGGATTGGGCTCTGAGGCTGTCAGTCAGCCCCAGTGTGTGCGCAGCTACAGCCGGAGGTCTGGCAAGCCTGACCTGGCCCCCTGCACCAGGGGTCTTTAGGAAAGCTCTAGGCGACCCCCAAAGGGGTCCCAACCCCCACTTTGAGAAACGCTGAGATACAGCATGCTGCTTGGTTCTTTCAAGTAGAAAATTGGGTAGCTGTTGATTCTGTGCCCCCTCCCACCAATACATAGCAGTGGGTCCCTTGGAAGCAGCAGCTTTTTGAGAAGCTAATAGGGACATACCTAATTTTCTGTTGAGTAGTGCCACGAACTTGGATCAAAATTGTACTCCAGAGTAGACGAGCTGTTTTGACTTGTCGTAGTTTATCAGAAGGCAAAGATATTTGGCAGTTTCTGTAGCAGGAACGGAAGTGACTTTGTTATTGACATCCTTTTTCTTTGTTTAGGGCTTGCTTTTTGCCAGCTGCCTATTGTCTGTCTGTACTTGTTGAGTATTCTTCAGGGATTTTATGAGGTCTTATCAACATGTTGCCACAGCGCACTAGTTCCGTTTGTCATCATTACATTTTATTTTAAAAAAGATTTGTGGTTGGATCTTGTTAGTAGTATAAAAAGAGCCATTTGTTACTTTGGTTTGAGAAGATGTCGTTTTGTGTTTTGCAATGTGCTGATGCTTTGCATTTGTTCTGAAGTATATTTTCATCCTGCTTGTCTGAGGTGGAGTCTGTTACTCTTGGTTTGATACAAGGAAACTGAATTGGAGCCTAGCAAGTGAATAACACTGGCATATGTTTCTGTTGTGCACATTTATATGTTGTATTGTTATAGCATTAACTTCATAGCACATTGGCTAGTTTGCATTAGATATTTAATATACTATTATGTATAGCATACCACCTTTCTAATTGCTGTTGGTTTTCTGAATCCCTGCCTCATTTCCCCTTCTCTCCTGTGATAAGATTTCGTTACACTTAATAAGGATTATCACGCTTTTCATGAACTACCTAACTTAACGTTATCAGATTTAAAGCATATATGGTCTCTTGTTCAAGTGTCCTTTTTAAAAAAAAATCATAAATATTTTGACATTAACTGTGGTGATACTTTGATTCCCAGAGTAAGGAAAGGCCCTACTCAAGGCCTTTGTCCATCTTTGTCCATCAAGGGATGTTCATCTTACCTGCTACTAATATGACATAGTTATGTTTGTCTGACAATACAATTTCAGACAAAGTTTTAAAAACCTCATTTTTTGACATGTAATGGTATGAAAATAGCTACAATTCCAGAATATGTATGGTGTAAATATTCTTTATGATTTTTTATAGTAACCTTGTTAAACTGTGATGACCCCTGCTGATTCTTATTTTTTTCATTTTTGCAGTACTAACTGAGAATAATTTTTTGCTTGAATTTGAAACAACGGTCAGAGAAGAAACAGTTGGGAAACTGCTGCTATCCCAAACAATCTGCAATTAAAAACTGCTTGAAGGCTTGTCAAATGACGTCAATGGCCAGTCTTTTCTCTTTTACTAGCCCAGCTGTAAAGCGACTGTTGGGCTGGAAACAAGGAGATGAAGAAGAAAAATGGGCAGAAAAAGCAGTGGACGCTTTGGTTAAAAAACTAAAAAAGAAAAAAGGTGCCATGGAAGAGTTGGAAAAAGCACTAAGCAGTCCTGGACAGCCTAGCAAATGTGTTACTATTCCTCGTTCGTTAGATGGACGACTTCAAGTATCTCATCGCAAAGGCCTTCCTCATGTTATTTATTGCCGTGTGTGGCGTTGGCCTGATCTTCAAAGTCACCATGAGCTAAAGCCATTGGACATTTGTGAATTTCCTTTTGGATCAAAACAGAAAGAAGTCTGTATCAATCCATATCATTATAAAAGGGTGGAGAGTCCAGGTGTGTTTCAGTATTATTATAACATTACCTTCACTCACCCAAATGTATTCAGCCTGATTTGGTTACTTAAATGGGATAATCTGATGAAAATTTGGAGAAATGAGGTTAAATTAGGTTCACATTTTTTGTCTGTGCTAAGTGAAATTTTCCATTGTGAACATGGGTGCCATTGTCTTTCTTGGGACTGCAGTGGCTTAATGGTAAAAAGTGCTGTGCCATGAAGTGCTGAAAAAGGGCAGGTCAGCAGTTCAAGAAGGGAGTGAGCACCCATCACTTGTCCAATCGCCTACCAACCTAGCAGTTCAAAAGCATGTAAATGCAATTAGATAAATAGGTACCACTTTGATGGGTACCTGGTGATAGGTCAGCTAGATTTTTCCCAATGCCATGTCAGTCGTAGTTGGGATGACTCCAATCCACAAAAATCACACAGGACAAACACTGAAGAAATTGCCTTTTTGGTGCCTCTGTGGTCTTTGGATTTCTGTGGTCTCAGGAATTTTGATACTGTCTCCCAAAAATTTATGTGCATTAAACATATAACTTTTTTAGTCTTGTGGAATTGCATTAGTTATTGCATTGCAGTTCCCTTGGGTAGCATAATTTGCTTTTTAAAATTTAATCTTAAGCATTCAGAGATGGTTACCATTCTTTTACACAGTTCATTATTTTAAAAGCCCCCTTTGACCTTATCAAACTGTTATATTGTGCCGTACGCATCTAAATTTTTCAAACTGAGAAGCGCAGTAGGGTACCATTACAGGTGTACTTTGAAATTTGTTCCTCCTATGTATTTAAAAAAGTTTTGTAACTACAGTGACACCTCACGTAAAGAATGTCTCATGTAAAGTATGTTTCACGTAACAAACAAAAATTTCTCTGGGGTTCAGCTTCACGTAAAGAACATGCTTCATGTAAAGAAAACATTCGTTGGCAGTTGGGGCAGATGCGCTGGCCGGCAACCTGTTTAAAAAGCGTCAGGGCTGCCTAGCGCACCTGCCCATAGTGAAAGCAACACTTCCATGTTGTTCCTCCTGTGGCCAGGTGTCTGCTGGGCAGAGGGAGAGAAGAGCAGTGGAGAAGAGGGAAGCAGCTCAGGGCCAGCCAGAAGGGAGCAGTGGGGAGAGAGGCTCAGGATGAAGAGGAGAAAGTGGGGAGACACTTGGAAAGTGTCTTGGATTGCAGTGTCCTAACCATGTCTACTCAGAAGTTAGACCCATTGTGTTCAATGGGTCTTACTCCCAGGAAGGTGTCTTTGATTGCAGCCTCCTAACCACATCTACCCAGATGTAAGCCCCATTGTGTTCAATGGGGCTTACTCCCAAGAAAGTGTCTTTAGGACTGCAGCCTAAGTAGACTTCATAAGATCATGCACATTGAATGCATGTTTTGAATTCAATCCCCGTGTTATGTCATCATTTTTACATCCAGTTAATATTTCTATAAGAATATTTTGGGGGTTGTGGAATCAATCATCTGAGTTTCCATTATTTCGTATGGGAAAATCCGCTTCACGTAAAGAATGTTTCACGTAAAGAACATGCTTCCGGAACAAATTAAATTTGTTACATGAGGGCTACTGTATATAGTGATAATCTTTGGGGCATTTTTAGTGATACTGTTCTCTTATTTTTCAGTTCTACCTCCAGTCTTAGTGCCAAGGCATAGTGAATTCAATCCACAGCACAGCCTTTTGGTTCAGTTCAGAAACTTAAGCCACAATGAACCACACATGCCACACAATGCTACATTTCCAGACTCGTTCCAACAGCCCAACAGCACTCCATTTCCCATTTCTCCAAACAGTCCTTATCCACCTTCTCCAGCAAGCAGTACCTTTCCAAATTCTCCAGCTAGTTCAGGACCATCTAGTCCATTTCAACTTCCAGGTAAGTGCTGTGTGACACTAATTGAAAACGTTTACCCAGAGGGAGTTAAAATTGCATTTACTGAATATGCATATATTTGTAACAAACATGATAGTGTGTTGCTTGAAGTGTTGAAAACATTGTAGTATAGTTCAAGAAGTTTTTAAAAATCCCATTTTTATTTTCTGCATCCCAGTGTACACTTTTGTTTTGGGAATGTAGATACAAGGTTGGGAATGCAGATCCAGATTGATTAGAGTTGTTGCTTTGCATAAAGAATAAACATGTCAGGACCAGTATAGTAGGAAGTTTGACCCTAAAGATCTTCAGATTGAACTGTGACAATACAGCTGACAATTGTCTTCAATAAAAAGGTACTTAATTCCATGAGTGTAGAAGTGGCTAAGCTTTGGAAGAAAAGTAGATATTTTGAGATCGTAGCTATACATCTAAGATGAAAACAACTGGACAAGGATTGAAAGATGAGTGTAAGATCATTTGAATAGATAAGATTGGGAAAAATAGAAAATACACGTTCTTAGAGAAGATTATTGATAATCATTGCAAGGATTGTAACTAAGAGTAAGAAACTAATAATTTTATACAGAATAATCTAGCTTGTACTGTTACAATTCCTACTTAAATGAAATATAATGGCTGAGAAAGGTTGAAGACTTGTCAGTAAAAGCAAATTAGATTGGTGATTTCCATTAGAAATGAAGTATTATTGCGAAGAATAAAAAATGGTGCTCAAAGAGACAGCAAGGAGCAGCTGTATAGTACAGGGAATAGGTACATAGATTTCTTTGAGAAACAACTCGCTTAATATATCAGTGAATTTTGCAGTAGGAGTTTCATAGTTCTCTAAATTCCATTGGATCTCTGTCTAGTGTGATTTAGGGAATTGCATGAAACCCACCGAGTGGTTTTGCACCAATAGCTAATAATTTGGCTAGCTTTACTCTTGGTTGCTTGAGAGCAACACTGGAAGATTTTAAAAGCACTTTCCTACAGTTGATACACTCTTCTTGAAATTAACACGGTAATAAAGCAATTGCAATGTGTGGTTGTAGCAGAATTCTTGATATGATAAGCTGGTAGAAATCTTTTGTTCTACTGATTTACCAGGGATTACCCCACCCTCCTCAGGAGAGGAACATTCCACTCTTCTACCAGGGAACACCTCCCAGCATCCTGCTTCCTTTATCTCTGGAGGGTCTTCTGAGCCCAGCTCTATGCATCTGCCAGCAGCCTCTGCTGGCTTCAGAGTGACAGTTAGGAAGAAAAAAACACTTCCTGTTTTAGATAAACTTTTTTCTCTAATGGATATTCTGAACCCGGCAGAGGATGAGGGTGGATGCGCACTGTCTGCTGGGCTCAGAATATACATCAGAAGGCAAAGGGAGCAGAACTTCACTTTCCTTGAGAGGGGGCATATGCAGGGGGAACCCTGCAATCATTTCAGCAGAAACATGATTTCATGAATAAAGGGCTCCTTCACTAAGAACATCATGTAAGAAAAATAAACATTTTGATAAGAAGCCATCCTGCCTTTTAAAACAGTCTCCTCACATCCAGCAAATATAAAGCATTTTTAATGTGTGGGTCATTTACAGTATGTCCAGCTGTCATTTCTTCTAATAGTGCAGTTGGCTTCACTGATGCACACCTAACTTTTTTAAAAAGAGGGAATACATGTGCAAAGGGAATGGATTGAGTACAAAAGAGTCCTAGTGACTAACAAGCCAAAAATGTAATTGAAGTATTCTAAAAATGGATTCTAGATTCTTGAAATGTTTTCAAATCTTGTCATCTTTTCTAAGCACTCTGCTCCTTGGAAGACAGACTTATGGTTCGTGCCACTAGGGTTTGGATTTCAGGGTTTTCCTTAACTTGCCACACTTTTTGGTCCCAATTTGGCAGTAACTGCAGCATGTTAGATGAAAACTTGCTAATTCCAAATCAGCGCTCACTTTAGGAGCGAGCAACAGTTAATTCCTGGAAATGTTGGTGAATTCCATAGAACTAGAAGAGCTTATAGTAAGATTAATTTACTTAGCTACTTCAGGCTGAAATATTTATTTAGCATGTGCGAAGGATGTGCCTTGCCATATCTCTAGCACTATCTCTGAAATAGTAGAAAAATATAGCTCAACAATAGTGGGAGATCAGTGGAAACATGATGGTTTTTGTTGTAGTCAACAAGTTAAAAGTCTCTCCTTGGTTTCAGTGTGAATATTTGATTGCATTCAAGATTTAACTTTATGGAATCTAAATTTAAAGCTTTCTAGAAGAACAAAAATTGTTGTCCTAGCTACATTGCTAAGTATCTCTGTTCCTCTATCTTCTCACCCCCTGCCAATAATAGTGGGTTCAGCTGAAATTAAGTAGGCACCTACTTAATTGTCACAATGAACTGGATATATTTTTACTTGTGATTAGGCTCTATTTTGATTATATGTGGAGAACATTAGTACAGTAGACGATAATAGATGTTGTGATGGAGAATTATTAATTTAGAGAAATAGTTTGGAAATCTGGAATAGTTTGGAAATCTGATAACTTTGGGAGCTACAATTGAATCTGTTGCACATTTGGAAGTTGCATGAATGTGCTCTCTTCAGATGAGTTTAGCTTTTAGCAGAAGGTGTATCCTGTTAGATTCTTGCAGGTTCTAAAACCAGAGTTTCTGTATTTCCTGAAATTTGAATGTAGCTTATGCAGATGGTAGACAAGGTGGTACATCTATTCTGAATTGAACCACTAACTGCCTGAAATAGTAGACCATGTAATTGAAAACAAGTGTCTTTTGGGTAGTATAAAACCAGATCAAAAAGAGGCTTCTTATATCTATTTTGGGGAAAAGTTAGTCAGAATTCTCCAAATACATTTATTGCACACTCAAGCCTCTGTGAAATTATAGAATATCTAGCGTTTTGTTTTCAACCAGAAAATTATGAGAAGATGTTGATAAAGAGGAGATTAGAGGTGGAAGGTAAGGAATGGGGTAATCTTTTGTGGGTTAGCTGGGCAAGGATTTAGATTACTAAGATATAGCAGTTGTTTTTTGCTTCTTTTGCCGGAACAAAGCCTTAAAAAAGGATGCATAAAGAAGACAAAACGGAGAAGACTTATTGTACAAATAATCACAATAAACAAGTAGTTTATTGTAACTACTACAAATTATGAGTTTTAGGCCACAATCTTAACCTGCACCAATAACAGCTAGGCCACAATGAGTGACCTGTGCTGTATGCAGCATAGATTAGGACCAGACTGGAGCTAACCTCAGGAAAAAGGGATATTTTTCCCCTTACGCCATGTCAACCCCAGATTGTATAATGAGTCTTCATGTATCTGTATCAGCTGTTTATCTGGAACAAATCTGAATAGCCCATATGAGGGTTGCTGAAGATGGGAGTAGGATATGATGCATTCTTCCTATGCCCCCAGGCCCAGTACTTCTTCTTTTCTGGCCTCTCCCATCCCCTTCACCACTTTGCAAACTTCCCTCTTCTGGCAAGTTTAGGGGCTGGATCCAGCCTAGGCAGTCCAATGCTAGCCTATGCATTGGTCCAGTCAAAGAGTACCTCATGGCACATTTGTGATATTTGAGAGCTTTTTGAGAACATGGAAGATAAAGAAAAGTTATAGAAAAGTGAGCTGCCATTAAGACTGCCTCCATGTGTTGTATAGAATATCTAGTTGTATAGAATTCTATGTAGTGCATAGAATATTAGACTAGGAGATGCTGGTTCAAATCCTCACTAAGCCATGAATGTGACTGGGAGACCTTACGCCAGTTACCATCTCTTAACCGAAACTTTCCTTACAGAATAGTCATGATGATAAATGGGGAGGGACCCAACATGTATGCCATTCTGAGCTATCTAGAAGAGTAAATATTACTGTATGATTACCTTATCCCAACGATGATTGTATTGATGGAAGTGATCCTCATGTTTAGTTGTGTGCTGTTTTTCCTATTTTTTGTTTGTCTTCATTGAGAGCTATTGGGAGAACATTCCCTTTATATGTAAGGAGAAAGGTAGGATCGATGTGGGCTGGAGTGAGGGTTGACATGGGTTTTGTCAGTTATGCTTTCAGAACTAGATGCTCCAGTTGCTAAGTATGTCAAGAATATACGTATCTGAACTTAAGTATGTCAAGAAGGAAGGAAAATGAGTAGAGAGTAATAAATAACTAATGCAAAGAAAAGAGAGCATAAATGAAAGTTAATTAAATAACTGAAAATGTCAACTTATCTATTCACTTTGGAGTAAATTCTCCCTGGTGTCAGTGAAACTTACTTCCAAGTCTTAATAGTTAAAATTGCAGTCTGAGAATCCTGCCAGTGGTGCCACTTGAATCACTAAATCAGGAAGAAAAAGAAAGACAAGACTTTCATTAGATAAGGCAGATAGCTTGTTATAGAGGGTGACATGGCACAAGAAAGGTATATGTGGGTATATGTGTGAAAATCCCAGACAGTCTGGCCAAGTACAAATATAATGATGGGTTTTCTAATATAAAGTATTGGTTTCCAAAGGAAGCAGAGAAATGGAAGATAGAAGTAGTAGAGGTGAGATTTGGAAAGGGAGAGCCCAATCCTATGCATGTATACTCAGAAGTCTCATGTTAGGAAGTGGGGCTTACTCTCATGAAACTGTGGATATATTGCACCCTTAGTGATTCTGGGACAAGAAAGGAGAAAAAACCAGAAATGTGTACTTAAATTTTTTGTTTTTCTTTATAGCAGATACACCACCACCAGCGTATATGCCACCTGATGATCAAATGGGACAAGATAATTCACAATCTATGGACACAAGCAACAATATGATTCCTCAGATAATGCCAAATGTTTCCAACAGAGGTAAACTAAACAGCATACGTACTTATGACACTTTTATGTTTAACCACTGAAAGCAATTCAAGTGGTCCCGTTCAGCTGAGATTCATTTTTCCATCCAGGCTTTTCAGGCTTGAAAAATGTCCGTGAATCTTAGCAGCGGTAGCAGCTTGTGATGGGCAGTATACATAATTGAGTTACAAAATATTAATAATGTGTTGTTTTTATTCATAGATGTTCATCCTGTTGCCTACGAAGAACCCAAGCACTGGTGTTCAATTGTATATTACGAATTAAACAACCGAGTTGGAGAGGCTTTCCATGCATCTTCCACTAGTATCTTAGTAGATGGATTTACAGATCCTTCTAACAACAAAAATAGATTCTGCTTAGGTTTGCTCTCCAATGTTAATCGCAACTCAACCATTGAGAACACCAGGAGGCACATTGGGAAAGGTAATATGGTCCTTCACAGTATAAAGCAGCCCTTGCCAGTTAATTTCAGTGTGCTATGCTGGCATTTAAAGGGGAAAAAGTAAATTTGTATGATACAGCATACCAGTTTTAATAAATACTTGATCTTGGGCAGGTTTATGATGTGTAATGACCCATCACATGGCAAAACCTGTTCTCATTTAAGTTTTAGCACCTTGGATCTATTCCTGATGTACAAATACTGTGTAGTTGCTTTGAAAACTCTTGCTTTTGATTGTGCATTTGGCAGTTTTGTATAGCAGCTGTTCCTGTAGTTGCAAGCAAGGAGGAACGAAAACAATTGTACAATAACACACACACATACAGAGTGGAAAAGAAGGTTGGTGTTCCCAACATGTTTCCATGGAAGTGTTATCTAGGAAATCATTTTATTAATCATAAGCTTCCTCAGCAAACTACATACCACAGTTATCTGAGTAGATCTATGAGGAACTCTGACATATAACTTATCAGGACACTATAAAAACATACTCGGAACACCAGTCCTTGGTCTTGCTGTCTTCTCTATGTGTTTCTTGATGCTAGTCATTTTAAAAATCAGCAATGCAACATTTTTCAAATATGAGGAGAGAAGTTCGTTAGATTGGCAAGAGTGACTTGCCAGACTGCCTTAGGTTTGGAAACCTGGCATATTAAAGGAAGAGGGAGGCACCATGGTTCCGGGAGACTGCGGTAGACCTTAATATTTCTGAGAGAAACACAGCAGGGGGAAAAAACAATTTGATCTTACAATGCTTTGATATCCATTTTACATTTAAGACATCACAAAATATTGAAAGATGCTCTGAGCTCTTTTGTCGTACTGTGTGATTCTGTAAAATCTTACTAGATACCAGCTGGTTTAAAGGGCTTTTGTAATCCTGGTTAATGTTGAATTACCATTTGAAGAAACCTATAGCTGGTGGAAGGGTGCCATCTAGTGGCTGACAGAATATGGGATGCTCAAAAACTTGTGTATGGGAGCAAATGGAGTTCTTTTCAGATAGAAATTTGGCTATACAGTACCTTCTGCCACTTTGGAGTAAGTAACTGTAACTGTTCAAATAATTCTACCAATTGTTTCATGGACTCTTTTATTTTTTCAGGTGTACATCTCTACTATGTTGGTGGTGAAGTGTATGCTGAGTGTCTCAGTGATAGCAGTATATTCGTTCAGAGTAGGAATTGCAATTATCATCATGGATTTCACCCTACAACAGTGTGCAAGATTCCCAGTGGCTGTAGTCTAAAAATATTTAACAATCAGGAATTTGCTCAGCTGTTAGCTCAGTCTGTCAATCATGGTTTTGAAGCCGTGTATGAGCTTACTAAAATGTGCACAATTCGAATGAGTTTTGTAAAGGTAAGTTTGCTGTATTTGTTGTTAACATTTCCATATCTTAGAAGGTGATTTGAAATATAAACACCAAGATAGTAACTTTAATATGTAACTTCTATAACATTTAATTCAGTATATTCATATTTAGTATAGCAAATATGCAGGAGTAACTTGCCTCTCGAAGTGGAGAATGGGTCAAGACATTCAGATCCATTATTCTTTGTAACACAGTGCCCAGTCCTGTGCATCTTTGCAACATGGTTGCAGCCATGCCAACTGAATCCTATGGGGTTTTTGTTGTTTTTTTTTGGGGGGGGGGAGGGGAAAGCAGCTTTATAAAGGTTAATATTTGTTCCTTTTCTTTAGGGATATATTGCAGCAATCTTTAGTGCTAGGAAAATGAATAGAATTGGGCCACAGACTGCCTTTTTATTGATGTAGTGACTGGAAGGAATTCCTAAATTGATAAAGATGCTTCTTATTTTAATGTGCAGCATTTTCTAAATAGGATGAGGTTTGAAGCCATGCTTTCAGTTTACCAAATAAGTTTAAAAATTTATTTCCCTTTCACAAAAATTTAGTAATTATGGTGTTTGGGGAATCCTCACACATGGCATTGTAGTTTTCTCTAATAACGAACATGAGTATAGGGCTAAGTGCATCCATTCTGTGATGGGAGTGCTAATGCGTTGGATGATGTCAGCCTTCCACACACTTGTATTCCTTTTATTCCAATGTACCCGACTTCTTCAGGAAAGCAATGCAACTTAAAAAATTCATTATAGTAATGGTATTACAAAATTCTCTTTTACTACAATACTGACATTATTGAATATTTGTCCATTTTTATAGGGATGGGGCGCAGAATACCATCGGCAAGATGTTACAAGCACCCCCTGTTGGATAGAAATTCATCTTCATGGTTCTTTGCAGTGGCTGGATAAAGTACTTACACAAATGGGCTCTCCTCTAAACCCCATCTCTTCTGTTTCATAGTGCCGAATTATTTCTTCAACCATAACTTTAGTGACCATTTAAAAATTCTACAGAAACTTCCAGTGTGGATAATATGTGAACAGATACCATATATTCGCTTTTTTCTACTTGTGACCAATACAGTTGTTTTATGATCAGTTTTCCTTTGAGATATTAAAGAAGCATTCAAGTCTGGTGAAAATTTTGGAGGATAATATCAGAATTTAATTTTTCCTTTTATACATATTTAATAAAGTTTGACTCCTTTCTGAAGACATGTTATCTAGGATCAAGTTTTGGAAATTAACAGCAGGGAATAAATAATGCCCTCTTTGCTGAATATGTGCAGCTGCAACTTGTTGTTCATTTGTGATGTTGCTGTATAACTTTGTGGGTAATGGAAGTCATACAGAAAACAAGCCGAGATTGCTTTTCGCTTGAATTGTAATATGACTTTAATACACATGTTATAGATAATGTTAGAATATTTGCATTAATGGAAGTTCTACCTTAAAAATAGCAATTTTACTTATACTCCAATTAATTTTAATATTTTTTGCCATTGCTTTTAAAGAGCAGTTGATCTTACCTAGACTAGTCAGTATTTTTTCTTTAAAAAAATTAGTGTTTTTCTTAAAACACTCATGCTTGTGTGTTGTAGTTTTGAAAGGTAAAGCTTTTTGCGCAAAGCATGTATATTAGAATATAAAACACTACATTTTTTTATTGTAACATTGCAAGGACATTCATTATGTTTAACTTTCCATTTTATTTAGCTGGTATCCTGGATACATCCTAACTTCACTGCTTTTAATTAGCAGTATTAGTTGTAACCCTTTTGTACTTAACCTCTGTAATAGCAATTCTAGCAATCTTGTAAAAGGTTTTGGAAGTGGTACAATTCTACCAGGATAGACAAATCATTTAATGATAACAAAAATATTGCAGTTTTCTTTTGAGCAGTCCTTATCTGATGTAGAGGTCATAGATTTTATACCCTCATGCCAAAGAGTCATTGTCTAATGGTGGATTATGCTAGTCAAGGTCCCTGATGCTATTTAGAATCAGATGTACTTAATCTTTTTGAAAGGTTTAATGGAACAAGAAAAGAAGAACGTAGTCTCAGTTAGATGTGTAAGTTATTCTTGTTGGGATCCCAATGGTATGTGTTCAAGAACATAGATGTCCCTTGTTATCCACTAGGGTTCCATTCTGGAACCTCCCGTGAATTTTTAAAAATAGTGGAAAAAAAATTTCAAGACCCACTTCCAAGTTTCTTGCTCCTCCATTACTCCTAATGAAGAAAGATTGGCTCAATATCTGCTGAGATTTGATACTGGGACTTTGCTGATACTAAAATGTATTACACAAAAGCAGTTAAAATGTGTCCCTTTACATTTGTTTAAAACAGCTTTTCTTTCTGATGTAGAGAGAGTCCTCAATTAGAAATGCAAGGACTGCTTCGCTCAGCTCACCAAGAATGGATTGTCCTAAACAAATGTCAGTTTCATGTATCCTTGCTGTGACTGTAATAAGCTGACATGATGAGTAGTATTGTTTTATGTTGAAGGATTGGGCTGGTGTAGCATTCCAAACACTACCTCATCACAGCCTCCTGCTTCTCCTCCACGTCCTCAAAGTGGCACCCCCTGAGTTTTTCCTTCAGCCGTGGGAACATCCAGAAGTCACGGGGTGCTATATCTGGACTGTAGGGAGTGTGAGGGATAGTCTTGATGCCCATCTTTGTCAAGTAGTTGATTACTAAGATGGATATGTGGCAGGATGGATGTTGATGATGCCCCTGCTATCAAAGAAGGGGTTCATCATCAGCTTCCCGGTGGACCTGCTCTGCCTGGGCTTCTTGGGGAGCCATGATGTTTCCACTGAGCACTCTGGTTTCCTGGTCTCTGGATCATAACAGTAGATCCAGCTCTTGTCACAGATTACCAGAGACTCAAGGAAACGTGGATTTGAACTGATATGGTGAGTTATAGTCGAGCCTCCAAGTTGTACTTGTGTCTTGTTTGCATTGTAGAACACGTCAGCTGTGACGAGCCATGCCCGACGGGTAGTGTTTGGAGTGCCACACTGGCCCGATCCTTCAACCTAAAACAATACTACTTGGCACGTCAGCTTATTACAGTCACATCAAGCATATATGAAACTGACATTTGGTTAGGTCAGTTAAAAGTGCCTCACAATAAAAAGTCTCAAAACTTCTGGAGTGTACCTCATATGCTTAAGTCAGAGGCACATCAGTGCAGTTAATCTGATGAAAATGCAATTATCTTAAAAGTGTGCATCAGCAGTCAATATCTTTCTGAAAACCTAGCCTTAAATTACTTAATCTTTTTAGTTGCCTTTGTGGCTACTCTAAGGTGGTGATTTCTTTTTCACAAAAGACCTGAATGCCACTTTAAAAAGTTGTGTTTTTTGGTGGTAAAATACAGGGCATTCAACATGCAATATTAAGTAGCATGCCAATAAACATAGAATAAAATGTGGTAGCTGTTCACATTTCCTTTACTAGGAACAGCCATTAAAACTGGGAAAAACCTTCTATATAGGGTGGCTTCTTTATAAACATGTGAATTACACATGAGCTAAATAAACCCAAAGAATTTAACATTAGGTAATGCCTTCAACAACCTGAGAGTCTTAATTTTCTTGTCTTCCTCTTTTACACATAAGGGGGCTGTTTCTGGTTTTTATGTCTGTGAATGAAGAGATCCGGTAGGATTTCTGGCGCACAGGGTGGAGGGCTTTGGTGCCTTGCATAACTCTTGGAGAAACAATTTGTTATGCAAACAAGCAAATATTTTGTGGCCTTAATATCTGGCTGGGTCAGATTTTGTATGTAATATCTTCCTTTCCTATGTGGGTGCAGAGCCTTGAGTTCCATAGTGAATGCAGGAACTAGGGAGAAGAGTCGAAGCTATTACAACAGACGTGAGCAGAATATTGTGGGCCACAGTTGGATGAAGTGGAATGTTTGCTGAAAATGGGTAGATGCATGTCAGATTGGTATAGCATATATATGCTGTTACACAACTGAAATCTATCCAGACACAGTCATCCGTTTCTGCACCAACTAGTGAAAATCTCACAAACTGCACTAACCACATAGCTTCATCTGTAGTTTCTGGCTGTGCGATCTGACAAATGTTCCTGCTACTGTGGTAGTGAGTTTAGTGTTGGTTGTCATGCTACATCTGTTCAGTTTAAATGCAGTCTTGAAGTTGACATATTTGAAGAATGTTTCAAAACTCTAGAAAACATAAGTTTCTTTTGTAGCTGGCAAATATAATATCATATAAAAAGTTCATAGGTATTAAGTCTTGTGCTTATGCTGTAGTCTTAACAGCATATAGTAAAGAGTATTAAATTAAACTGTTTACATGACATGAGAAATGGCTTAATCGCCTTAAAGAAAAGAATTAAATTAAATTTGGCAAATTTTAATATGCTTTTGTACAGAATTACTAGTTGCTATTCGATTAAGAAAATGTTAAAAATTAGATGGCATTGCTTTGTTGCCTTATTTTAGGACTCTAGCCAACAGCCTTTTTTGATACATGGTAATCCACTGGGAAGTAATCCATAGTTTATCTGTGCAGGTTTTACTAAATTGAATGAGAATTGAACAAGCGCGTCTAGTTGGATGGTGCCCCTTAGCCTTTTACTATATGTTCTTCTGTATACCTGTCTTTGTAGGCCCTGTTATCATGTCTTGCACTTAAATTGTCTTTAACACTAAAGTGGTATGAACATATTTCCTTGAATAGCAAAAGCTCATTTGATGTTCTCGAATGAACTGCTATTCAGTTCCATCAGTGACTTGTCAGTTATAAAGACTTCTCTAAACATCTACTAGTCTAGCTATCTAGATTGTTTCAGGTACTAATTCTGGGCATTTTTGCAAGTTATATCCTATACTGAATATACCTACTATGTATTTTTTGTCTGCAATCCTGTTGAGGACAGAATAGTACTTAAACCAAGCTGATGCAAATGTTTCATCTATATTATCAGCAATAATAAGGGTACCCTTCACACTTGCTTGTCCTTTCTGTTTGTAGGTTCTAACTTTTAAACCCTGATACAGCAATGTATGCCTTTTATTAAGGCTTATGGTCTACACTGAGCACATATATTTGTATGTACAGGTATGTGCTGCCCAGTCATTAGTTACACATTAATTACTTAAGACATCTGTCCACCAGCAGACTCGTTTAGTAGTGTTTAAAGTTACTTGGTTTACATTTCACAGAATGAGAAACTTCTTCTTTTGCAGTAAAACTGTAAGCAACCATATCTTCTTAATGATCCATGTAAGTATACGAGAAGACTGATGTTGGATCATATTTAAGCGAAAATTGTAACATCCATTTTCATAATTGCAATTTTTCTTGAGTAAGACAAGTAGATTATCTTACTTTTTGTTGTAGTGCCTTGTGCAAATTGTATGTATATCCCTGGTCTCTATTAATACCTCCTTTGAGCAGAAAAA
This sequence comes from Cryptoblepharus egeriae, assembly GCA_030015325.1. Taxonomy (NCBI): domain Eukaryota; kingdom Metazoa; phylum Chordata; class Lepidosauria; order Squamata; family Scincidae; genus Cryptoblepharus; species Cryptoblepharus egeriae. The sequence goes on along the minus strand of JAREYC010000002.1, from coordinate 68,121,438 downwards.
TCTTTACTAGATATTTATGTTGAACTTTTTTGTCCTTTGTAATGCTTCTGGTGGATGTTAAAAATGCTACAGATTACATTTTTGTTTTACTTGGCATCAAAGTTGCTGTAAAACTGAATTATCTGAATCATGGCAGGTTATCTAACTGGATTGTAAACCTGCCAAAGGACCAAAAGTGTCACAAAAGTTTTTTTAAACAATTCTAATACAATTTTCTAAAACGTAACAATTCTTACATTGGTTTACAACAACCCAGTGAGATCCCTGTGCTAGTGTTTCTCAGCATTTGTCCTCCACTGCACCACTTTGCGTGGTCCAACTGGAATTGTCACTGAAATGATATACTTAATCACCAGTGACTTCTGGGTTAAGAGATGCACGATGTAGCACAAGAGGCTCAGACTATATGGGAAGCTTTCTGAGTGGAAAAGCATATTTTGGAGCTCTGCCTACAGTGCCAAGCCTCCTACCAGGGCTTGTTGTGTTGCATTCCTTGTCTTGCTGCCAGGGAGTAGGGGACTGAAGGATCTGGTGGTACCTGTACTACTGGTTGAGAAACATTGCATTATGCAGATTCAGAACTGTGCCTGGAGAATGAAACAGTTTATAGCTCAATTAGGATCTTGAATAGTCCACATGCAGACATTCTATTCTCACATCATCTTACCACTTACATAATTAACCAGTGTAAAATACTGGTTATTAAAAGTAACTAGAACAGTTGTGATTTGATTTTTAAAAAACAAAACATGGATTTATTTCACAGTATTACTTTTGTTTACTTGTTGGAAAAACCCTCTTGTATGTTGTTGGAAAAGCATTTTTAATGTGTCAAATATTTCTTCCTACAATTACCTTAAATAATAAAAGTTAATGTTGTTGCCTGTTGCTAGGTAACTGTATTTTTAATAAAATAATCTTCTGAATGTGTTACATACACGACTGTTCATGTAGTTTTGATATTTCTTTAAGAAAGTTAAGTTGGCACTGAAATCCAAGTTGAAATGTTGGCTTACACGAATTCAACTTCATTTTGATCTTTTCGTAAATGTTATGCTAGAGTATATTACAGATATAATTTCTGTGCTTCTGTTTACATTAAGAGAGACATAGTTCTAGAAACATGATTTAATTTTGTTCCTCTGAGCTTTCTGACTTAGCTTTTGGCTATCCTAATGTGTTTAAATATTTTTGCATACTTTGCAATCTAAGCTAAATAAATAAGATCTTTTTGAATATGTTTTCTAGTTTGGTATACGTAGAATCCTGAGGTGTCTCAAGTGGTAGATGACTATCCCTACAATCCAGAATAACTACGGGAGCACGTAAGAGACATTACATGCACCCGTAGTTATTGCACCACCTAGTGAAAACCTATGGAAAATTCACATTGCAATCCAGAGTAAATTGTTCTTATACCAGAGCAAGGACTCCCTGTATTTACTAGATTTAAGAAGCCCTAGATTTAAGAAGTATCTTTCTTCCAGAGCATCCTTAATTCAGATACCTTTTATCCATGCTCATCTTCCTTCCAGCAATGAAGAACTGAAGAGGATAAAACATTAAAAAAACATTTTTATTTATTTCAAGACAAGAATAAAACAATTTTTCAACAAAAAAGATGAATGCTGAAAAAATAATGGTTTGATTGGAGCAAAAATTTCATCATTTTGTGTCTAGAGAGCTTTAAGTCAGACTAATTTGCTGATGATAGCTTCTTTTTCCATTTCAATACTACATCAATGTTGGAAGAGAGAGCAAGATGAGGAATTGTTTGAGTGTGTGTGAGAGAAGTGCTAAGCCCACTTTCCTATTTCCTTGTGCTTGCCTGGCCTATGGCTCTGGAAAAAAGGATATGTTGGGAGAGGAGACTCTTAATGTGTGCTTTTTTTTAGGCTTTTTTGGTATTAGTGAAAAAAATCCATTCTGTCAGCCTGCCTTAACTAGGGAACTTCAAAAGCTGTATTTGTATATCTGATCCACCTCTTGGGATGTGGCTTGGGAATACAGTGGTGCCTCACATAACAAGTTTAATTCATTCCGGAAGCATCCTTGTTATGTGAAACGCTCTTTATGTGAAGCAGATTTTCCCGTAGAAAATAATGGAAACTGAAGACGATTGGTTTTCACAACCCCCAAAATATTCATATCAAAATATTAACTGTATGTAAAAATGATGACAAAACACTGGAATTGAATTCAAAACATGCATTCAGTGAAGTCCTATGAAGTCTACTTAAGCTGCAATCCTAAAGGCACTTTCCTGGGAGTAAGCCCCTTTGAACACAATGGGGCTTCCGGGTAGACATGGTTAGGAGGCTGCAATCCAAGACACTTTCAAAGTGTCTCCCCACTTTCTCCTCTTCCTCATGAGCCTCTCTCTCCCCTACTCTCTTCTGGCTAGCCCTGAGCTGCTTCTCTCTTCTCCACTGTTGTTCTCTCCCTCTGCCCAGCGGATGCCTGGCCACAGGAGAAACAGCGCAGAAGTGTTGCTTTTGCTATGGGCAGGCGTGCTAGGCAGCCCTGATGCTTTTTAAAAGGGCTGCCGGCCAGCACGTCTGCCCCAACTGCCAATGAGTGTGCTTGTTAATTGAAGCAACACTTGTTATGTGATGCATAATCTTAGAGAAATTTTTGCTTGTTATGTGGATCACTTGTTAAGCGAGGTACCACTGTAGTTCACTGCTTTGTGAGTCCAGATCTGCAATAACTTGTGGTGCATATCTCCTACCATATTCTGCAGCCACTGTTCTGGGTTATATTTGCCTGTGACCCAAAAGTACTTGGAGTACTTCCTGACTTTTCTCCCAGTATCCACTGGTACCACTTTATCTTGGTCTTGTAAATATATAAATTCTATTTCTTTTCCATTTTGTGACTGGGATTTGAATTCTGTAATACTAATCTACAGAGAGAGCAAGAGAGAATGGTCACCTAGCAAAGCGGTGGAAACATCAATGTGAAGCCAAGTAATTCAGGTTTGCAGCTGGAAAAGGAAGGACTGAAGAGCAGAGTGGCAATAGTGAGGCTATATTGTGAGGTATTTCCCGTCTTAATTTCCTACTGGATCTTCAACCTTGACAGCCAAATTTGGTAGAAACTTTTAAGGAATTCAGCTTAGATATTTTAATAGTTTTTGACAGATGCCGCGCTAAATTTAAAGTTGTAATTTGCAAAAGCACATGTAAAATTTTTTTGAATAGTCTTGCTCAAGCTGTGCACAAGTTATTGGAATAGGATTTCCTCCCTGCTGATCCATCATCCTGAAAGATATAAACACTGAAAGGACACACTCCACATGGTCTTTGAGAGTTGCAAATGCTGAGATTAAGTTGAAATTACTTTCTTGCCTTTGAAAATGGAAATGGGCAACTTCTTAGTCTTTAGTTGTATACTAGTGGAATTTACGCATCTTTGTGGAAGTAAAATTTCAAGTATACTTGCAGACCCTGGGCAGTGATGGGCAGTGGGTACCACTGGCCTTGGGGCATCCCTACCAAACAATGGGCACTGGTATTGCCCCTGGCACCACTAGTCACTGCACATCCCTATCAGGCATAGGGCACTACAGGGTACCAAATCTGTGCTTAATGGGTCCTTGCTTCATGGAAGGAATAGGCTTCCCAAATTTCATGCTTATTCCAAGGGGTGGGGCTGGGTGTTGATCAGTCAGTCTTCAATGTTATGTACAGGGATGGAAACATGTTGCACTCCTTTTAACCCCCTTAGGGGATAAATTTCTAGAAATCAGTTCTTGGTGCCTACATCAGGGAAGGAATACTCTTCTCACATTTCACACTTTTAGGTGTGGTGGTTTTGTCTGGGTATTGGTGAGTCATGGAGTCAGTCAGTAATTCTTTAACTTTATATAAATAAGATGTATCAGAAGCATGTGGAAGCATTTGCGCATGTTATCAAATTTCTCAACAGCCACACTAACTAAAGAACATACTTGGCGGGCACAATGAAAAAGCGTTTCCTCTGAGTAAATCATTGAAATGTACATGGAAGTACCAAGGCTTTGATCCTAAGAATCTCATTCTCATTTTGTAGGCATACAAGTGGCCCAGTGTTGAGTCCACAGGCAGACTTACCACCACATTGGGTATTATTCCTGAGGGCTGCCTGAGTTGGTGATTCTGCCACTGGAAAGGAAGCTTCAAATAATCTCCTAACCAGCAGAAGTACTCTTGCTTAGATCCAAGCCCAAACTCCAGAATTCTGGGATCCTTCTCAGTGAAGATAAGTCTTTGATGACTGCTCAAAATTAGACAAAATGTGTTCTAATTCGATTTTGATCCAGCAAGTTATGTTTGATTCTGTTCAGGAGAAAGACTCTTAGCCCTTAATGGTTGTTGGATGAGATGTTATTTTATTGGTCTTCTGCTTTCTCTCCTCTGAGGTGGAACTGGTGTCCTGGCCTGTGCACTGGGCAGTATTAACGAACTGCAAAGAATGACACAAACTGTGAAGAATGACACTTTGGGTGTCCAACCTTCTCCCCCTACCCTCCAAAAATAGATGACATGACCTGGACATTAGCACCTGCTGGGAAAACCAGGGTAGTCAGAGCTGGAAGTAAGAAAAAGGGACAATGTGGAGGTGGTTGTGGCTGGGTTCCCCTGCTGACTGCAGGAAGAAAGGGGCTGCAACTGTCCTAATCTTGCTTATCTTGAGTGACTGAGAATGGGGTTACAGACGGTGGGCTTGAGCACCTCAATTTTAGACCAGCCCATGAAGCGGGGTGCTTTTAGACCAACCCATGAATCCTGGTCAGATGCATTAAAGCAGGGGTGTCCAACATGCGGCCTAGGGGCCGCATGCGGCTCAGGACCAGCGTGGATGCTGCCCTCCTGCAAATCTGGCCACCACCATTGGAAAAACAGGCTTTGTGGCAGCAGCCATTTTCAAATTTTGTATGCTTCTCTGCGCACTGCCCCGGGCAGCCACCACAAAGCTGGTCTGGGCCGCCTGGTGGCTCCTCCCCCTACCTGCCTCCTGGCACTCAGAGCACTTCAGGGTCCAGCAGACCTTGCAGCGCTCGCCCACCTGCATCCCCCAAAAGCAGCCTCAGCCTCTACCCCAGCTGCTGCCCACTGCCCTTGAGACCTACTCAGAAGTAAGCCCCATTAAAGTCAATGAAGCTTACTCCCAAGTTGCAGTCCGAGAGCCCAGTGATGCATAGGATGGGCTGTGTGATCCTCTCCAAGCTTTACCTTGGAGATATGCTGTAACCCTAACCATGTCTTCTCAGAAGTAAGGCCCACTGTACCCGTGAGTCTTACTCCCAGGAAAGTGTTCAGGATTGCAGAATATCACCAAGGTTAAGCTTGGAGAGGATCACAACCCATCCTATGCATCATGCCTTCTCAGAAGTAAGCCCCACTAAAGTCAATGAGGCTTACTCCCAAGTTGAAGTCTGAGAGCCCAATTCTATGCATGGCTACTCAGCACAAAATCCCATGATAATCAATGAGACTTACTCTAAGATTTTGCTTGGAGAGGATCGCTGCCCATCCTATGCATCATGCCTACTCAGAAGTAAGCCCCATTAAAATCAATGAGACAAAATCCTACATTTTGTCCTACATTTTTTTAAAAAAATGTTGTTAGTGTTTATGTGCGGCCCAAACCAACTCGTCATCTTCCAGTGCGGCCCAGGGAAGCTATAAGGTTGGACACCCCTGCATTAAAGCTACTTGAGTCAACCGATAGCTTCCTCAATCAGCAGGTGCTTTACATGTTGAGTCAGTGCTGTAATTTTAAAAGAGTTTCTGCAGGAAGAGCATTCTGTGTGTCAGAATTATTGAATTTCCCATGTGAATGTGCCAGCTTTCATAAGACTTAGAGCTGAGTTGACAAAATATTTACAGAGCTTATTATTCATCTGGCTTAATCCACGGTCTCTGTGTAAAAACATTTAAAGAATGCAGCCCATTAGAGAGACTTGCCTAGCAAGCTAATGACTTTAATTGACTTCTTAAATTGTCGTACTTATTTGCGACAGTCCAGCTTTCTGATTTCAGCTATTTAATTTTTGTTGAGGGGTTTTGTTTGCGTTCAAGTTAGTATTTGTTCAAATGCAGAAAATGAATAGCAAGTGAAATAAAGAACTTCACATCCTTCTAAAACCATTAGCAAAAGTGGGTGGTTCCACCTTACAATTTGAGTGCTGTTACGTTGTCAAAAGTGCCTGTCTATGATGCTGTCTCCAACAGTCTATTCCAGTGATTTTTCAGTCTTTTTCAATTCATGGCACACTGACAAGGTACTAACTTGGTCAAGGCACATCATCAGTTTTTGGGTAATTGACAAGGTGCACTCTGATGCTGATGGGGGAGGCTTGCACTCCTGCAGAAACTGCATGATCCACTGGTTGAAAGTTGCTGGTCTGTTCACACAGACAGGTATGCAGCTTCAGTCACCAAGTGATGAACATGAATGTGTGATCCAGGCCTTATTTTTAAGAAAATTCATCTAAGCCGGCTTCTGCTATTGCACTTTTCAGACCCTTTGCAAATGTAGTTTCCACATTTACAGAATGTTGTGAGAGCTCCTGAGTAGCCCTGCCGACACTATGCTCCCATCACATTTTCTGTCCCTGCTTTCCCTGTTGTTTGTCTCCAAGAAAAGCCCTCTCTCCATGGGAAAAAATCTTCTAAGTGATTAGGCATGCTGGATAGCTTGTTTCCCAGGAAGGCTCCTTGGGCTAGTCGACTTGTTTGCAAAATCTGAAATGTTTTTCATTTCAAAAATAGCATGTTTATCTGCCTAAGAAATATCTTGGCATGTGTTTCTTCAGATACTGTTGGCATGAGTAATGCACAAGTAACACTCTACTTACAGCTTTCTGCTATAATTGAAGGAGGAGCGCAAAACCCCATTTCATCTCCTGATTCTGTGTTGTTAAGTAAGGTATCTTCATCAGCAAAAATAGAATTCTAAAAATGCTTCAGACAATTTTACACTTGCTTCCTTACATGTAAACCAAGTGTTTGAATACTCTGTTAAATGAGCAATTGTCTGTGAAAATAATTGGGTTTTGCTGCTTGCCAGAAATACAAATTCTGCTGGTTCCTTCCAGTGTGTATTCATGTAGCAGGTAATGGGGCAAGATACTGTCTTCATTATTGGTCAGATAGTTCAAGACATTTTCTTGTACCTGCCTTCAGACATGAAGACTGAACGAAAATCTGTCCTGCTAATCTGGCTTGCATATCAGTTAATGCAAAATTTATGGGAACACATGAAACTCTTAAACAGAGTCAGAACTTAGGTGCATCTAAGTATTGGCTTTGCTGACAGTTCCCTGGGGTTTCAGAGAGGAGTCTTTCATGGCTGTACTTGGAAATGCCAGTAATTGAACCTGGGATTTTCAGTATGCTTTGATTGTTCTTGAAACTGACAATTTTGTGGCTATGGGTGCAATTGAATTACCCTCAATCCACACTTCAGCTTTTCATTCAGCATTATCAATAATGAAACAAAGGCTTATATAATCTTAAACAAATATAATATGTTAGCTCTGTGGGAGTAATTTGATTTCTTACTGTGGACACCCTTATTACAGCTTGCAAAGTATGTGGAATTGAGAGGGATTGTATCTTCAGTCTCTCAGATGAAGAATTTGACAGATGACTGACTTTGTTTTGGAGAAGAAAGTGTCTAATTTTGTCTCTTTTGCTTCAGCCCAAAAAGTAGCCTCAAATAGGTAATGATTGGGGAGAGGTGGGCGGACAAGAAGTTCATTTTTATCTCATCTGTTCTGTTTTCGTAGACAGTAGACTTAACCAAGTCACCAAAACTTGGTGAAGTAAATGGCTCTAATCCCAATCCTACCCAGAACAGGAGCACTAAATGGCTTCTGATGGATCTAAGCAGGATGGAGGTTTTCTCAGGAGGAAGGGTGTACCTTCACACTTCTAGGTCTAGCGGTTTTGGCGGGGCGTTGATGAGTCAGTGAGTAAATCAATCAGTGACTTTAACTTTATATATACATACACACACACAGTGGTACCTCACTTAACAAGCGCCTCGCTTAACAAGCATTTCACATAACAAGCAAAATTTTCCAAGAAATCTTGCTTCACATAACAAGCAAGTGTGCTATGCAGCCCTGACACTCCGCATGGAGGCTCTTTAAAAGGGCTGCCGGCCAGCACTGCTGCCTCTAATTGCTCCCAATTTGGGGGCAGTTGCCTGGAGGTGCCAGAGGCAGCTGCCCTTAACTGCCCCCAAGTGTCCCTACCGACCACCTTTAACCTCCAGCAATAGCCCAGGTAAGCCTCCCAAGAAAGTGTCTTTGCAGTCTCCTAACTATGTCTACCCAGAAGTAAGCCCCATTCTGTTAAATGGGTCTTACTCCCAGGAAAGTGTCTTTAGGATTGCAGCCTATGTAGACCTCATAGGATCATGCACATTGAATGTGCATGTTTTGAATTCAATTCCAGTGTTATGTCATCATTTTCACATCCAGTTAATATTTTTATATGAATATTTTGGGGGTTGTGGAACCAATCATCTGAGTTTCCATTATTTCCTATGGAAAAATCCGCTTCATTTAAAGAGCATGCCTCCAGAACGAATTAAACTCTTTTATGTGAGGCACCACTATACGTGATTCTGACCCAGACACGGAAGATGCCCTCAAAGCAGTTTGCAGCAACACAAGCCACACGTGCAAGTGACTTCAACATTTGCGCACACTCATATGCACACAAAAGCACACACACATACACACACAAACAAGCACACCCTCATACACACACAAGCACACACTCACCTTCAGGTGGCCAGAGGGGACCAGAGGTGGTGTGGCGGCAGTGGAACATCTGGGTCAGCCGCTGAGCCTGCAGAGGCAGCATGGCACGGCTGGAGAGGTGGCAGAAGCGGTGCAACGGCCAGGCCAAGGGAGCCTGGAACTGGTTGGTGAGGCCTTGGAGGTGGCACAACCGGACTAGGGAGGGAGGGGAGGAGGCAGGAAAAGCAGGGCTGGCTGGAGAGCCAGCAGAGGCGTTGTGGTGGCTGCAGCAGAGGGATGGCTGGCTGGTGCAGCACAGAGGGCACAGCAGGGGCTGCAGAGGCCCCAAGGAAGCTGTAGCCAAAGTGTGCTGCTGCTGCTGGCCACAAGGCAGGGGGAGGAACTCAGTAGTTTCCACTCTGGGGGACTCCCAGAGCAGTGTGCAGAAGCATGCAATAAATAAAATAGTTGCTGGAGCTGGGCCCGAATCTTGGTGAATGGAGGGAGGGGTTGTCCTACTCCTGGTAGAACTGCCTGTCAGATGGTCAGCCTGATTATGGGCTTCAAAAATAACTGATACTAGACCTGAAAATTTAGTGCTTAATTTGCTTTATTAAAGTACTTTAGCCTCATGGGCAGTTAACCACAGGAAACTATAACTGAATATTTTTTAGGAAAGATTCCAGCCTCATCAGCACTTCAGAGGAGGTAACTCAACCTTTACGTAGCCTTAAGAGTTTCTGTGCTGAAGAGTTGCTGACAGTGTCATGATCAGAAAGTCTTGCCCTCCTCAGTGCTAGCGAGATACTAGGGACAGGAATATGGAGAAAAGAAGGGGCTGCATCCCAATGTTTAACCCTTACTAACCAATGTAGTCCTTAGGAGAAGTAACAGTGTATAGGCTTTTAACAATGATAGCTTTCCAACCTGTGACAGCAACACTTTGCTGGAGGAAATAATGTAGGATTTTGCTTCATGCTGTAAAAGTTATTAATTTGCACTTGACTGTCTGAACCTTTGAAATTCTAGAAATCCACACTGATAGAACCACCAGACACTTGTTAACAGATTCACTTACATAAATACTCAGGTTTTGCCTTCTTTTGAACTGCTGCAAACATAGGTGTAAATTTTTCTCTGCTTGTTCTGCTTGTTTTATTTCTTCTGCTGCTGAACTACTTTTGACACACATTGTGGAGTCCTCCCTCCCAAAGTGTTTTCATAAATCAGAGCTCCTCGACATCTGTTTTGAAATGACACAAATATTGATGCAGTTCCCAGTTTGAGGGATGACTGTTAGTTGAAAATAATGGACAAAATGGATCGCAACATTAGAATTACTTGATGGTTCTGATCTGAATAACCATGTATATATACCATGTTTCTGCTGAAACAGACCAGCAGTTTCCAAACTTAGCAGAATCATGTCGTCTCTCTTCACAGCCACCTTTTCACAACTAGCTAGGTTGCCGCCATCTTGAATCACAAGAGTCTTGTGTGATATTTCACACAGTCCAAGATGGAGGCACCTATGGACATCCTGCGGTTCACCGTTTGGTTACCTCTGAGTGAGATGTTATGAAAGTGAAATCAAGATAACTTGCAATTATGTTATAGCTTTCACAAAGATCTGGCAAACTCCTTGCCAAAGTTACTGGACCTATCAGCTGTTAACTGTGGGCATCTCCAAGGAAGACTTACTTTCCTGTCCTGCAGTTAATTCTGTAACTAGCTTAAAAGCCGCACTCCATGTGGGACTTTTAAACCAGTGCCTGTGAAGGACATTTGCCCAAAGCAAATGAGAGAAATACATTGCCTCTTGAATTCAAATGGCGTGTCTGCCAATTTGGGCTGGATGCAAATTCCAATGCTGGATGTTTAAGCAGCAGATGAAGGGCAGGTTTTCAGTCCTGGGATCATCCTGATTCTAGAAAGGTGTAATATGTCTATGTAGAGCAAGTGCGGCCCAAGTTAGAGGGGTTTCAGACATACAGGCAAAATTTGCCATTTATTTATATAGATTATGCAGGACCATAACATGAGGACATCAGTGAAGTTCTTAATGTAATGAATTTTGCTTCCCATGTCACTCTCTGTAGAATATCTAACAGATCTGCCTGGGAAGTAACAGTTCTGCACTCCAACTCACCAGTGATATGGATACTAATGTGATAGATAAAATCACAAGCTTTTTCTCATGCCTGAACTGAAGCTCATATCTTTTATTTTAAGTTACATTATTTTAGGATGGAAGCCATTCTCTATAGAGTATTGGCACAGAAATTTTGATCTAAGGTAGCAATAGCATCTCTTTTCCATTCACCCCTTCAAGTCACAGGTTACTGCAAAAGCAGTTAGTAGGGCAATAAATTGACAACTGAAAATGAACTCATTTTACAGCCTTCATCCTCAAGACTCATTTTGAGGAAAAAATTATGGTATGGAAAGCAGTGAAGTGGGAGTATTAGATAGCTTAGAAGGAAAGCAATTTTAAAGTTATAGTGAAATACAGCAAGATGAAACCAGCTACAATCCCTAAAGAGAAACCTGAAATGGTACTTCAGAAGCACATTTTAAATTCATGGACAATTGATCAGCATTATCAACTGCAAGAAAGGAGACAATCTCATTTTTTTGGTTACTAGAAATCTCACTCTTCTAGGATTTGCATTTCTGGGCACAAGTAGTTCAATAGATGCTACCAGCCTCCTTGGAAGCACTCATTAAACATAAGAACCAAGAGTGCTCCTGCTTAATTTTGCTTGGTGCTCAACTGTAGTTTCCACTATTAAAACTGAAAGTTAAAAATTCATACTTTAAATTCAAACTCTGTTTTGAATAGAGCAGGGTTGGCTGATCAATGACGATCAAAAATGTACCAAAATTACCAAAAATGTTTAAAAATAAATGTTTAAAAAATGTTTAGATAACAAAAAGCACCAAAGCAGACTTTTTTCTACTCCTAACAACAGAACATGCTCAAATTTCTAATGCTGCAATTTGTACACTCAGCAGTCATACCAACTTTCGGTTGGAATTGGGAAGAAAGCTGGGTAAAGAATGATGGCCAGAGCAGATATTATAGCTGCATTCAGCTAACTAGTGGGTCAGTTGCTTACCCAAGAAGGCCTGTAGAGGTTCTGCAGGTCAGCAAAAAGATGGTTAATGAGATCTTCAAAGGCTAGATGCCCCAATTGGGTTCGGATGTCTTCTTTGGGAAAATTATTTTCAAAGAGATCTCAGCTGAGATCATCTTTGGATCATCTTAGGCAGGCTGGTTTTCAAAAAAACAACAACAAAAAAACACACCTTATATGGCCTTTGGAACAAATTCGCCAGGTCATCTTTTTTTGCACCATTGGGAGTCTCATGGATTATATTAGGATAACAAAAAATAATGAAATGCCAACCTTATTGGTATGATGCCAGATTGGTCTGGGACTGGGTAATAGGGCGCAATCCAAAGTAACTACGGGGAGTCCTTGCTTCGACATAAAAACAATTTACTCTGGATTGCAATCTGAGTTTCCCATAGGTTTTCACTAGGTGGTGCTGTAACTACATCAACGTAAATGTCTCTTACATGCTCCTGTAGTTACTCTGGATTGTAGGGATAGTTTCTAAGTTAGCCCCACAGAAATTTGTCAGGGTTTGCTTAATGTAAAATAATGTGAGACAAGTTTCTCTGAAAGACAGTGTGCTCATGAATACTGTTCCCAAAAATGTGTAGGGGAAGGCTGAGTTTGTTCATATGGAGCAATGGTTTTGCATCCTTGAATGTTCTTTTGACTTCACTCCTCTGAGCTCAGTTTCTGTAGCAGATGCATAGAGGCTCTTCAATAGACTTGAGTCCAAAACAGTTTTTGTGTAGCATCTAGATTCTAGAACAGTGATTTTCAAACTTTTCCATCTCACAGCACACTAATAAGGGACTGAAATTGTCAAGGCACACCATCAATTGTTTTTACCATTGACAAGGCACACCAAGCTGTTCAAATCCCCCAATTTTCCTATTAATCCCCCAATTTTCCTGTTAATGAATGTCAATCCCAAATTTCCATGGCACACCTGAGGACTATCTGCGGCATACCAGTGTGCCACAGCACAGTGGTTGAAAATTCCTGTTCTAGAACAATCTAGAGCATAGATTCTAGAACAGTCTTTAGCATTGTTTATTAAATCTTCCCATCACCCTTACACAACCCACTACAATTGGGTCATGACCCACAATTGGGTCCTAATCCTAGGACTGGCATATGTCCTGACGAACAGGGACAGTCCCAATTTTTGGTGATTGAGTTCACATACTGGCAAGTGTGACAGAAGGGCCTGTCCTGATTTTGTGGAAGAGAATTATGGCAATCCTACTTTAATCCACAGTTTGGGAACCAATGAACAAGAGAGCTTTCATCAGAAACTGGAGTGGGATTTAACCAGATCCGATGGATATAACCAGATCCGATGGATATAGTAATTCCTGTAATAATAGGAGTGGTATCTGCTTCATAAAATTCTAAATACCTTTTTTCACAGTCTGTGAATGTTTCTCTAATTTTCTCTGCTAATACGGTAGACATGTAACTCTGCTGCAGCAAGAACAACAGAGAATTTTGCAGAATCCAAAAGATTAAATGCATCTTTTTTCAGCTTAAGCTTTTCATGAAAATAGTCTTTGAATTTTAAATGACTTAATTAAATACATGCAGAAAAATCAGGGGCAGAAATCAAGTCCTATTTTAGATCTGTATATTTCCATCTTTAAAATCAGAAGAACATTACCTCTGGCATTCAGAAACAAGCCTTTTGAATACCATCACCAATATTCCTTTAGCATTACAGTCGTGGAGGTTTCAAAGCACAAATAACTAGGTAGCTAAAAAGATCCACTTCTTTAAAAGGCTCATTATTAAAAGGAAGCCCTTCATCAAAACAGCATCCAACGGAGCACTGCTGTGTGTTGTGATAGAGAAAAGCTAAAATCTCCCTACCTTTCAATGGGGACGCCCACTCCTATATAAATACCCTGGTCCCACTGCACAATTTCTCTCTGCAGGAAAGCGGAACTTTTCATCTTGCTTGGTCTCTCCAGCTGCTAGTCATTGAAATATGCTTTTGTAAACTAAAGGAAGCTAGAAAAACGCCCCCCCAAATAATACCATTTGATTTTTCCCTCCTATTTTTAACATTCACTGAAATGTTTACAGAAGTACCTTAATGGAAAGGAGACTAAAGGAAGGGGAAAAATCCCAATTTGAAGTAGCATTTCGGGACAATGACTACTCTTGCTGTACAAGACATATTCCCTGTGTCCAGGAATTTGTGACTGACTGACTATGATTAGGAAATACGGTATAAGAAGCTTAACACCAAAACCTATACAACCCAATGCAGTCTTCTACTATTGTTGACACTTTTCCTGGTAGAAGCTTTTTTCAAAGCATTCTACTCAACATCATGGGGAAATGCTAAGGATTGAACCAGAACCTTGTTAGATAAAAGCTGCTGAGTAGTTAGGCCATAACTATGTTTTTATGTTGTATACTGGATGATAAAGAGCAGTGATAATGTGCGACATACCCATGACTTCTCAATTACAGTCCAATGCTCCCCACAAATAATCATATTTGCACTTTTCAACAGCTAAAATTATTTGATTTAGAATAATACTATACAACTACCCTTTTTAGTTGAAATATCTTTAATGCTATGTCAGCAATCCTGACATTGTAAAAGGAAGACACACAAACTTCTGCACATGTCCTGCTTTTTAAATGAGGGAAAGTGTATTGTGGAATGACTTGTCCCAATGTCAGTACTACTTCTGACTCTTTGCAGGTACATCTTGGACACCAGCCTTGATGTATGGCTCTGTTTTGCATTGTTAGTATACATTCATCCAATGTGCAAATGACATAAAACAAAATACAGAGTGCCCAGGGCATACACAATTGAGATTTCTACTGCTTCAGCCCAGTATGTTCCTCTAGTAAATAAGCCTTCAGCCATCAATCATTTGAAAGGCAGTACTGCTAAGTAAACTGAAAGTGAAGCTTATGTACTTACACAAGAAGTCGTGTTTATATGATATGAGCAGCCTGACTTGGCAAGAGGACAGTTTAATTCTTCTCAAATACTTTAGTGCTATGACCTTTTTAGGGGAAGGGGAGGAGGGGTATTTTGTATGGAAAGTGAACAATTTACCAAACCAGACTCAAGTGATTCAGGTAAGAGGAGGAAATCAATAATCATTAAGTCCCAGGGAAAATGATCCATTTGTTTTTCTCTGGCTATAGACATTCCAAAGTTGTAAGATGAAAATGCTTCTGGAAGACAAGGCGTATGAACAGGGATGGACAAATCCAGCATATCAAATCAAGTTGAGCTAGTCTCTTCCTCCTTTGACCTGACTTGAAAATGAGTCCTAAGGGGGCACAATCTGATTTGCCTCATTGAAACTCCATAGGACCTAAGTTGAGTTTCACCCCTAAAAAGCCTATCACAATTCTGCAAAGAGAAATAGGGCTGCTGCTGGGATGAGTGTATGTTGGGGTTCTCTTTAAAATCCCATTTGTAATCTGTGGGAAAGCAAGTGGCATGAGGGTCATGAGCAGCACCTCCAGTGCTTTACTTGGATAACCCAATCCTTGGTGGCTCCACTCTGAAGTAGTCCTACTGCAACTAGTCATTCATTAGGAATAGTATCCAGGTCAGGGGTCATCTTTAGCAACTTCATCTATCTTTTGATTATTTTTGCCGTTGCTGCAGTGCTGTAATTTCTAATTCCAACAAAAAGCCCTGAATTATTTCATGCAGTAAGACTGGGCAAATTCTACTTGCTACAAGAAATAGTCATTCATGTGCTTAAGATGATGAAATAATAGTAATATGGTTCAATGGATTGCGATAAACGTCTCCAAACCTGACCTTTTAATCAAAATGTCCTTCTAATTGAAATTCAGTGGTTCCTGTGTTGTGCTGTAGAATAGGTGGCCAAAGTCTTGAAGAAGACTGTCTCAGGGGGTACATGAGTGCAGGCAGCACTCTATGTACTGGTCCCTTTAAGACCTCCACTTGATTCTGTCTTTCAGTGCAATCTTAAGCAAGTCTACTCAAAAGTTAGTCCCACTGTGTTCAATATAACTTACTCCCAGGAAAGGGTGGTTAGGATTGCAGTCTTAAAGCACAATCCTAACCATGTCTACTCAATAGTAAGACCCATTTTGTTCAGTGGGTCTTACTCCCAGGAAAGTGTCTTTAGGATTGCAGCCTTAGTAAGGTTGCAATTATCCTTGTGCCTTGTGTGGAAAAATTAAATGGATTGGTGAGAGTGGAAAGTCTGGGCAGTTGATTTGCCTCGAGATAAATAATATCGGGTTCTGGAGCTGATAGAGGGAAACTCCATTTTCTCTCTAATAGTTTGGATGAGAGAAGCTGCTTGAGGAATTACCATTTTATGTGTGTGATTCTTTTCTCTGTTTGGTTTAAAAATTATGGTTGTATACACTCCCTGTTAAAGGTTTTAGCCTTTTGGTACAAAAGTACTGCCTTTCTATATTAAAAATTTTGTTCTGAAACAACCCTAATAAATTGAACAAGATTGATAACCTCATGGGGGGGAGTTGTTGTGAAGGAACTGGGTACTGTTTATCACAGGCTAGCTATCTTTCCTTTTGCCCAGAGTTACCTGGGAAGGGGATAATCATTCCATTCTGGGCAGCGATGGAAGTCAAAGAAATTAAGAACCGGTTCTCTGCCCATCTGGCAGCCACTTTTAAATGGCTATTTTTAAACTTTATATGTCCTCTCTCTCGTTAACAACCGGTTCTATAGAGCAGGTGCGAACCTGCTGGAGCCCACCACTGATCCTGGGTTGTGTATGGAACAGAAATATCCCTCACTAACCTCCACAATTACTTCATTTGTCCCTTTGCCTCTGCCACCTTCTTCTGCCACTATATGTTTTTGAAATAGCAACACTAAAGTGGATGAATGACATGGATCAGCCAGATGAGGCCTTTCTGTAGCACCACTGAGAGGTAGTAGGCATAGGTAGCCACAACATAAATCTTGCTCTGGCTGTGGGTGGTGCAGGTGGTTAAGACGCTGTGCCTGTTAACCAGCAGGCCAGGGTTCAAGACCCGAGTCGGCCCCACAAGACAGGGTGAGCTCCTGTCCTTAGCCCAGCTCTGCGACACAGCTGGATCCAATCATATTGGCTCTGCCTTTCCAGTGGACTAATTCAGTGGCGTGGAGAGGGGGGATTTGCTGCTTGGGTAACAGCATATCCTCCATAACAATCTAACCCAGGCTTTTGTGTTTCGTATGCAGTGCTGAGCACGACACCATAGTCTTTCAAGATTGATGGAGGCCTGGTTCCCTGATCAGAGCTGTGGCTATTGTCACCTCCTCTGCTTCTAAACTAAACATTTATGGAGGAGGAGAATGGAGTGGGCAGAGACGGCAGCAGCGTTCTGTGGGTAACCACAATTTCTGAGCTGCTTCAGACATAGTTTCCTCTTACTCTGGGCCTGCATTGTTACTATTAATTATGCTAAGCTTAACAATCTTAATTTACATAAATATCTTTTGCTATCCAGACCTTAAAATAAAATGGCATCATTTGGACACTGCTAGCATCAAGTGATAGATTTAGGAACACAACGGATAATACTGTGTGACACATTTTTAAAAAACAAACTGAAGTGGATTATCACTATCTTACAGCTGTTTTAAAGAGGGTCTCCCTTACGGATCATGTTTTTGATCCATGGTTCAGTAGTGTGAAGCTGATGTATTAACTTGGACTGGAATTTGACTTCTTGATTAGCTTGAGTAAGCACCTGATTAATGGTTTAATTGACTTTATATGCAGTGTAACACCTTGGGAGTTGTGCCAATATTAAGTGGGAAAGTGAGAACAGGGATTTCTTTTAATTACCACATATGAGCTTGAGCTGTGTCTTGGGTTTCCAAGGCTTATAATAAATTACAAGTCTGGAGGATTTTAAAAGTTTCTAAAATCTGAAAAAAGTGACACCAGCCAAAATTCTCCCTGAAACAAAAGACATTGCTGTTTTAGTCCAAGGCAATCAGCCATGCTCTGGGGTGTGGCTAATTGTCAATTTGTTATTTAAAGAAGTGATGATCAACCTTTTTCATCTCCTGGCAAACTTAACAAGCCACTGAAATTGTCAAGGCACACCATCAATTGTTTTTACCATTGACAAGGCACACCAGACTCTTCAAATCACCAATTTTTCTATTAATGAATGTCAATCCCCAAATTCCCAAGGCACACCAGTGTGCCACAGCACATTGGTTGAAAATCACTGATTGAAATAGTCAGTGCTCACATGAAGATACATAGATGAAGACACGGGCATTCTTATTGTTCTGCATCAATGGAGTTACACTGTTATCTGAGGCAAAAAAGAACAGTGTACTTATGGGCGCAATCCAGAGTAACTATGGGGAGTCCTTGCTCCGGTGTAAGAACAATTTGCTCTGGATTGCAATATGAATTTCCCATAGGTTTTCACTAGGTGCTGCAGTAACTACGGGTGCACGTAATGTCTCTTATGTGCTCCCATAGTTACTCTGGATTGTAGGGTTAGTCTATCATCCTTGAGATATCTTTGCTATAAACTGACTTTCACTTGAACAGCTCAAATGATACCTGTGTGATAGCAGACAAATATGGATTGGTCCATCCATACCACACTTGATACATGTTTTTGATTGTTAATGTCATAACACCATCAACGTACAGGTTGAACCTCCCCATTCACAACATTGGTTCCCAGAACCTGTGGGATTAATTATTTTTATGGTATACAAAGGCAATTAGTTACCATGATAACAAGGCAACAACAAATCAAGTTCCATTTGACATTAACTGCTCCTTTAAGGGAAGCTTATCCTTCAATTTAAAGAGCTAACCTTAGTCTCTTTGGGACAAAACTGCATGTAAATAGATTGCTTATAAGTAGGCTACACCTAGACAGGTATTCTTTAAGTGCTTGAAATTGCAGCTCTGAAATCTTGATTGACCTATACTAACATAGTTTAATTATGTCAGGCATTATAATGAATAGGTAGTCAATGTGTTTTTATATCATAGAACTTTAACAATATCTGTCCAGTAAATGTCAGTGGTCATCACCAGTGATAAACATGGGGTGGAATAATGTTGGTCCTTTTTAATAATTCCATGTCTTAATCTTGGAATATGGAGAGAACAGAAAATGGAAAGTTTACATGGAATTTTTAATATGTTGTATAATGTCATTTAAAATAAATGTTGTTCCAGGAGTTAAAATAACATTTCTCACACTACTGTACTTCTTTTTCAAAAAGCATTTTTAGCATTTTCTGTTATTCTTTTGGTGAGTATAATTTTCTTTCTTAACACCTAATTAATTTAATGTATTGAATTCAGGCCTACAGAGTGCTGAAACAAGCAGTGTTTTAAACCCATAAATCTTTTTACTGGCTTCTTAACAGTTCTTCAAGTTGACACACTAGGAAAGACAATACATTTAAATTAAAAAACAAACAAACAACAAACTCATATAGATTTGGCCTGAACAAGGGGTAGCAGTAACAATGCAATTGTACATATAGCTACGTCAATTGAAGAAACTCAAGAAAGTTATGGCCGTCTCCTTGTTCAGATTTGGAGCCCTGTAGCATAGTCCGATGTATGATTTCTCAGAAGTAATTCCCATTGTATTAAGTGGAAATACATGATAAGAAAGCACGATAGGATTGCAACTTTAGGTACCCATGGGCAGATTCTGATACACATAAATAACTATATGATATCTAATGGTATCGGGTCCAAATCTGGAAGCATCATCCAAGGGTCTTATGTGCGTGGGGCCAGGTTGCCATACTTCAGAGGATTATGGACAGAATAATATCAGCAAATTATAATCACAAAATTTGAAACCATAGAATAAGATTCAATAATGCAAGCCAAGGTGACTATACCACAGACACCAAGCCAGACCTGACATTTCAGAATCTCTCTCTCTCTGTCTTTTTAAACATCTCTTCCACTGTATTGCCATATGAGAATATGAAAATCAGAGGTTCTTGGGTGGAACAAAAAGCGTAATTTGGCATGGAGCTGTTTAAATGGTATGCTTTTTTAAAACCTGTAATTTCACAAGCATGGTAATGCCATCAGAGGTAATTATATACCTTTGTCAACACAAACATTACTTAGCAACTGCAATTTTACATAGTTGCATCTATACTTTTAAACAGCAGTCTGAAATAGGGTGGCATATGTGCTTCTTGACAGTCATCAGTTAATTTTAATATTGACTTATGTAAGTACATATCAGGTCTCTTTATTTACATTTGCTTGCAGCCATATGTCACATTTTCTATGAACAAAATCCATCCTTTTCTTTCAGAAAATATTTTCTTGGAGTTTAAATGAAAGCATACTCTTTCTAAGTGGCTGAATGCACCCAGTGGCAATGGGAATAGCATCTTAATACACAAAAATTTGGGTTCATAATATACTGCCAAACCATAGCAAAGCTTTTATCATTTTTTTCCTTCCCTTCCAGCCCTGAGGATTAGACAGCTTGTGATTTCCATGGACTCCTAGCTTCTCGGAGTGATCTGTCATAAGGTAGCGTGGCAAAAAAGGAATTTTTCAGTTGACAGTTAATAAAAAGTACAATAATTGTCACAGCAAGGAGCAGAAAGAAGAAAAGCACAATGTAAGTCACCAGGTCTGGCTTATTGATCTCGCCTTCCTTTAGTACTCTGGCTGTTGACATGTAAAAAGCAGAGGAGCTGACAGGTCTCTGGGTGCTCCCGATGTAGGGAGTGTTGGTCTGAATGATTAGGTGAGGGTCAGTCGCACTGGTTGAATTTAGCAGTCCCCCATACATTGTCCTGTTAAATGTCTTTTTTGGTGCACGTAAAGGAACACAGATCAGCTTTTGGTGCCTAACCAGCTGGAAGTCAGTCACATTCTGTCTCAGAAAAGCAGTCGCTCAAATATACAGGTTTTGGGTTGTTTCCTTAAAACATCTCAGCCACCCACAGGTATTAATCAGCAAATACAGAATAAGTTATTGTCTGAGCCATTTGCTCGGTAATATCGGAGAATCGCTCCTGTATCTTTCTGCACTCCTCATGCACAGGTTGCATGGAAAATCTGCAGGGTCACAGAGTTGATAAGTTTGGTAGGACAGCCCAAAATGCCCAGGAAGACAACAGCACTCCCCTCCCTCCTAAGTCCCTCAGATCCAAACCCCTGGGTTAGACCCCCAAAGAGAGGTTTGTGGTTCTGCACTCACTTGCTTTGAAGGTGTGTTGCAAGAGAATTCCAGATGGTTTTCCAAAGAGAGATGTCCCCAAATTCAAGATTACGAAACATCCACGTCCACCAAGAGAAATGGTTTTTCCTGGGACATTTGGTTGAATTTCCAGAGGTGGTTCCCTTCCTTGGGGCGCTCTTTCTTGCTGTTAAAATATTGCTTCGGTGTAGCATGAGTGGTCCTGCTGTAGAAGGAACCTGAAATCCTCGACAAAGATTTTTTTCAGTACCCTTTCCTGAGAGCGAGAACAAACTCAGTCTACAGTCATGGTTCTTCTGCTAGAAGAGAAGAAGGAGCTTCTAGCTTTTTGTGTCCAGAAAGCGTTCTGCTCTGCTCCCCCTGTGAGGTTGGGATGGGGAAATCGAGCCCCAAATAGCCAAAACGTGACTTTCCCCCTTTCCACAGAAGCTGAACTGCAGCAGCGCCACTTCACTGCTGTGCTGCTCAGGGAAGAGAATTACACACCAGCGCTGTGAATGTTTCTGGAGTCTGTGATATCTTGCAGGGACTTGATGTTGAAAAAGAAAGAGATTTGTGTGATAAATCCTCTGGAGCACTGAAGGCTGTGGCTTCGGAGCCAGAGATAAGGAGGAGGAAGGGAAAAAACTCCAAACAAAACCCCAGCAAATGGCATCAGAGACTTTCTCTCTTTCTTAGACTTTTGTTGCTATTAAATAGGTCTCTTCATGGTATAGAGAAAATGTCTTTTTTTCCTTCCGAAAGAGCCCCAGCACCCTCTGCAGTCTGACAATTAGTATGTTAATTCTATTTCATCAAATTGCCTTTTACACTGTTATTAGCCCCTGGCTCCTTGCCAGGCTTTCTCCCTCAATGGATCCGTCAGATAAACAATGTTAATACTTTATTTGAACACATCGCACTACTCCAAATAATGAATGTGTGGCGTGTGAAGGAGGAAGCTTGTGGAACATTTGTTAGCCTGACAAGGGAAAGCAGTGAGGCACACTTTCCATCCTCCTCACAGAAGTCTGTATCGGAAATTGGACCCCATATGCAATTCGAGGATGACGAAGCATTTTAATAAAGATTCGGATGGGGAGAGTAACTGGCCCTTTACACTCCAGCAATGTCTCTTCTAGTGGCTTCTGCTGGTGTTCTCTTGCATTTTAGATTGTGAGCCCTTTTGGGACAGGGACCCATTAGCTATTAATTAGCTATGAATTTTTTCATTTTCTTTGTAAACCACTTTGTGAACTTTTTAGTTGAAAAGCAGTATATAAATACTGTAGCTAGATAGATAAATGTAGTAAAATCGTTTTGCTTAAAGAGGAGAAAATGAGGGAGGTTGAAGTGATTAAAAAGCAGAACAGAAACTTCCACATCCTGAATCTGATTTTGTTAAACTTGAATCACCACTGACAATAGGATTTCTATGGCTTTTCAGACTATTTCACAGACATTAGTTTGATGTACTCCTTTCAATAACCCTGCAAGGCAGCCAACATTTGTGTGGTACAAACTGAGGGGGAATGAGGCTAAGGCTACAATCCAGAGTAACTACGGGACCTTTTACACCCATGTAGTTACAGTGCCACCTGTGGGAAATACGTAGAGCATAGTGCCTCTTATGTCTTCCTGTAGTTACTCTGGATTGTAGGGTCTGAGAGGATGATTTGTGTGTGGCCATTCATACAGAGAATTCAGTTAACCTGAGATTTTGGCAGGGGACTTGAAACCCTTAGTGTAAGGATACCAATTCCTATAAGAAAAGAAACAAAAGTATAAAAGACTAAAATGAAAGGTATTGAGGCAAGATGCTGAACCACCAAGTCATGAGTTGGTCTTGGCCTCACTGGAGGACCTTTGGAAACTCCCCCACCTAGCCTGGGCCTAATAACAGACTTGTAATCCAGGGATTACAATCCAGGGAATACCACAAGTTTTTTTAACAATCTGAATTATTGTATCCATAAAATCTTATTGCTCTGAAGTTGCATTCTGGGCTGTGGGTTGTGCAAGACACTGTGCCTGTTAAGCAGTAGGCCAGGGTTCGAGAACTGGGTCCCCACAAGACAGGGTGAGCTCCTGTGCTTAGCCCAGCTCTGTGACACAGCTGGAACCAATCGTATTGGCTCTGCCCTTCCATTGGACTACTTCAGTGGCGTGGAGAGGAGGGGTTTGCTGCTTGGGTAACAGCCTCTCTTCCATATTAATCTACCCAGGCCTTCGTGTTTCACATGCAGCACTGAGCATGATACCGTAGTCTTTCGAGACTGATGGATGCCAAGTAAGTTTTTATGAAGTTGCTCTCACCAGTGTAAGCTATGTAATAATGCAAAAGGCAAACAGAACTCTGACATTGATACTACTGGAAGGAGAGCACTTCCAGAAATCTCCAGTTTGGGGGACTGGATGGAAATGGTGTGTTTTTGTGCTTCTATTCCCCACTTTCTATAATGAGATGCTGGTCTTTTGCTACTGCACATGACTGACAAGTACTGGTGACAGCCTAAAATGTGTGCAGTTGTTGCTTCAGAATGGCATTGCTTCTTCATTTCTTGTATTTTGATATTTCTTGATGAGCTATTCGGTTGTTTTTAATAAAGTTATCTTGAAATACACATCATTTCATATTTGTGAACAAAAGTAGAACTTTAGTTAGAAACTTTGGTTAGAAGAATTGTGAGGTAAGGAGAGCTAAAAAAATCAATTTTGAAGAACTGGATGGGATTGCTGCGAGTCTGTGGCCATGAGCTATGTGTCTGCCTTTGGCTGCCTCTGGTACCTGCCCAACTTGCGCTGTGCGCTGGTACATGATCAGATGACTTTTAAGACACAAAAATTATGAAGTTCCTGACAACCAGTTACAGCCAAAGTATCTCTAGTGGAGGGTGGATGCTTGGAGTGGCCTGCTGTATCCCCAGGTTTTTGGGCTGCTGTAGTTGTGTCATATCCTGAAGTTGAGAGGCAGGGGTTGCAGTTCGGCTGGCCAAGAACGCAGATTTTTGGTCAACACTGCCATTCTTACTCTGCCTTATCATGGACCCCTGTAGGTCTACTCCTTGCTATACCTGCTCCTGAGGTGTTATAACTCTGAGGAGTTGGAAGAGGGCTTTTCTGCCCTGGAAACAGGCTCTGGATACAGAGTAACTGCTCTGCCCTAGGCAATGCTAAACATGCCTTCCACATATGCCTGTCCTGAGCTGCCTAGGCTGCCCCAGTTAGTGCAGTACAGGTCGACCTGTCTTGGGGCAGCCTATGTTGCCTTGCTCTGCCCCAACCCTTTTCCAGAGTGACTGGGCTGGAGCATCTTGCAGTTGCTCCACCCTAGTGAAAGATAGGGCAACCCAAGTGCTACTCTGGATTGGGCTGCTACTCTGGGTAGCTACTGACTAAATTCATTTTGTAGAATGGAAAGGTCTAGCTTTTCATCCCATGATGTCTCCTTTTGTTTGGACAGGAGCGCAATTTTACTGCTTGCTCTGAACACCATTTTCCCTAGATACACAACTCCATCTGGATGCTTTTTTCACAAATATGAATAATTGTTGAAGTTTCTTTGATGAATGGAAGTTAACACTGTTATTTTTTCTACATAAAGAAATGAACTTTGGATTACCCACTAAATACCCACAAAAGTACACTTTTGTGAAAGAGCACCTAAAAGCATTTTCCATTTTCTACCTATGCTAGCTCAAAACATTGTCTTACCTACTTCCATAGTGCTTCACTTGCCCTGTAGCTCTAATAAAAATAATACAGAGCCCTGTAGCTCTAATAAATAAATAATACAGAGTTTGCCCTGTAGCTCTAATAAAAATAATACAAATTAAATCTAGAATCATAAAGCAACATGTGTTGGAAGTTGTGATCCAGCCACAAAATCTCATCCTGTTTTTTTTTTTAAACGTGTTTTTTTATCTACTACTAGATATACTAGATATACTAGATATCTACTATTACTAATTTGTGCTGGTCTAAGACTGTGATAAAGGTTTATTATTATTATTATTATTATTATTATTATTATTATTATTATTATTATTATTATTACTAATATCCTTATTACACATACAAAGTATATTTATCTCTTTCAACAGGTCTCCAGCATCCAGGTATTTATTATGTAGGAGCTTAAAAGAAGCCTATTAAGTTTGCCTGATGTATTTTGAACCAAAGCCAATAAATCTAGGCTTAATTTCAGATATAAATAGGATCTAACTAAAGATGACATCTTTTCATGTATTTGTAATTTTGATTCTCTGGTTTAAGAATTAAAATTATTTAAACACTTTTAATGGATTTTTTTAGTTCAAGCCTGGCATCCCTTAGCACTTGTGTGAGTTTCTTGCTGTTTTTGTGTATTATGTTGCCTTATCTGGTTTCTTGCAAAAGACATTAAGAGCCAATTTGTAATTTTAAGTATCCCCAGGGAACGGGGCATTTTAAAGATGTACAGCTTCTCTTCAAACCTCAAGGACCGTTGCAGAATGAATGAAGCATCACCAAGGCATTCAAAATGACTGAGAATTTTATTTATTTCATGATTTGAAATCTGTTCTTTAAGATAAATGAAATATCAAACCTAAGAATACAGATGTCCCTCAATATCCACTGGAGTTTCTGTTTCAGAACCTCCTGTGGATAAAAAAATCAGTGAAAAAATAGTTTTAAAGACCCTCTTCCAGGTTTCTTGCTCCACCATTGCTCCAAATGGAATGAGGCTGTACCTCAATAGCTGCAAGGGTTTCATTCTGGGATTTGCTGCTGATACAAAAAAATGTGTTAAACAAAAGCAGTTTTAAAGAAAATATAGCATGTCTTTTTACAGTAGTTTAAAAATAACTTTTCTTCCTGTTGATTAGAGGCCATCAGTGATTAGAAATGTTACAGAACCCCCTGCCTTTGGATGGCTCAGCTGAAGAATGGAATTATTGCTTGCATGACTGCCCTTCAACGGGAAGAAAAGCTGTTTTTAAAATTGATTTGCAGTTGCCATTCATGTTGAGTCAAATCCATATATAAAAAAATCAGTGTATAACAAAGTTGGAGCTGTAATACTAAATACTCCCCAAAACGTTAATGGAAAGTTAATAACAAAGTTGGAGCTGTAATACTAACTCCCCAAAACGTTAATGGAAAAACAGAAAATAAGTTCAGATTATGAATTTAATAATAAGAATAAGAATCAAGCTATAAGTTGCATTAAGTACTGTATTTACTCAAATCTAATGTGCTCCTTTTTCCATTGAGTTGCGCATTAGATTTGATGGTGTACTAGATTTGAGTAAATACAATATTTTGATTATAAGTATGACAGTGCACTCCTCACTTACTCTGGAGCAGGCAGGCTGTTGTGCATGCACTGCATCCAGCGCATGTTTGAGAGGCTTCTGCTGCTCCACCTTGGGAAGGGGAGGCTATTCTCCTACCCCAAGGCTGCAGCAACCTTTAATTTGCAGTTAGGCCATCTCTGGAGGTGGCATGACTTTGAGTAGATCCAAGTGGCCTGAGCTCCCCTCCATCCCTGCCTTGGTCTGCCTGCCCCTTCCCCATCCACCTCTCACCCCTCCCTGCAACAGTTCTCAGCAACGGCAACAGTTCTCAGATAAGTTCTCAGAGTACCACTATAAATTTTATTCTTTGGATTTTTCCAGTGAGTCATGAGCATTGAAAATTTCAGTTATAATTGTCAGAAGGTATACTCAGATATAATCGGGGGAAAATTACTCTAAGGTGTTGTATTTACAGCTATATTTACAGCTGGACCCCCTATCCGCAGGTTCAGTATCCACAGATTCAGTCATATGTTTTAAGCTCTATAGCTCAGTCTGAGCCTGGCAAAGATTGTGGACTCCACTGATGCCACCTTCTGGAGGGTAGGTCAGGAGTGTGTCGGGAGATGATCTTGTCTCTCAGGACTGGGTGTGAGTATAGGGCTCTACCTGCAAATCTGTATGCAAAGAATAGGGGGTAAAGACCAGACTGAGTTTGGGGCTGAATTCAGAAGAAATGCCTGCTGAGATGTTTCTGAATGGTTAGAAGCAATCCTTGAGTGGGCTTCCACAAATATGTGCTGTTGCTGCTTTAGGAGTAGCATAGGATCAGTGTGTGCCTGCTTGCTTTTGTCTTACATATTCGTAAACTAAAGATATTCCTAAACTATTCTCAGTCTCCAACATTTTTGTCTCTCAAGGAAACTGATCTTTATTATTGCCCTGAAGCATCTTCCTGCTCAGGGAAGAGGAGAGTACAGCAAAATAAATAACCGTTTGCACTTGCTTAAAATGCACAGTCAGTTTATTGTCTTAGGCTCTGCTCAGTTCATTCTGGAGTAGTTTGCAATAATTCACATAAAGCTACAACTGATTTACTACATCATCAAAATGGATGAAGCCACTTGGCTTCTAGCCATTGCTTCACTACTGGCGTTCCTGAGCAGTAAAAACAATAGTAGGAAGCTTAGACACAGATCTAGAGCCCATCTAGGAACTGGGCTTTAACTTGCATCCATTTATGCAATTATGATTAGAGCAGGTCCAGTTCAGTAGTGGGCGTCAGGGGGTTCTCACAGTTTCTATAAAACCCTTTGCTAATGAGTGCCTGGTTCTGAGAACCGGTTACTAACGGGACATAGAACCTATTGTTCTTTGGACATAGAACCTGTTGTTAATTTAGGTTATTAGGAGATAGAACCAGTTGTTAATTTATTTGAATCCTGCCGCTGGTCTAGTTTAAATTACAGCTGCAAACAATGCTCTTTGAAATGTGCACACCATATTTGGAAGAGATAAATGAACTTGACAGTGAAGTTCTTATGGAGGTTTCAGACTAAATTTGGATTACAGTCTTCCCTGAGCTGTTACTGTGACTCTCCTTCTAAGCAAACTGAATTCTGCTCAGAAACAGAGCAGTGGCCAGGCACTGTTGCTCCACCTCGGAGCAGGCTTGAATGGCCAGGCAGAGGCCGGAACTGCGCATGTTAGGCTTCTGGACATGTGCAGTGGGAGCTTCTGGACATGCGCAGTTCTCTCTGTGCAGCCATTCGGCCTTGCTCACCTCTGGAGCAAGGCCAAATGGCCGGGTAGTGGCCTGGACTGTGCATGTCCAGGCTTCTGGACATGTGCAGTGGGAGCCATTGCTGGACATGTGCAATGTGCCTCAGCCAGCCATTCGATCTTGCTCCGAGGTGGAGCAGTAGGTCCTGGCTGCTGCTCTGTCTCGGAGCAGGCCCCAAATGGGTGTGCTGAGGCACCGACGTGTCAAACTCCTCTGGAATGTCACCAGACAGAAGCAGAGACATTCTTCCGCTCTAAGGAGGAACAGGCACCTCCGGTGGCTCGTCACCTGGTGTGGCCCGCACCAGCTGCAGCACCCTGGTGATGCCACTGCGTGCTTGTATTTGTGCATCAGGCTGAGGGCTTGGTCTTGGACCACTGTATGAAAAGATCTGGAGATAGACCAGATCAGGACCAGGTCAAAGCTGTTTTAATACATCCTTTTTTTGTACTTGTAAAGGTTCTCTTGTAATCCTTAAATCATTCTTACCTCTAAGATGAATCAGTAAATATATGCCACATCGCAGGGTAAGAAAAAATGGCTTGACTAAGGGCAACTAATGTTTAAGGCAGAGATGATGTTTCACCCACTGCTGTATGCAAGCACATGTAGGGGATCCTGTGTTATTGATAAAAAAGATGGCAAGCTCCACTGTCTTTGCAAGATGTACTCCAATTTCTGGCTCACATATTTCCTACTGCCAAGATAAAGTCTCCACAATGGAGAAAAATGGCGGCAGCGATGAGTAAGACCACTGTTCAGGAATTGCCCTTGTGATCACCATCTTTTTTTATCATCTTGAAGTTGACCAGTCCTTCATGTTCTCCAGGTTTCTGCTGCAGCCATGGCTTGAGTTGACCATCCCCTAATGCTGAGTCTGCTTTGCTATGTTATAGTATGGTAAGGAATGTAAGTATATGCATAAAAATAGCACAACATAGTGGGAAAATAAAGCTAGGTAAGGATTAATTCTAATAGAAAGTCATGCTACAAGAGAATGAATTAGGGGAATGCATTTAAGTTTTGGCCCTTAGCAGTGGCATATAAAGGTCATTTGGTATGTAGAGACCATACATTTTGACACTACCCCAAAATGTAATGTCAGTATGACAAAATTAATTAATCTAGGCTGTAACTCCAGTGGGAGCCCAGCTACCCAGCAAACCTTGGCCACTGTTGGGAGGCCAATGTTCAATGTGAAGCCCACATCTACCCACTTGAAAGAGGCAGATCCAGAGGGTAGGCAGAATGGGAGCCAAGGTCTATCCATCAGATAGCTAGACCTTCAGTGAGGAAATGTAAAGGTGACTGAGGGGCCAGGTATATGGACCATGGTAATGAGAAGTCAATTGAATACATCTGTGAAAACTGATGTATATATATTCTTAGAGGTATATTGCTTAGCAGTGGTTGCTTTCATTTCCATTTCAGTTGACATGAAGTGTCCCCATTTGAACATAATGTAAGGTACTTGGCTCTATGTGTATGTGGATTGGTCTTAACCATTTCTGCCTGGCCAACAGGTGTACACATTTGGTTCCTGTTTCATATATGCAACATTGGGCAGAAATGGCTTAAAATGACAGTTCCATGCTTTGCTGGGCCACAACAAAGTGCCTGTTGTGCATGTATATACCCTGATATTTTTTCCATTTCAGAAGGAAAACCATATTTGTGTTAGGTGTTGGCTGATTAACATTGTTTTTTTCTTTGATAAAATAAGCAATGAAAGAAAGAACTCTTAAATGAATTGTGTAAACAGTTTTCCATTTGAGTAAGTTAAAAAAGAAAGAAAAATAAAAGGCAACTGTCTTTCCCACAGGGAGCTATTTATTATTGTTGCCAACTTGACTAAAACCAATTTTCAGGGCCAGTAAGAGAAAGGGAAAAAAATGTTAATCCTCAGGCTCCTTTCCATCACTCTGCCACTTTATAGACCTATCTTCACCTTGCTGACAGGAGTAATAACAGAATGGTGGTAGAAGCATTTCATCGTTGTCATACGATCTCTTTGCAGGCTCTTGCAGAATCTGGAGATACATTTTCTTTGGGGGAAAAATTGCAAGCACCAAATGCTTTTGCCGATGGGTGCAGCGCAATATTTCTATATTATGTCAGGAAAAATTGAACATGTGATTCTTTTGCAAGGAGAAGCAGACACCTGTGTTTTAATAACTTGCAGCTGCTTCCCAACCATATCTTGTTCCTAAATACCTCCAATCATGCCATGTTGAAAGTGTTACACATGATTTTGTTCTTGGGCTACCATCCCACAAATCCTGCTTGGAGTACTTCTTGCAAGTTCCATTGTAGGAATTAGTCTTAAAGCAACACCTGATGTGATGTGAGATTTGTTACAAGAATTTAGACATGCCACAGAAATCACTTGTTATCATATAAACCAGGTGGATTTTGCGAGGAAATGGTTTTTGGGTACAGATCTCTGGAATGTTTGGAATGCAAAAAGCCGTCAGAGTTTGGAGAAGGTGACAGGCTCCCAACTTAGCCAAATAAGATATCAGGTCCTGTGTCAATGGCAGGGTGGGAAATAGCGGGTATGCATGTTCGGTCAGAGAAATGAAAAACTGAATGAGCTTTGGTGCACATCGGGCTTCGCACTGGAGATCTGATCTGAGAAGGGGAGATATGCTGTCTTCTAGGACTGTGTATGTTGTGTGCCTCCACATGTTCTACTTGATCATTTGTAAAAAAGCACTGTACACTGTGTCCCTAAAGCCAAGTTGTACAAACCTTCTGGAACATCTTACAACTAAGGGAAGTGAAGAGCAGGCAGCAACAGGTGGTCAGGGCATTATGAGCATCTCTCTGGGTGTACCTGATGTGCCCAGAAGCAGACCACCATATTTTCCAAGCTGATGATCTGTCCTGTCCTGGGTGCTGGATTTACACACAACCTTTTTATGTGCATGAGACTTAATGCAGAAGGAGTTCCACCTGTGTGAAGCTGATCTGCACTCCAATTGCCTTTGCTGGATCCGAGTGTTTTCACCTGAGGCATTTGCTAAAGTTTTTACAACCTGGCTATCTCACACATAAACATGCAAGCTCATGCTCACTCTGCTGTATCGGTCTTTGAAATGAACAGTCCCATCTCGGTCAGTGTTTACCCCTGAAGCTCTCTAGCAGAAAAACAGCCATATTCAACCAGCTACTTTTTTCAAATGCTGCTGGGTTTTTCATAGGTTTTTTTTTTTTTGAAAAATGAAAAAGAGAAGAAAGAAAATGGGATGTTCTAGACATAGCAGGAGTTTATAGTTCCAGGGCCCAAGATATTACAAACTATGTCTTCCTTTGGGACAAAGTACTGTACTTTCACCCATCCATAAAGTTTGTTGGGATTTATGTGTATCATCAGTTGTTTCTCAGCATTACTAAATTTCAGAGAGCATTGAAAAATGTTCAGGGTTAAATGGGATGAGGAAGAGGGGAGAAACTTTCTGCCCCCTCTGTTTCTCTCTCTTCCCTTCCTTCTTTCCTTTGATTTCTTACCATGTTCAACCCTGACCTTCATAACAACTGCTTTATGCTCTTGTTTCCTTCCCCCACTGCAGCAGATATCTCATTTCCTCATCTTTCAATCACTGTGGAGAAGTGTGGTCCAGGCTCCCTAGACAAAATCTGAACCAGTCCCTGAGAAAACTTGTTTACACTGTCTTAGAGAAAGTATTCTCTGGCCCTCTGAAGCACTATCATTTCAGCAAGGACAGGAGGAGAGGAATAATTGGAGGACAAGAAGAAGAGGAAACTGAGGTCTGGAAATGAGTAAAGCAGGCACAGTAGCTTCAGTGTCATGGTGACTTGAGAATAGATTTTGGTAGAACTGGTGGAGTAAGAACTTGGCTCAGATTTGAGGAAAAGTTGGTAGAGATTCTCTCTTGCCATACCAATCGAATCCCCACAGAGAGGACAGTGATGTCCCTATCCATGGGAATTTTCTTCTGGATCCCATAAAGAGCTGAAACCAATGCTATAGGTGATCACCCCATACTGTGGTCCTGAGCTCTCCTCCAGCGGGGCTTCTGAGCTGAATGTAAAATTCAGAAAAAGGTCTGATGAATATGTTAAAGGATGTAATCAACCTTTAAAATTTCCAGTGCTAAAAAAATCTAGACTCTTTTAATCAGTAGTTTGAGAATACATACTTCCTAATGTTTTGCTGCTGCATAGATTTTCTTTACCTTTAGATCCCACAAATGATTTTATTCTAAATGATACTTGAAGCACTTTATATTGCCAAGATAAAGAGCATGTAATGAAAAAGCATAGTTGTGCAATTCTTGCATCACAGATGAGAGGGAAGAATTGCACTGATGATGAAATGCATCTTGCATCTCAGTGTAATTCTTAAGGCATTTTTTTTAGATTTAGAGCACTTCTGGAACAGGGAGCCATTAGCCAATAGTTATTTCATTTTCTCTGTAAACCGCTTTGTGAACATTTTGTTGAAAAGTGGTATATAAATTCTTTTGATTGATTGATTTTTGTCATGTCTATTCAGAAAAAAGTCCCAGTGAATTGAATGGGAATTAAGTTTGCATAGGATTGCTACCAAAACATACTGTAAGAGTTAAGTTTCTTGTTTGAGAAATTTCTTGTGATAATCAGAAACATTTTCCTAATTGTTCAGAAATTATATTTTTTATCACAAGGAAGCCGGAGTCTGTTCTTCAAGGAAAATGTAACACTCCAAGGCTAGTATAAAAATTTTGTGCTGTATATTATTAAAGGATGTTCTGATATTACTGAGAATTGCCTCCAAAGGGCCTTTAACTTTGATGAACAGTGAAATGACTGATGATAGGTTGGCTTCTAAACAATTTGAAGAGACTTTTTTGTCAGTGTTATATTCAGCCCAAAGGAAGAAACAAATTCAATCTGCTATTTATAAAGACACATTATTTTTGAAGTATTATGTCAGGCAGAGAGTCTATAAAACTGAATGGCCAAGTAATGGGCATGATGGTGGTTTCTTGTTGTTTCTTACTAAATACAGGATAATAAGATGCATGTGCCAGAATTTCAAATGACTTCATAGTGATGTCTGCCTACAGTCGCACTCCTGATTTAGGAAATTCCTAAGTGTAGGTCTGGGAATGGCTTGCAGCACAGTAGTAATAATAAGAGTCCATTTTATTTACATAACACTTTAAGAATCCAAAATATTAGTCATCTATCAAGTTAATCATCTTTGAAGCAGATTTGCAAGGCAGTCAGCACGACGTATTGTAGTTGGGTAGGCTGAGGTTTATAGAATCCTTTCCTGACTCCCAGTTTCTATTCTTAATTGATACACTACACCTGTAATTAATGCTGGTTAGTTGATTTAAATTTGGGATCCCCAAAGTCTGCCAGGGGTCTGCCAGGGTAACTCTGATGGCAGGCCACAGTAGGTCCTATACAGAAAATGCATTTTATAAATAACCCTTAACTATTTACATAACATGATAAAAATATTAACAACTGTGAACCTCCCCCCTTTTCAACTGAACTCTCAGCAGGAAAGCCCTTCAAGTTGTCCCTTCATCCAGTATCTGTGTGTGGTGGTGGGCGGAGGTAGGGAGCAAGGGTTTAGGAGAGGGAAGAGACGTGTAATAATAATAATGCCTCTGGGCTTTTTGGGCCAATTGCAGGAATCAGTGGGTCAGGTGACACCTGTAGTTTGGGAACCTTGGCTTTAAATAAGCATGTTATAAAATAGTACATGCATCCTTTGCTTTATGAGAGTTTTTTAAAAAATAAACTGTTTTGCTTTTTAAACACATTTTATGTGTAAATTATTCCTGGAAGTAATTCATCCAATGCATGTTCCGCTCTTTCAACCTCTCTGCTGGCTTATATTGCTCTCCTCCATGTTGATTTGAATATAGCATGGTGATTCAAAATGTTTTGGTGTGTTTGTGTGTGTGTGAGAGAGAGAGAGAGAGGGGGGAGGGCGTGGGAAGAAAGAGTGCATACATATACTAATTTGAGCTCTGGGTATATTCCCATTCCCAAAGAGGTTAATGAGAGTCCATTTGCAGAAATCTTTGTGTGACAGCAGGAATTTGCAAGATAAAAAAGGCATTTTCAATTTCCTATCTAAAAAAAGCATTAGAAACAACATTTGTAAACTACGAAGAGACTGGTTTCAGTTTTCAGCCATTTCTGCTTTCCACCACAGCTCTGGTCCCTAACCTGTCAAATGAGCCAGTAACGCCTGCAGCTGGAATTTGGATGCAACAGGAACTGCAGAACCTTGGAGGGCAGTGTAATGTCCATACACCTGAGACCATCTATGTGCCCCTTGAAGGTTTTTGTCAAAAGTGTGGTCCTAACATTGCTTCCTTCCCACTCTTTCCTCCACTCATCTCTCTTCCTCCCCGACCCCAAAGAAGAATGATGTGTACTCTGTCTTCAAAATGGCAGACCATATTCCCCTTTCCTACACTTCTACACAAAGAAAACAGCTTCTATGTTTCTGTATTTCAAAATAATAACAGCATCTGTCATTTGGAAGGTGTTGTGTATATACAACTATGAAATGGTGAATAAAGTATTTATTTCGAAGCCATCGACTCCTAGCAGTGAGCCCTCATGATTAGGCTTTAAGTGTGTTTGGGTTTAACTCTGAGACTTAACTCTGGTTAACATTCATTCTTACTGGTGGCCAGCCCAATAGTTAATTGTACTTCCTCTGCAAAATACTTGGCTGGTATATTTTAATTGATATAGTAATTCCTCATTACACCTCTCTGCCCCTTCTCTCTACCAACATTCAGATTCAGCTTCACTCTCAGCCACCTTGTGTCCACCCCACCATTTCGCTATCAGTTTAATGCACAAAGTCAAAGCTGGGCTTAAGCATAACATAAAAGAAGTTACTATTTCCTCCTACGTCAAAGCTAATGCTTGTGCTATTGATTTTTTCCCCCTAGCAAAGGGTCAGGTGACTGGCTTTAGTCTGAATGTAAGGTAGTCTGAATCTTTAATCTGCTTTGCATGTCCTTGCTTGCAAGTGTGAAAGCTGTGAAAATGTTAACATAGTCTTTGAGATGATGGTAGCCAAGTGCCCTCTCTGAAAGAATAATAACATTTAAAGCCAGTTTGGACATTACTGCAACCAGTTTTATGTGGAAATAAATGTTTATGCCTATTTGGCCTATTTGTGTTATACTGGAGAATAGGACAAAAGGCATCTCCTGTGTAAAGTGCAAAACACATAAGATACCACATTTTAAAAGAAGGGGAAAGATGATCTACTGTGAGGTTTTTCCGAGGGAAGAATACTCGGACTCTGGATCGAAGTAGGAACTTGTGAATGGATTGTGAGTGGGACAACTTAGGACTCTGCTCATTCTTCTAAATTTAAAAGGAGATGTATTATTTTATTTTAATTTTTAATGCCATCTTTCAATTGCAAAAAAGGCACTCAAGGGATGTGTCAAAACTTAAAATATAAAGGACAAAGTGAGAAAATACACACACTTTATAATGTCAATTTATTATACAATAATTCACACATATACAAATGGTATGTGCTGCATAACAACATTCTGCCCTTCTAACTTTTTATAAATATTGAAATCTGTAAAAATATCATTTTCCCTAGTTATTGTTAGGTATTAAACAAACATTAGTAGTTCTCAAATTTAGTGGCAGAATGAAACACCAGCATCCTATGGTGAGCAAATGGGGCAGGTTGGTCTGTTTTGTGTTGGCTGTAAAACTCCAGGGTGACCATATAGAATGGAGGACATAATACCTCTATCTCTAAGCATTCTATAGAAGAGGGAATTTAGACAGGTGCTGTTTTTTAATCCTTTCTGTGTTGAGTTAAGTCTGCCTAAATTCCCTCTTCTATGCAATGGTTAAAGGTACAGCCATTCTGTCTTCCATTCTATATGGTCATCCTGCTTTACTCCTACAAACTAGGAGGTCTGTAAATGTTCACTACTATAAATAAGTGACTCCAAAGTTTCAGAAATTGTTCTTAACTTTGCTGAATTTTCCCAACAATTGTTATAAATCCAACAGCAAAGTCTGGAATTTGCTAACAGTTTTTGCAAAAGTTATTGCTTGTGATGCTGGCAAAGTTAGGGTTGTCATTTTGGTTCTCTGTTACCCTCAGTGAGGTCATTGGGTAGTTCTGGAAAGAGATTATGGCTACAAACCTAGAGACACTTTCCTGGGAGTCAGAGCCACTAAACACAATAGGGCTTACTTTTGAGTAGACATGTTTAGGATTGTGCTCGACTGTATGATAATGAAACCAATGGATTTTATTCTACTGAGAAATCATTCTTAATTAGATGTTATTCCATGTTGGTAACAAAGGACTTCTCATTTCTTGTTGGGAGTAATACATTCTCAATATTGCTATCGGTGGTGTACTTACAGTCATGCTCATTGGGTTGAATATCTGAGGGTAAGCAGTGTTGTGTGGACACATTTTCAGTGGCTGGTGATGTCTGGTACTAACAAGCAGGAATTTTAAGCATGCAAATCTTTTTTGCCGGTCTTCACAATTTTGTCTTCTCTTGCTGGTTGCCTCTAAGCTTCACTTGCTTTATTGTAGCAATAATTGCCTACCCAGCATTGTCAATTACTTCTGTCAATTAGATTCCAAAGTACATTCTCACTAAACTCAACTTGCCTCTTGCTCATGAACATTATTGCAGCATTCCTGACTAATAGAATTCAGGGCTGGATTGTTGGAGTCGCATTAATATGCAGCTCCTGGGGTGACTGCCGAGCTTTTGCCAGCCACGCATGAAGGCACATTTCTAAAACAAGCT
This sequence comes from Cryptoblepharus egeriae, assembly GCA_030015325.1. Classification (NCBI taxonomy): domain Eukaryota; kingdom Metazoa; phylum Chordata; class Lepidosauria; order Squamata; family Scincidae; genus Cryptoblepharus; species Cryptoblepharus egeriae. The sequence goes on along the minus strand of JAREYC010000002.1, from coordinate 68,084,539 downwards.
ATGAAAAACAAGGTAGCCACAATGGATGACTCCTTGTGTTGTTGCAATGCATAAATGGCAAGTGGCAATCATCAAGTAGTTTATGTTCTTTATTTCTAAAGGATCCCAGAATTATTTTCATATTGTGGGAACTTGCAGGTAGTAGTTCTTTTTGCATTCCCAACTGGGCACTGAGGTAGGTGTCTTTCTTCTTGGGACTTCATCACATTTGCTGTGGGAATAGCAACTGTGTGGACTGTGCAGACTTCACTTTTCTCATGTGGACTGGTAGTGTGTGCTGAATGACTTGGCGTGTATGAATTCAGCAGAACTCTGGGGAGGAGAAATGGAGAATATTTAATGCCCACCCTTAAATATATCTGGAAGCAGGATCAGCTCAAGGGCCAGACCAAGGTAGCTTCCAAATGTTGCCCACTTCCTGGAAAATGTGCTAGCCTAATCCAGCTCCTTTTACCAATATTATGGCTCAGAATTCACCTCTCCTCCACATTTCCTTTTCCTCTCTTTATCCATTTCGTTTTCCAATTTAGGAAATAAAAGGAGATATGGTAGAGACACAGTGTTGAACAGAGATATTTGCCACCACGAATCTGCTGTCTGAGGTGACTACTTCAATTGCTGAAGGATTGTTTGCTCCCACATGGTTCTCCCTACCCACTGAACTCTTCAAAAGGGCCACTGCTTCACATCCCACCATTATCTGAAGTCAGGCTGGTTGATGTGCAGGAAACAGCTTTCTCTAGTATCTTAAAACCTTTCTGTTGAGCCCCCTTTCTGTTGTCTCGCCAAAGAATGGAAAAGATCAGGGTTTGATCTTTTGATAGATCAGTAGACACCATGCTTTTGAAAGGCTAATCTCACACCACCTCTCTGTTCAGAGAGAGGTGGATATCCACCTTATGGTAGTGAACATGCAGTGATACTGTAACTTCAGCTAAGACAGCTTCTCTCTCTCTCGCTCTCCCATTCAAATTGCCAAGATAAACTTTACAACGAACCTGAGCAAGGACTTGCCCAGATTGGAGTGAATCCTGGAGAACAGTTCACCAAGGATCTCCTAAAATCTGGAACCTGTGAAGATAAAGACCATTGTTTATAATGAATACCCAACTGTGGATTTTTGTGGCTCCTTCTGGAGTTTTTTTATCACTTCTATTTGCTTTTGCGTTATTCTTAATTAAATTTTAGTTTTTAAAATATCTGTAAGCTGCCTCATAGGACTTTTGGGATCAAATACAGGAGATAAATAAAGTGTACAAGGGCACAATCTTAATCAGTTTCCCAGCTCCAGGGTAAAAGCTATGCAACAACAATATAAGGGAACAAAGACTGACTTTCCTTGAGGAGGCTTCCATGACTGTCCCCACCTCTCACCAGGGGATGCGCATGCCCCACCAGTACAGCTGTGTCAGTGCTGGAAAGGTGGTTAGGACTGTGCCACAAGATTATGGTAACGAATAGAGCATTTGTTGCCATTACTTTTTCAGATCTCTCTGTAATGAGGCATCCATGATTTCTCTCTTCCTTCTTGCTTCAGTGACTGTGATCATTTGTATATAGTGATTATATGTAGTGATATATGATAATATAGTGATTATTTGACATATGTGATGATTATTAAACCCCAGCCTTTGGACCACAGTAAAACAAAAATGGGGTGGGATTTCCTACCTATCATTTCCAGCAAGCCCAGCCCAACTCCACCTCCTGTGGTGCAGGGATGTACTGCTAAAACATCTCCCGGGAGTACCCTGAACCTGCAGGAACAAACAAGCACACCCCATGCCTCCCTTGCTGGCTCTTGAGCAGGAAAGGAAAATGTGGGGCTGAGTTGTAGCAACTCAACTGAGAAGCAGCCAGATGCTCCCTACAGGGGAGCAGGGGAAAGCAATAACAATTTTGGCTTGGTTCAATGGACCATTATATATGTAACTGGGGGGAGGGAAACCCTGGAAACATACTGATCACTAGCTGAATAGTTGGGCCACTAAAATTTTCCCAGCAACTTTTAAAAGCCACATAAGTCTGTTGCCCATAAGAATTACTGAGTTATTTTGTAGACACCAGATCTTAAGTGTCACTTTGTCAGCAATTGATCATCAATGAGTGGCTTCATAAGTCTGTGATTGTGTCACTCAGTCAGAAATCCTATCTCTATCCCACATGACATGCTATTGTGTGTCTCACTGAAATTCAAAGAGGCATGACATATCCAAAAGGTCATATGGAAGAATAACAGGCCTGAGATCTCCTGATCTGACTTCTATTATTGGGGGGAACAAGACAGATGTAACTGTACCAAGCTTCTCTGAACTGCCCGATAGTCTGTTTATCTGTTATCACATACCACTGCTTCTTAAGTCTATATACCCTACAATCCAGAGTAACTATGGGAACTGGTGTGTTTTGGCCTGAAAAGGTTGCAGGACCCTTTTTGATTCTTCAGTTAGAAAGTATTTTTTTTCTGTGCAACCATAAAGTCCTCTTCACAGGCAGCACAGCAACTGTCATGATTATTTAGAAATGGGAGAAAGCCATAATTGACAGTATTATGTGTGAGTTATGTCCCATCTCGTTGTGCCTAAATTTGGACTAAATTGGGTGACTAAATTGGACTAAACTTGGGTGCAATGGAAAACATCTCAGCAATGACAAATCTTCCTACGCTAATCTGACAGTTTGATTTTCCTGCTGAATTACAACCGAATCTTTTGTTTTCTCAACATCATAATTCTTTCATTACTTTCCTCAAGCCCTCGGGCTGCAGGTGCTTCAGGAATCCATTGCTTATGATACTTGAGAAATGGGCTCTTGGGCTGAATGGATGTGCTCAGTACAGCTTCCCTGGGTGAATCCTTTTGGCAGATTTAGTACTGCTCAACTCCCTTAAATATCTGAGGCTGTTTTGAAGGGCAGAGTATCATAGATAAAACTCAGTTTCCCCCTAGTCTGAAGGCTGTCTTACATGTTGTTCCCCATCCATGGTTGTGGGGTGTTGTTTTTTGCTATGTGCACCAATCGTGGCTCCAGAAAGATTTTATACAGAATAACATTCCATGAGCAGGGCAACCATATGTCCTTGTTTTCCAGAACATGGAAAAAGTTTTTCTTTTTAAGACTTGTTTCCTGGGAAAAAAAATCTTCATTGTCCTCCTTTTCCTTGTGAGTTGGCAACATGTAGACTTCTTGTAATTCATAAATTATATGTAATAAATACTGGGTGCAATCCTGAGAGACCAAAAAGAATGGTCTAGCTAAGCTGGCCTTAGTAGGCTGTCTCTTGAGCTGACCTAACTGCTGCTGAAAAGGTAGCACCACCATAGCAGCATGCTCACTTGGCTGGTGTAGTTGTGCCATATCTTGAGGTGGGCTGTTGTAGTTGTGCTGTATCCTGAGGTTGAGAGGCAAGGGTTGCACTTAGATTTGCCTGGGACTTAAGAGTTCTTTGCCATCACTTCTATTTTTTACTCTTGTTTATCATAGAGCCCTGTGGGTGTACTGAGGTGGGCTAACAGATGAGTTGTGAGGGGGCTTGTCTACCCTAGAAACAGGCTCTAGATACGGCCTACCTGCACTGTTCTAGGCCATGCTCAACATGCCCTCAACATGCTTCTGCTGAGCTGCCTAGGCCAGCACTGCTAGGCTGGCCGTGGTCCTTCTGTCTTGGGCCAGCCTAAGTGGACTTATGCTAGCCCAAGCCTTTCTGGTGTAGCTAGGCTGGCCTTTCTTGGAATTAGACAAACCCAGTGTTAGACAGACTAGCCTAAGTGCACTTCAGGAATGCAGCCAATATATAATGTCGTAAATGTAAAAATATAGTGTTTAAATTATCCTCGTGGAAGCAATATATATGAGTGTTTTTTAAATTTTTATTATGTCATGTCCTAGAATTTTCTTGTATGTCCTACATTTTGGGAGCTAGTCCTCCTTTCCAGTTATGACATCTGGTCACCCTGCACTATGAGTCCTAATAGAGTAGTTTTTCTCCCTCATTTGCAACAACTGGCAATTTTATTAGACAGCAGTGGCATCAGTCAGTTACTTTCCTCCTCTTCCTACTTTCTAAATCTTTCTCAAAAATTATCCTTCTAACTGCTTGGCTTTTTTACTTAGTGACATGATACTATTTTACATTAATTCATTTATTTAAAAGATATATATTCTGCCTGTCCTCCCCAACAAATATAAGATATTGAGTTCAGTACTTTGGGGAGTACTGGACATCACATTCTGAATGACTCCAAAACCTCAAAAATTCATTACTTTCCTTAAATCTGGGCAACATCCAAATGAAAAACTAATTTAAGTCATATTAAAAAGTGAATGTACAGATTCAAGTTACCTCTATTATTTGATATTGCACTGGATTTTTTTCTTTTTTCTCTTCATTCTGTATTTCACATTTGCAAGGGCCATTCACAGTTCATTACTGAAACGTTTCTGCTGCCAATATAATCATCACAACTTATTCTTCTATACAGCTGGTACTAAATAGATTAAACTTATCTGATATATGAGAATATTTGGCCTCTTTTCTTTGCGGAATAGAATGTAACAAGGCAAGTTATCAGGGAAGAAACCTGCTAGAAACCACTGAAATAGTGTCTAGTGATTAGTGCTCACACACCCCATCCTTTTCTCTGCTTTCCCTTTTTAATTAATCCAGTGGTATCACTAGATTTTGTATCACCCATAGCAGGAGGTCAGTGCGTTACCACCATGATAAACCTCCTCCTATACTGTGGGCAGGGAAACATACTTGTAATGGGTATGGAGATGTACCATTGCCCTTCTGCCCATTTTTTTTCTTTTTGCCATACCTAGCCAAGTCTCCGTTTTACTTTTCTTTTTTTTAACCTCCTAGTTGGATCATCTCACCCTTCCTTAATGGTGTTATCAGTCCATATATTTCAGAGTTCCTAGCCTGTTCTATGAGGTTGAAAATAGGCAAATCTGAGAAAAGCCACAGTAATTTGGAATCCTCATTCAGAGTATCGACTGCTGCTGTGATCTACTGTGGTACCTTTCACAAGCTTGTAAATGGATATTTGGCTTCACTAGAAAAAAGGATGGTCTGTAAAATCAGCAAATTGTTACTTCTGCACTCCATAGCATATTGATAGGGTGGGGAGGTATGGAGGGAGAACACCTGTGGATCTATTACAAAACAACACAGTGCCAGGAAGTTCTCCCTTCACTCATGAAGAGCATTTTTTTTCTTTGACTAGCTCAGCAGAAAATCCATATTTAAAAAAATCTGTTATTCACTGTAAACTATCCCTGTTTAGTCTAAAACAGGCATGTCCAACAAGAGGCTCGAGGGCCGCATTTGACTTAGAAAGCCTATAGATGCGGCCCTCGGGGCCCTCTGTTGGACATGCCTGGTCTAAAAGGAGAATCTTACAAGTTGCTATGTCTAGTAGGTGAACATCCTATAGTAAATCATATACCATATATTGATTATAAATTCATCACCTTAAATGCAATCCTAAAACTGTTAGCCACCTGGTTAGTTAATCCTCTGACCATGGCTGGGTTGAGTGGAATCCACTTAATTAATGGTACATTTTATCTATATACAGTGGCGCCTCACATAAAGAACGCCTCATGTAAAGTATGTTTCACATAACAAACAAAAATTTCTCTAGGATTCTGCTTCACTTAAAGAAAGTGCTTCACATAAAGAAAACATTCGTTGGCAGTTGGGGGCAGATGCTCTGGCCGGCAGCCTGTTTAAAAAGCATCAGGGCTGCCTAGTGCACCTGCCCATAGTGAAAGCATCACCTCCATGCTGTTCCTCTTGTGGCCAGGTGTCCGCTGGGCAGAGGGAGAGAAGAGCAGTGGAGAAGAGGGAAGCAGCTCAGGGCTGGCCAGAAGGGAGCAGGGAAGAGAGAGGCTCAGGATGGAGAGAAGGAGAAAGTGGGAAGACACTTTGAAGGTGTCCTAACCATGTCTACCCAGAAGTAACCCCCTTTGTGTTAAATGGGTCTTACTCCCAGGAAAGTGTCTTTAGGACTGCAGCCTAAGTAGACTTCATAAGATCATGCACATTGAATGCGTGTTTTGAATTCAGTTCCAGTGTTCTGTCATCATTTTTACATCCAGTTAATATTTTTATATGAATATTTTTGGGTTGTGGAACCAAACGTCTGAGTTTCCATTATTTCCTATGGGAAAATCCGCTTCATGTAAAGAATGTTTCACGTAAAGAACATGCCTCCGGAACGAATTAAATTTGTTACGTGAGGCGCCACTGTATATAAAAGAGAAAAGTCACTGACTCACTGACTGACTGACTCATCACCGCCCTGCCAAAACCACTGGGCCTAGAAGCATGAAATTTGGGGTGGGTGTTCCTTCCGTGACGGAGGGGTGCACTAAGAACCGGTTTCGGAAATTCCAACCGGAAGGGGGTGAAAAGGGGCGCAACGCGTTTTCCTCCCTATACTTTGCATTGAGAATTGCTGACTCGGCAACATTCCTCCCCAACTGCTGGGCCTGAAGCATGGAATTCTGGGAGTTCCTTCTGTCACCTGAACTCCCACCAAGAACCATCTGGAGACATTTAACCCTTCAGGGGCTGAAAAGGGGGCAACGTGTTTTTGTCCTATACTTAATATGGGAGACTGAATAACATTCAGCCAATTTGGTGCTTGGTGCCTGATGCACTGCGGGGACATTGTTCGGAGGAAGAGGTTGCGCTGGGGAGGATGCTGTGCATGGGAATATGTGTGTGGGGGGTTGGTGCGCATGGGAGATGTTGCACATGGGGGGATGTTGCACATGGGGTTTATGCACGTGGGGGGATGTTGCGCGTGGGGGGATGTTGCGTGTGGCGGACATTGCGCATGGGGACTGTTGTGCATGGGGGAAGTTGCACATGGTGGACTGATGCGCATGGGGGAATGCTGCGCATGGGGGTTTATGTTCATGGGGAAGTTGCGCATGCGGTTATTGATGCACATGGGGAAGTTGTTATGGGGGACTGATGTGCATGGGGGGTTGATGTGCATGGGAGGACGTTGCGCATGGGGAGTTGATGCGCATGTGGAGATGATGTGCATGGGGTATGTTGCGCATGGCGACTGATGCACATGGGGGAATGCTGCACATGGGGGACTGATGCGCATGGGGGTTTGTTGCGCATGGGGGTTGATGTGCATGAGGGATTGATGCACATGGGGGGTTGATGCGCATGGGGGAAGTTACGCATGCGGGGTTGATGTGCATGGGGGACTGATGCGCATGGGGGAAAGTTGTGTATGGGGGGAAGTTGTGCATGGAGGATGTTGCGCATGGGGGAATGATGCCCATGGGGAGATGATGCACATGGGGGGAAGTTGCGCATGGGGGGATGATGCGCATGGGGGACTGATGCACATGGGGGACTGATGCGTACGGGAGAAGTTGTGCATGGGGGACTGATGCACATGGGGGGCTGATGCGCATGGGGGAAATTGTGCATGGGAGATATTGCGCCGTGGGGGGATGGTGCATGGGGGAATTTTACTCCTGCAACGCGGGAATGCTTTAAGCTAGTTACAAATATAATGGCTTCAATTGAAAGTGAGATGTATGCAGCGCATGTTGCTTTTCTTAAAATTTTCTTAATGAGATGGATTTTTATTCTTGGATGAATTCTTCACTTGGAATGGAAGAAGTACAAAGTCTCAATTTTTCAGTTATGCCCTGAACTGTGCAAGTATCAACTCTCAAGCACATCAGAAAGTAAATGGGTCTAACTGTAAGTAAGTAACCTAGCAAATTTGATATTAAGTGTATTAATAAATGTGTGTATTGGTGAGACTGTGAGATGCATGCATCTTGTATAATCTGATATTAATGAACTGGAGATTTTGTCTCTTGGCTAATTTCCATGGCAAATTTGCATCACCTTTACTTAATCCTGGGTGCTTTTGGGACAAATGTCAGACTTCCATCCCAAAGTGCATATTTTAACACTAACCAGCCTCTGATGTCCTTCACTTCTGTTGCAAGTTCCGTCCTCTAATGTGGCTGAAAAGTTTCTGCAAAACCATCTGGCATTGTTTAAGCTTCTGTAAAACCATCTGGCATTGTGGGATAGTATAATTTAGAAATATAAATATACACTTTCAGGGGCTGATTTAATTACTTCCTTTAACCTTTAATATTTAAATGCTTTCATTTAATGGATCAATTTTATGTTGTCTGATTATGCAGTCTGGCTTTCCAGGGTTTTATCTATGCATCAGTTCTTTAGCTGTGTTCAGAGCCACAATCCATTTATGTATTTGGGGCTTTGGTGAGTGGGCTTATTACTTTTTTGTATTGCTTTTCATAAGAGGGATTTTCAGAACTCAGTGTGGCATATACTGTAGAAAGGAACTACAATATACTCTTTAGGAATTAAAGACTGAAATCTCATTATTCAATTTTTAATGAATGCTTTACTCCCTCTCGTTTTTAATAATTTTCTGAAAAATTTAACACACAGGCATTTTTGAAAAGGATATAATAAGTGCCTTGTGCCACACTAACATTTCCCCATTACTTTTATGCCCGTTCAGACATTCCCCCAATTATATGGGAGCCACTAATGTATGAACAACCCTCTGAGGCTGGGAGAATATACCAACAACATTAAATCACATGAATGTGTGCTTCCCTACAAAACTCTTTTCTTCTTCCTCTACTCCTCTTCATTTCCCTTCCCATTTGTACCATGTGGAAAAGGACCATGTGATTGGCCTTGCCATACAGGGTCAGCCTCAGGAGCAATGGGCCCAGTGCAGAGCATTCCCATGGGTCCCCTCTCTATGGGTCTTCCACTCCAGATACAGCTGTTTTTGCCAGGCACTGGTGGTGCCACGTGCAATGTGAGGCACACAAAAATAGTTGGTAGTGACAGGATGATGCTACTGTCAATTGCTTTTAGGAGGACTATTATCCACTCCATCCAGGGATGGACTGGTGGTCCCACAACATTAATGCATGGTTTGCCACACCATCCTCCAAAATGGCCGAGTCCTAGCTGCACAGTGGATGAGCCAGTAGGGGTCCTACTGGTTTTCCATTGTTAGACTCACTATTGCCAGACTTACCCTATCCACCAAGTGGGTGTGACAGATAAGATTGATTCCAGGCATCCTCCACTGGAGTGATCCCTTCCTACACTGGCCCCCAGCTGTGGATTTAGGTTCCTTAATCCAGGACCTTGGAGCTCTGGGGTTCTTAATCCAGGGCTTTGGGGTGGAGATTCTCTTTGTTCTTCTGTCACTCACCTCTCTCCTAGATGGTGGGTTGGGTCTGCTATGGCTTTGTCTCCACTTTGGCTGTGTTCCAGACCAAGAGTCCCCATCATTACCCTGAGTTGCCCTACAATCCAGAGTAACTACGGGAGCACGTAAGAGACATTACGTGTACCCGTAGTTACTGCACCATCTAATGAAAACCTATGGGAAATTCATACTGCAATCCACAGCAAATTGTTCTTACACCGGAGCAAGGACTCCCCGTAGTTACTCTGGATTGTGCCCTTAGTCCTAAAAAAGGCATCCTCCCCCAAGCCTGGCCTCTCCCTCTCTGGCCTTTCCATAAAGAAGTGTGAAGAACTTTGGATACATGGAGAGATTGGAAGGTGAGGGCAGAAAAGCAATACTAAGTCTTTCCATAAGTAATCAGTTACTTACGGTTTTTTGCATGATGAAGATGGAAAAAAAGATTGCTTGTAGTGATTGGTAGTGTCAGTTAACAGTCTCAAAAACATGGTATGAGTTAAGAAAACAGAGAAGGGCAAGAGGGTAATGGGGAAAGGGTTTGGGGCTATGGTAAGTGAGGTATGAAAGATACTTTTTCCAGTGCTGAATCAACATGGAATGACCAAACATCGCACTTAGGACAATCCTTTGCAACACATTTTGTATCATAACGACAGAAGCCATCAGGTAGCAGCCTGTGTGCAAATTCATACTTTGTACTCCATAACAACCTGAAGTCTTGGGTTTCTGTGTAATGTAAAAGTAGGACTTGGAAAAGCAAACATTTGTATGTGGAATAGCTATGTTTCCCCTTTTGTAGGCTCAGTAAAACACTGAAAAATAAATCCATATTCTTCATGCGTAATGTTTATATGCTCTTTTTAAGCTTCCACATGACATTTTGATGAGACATTCATGCCAAGATTCTTGCCCTTTTGTTCCTCTCAACTAAATAAACTAACAGCCCAATTCTGAGAAGTCACTCCTCTGGTGGAACTAGCATTGCACCAGTTGAGATTGCCTTATGACAGTTGTTTCTAACCATAAGATAGAAAGCACAGTTTGCTTTTCACAAACTTATTTAAATGCTTTCTCCATCTCTGCCAGTATTTGTCTTTCTCAGTGCAGACTAGTGATTTTCAACCTTTTTCATCTCACAGCACACTGAAGAAGGCACTGAAATTGTCAAGGCACACCATCAATTGTTTTTACCATTGACAAGGCACACCAGACAGTTCAAATCTTCCAATTTTCCTATTAATGGATGTCAATCCCCAAATTCCCGTGGCACACCTAAGAATGATGCACGGCACGCTAGCTTGCCACAGCACACTGGTTGAAAATCACTGGTATAGACCATTATAGAGACTTCACACTTAATTTATCTGGAATATGTACAATTTATTGGTCATATTTTGAAATCATTCCTCTCTACTTCATTTGGTTTCTTGGTGTGGCATGCGCCCATGGCCTCTCAGCCCATAATTGATGCATGAATTAGGCACCCACACTACACCTGCCCTCCAGGCTGATTATCTAATATTTGCAGTATTTTTGAGTCATAAAAATAGTGAGAGTCCATGGAAGTCAGGAACATTAATTAGATACTGGGCAAACAGGTGCTTTTTATATGGGATGTTTCTTCTGTATTTAGTAAGAGGACTGCAAGTGTCCACTTCAGCGAAGTGTCTTTTCCATTGACTGTTTGCTGGTATTTCATCTGCATCTTTTTAAAGGTTGTCAGCTGTTTTGGTTTATGGAAGTATTTGTTTATCTACATAAAAGGTCCAAGATGTGCTGTGACTTCCTCTCTTTCTGAGGCATAAATATACAATGAACATCTTGCCATCATCTCCACATCTTAAAAATTTCCATGGTCTTAGCAAAGTGCACAGAAAGGCTAGAAACATCATCCTAGGAGCATTTCTAAAATTTCCACATTTCCAAATGTTGCAAATGTACCCTTAAATAATGCATTCTTTATTCTATTGAGTGCTTTGACATTTGATTTTTGCAAAGCATATAATTGAAAACTGCACACTTTTACTCATTGCAGAAGCTTGAAACTGCACAAGTTAATGCAGGATTATTTTTAGTATATATTTAAGTTTATTCACACTGAAAGGTAGCACTTATCTTTTTGTAATTTTAGAGCAGTGATTTGAATTAAAAAACATGAATTTGAAGTTCCACTTCAAATACTGTGTGACAGGTGGGAACCGCAGTTGATCTAATCTGAGATGCCAAAATATATGTGCAGTGTTATTTTTTTAAGCATACCTATAGAATAAAAAACTATTATTTTTAGGCCTCATAATTTTGCTAGGTCTGAAATATTTACTGCTATGGTTAGCTACTCTGCTTGTACAAGAGTTGGGCTCCATGGCTAGTGCCACTACATAAGACCCTGGCCACCAGGTCATGCCACCACCAGGTCACCTATGAGCTTGCTTTCCTGGAGGTGAAGACAAGTGGCAGTGTAGAAATATACATATGCCTTTAGACTCAGGTGCTGGCCAGCTGGCAAAAGATGAATATTTAAGAGCAATTGTGGGCAGAAATTCAGTAGAGGCCAGGCAGGGTGACCATATGTCAAAACCACATAAAAAGACAAGCCCCCCAAAAGTAAGACAACCCAAAAAGTAGGACATGACAAAATAAATGCTAAAACATTCATGTATATTGCTTTCATGTGATTACTTTACACATAGTATTACTTATTAAATTTAAAACCATTACATACAATTTATTAATGAGAAGAAGGAAAAAAGCACTGGACGAGCCTATGAATTGAATAGGGCCTCCTTCCATCATCTATCCAGCCCTCCTTATTCTTCTATCATTGCATATCTATAAATCTCCTTTCCATTCTGGATAATCTACATCACTCAAACTTGATGAGAGGATTGTTAAAACCAAACTGAATTTCTGAAGATATTTTCAAAAGCTAGGAATGGAATGATTCCCAAAGTTTTTAGCCTTGGGACCCCCAGTTTAAAATGACACTTTATCAGGAACCACTTACTATAGATTTATGAGACTTAGGGCAAAATCCAGAGTAACTACGGGGAGTCCTTACTCTGGTGTAAGAACAATTTACTCTGGATTGCAATATGAATTTCCCATAGGTTTTCACTAGGTAGTGCAGTAACTATGGATGCATGGTCTCTTATGTGCTCACGTAGTTACTCTGGATTTGGCTGTTAAAAAAAGAGATACAGAAAGAAATAATATTATCTTGTGGTAACACCTGGTTATTATTACTTGTAAATGAATAGATGTTCAAATATTTTATCACCCTCTAATTACACATGCTTGCAATGCAGGAGCGTTGCACTTTGCAGGGCAAACAGCAGTTTTCTGATTTTTGAATAGCCTCAGGGCTTGAGGAAATTAGTTTTCTGATCTTTCCATAACCAGTGTTTTCACTGGAGGCTCTGCAGCTCAGGCTTCTTTACCTGCCAGAAATCAGATTGGGACCACCAGTGGGTCCTGACCCATATTTTGGGAATGGCCAAATTAGGATGTTGTGAATGTGTCTGACTCTTAGAGCCAACTCCTTTGTAAAAAGAGAATTTGAAAGGCTTATTCTTGCACAGGGATTTCAGTGGACAGTCATTAGCAGAATTAGAGGCAGACAGGTTATAATCAAAGATGGGTTGTGATAAAGGCAGTAATTTATTGGAGTGAAGCATAGCAATAGAAACAGACATGTGAGTTTCCATTTCCATCTTAATAACAAGTGTTGCTCTCATTTGAACCATGTTCAATGGAAAAAGCTCCAAGAGAGTTTAATGTTGGGATGTTTATTGTTATCAGGGAAGAACAGAGAAGTAATGGAATTGGTTATGTAAATGAGAGACATTTTTTGAGTTTTGTTGCTGCAGATGACAGTGGGGATTGTTGTGCAAGGTTGATTTTCATGCTGGCTTTGTTCTGTGCTGGCTTTGTAATACCTATTACTTTTACATTTAAAAAATAGTATGGTTTACTCTCAGTTATGAGTTCCTAAAGAATCCTTTAAAATAACAAGAAAACTAGCCTTCGAGCTTTATTGAGAGTTTTCAGGATATTTTGACATTGTTGTCTATATGACTTGTGGAAATTACCCATTGTGGGAGCAAAATTACAAGAATATTTGTGGGCCTTGGGCTGGGCAAGGATGGGCACCACTGGGCACCAACAGAAACCAGACACTGGAAGGTACCAGGGGGCAGTGGCAGGCAGCAGTGAACATTGGGCAACCCTACTATGCACTAGACACCATGGGGCAGCAGGCACCACCAGGCCCAACTAGGCAACATGCACAACCAGGCATCCCTACCAGGTACCAGAGGGCAGTGGCACCAGACATCTCGACTGAACACCATGCATCCTTACCATGCACCACTGTGTAATGGGCACCACCAAGCACCACGGAGCACAGAGCATCCCAAGTGGGCATCAGTGGGCAGCAGGCAACACCAAACATCACTGGGCAGTGGGCAACACCAGGCACTGGGAACAATCACAAACCAGCAGGCAATGGGCACCACTGGGCACCCCTTCAAGGCACTGGGGGCCACTTGGCATCACTGGGCAGTGAGCACCTGTCACCCTCCTGGGCCCTGGGCTTCCCTGCTGGACACCAGGCATAACCACCTTAGCACCGTGGACACATTGGGCACCAGGCAGCAGCAGACAGCAGTCACCACCTGGCACCAGTGAAAAGCAGGCACCCACTGATAGAAGGCACCAGTGGGCAGTGGGTACCTGGCATCCTCGCCAGGTACCAAGCACCACTAGGCATCTGGCACCATCAAGCACCAAATTGGTTCTTAGTGGGTCCTTACATCACAGAGGGAATATGCTCCCCAATTTCATATATATATGAAATGTTATTATTACTGGAAACAAAATATAGGACTACTTGAATAAATTTCTAAAATTAACTATTCTTTATTTTTAAAAATTACAGAATGAGAAGTATAGTAATATCTCTTTGAGTGTTGTGATGGAAGCTGGATCAGTCCTGGGAGGTGGTCAGGACCAGTGACGACAACATGCACTGAATCCTGATCCCTTTCTTAGGATTGATCTGCCTTTCCATGTCAGTGTGAACTTGCCTCAGTAATTGAGCTGACACATCTCTGAGTTGTGACCCTTAGCAGCTGCTGGGCTTACCCTTGGGAATGGGGACAATTGTCTCTTTTTCCCATTCATCAGCCCAAAATTCCTTGCGGGATGCAGCAGTAACTGTATCTGATGCTGCAGCATCAACATGTGGTGATTTAGATAAGACTGGCTGTGAGTGAGAAAGATTTTCTCCAGTAAGGGTCCAGAATGTCTAAATAATAAGGTTTCTCTTTTCTCTGGAAGCTAAATTGAACAGAAAGGCTTATGTGGCATTTCCTGCTATGTTCTGCTCCTTTGGGGAGTAGAAGGGAGAGTAGGTAAGAAGGACAGCGCAGCCTAGATTGCTCCTGGCTTACAAATCTTTCCTGTATAAACCAAGCCTTGCTGTCACTTCAGTTCCTTTGAAGAGAAGCAACCCAGTTCTTGTTGGCAGTAAGGCCAATGGCATTATAGCTCCTTGTCACTTTTGCTAATTGCTCCTTACTTGGCTGAGAAAAAAAACCTGAAGATCTTGCCCTCGTCAAAATGCAGAAAAACTATGTTTTTGAAAGGACCTGACAATATGTATGTTGGAGACTGAATACTGAATCCATGACTGGAGACTGAATCCATTGAAATATGAAAGTTGCCATATGGGTCATATTTATATATATATATATATAAATGTAATGTCACTGACTCACTCATTGATTCACTCATCAATACCCAGCCAAAACCCCAAGACCTAGAAGCATGAAATTTGGGGAGGGTCTTCCATGATGTAGGCACCCACTAAGAACCAATTTTTGGAAATTAAAACCAGAAGGGGGTGAAAAGGATGTAATACGTTTTTACCCCTATAGTTAACACTGAACAATTTGTTCACTGATGAACGCTGAGCCCCAAACCCTCTTCCTAGAAGCGTGACATTTGGGTAGGGTATTCCTTCTGTGACGTGAGCACCAGAGGTGGGCCCGGCCTGGCCCAACAACTGGTTTCCCAGAAGTGGGCAGGGCCAGGGCAGCTCAGGGGCGGAGCTGGGTCAGGGGGTGGGAGGGTCAGGGGCGGGGCCGGGGAGGCCACGCCACCCACCCCAGTGCGCTGCGGGTGCGGCTGGGCGGGGCGAGGGGCGGCCCCAACCCGGGCGCACTGCACATGCGCTAAGATTGGCGCACATGCACTCTAGGGCTTCCCCAGGCTTTCCCTGTCCTTAGCCTGACCTCCAGCAGGGAACAGGAAAAGCTGCAGTCCCATCCACCCTTTCCTGGGAGTAAGACCTGCCTAGCCTTGCTCCCTGAGGGTTAAAAAGAAAAAGGGGCCGGGGAGGCTGTGTGCTCCTCTGGCCTCTGCTGCTCCACTGGCCAGAGGAAAGACGCTCTGGTGCTGGGGCTTGTGAGGCACCTCGCTGGGCTGCCGCTTGGAGCGGCAAATTCAAAAGTGCCCGGCTGCCCCTAGGAAAAATGGCCACAGAACCGGTACGCCTGGTTATCTGCTCCCCCCTGCTACCGGATCGGTAGCGGCGGGGGGAAACTAACAACCGGCACTGGAGATCCACACCGAACCCGTTACTGCCCACCAGTGGTGAGCACCCACTAAGAACTGATGTTTAGAAATTTAACCCATAAGGCAGTGCAATGTGCTTTTGTCCTATACTTAGCACTGAAGACTGACTGATCAACACCCAACCCCAATATCTGGACTGAGAAGCCTGAAATGTGGGCAGCATATTCCTTCTATATTGTAGGACACTCCAAAAACTGATTTGGTGACCAGTGGTGCCAGAGCGTGGTGGTGCTGGTGCCTGATGGTACCTGACAACACTGCTTGGTGTTGTCCACTGTTGCTGAGTGCCTGGTGGTGCTTGATGCTTACCACCAAGTATAATCTATGATGCTTAGTGGTAATCTACAATAGGGACGGATAACAGTTTATCCTGCAACCACTATCCTGGCATTTCAGGCAAATTTCTGAATGTAGAGATTTACCGCAGTTCCCGTTCATTGCATTTCCAGTGCAACAGGTCAGTGTTAACCATAGGTCTGGTTGATCTCCCATCAGAAATGGCTAGGTGAACAAGACTTCATTCATACATCTTAAAATTGAACTGTTTATTTTGTGTTCAGAGTATTTTAGATTAGAGAATGCACAAGGAAAGAGAAGGGAAGTTGCCTGAGATGCACCTGATGGATGCTATGCCAAAAAGGGGTGCATAACTGCTCCTCAGGCTCTGTTCTAGTTCAACAGGAGATGCTGGTGGATTCTCAGCCATGTACCTTTTCCTTCAAAGGGGAGCTTCCACAGGAGATGCAAAGTGGTGGCAGTGAGTGCTTCTTCCTCCAAGGAGAACCTGGAAATGATATAATGATATCATCATGTGATGTTTTGACATCACATGTGCTGGGTGCAGACCAGTTCTGATGACTCTGTGCAGTAGAATAGAATCTCTTAATATAGGTGCAGGTATCACCGGAAATTCTGAGAGATGTGGCTCTCTTTGCAGTGTTCTCAGTGTATTGTGAGATCTTTGCAAAGGAATTGTCTCATGCCCCATTCTGAGGCTATGCTCAAGGAAGTTGCCTGGCAGGTAGCCACAGACACATGATATTTGGATATGGTTTACAGAGTATAATGTAAGATTTGTTAAACTCTTCTTATATCAACTTTTCTCATGTTGGGTCAAAGAGATTCAGATGTTCTGGGAAGGTTCACATTACAGAACTTGTGTTCAAGACTTGGACAGCCTCCAAATAGGGAATGTTTGGATGACTCTGGCTATTGGCTACTCCTGGGCTACCCCTGTCAATTTCCATTTTGGGTGGAAGGTTTGGGTGGAAATCAAAACTGTTTGATAACAAAGATGCTGGACTCATTTCATTTATAATTCTTATCACTAAAATAAGGGATTGGGGGCTAGTCTTGAATATATATGAGAAAAATGGTTTGCTGTGAGTAGAATGTGAATGTAAACACAGACAGTGAAAATATAGGTGGAAATTAGAATTTCTGATATAATTAACTATGTGCAGCGTATAAATACTGTAATATATATTATGGGCAAACATATGAACCATTATAGATTCACATTAAGTTATTCTAGGTACTTCTATTTGTGCTTCTTGAATGAATACTTCAACGTTTTTTGCTTCTTCCTCCCATTCTGTTTCCTTACTTCTGGAAAGAATTAAACAGCTGAAGATAAACCACCTTTCCAGAATCTATCGAGGACAATAAACAAGACAAATGTATGTATATTCAACCAATCCCATGCTGTGTTTGCTTCGGTAAGAACTGAGTTGTACTTCCATTATTTCTCTTTAGTAAAGCACACTAATCTTAGCTGTGCATGAATAATTGGACTCGTTATTCAAAAGCTCAGCACTGCAGTGAAAGTTTTGCCAAAGACAATACAGCAAGCAGAAGCGAGACTTTTGGGTCCCCCACGGATGCAAATCCAAGCCGCAACGTCTGTCTCCAGTGATGTATCAGTAACATATGGCTGTTCTGTTACAACACATAGTCACCAAAACAAGTATCACAGGTTCTCATGGATATATTATATATGTATTGCTGTGTATCTGTGTGATTCATTAGGCATTCATACATTTCTGCAATGGCATAGAAGCAATCATGGTTGCCAACAAAATATAATTTATTTATTTAAAAAAACCATTTAGAGCCTTCCTTTCTTCTTGTAACCAGGAAGCCCTGGAAAGTACACAACAAATACATGAAAAACACAATGCATCTACTCACAACTACAAATAGGAGAAAACACACATAGCAAATACAATATAAATAACAAATGCAGAACCACACCAAGACATCAAACTCCTGTCTCGAATAACCAGGGAAAACTATGCAGAAAGTGAAACCAACATAAAATTTAAGGGGGAAAAGCTCATTGAAAGAGAAAAGGAATTGGAGGGAATTTATAAACTACATTATCCCCTACCGGCGAGAATGAAGCAACAGAGACAGACTTGGATTAAAGGGGCCACTTTATTAACTAATTAATACAATAATCAACATGGTAAAATTAGGAACTGCTTTCTAATGTCGTGTGGGTAGCTATAAAAATAGAGGGCGAACAAGCCTGACTCAGGGTCAACCTTTAACCACTTAAGGATGCCCCTCATTGCCAACCCGAAGGTTGGATGCAGCTGGATGCTTGGCCAACCTGTTGCCCAGCTGACTTTGCCTAATTTCCAGGCCAAGGACTAGCAAAGCAGCACCTAGATCCACGTAGTCATCAATAGGTCTGCTCTGGCTTCCCCTGATCCTTGCTACCTCAGCCTGAACACAGAGGCCTATTCTGCTTAACCCCGCATGGTGCCTGCCGCATGGGGAGCTAGCCTAGAGCTTAGCTCCACCGCCCCATTAAAGCCAGGAAAGCAGCCCATGAACTGTATCAATAATAAAAACTTCAAGGGCTTGAGGAGAAAGATGCACCCCATCTGGAAAAAAAAACTCGGGCCACTACCAAACTACATGAGGATGCCTAGTAACTCTACTCCTATGCTGACAACAAATTGAGCCACATAAGCATTAACCTACTTATGAGCCCCATCGATTTTCCATATGCTTTTTGCCCCTCTCCAAACCCGTCTTGGTGAAAGAGATGACCAAAGAATATGGATACCTGGACACCATTGTTGAAAAAGGAAGAAGTCCTGTCTGATCTGAACCCTGAGGGAAATAGATGTCTTCTGGGCCAAATCATTCTCCCCCAGGTCCACCAGCAGAATATGGGAATGCAGATATTCTTTTAAAAACTGAATGAAGGCTGGAAGAAGCTGTCCCCAAACTCTTTACTAGTCAATAAACAACAGCTTGCAATCCTAAACCAGGACTACTGAATTCAGCCCACTTCTGGGTCCAGAAGAAGATAGAATGTCTGATGATAACAACTTGAACAGGCAGTGGCAAAGGTGCATCTGCAGAAAGAAGGAGAAAGGGAAAAATTGAATTGTTATAAAAAATTGGTAACCAGCAGTAGGTTACTAAAACAGCCTGCAATAGGCCAAATGGATAGCCAAGTCAACTGCAGCAGGGCCAGTAACATAAACATAGTGACCAGCAGTAGGACACTAACACCAGCAATAGGCAACAGATAGCCAAGTCAACTTTGACAGAGCCAAAAAATTGACTAAACTCCATTGAGGGAAATAGCCATATCTCCTTCACTTCCTAATGTATATTTTAAAGACATCACAGCACCATCTCCCTATGCACCTGATGACAACATCAGGTAACCCTAAGGCAGAAGCTAACATAGCTGCACCAATATGTAATGAGTGCAGATTATCAAATGGAAAGACCCATAGAAAAAAATTGTCCATGAGAAAACAGCTCTAAGCTGGAAAATTGTAATAGGTTCCATCAGCATGCTGAAAAAGGGGGTCTACATGATGGACCACGTGCTGACAGTAACAGTAGATGGCATGCACGGGACACAGGTTACTGCCTGGCACTGCTCTAAGTTTAATATGTGAGCTCTTAGCCCTCAGATCATTCTTGGCTTTATGAAGCCTGATCACAAATCTATATTCCTGTTCGCTTAAAGATAAATCAGTCCACCAGACCACCCAAACTGGATCAGCTGATCTGAATCTAACTACTATTTTGCTCAAATGAACGGGCCCAAAAAACATAACCAAAATGACTGCTCTGAACAGTCGAACCTCAAAATCTGAGCTGCAGATTGTATTAAAATTCAAAATTAAGCCATGCAGAATGCAAATAGTTATAGGCCTGCACTTATCTAGGCTTGGTGGTTTGGCCCTTCTCATCCCTTCCAACATTTTTTTAACTGTAAAATTTTTGGTTTTTTCTGCTTCTCCCAGGATACCAGCCATAACGGCCAAGGTGGCCAAATAAATGGAACCTGACAGGGGATTCAAACCTTTGTCATGCAGATGAAGCATGAAATGTAAAATGTTTTCCACTGGCACTGGCCAGTTAACATGGAGACACTGATCATGACAAAAGCACATGAATTTATTTATTTATTCATTTATTTTAAAAATTTATATCCCGCCTTTCTTGAGCAAATTAGCCTGACTGAACTCTCCTACCTTACTGAAGTAACTAGCTCTCATTGAAGGAGCCAGTGAATCAAGGATGAGCCTCTGTGCTCTCATGGTCCAAGGCTCCATAGCCATGCGGTCTGGCTGAGGATGAACTGAGGGGCCAAGTTGCTGGAAACGCTCCTCCTGAAAATGAGATGGAGCTTCAGCAACCCTGTTCTGAAGACCTGGCACGTGTTCCACCAAAAATAAAGCGTTAATGAGGAGAAATGGTAGGATAAAAACACACACAAAACACATTACCCTAATTGACATGGAAGTTTGACGATTGACCACGTGGTCGACTGCCTGGTTATCACACCAGAAACAAATCATGGCATTTTGGAATTGCTTAGCCCAAATATGAACTGCCACAACCAATGGGAAAAGTTCCAAGAAAGTTATGTCATAGTGACATCGCTAATTAGTCATGTGGCCGGCCAGGGTTGCGCACGCCAACGCCCTCTAAAATATAGGCCAAACCTGTGGTCACCAGCAGAATCTGAATGAACCTGTAAATCTGCACTAAGTAATTTAATCTCTCTCCAAAAAGATGTGCCATTAAAAATGTCTAAAAATTTAATCCAGACCTCAGTGCCTTCCCTCATCTCTCTTGTAATCTTAACTTTATGGTGGGGAGACATAAGCCCAGACATGGTATCACATAGGTGCCGGAGGAAAGCTCAGCCAGGAGCCAGTACCCTGCAGGCAAAACTAACACCTGCAGTTCTCGTAAAATCAATTTTTTAGCCAGGGAGGCTTGGCCAAGCAATTGTTTTAATTTAATTAGCTTATCCAACAACCTGGAACATTGCTTAACCAAATCTAATTCAATACCCAGAAAAGTAAGCTTATTAACAGGCCCCTCAGTCTTGTCCTTAGCTAGGGGAACACCTGATTCATTGCAAATAGATTGGAAATTGTAAAGAAGTTGGACACACTGACTAGCGTCTGCTGGTTCCATAAATAAAAAATTGTCAAGATAATGCACAGTACTATAACAATCCAACCTGTTCCTAATCACCCATTCTAAAAACGTACTAAAACTTTCAAACGCAGAACAGGGAATAGAGCAACCCATTGGCAGAGATTGATCCATGAAATATCTGCCCTCAAACCAAAAAACCCAGCAGACAGAAATCCCTCGGATAAACAGGTAATAACCAAATGGCTGATTCAATGTCATCCTTGACCATAAGGGCCGCAATACTGTAAGAGCGCAAAATACAGCCGCAATACTGTATTAAGACATCATTGGGTAAGATAAATGATAGATGAGCTGAAATTGTCCAGGAGCCTTCTTAGGAACCACCCTCAATGGTGAAACTCTCAAATTTGGGAGGGGAGGCTTGGAGAAAGGTCCCAAAACTGCCAGCCTTAACTTTGAAAATTTTTGAAACCTAACTCAAAAATTTTTAAAAATTTTGAAAACCTCTGATAAATTTTTGAGCTAACTACACAGAATGCAAATTCTTAGCCCAATAAGGTTGGCAAGGAGGAAAACCTACCGAAAAACTATTAAACAGATAGCTAGTTGCCGGTCAGTCAGGGTATTTCCATAACGTACCAGCCAACACAGGTAATTTAATTGGAGACAGGCCCTTTTCCTGATGATGAAGGGGTTAGCCCCCCACCTCCCTTTTTGTTTCCTGCCCCGTACCTGCCACGGAACCAACCAACTTTATTGAAGGATTGGACAGGGTGCTTGGCTTCACACATCACACACTGGTGGGAGAATCAACAGCCTGATTTAGCGCACCTGCCAGTGGCATTGTATTCATAGCATGCCCATTGTGTTTGAACCCCCTGAGCACCCGAAGGTGCTTTGAAGCTGTAGCCAACATTACGTGCAATCAAATGCCCACTGTCAGATCGGTCACCAGACACTGGCTTGGAAGGCATAACAATTTGAACCCAGAGTTCAAACTGAGGTACCTTCTATGAAAGACGGGGTCATGGGATGCACGGCATCTAAAGTTCTCATCGTAATGGAGCTAGGCCTGGCCCCCAAAATCCCTCAGCGTCCAATGAATAATATCTAAATACTTAATAAGGGCCAGAGCCTTTTCTGGATAAATCTGAACCACAACTGCCATGTAAATTGTATAACTGTATAACCAGTTGGTCCAGTTATGGTCAATTTTGAGTTTCCTTGCAGTTTCTTGGTCCCTGACTAGATCACCCACTTTGGGGACAGGCTCGGGCTCTGTGTGGAGCAAACTGAATAAGTCTACGTAGTCCCCTTTCCAAATCTTTTCTTGCACTGAAAGTGTGAGGTGATCACTTAATGGTAACGCCACATTACCGTAAGGGTGCTTGTGTGCTTCCTCAGGATCATCTGCTGATAGGGACCCGAACATGGGGCTAACCTCATCATAAGGAGGGGGACTCACCACATTTGGCCTCAGTGCCATGCCAGTAAGAGTATGAATGAGGCCCGTCAGCTTCCTTACTATGACCTGTTGACCATGAGGACTTACCCAAACTGTTCCAGGGCCCATTTCATGGATTCATCACAAAAGGAGCCCACGGAAAACAAGGATCAGCTCAACCAGGATGCCACCATGTTGGTCTAGAAGAAAATTGTTTAGCAGGTATAGGAGCACCTTCCCTGTCATCCCTTACCCCATAGAGGTCATTCATTTCCTCAACTAGGAAACGTTCTTACCCCTTTTTTCTGCAGCTTCTTCCCTGTAAATCAAATGTAACCACCCTTAGGGGAATAAAACCCAACCACCACCCTGTTTGTATTAGGTTAACTGAAAGATTTGGGCTGCTTTAAGCAGCAAAACAGCTGACAATGTTGAGCGAAGATCCAGAAACTGGCAGCAGGAATCAAGGAAGATACCCAGCATGCAGAGGAGCAGGAACTGAAGAAGACACCAAACATGCAGACGATCATGCAAGCAAATTGTGGGGCGGGGGGGGGGATAAGCCCTAAATTGGGTTGCAAGCTAAAGAGAATGGGGTGAAGAAGGTAGGTACCAGTAGGCTCAAAATAATGTCGAAAAAAATCAATGTTGGGCAGAATTTTCCACAAAAGAAATGCAGAACCAATATGGGGGGAGGGCAGGTTGCACCAAATCCCCTCAAGACCCTATGGGAAGAAAAAGAAATTTTTTAAAAAAAATTATGTGGGGGGATTGTAGCACCTATCCCAGGCCCACTGGGCAGGTACAAAAGGGGTGGGGGTAGGTAACACCAGCTCCCTGAGGTTCCCAGAGCCTCCTAATGAACCACAAGACCTCCAACCCAGGCTGGAAATGAGGAATGGTGCTGGTTGCCTCAAAATGGCAGATGCCACCGACCAGTGCCACGTGCATGCTGATGGGGAACACCAGCCAGCCACCCACAAAAAGGCCCCAACTGCAGAGAGAAAACACCCCCAGAGGCACCAGGAGCACCCGCACGTTGTGCCCACCGTCCTCCAGTGGGGCACTTAATCTGGGTCCTGTGCACCCGTGCTCCTTGCCCCTATGCTGGGGAGAGCACATTGTCAGGCTCCCCACAGGCGATGAGCTGTTCAGGCGGGCCAAGCCTGCGGCAGGGGAAAGGGAAGGCGTCAGTGGTGGGCACCAGCAGGTTCGCACCTACTCTATAGAACCGGTTCTTAACAAGAGATAGTACATATAAAGTTTAAAAATAGCCATTTAAAAGTGGCTGCCAGATGGACAGAGAACCGGTTCTTAATTTTTTTGAAACCCATCACTGGAAGGCGTGTCTCTGAAGAGTTCCTCTTCCGACACTGCACTGAGTGCGAAAGAAGCCCTGGGCTGCATGCAACCGAGGGCAGGCTCTGTGCCCATAGCAGCCAATGGGCTGTTGCTGCCTATCTCGGCCTGCTTCCTGGCCAGGGAGGGGACAAAACAGTCGGTGCGTGAGCGCGCACCAACTTCACTATGAACGTACAATGATGAAGCCAATAGAGAAGAAAATTATTTTTCACTTTGGGGGGAAAAACCTGCACAATGCCCTGCCAAAGATGACAAAAGTGGAGTATGGTGGGCAATATTCAGAGCCGTTGCCAGCAGCTCCTTTGGCTGATGGCCTTAGAAAAGGCGCCTCTGCTCAGATGCTTGTAAGGATTATCAACGCTTGCAGAGAAACTTTTCAACCTGTTTCTGAGGGTGCAATCCTAAGCATGTCTACTCAGAAGTAAGTCCCATTCTGTTATGTGGGACATACTCTCAGGAAAGTGTGTATAGGATTGCAGCCTTAGTTTGGCTCATGTGCCTGGATGAAATGTGGGGAAAAAAACATGTGTGGTTTTCATGGACCAAGAAAACTTTATTGGATTTGATCAATGACGTTGAGTTTCACATGCTGCAGCTTATGAACAGGATGAATTGAGCTGACTTGAATGGAGACAGATGGGAAGAAAAGATGATTAATTGAAACATTAGCAAACCAAGCAGCCTTCTAAACTTGCTAATGTTTATTGTGAAATTGGAATACTAAAAATGGGAATATAGCAGATGGAAGGTGCATTGCAGAGGATGAGTGCTTACCGGCTGACATGAAGAATTTGTACAGACAAGAGAAAGGTATGTGTGCAGATACTGAGGGAGTTAAGGAATGGTAGAAAATATTAGTAGGGGAGTGCATTCACTTTAGAATGAATGGAAAATGACCTTAGTGGGGCCCAACTGTTTGTTTTCCATTCATTCAGAAAGAGTAATGTGCAAGAGATCAGTACTAATGGTGGAACCCTGTTAAATAAGTAGGGTTTCGGTACTTCTCTTTCGGTACCTGGTTTCGGTATTACTCTCTCGGTACCTGGTTACTGGGTGTGTATTTTGTTTGACTGGCAGTGGAGGACTTCTGTAGACTTCCTGGTCCCCCTTCTTTTAACCACCATTTTATTTTCCCTCTAGAAGCAGCACTGATCTGGAAAACACTGGGATGATAAAATGTTTCCTGCCACAAAGAAATGGCAGATCCAACTGGCAGCTGACAATTTTTCCCATACAGTACCCCATATTGTACCTGAAGCATTATGGGAAGATAAAAGTGGCAGCTTTGAGAAGGTGACAATGAAGATAACATTGCCTGTGGTGGCTGATGCTCAATGTCTAAACAAGAAAATCATCCAAAGAAATTTGCATGTGGGGTCCCTGAAACAGTTACAAAAATTCAAGCATGCCTTCTGTTATTTTGAAGAAAATCCATCAAGAACCTTTTTGACTAGTCTGCTTTTTAATTACTGGATGGATTTTTTATGACTGCTTGCACTTTCACGTATTAAAATGCCTGTCCATGGGGAGATGGTGAACAATTTTAAAATCTTAACCCTCAACAAACATGGCTACCACCTGCTGAGCAAATATCAGCCCAAGTTTAACATCCAGTGGGTGACATGCATGGAGGAGACACACACAGGGGACTAACACCAGTGACATGCGTGGGTGACATGCATGGGGGTGTAGGATAACACTGCTTCAACAAAATCTTGGTATTTTTGAATATCAATTGATGTATAATTTCACGCAGAATGAAATTATAATAAAATAAATATTATTAAAAATAATTAGCAAAAAAAGATATGGATAGGACATGGATGGTACATTACTACAAGCATGAACGGAGGCATTGGAACATAGGAAGATTCTCCGCTGGATATGGCCAGATTCCTCTATGTCACAGCAGCTCACCACCAATATTTCGACTTGCAGCCAGTAGAGTTCCAGGTGGGAGATCCTTCAGAGCATGGTCATCATCACAACTAGCATCAGGGAATGCTTTCAAGCTTCCAGTAGTTTTTAGGTCAGTCACGCTATAAATGGCAACACCTTCTTGCTCTGATGACTCATGACAGCTCTTATCAGCTTGTAGTCTCCCATCCAAGAGTTGTCCAGGTCTTTTTCTGCTTAGCTTTCTTCAGCAGCCCTACACTCAATCACACAAGTTGCCAGTTGCTATGCCCATAGCATACGAGGTCATCATGGGGTGATGTATTGGCCTGTATGAATTGATGCAAAGCAAACTGCTAATGTCCTTTAATACAGAATATCAACCTCAGATGTACAATCTTCCTGAAATATGATCAAGATTAACTGAATCCATCTCCAAATTTGGAGCCAAATCTCCAAATTAGCAGAGTAATGAGTGAAATACAACACTTGATGTTATGTGTGATGTTGTAATGAGTGACTGACCAATGTTCTGTTTGTAAATATGAAACTGGAGTAAATAGGAGTCAAGTCTCTGCACTCTCACAATGTTTGGTGCAGATCAATTGCAAATGACTAAAATTCAGCACTTTGAATACTTCCCCAGCTGAAATTGTTTCACATTGTTGCATTAAGAATAATTGGGTTCCCATCGCTTGTGGTGGAAATGGCAGGAGATGGGAAGACTACCAGAAATCAGGAAGAGGCAGCACATTTCATTGTCAGAAGCAGTTCATGCACGGTTACTCTAAAGTAAGACAGTGTTTTAATTGTGCTATTAATTAATTAGTAAGTATGTACAAACTCAATATGGCTTATTTCAAGGTGCATGAGATTGCAAATATTTTGTAGATGAATGGCAGATATGAGTTTTTTTTTAAAACCTGAAATTATGAAACAGAATGGATGAAAATAATGACTTAAAAATTTAAGTTAGATTTAATTTTTATTAGTCTTTCTTATTTATAACCTGGTTATTATTCAATAAGCATGTTAGTAAATAAGGAAATATAGTAAATAAATAAAGTAAATAAAAAATAATAATCTATAATAAATAAGTAATTAGTAAATAAACATTACTAATTAGGCATTAGGAAACACAAGCGTTAGCATTAGGAAACACAAGAACATTAGCCTTTGAGGAAATATCCTTTGAATGAATATCCTCTATTATTGATTTAAAGAAGACTGTTCTACATGAAATGTTTTCTTCATTTGGGATTGTTTCATTTTGGAAAGTTAAGACTGGAAGTTGAAGAACCAGAAAATGCATTTTCTGCCTATACTTAACACTGAAGACTGACTGATCAACATCCAATTTATGCACTGGGAGGGAGGGTGTAGAGGGGGTTGATGCGCATGAGACAGTATTGCGCATGGAGGGTTGGTGTGCATGGGGGGTTGGTGTGCATCAGGAGGGTATTGTGCAAGGGATATTGGTGTGCATGGGGGCGAATGTGCATGAGGGGGTGCACATCTGGGGGTAGTGCGCATGGGAGGGATTGTGCATGGGGGTTGATGCTCATGGAGTGGTGTGTATGGGGGGTTGATGCACATGGGAGGATATTGAGCATGGGGGGATGGTGTGAATGGGGTGTGTGCGCATGGGAGGGTATTGGGCGTGGAGGGTTGATGAACCTTGGGGATGTTATTCATTGGGGGGTTGCTGTGAATGGGCTGTTGTTATGCAGTGGGGGGATGGCATATGGGGGGATTTTACACCTGCAATGCAGGTATTTTTCGCTAGTAAATAAAAAATAGGGTCAGCTGACTGAGTAAATTATTTTGTATAAATTTTGAATTTTGTTAATGACTTTTTTTACAAAGAAAAAGAGATGCTTGGTTTGCACATTTTTAAAGCTGTTTGCATTGATTTGTTTGTTCTATTCATATTCCCTTAATTAAAAAAAAAACTGCTTGCTTTTTTGATGCTTTTAAATGCAGATGGAAATTGCTGAACTTCTTGGGTAACTATGTTGTCTTCATGAATTATGATGGAAATAATATCTTAACATTTTAAGTTTGAATTTCAGAATAGGATCATGAAGACTTGAGTTCAAATACCCATTCAGCAAAGAAGCTCACTGGGTAAACCAGGGTCAGTCACTGTTTCTTGGTCTAACTTTACGAGCAGTGGTGGGATTCAAATAACAGGTTTTATGTCCTAATAACCTAAATTTACAGCAGGTTCTATGTCCCATTAGTAACTGGTTCTCAGAACCAGGCACTCATTAGCAAATTAGCTCATTAGGTTCTATAGAACCTATATGAACCCCCTGAAACCCATCACTGCTTATGGGGTGTCACTGAATAACTGCTGTGGGATGTACAACTTTGGGTTAGATAGGATGTGGGCAGTTAGAAATTTAAGAGGTCAATTTTCCCCCATCACAGCTAGACCTAATGAATGTCTACCTGACATTCTATAATGCACAGTGCGTGCATGTTTACTATAGTTATTTAGTGGGATTTTTTGTGAAGCGTCTCTCAATAGTTGAGTGTCCCAACGGAAAGACTGAGGCCAAGTGTATGGAGTTTAGTTTGTGAAACCAGCATAATACCTGAGACTGTACAAAGCTTTTACAGACAACAAAGTGTTTTTTAAGTGCATGAGGACAAGTTGTAAGCATTTTAATGTTGATCTTAAACCATAGGCTTTAGGTGCCTGTATACGTTTTCTTAGAACACCCATGTTAAACAGGGCACAATCAGTGATGGGCTTCAAATAAATTAACAACCGGTTCTCTGCCCATCTGGCAGCCACTTTTAAATGGATATTTTTAAACTTTATATGTCCTATCTCTCGTTAACAACCGGTTCTATAGAGTAGGTGCGAACCTGCTGGAGCCCCCCACTGGGCACAATCTTTACCAATTTAGGCAAGTACAACTCGTTTCCCCATTTCCGGGGTTGTGTGGGAAAGCTGGCACATGTCGGTGGATTGGCCTAACCCTACCCCAGGATTGATTCAGAAGTGCCTTTCAGCACTTTTGTGACACCCCCTCACCAGCATGGGACTTTCATCAGGACTTATTTTGGCCTAACTGGGGATTAGCATTGCAGCCTTAGGGTCCTAACCAACTTTTCAACACTGACTTAGCCACAACACAGCCCCAAAGTAAGGAAACAAACAAGCCCTGACCCTTGAGAAAGCTTCCTTAAATGCTTCCCCTCTGCTTGATGCAGTGCATGCCACTTTGGTACAACTGTACCTGTGCTGGAAAGTTGGTTATTATTGCACCCTTAGCAAATCAAATACATGGACTAACATCTTGGTATTCAAAATTCCTGCTATTCCAAATTTCACAGAACGTAAGAGTTGGAAAGGTTCCACAAGGTCATCTGGACAATCCCTGCCTGTAGCAGGAAATTCTCCTAGAGCATCTCCAGCAGTTGTCTGTCAAGTCTCTGCCTGATGGTCTCCAGTGAGGTAAAACAAAATTGACCACCGTCCTTTGCGATGTGTCATTGCCAAACTTTCTTTACCGTCATGAATTTCTTCCTGATGTCCAACCAACCAAGTGGAATCTCCATTCTTGCAGTTTGATCCCAGTTATAATCCATTTGGTCCGAGCTGGTTGAGTCAATTTGTACCTCTTCTTGCTTGCTTTCAAAGCTTGGATTGGTCTGAATGTGATTGGTCTGAATTTGTTATTCACCAACAAATTTAGAAAAGTCCCCCCATTAGCAGAAATTGAATGAGGAATAAGAATTTGCATTTAATTCCTGCAAGGTGATGTTTGTAGGATTGCTGAATTGTAGGACAAATAGGGATATCAGAAACACAGAGACTACAGTTAAAGGGTAGGAGATAATCCTGTGTACCTCTCTAGATTGCCATGAGTCAGTCATGCCCTACAGTCCAGAGTAACTACGGGAGCACGTAAGAGACATTATGTGTACCCGTAGTTACTGCACCATCTAGTGAAAACCTATGGGAAATTTAAATTGCAATCCAGAGCAAATTGTTCTTACACCGGAGCAAGGACTCCCCGTAGTTACTCTGGATTGCGCCCTAAATCTGATTAAGGGAGTCTCCACAATGTATATTCCTATAGAGGTCCAAATAAGGATAACTTGTATCAAAGGTTTCATCTTTGAGGTTTGGGCTGCTGTTGGGGGGCTACAGAAATTTGTGTGTTGAGTGCCTCTTCTCTCAGTGAATTGACCCAGGAGGCACTGCAAACTCCATCTTTTTGGTTCCTTTTGGTAATGGCTCTTCAAGAGTATCCAGGTTTTAAAGATGACATTTTCATTTTTCTTTATATATCCTTCCTCTGGAATAAAAAATGAATGGGGAATCACTAAAAATATGTTGTAAGCACTCCAGGAATATAATCCTTTTCTTATATTAAAATCTTTTATACTAAAAGGCTCAGAGGTTTGAAAAACCATTAGTTTGACAAAAAAAATTCAGGTTTTCCAAAGATATTTTCATCTCAGAAACAATGGTAAGAAAAACAATGATTTTTAAATAGAGGGAAGGATTGAATTTAACAGAATTTAATAGGCAAGGGGGTGAAATTCAAGTTGACCTACACCAAATGAGCCAGTAGATGGCGCTTGAGAATTAAACAATGGGGCTACTGACAGGTCTGCTCAAAATACAAAGGATAAGAAACAGGTATTGGATCAGGTGAATCTAGTATTATGTTTGCTTGAGCATCACATACCATGAAAGGAATTGCCAGCCATGAAGACAATGTGCTTGTCTTCAAAATCAGATTTTGACTGACCTGTTTTTGTGTATCAAAAATGGCAGAGGGCACCAACTGCTGAGAATGATGAAGAAACATATTTATTACATTTAGGGTGAAATCTAGAATAACTACGGGGAGTCCTTGCTCTGGAGTAAGAACAAGTTACTCTGGATTGCAATATGAATTTCCCATAGGTTTTCACTATGTGGTGCAGTACCTACAGGTGCACGTAATGTCTCTTATGTGCTCCCATAGTTATTCTGGATTGTGCCCTATATCTAGCTTTATCCTTTCCAGTCTGAAGCATTAAATATTGCCATTACTGTTGTTTTAGGAGCAAGATGATACAAGACAAGAGGGCAAATAAGTCCTCAGGAGAACAAAAGGATATTCAGGTTGTTTCCACACTAACACTCCACTCCACAATTGCCATCCTTTGTTTGGCCAGTTTTAGGGTTGGACAACCAGATAATCCAGTTGTCACGGAGGTATCTTTACTGTTCAGCATTATGCCCTCCTTTTTTCTTCCACTTCTTATTTTGTGGCAATTTTGTAGATTCTAAAAAGAAATTCCTGTGCCAGCCTGTCCACTACGGACATAAAGTTGCACAAGGCTTTTGAGAGCTCTTGTTCCATTAATTAAAACTTTCCTGTGTGTGGATGGTGCTTTTTATGGCTTCCTCTTGAATCCAATAACTGGAGTGCTCTTATTGGCCTCTTGTTGTAATTTTCTGTTCGCAAGGCTCTTTGACTTTATTTTTCTTTGCATTTTTAAACTGTATAATAACACTATTTTTGATACACAAATAGCACAATTCTAACCATGTCTACTCAAAAAAAAGCTCCATTGTGTTCAAAGGGTCTTACACCCAGGAAAGTGTCTTTAATATTGCAACCAAAAATGCAAAATAAAAACAGATGCATATTTTTAGGAATACTATTTTATTTGCTCAAGTCTTGTTTTCCATGTATTATGTGATGTTGCTACTTAGATGCACCCATAATGTTCAAAATTCTCCATTTCCACTTTCAGTCCTTGAATTTTCACTATTTTTCTAGATTTGTGTAATAAATCAGTAGGCCTAAACTAATTTTATTCTTCTTGTTATCTCCTTTATTTCTTGAAGCAGAGAATGGTAGAGATCTCCACTGCATTGGAATAAATGGCATGCAATATATATTTGTTTTGACTTTGTTTTGCCAATGTTTGTCGTTTGTTATACATTTTCTGTTCTTGGTACTTTTCGGAAACCCAATTTCCAGTACGTTTATGTGTCTTGAAGTCATAGAGATACATAATGAAAAGGAGTTAAACATGCATCTCAAAATTCTCCAACTTTTCAAATCTGTGGTCCAGGCACAAGGAGAATTAAGATTGAAATTTCAGATTAGTGGGAGTAAAATCAATTCATGAGGATGTGAGAAAAGGGGTCTGATCATAGTACATGCATCTGAATAGTCCTTGACTTATTGCTTCATCTCCGCTGTTAGTGCTGCCTGTTATTTCCCAGCTGGTATGTTCATCTTGGAATCATAGACCCTCAGCAACAGATCTTTTATATGGCATCATCTTAGAAACTCTGATTTTACTCTGTTTTGTAATTCCACCTTGAGGATCCAGTGATTTGTGTCATTGCTGGTTCAGATTTGTGTCACTGCTGGTTCCTACTCCATAGGTACCATGTTGCTGCTACTTCTCACTTATACAATTTTCTGACTGTTGTTCAAGCACAAGTCTTGAGGGATATGATAAAACTTCAAAGATATTATTACTTTCTGAATATGATTGATGCATAGCTGCATGTTATGGACTATTTTTTCTTTTTCATCTATAGATGACTCACATCAGAGCAACTTGGAAAATAACATGGAAAATAAGCTATTTTTAAAATGGAATTGGAAAGTGCTAGCTTTTTTGCCCTGCTAGTCTATCTTTGAGATAACTATGTTAATAGCCATTGGAAAAACTAAATTTCCCAAAGGGCATGGGAAACTTTTGTCCTGGTGTTCTGCTATTGAACAAAATGTTGGATTTCTCCCCATGTAGAGACCAGAGTGTTGCTGCTTCTGCTGACTATGCCAGAAAAGTTGGGATTGTAGGGAGGAGGAAAGTGAGTTGGGAAATCAGGTGGTTTTTTTTTAATGGAAAGAGGGACTGCTTCAGTGACATCAAGGCAAGAATTGTGATGTAAAGCAGAGGTGGGCAGCCATTTCAGGCAGAAGTTCAAAGGTGACCTCATTGTCAAAATTCTAAGTTGCTGACCTCCTGGTTTGGTTTGGGAGGCTCCCACCCAAGTTGCCATATGCTAGACAGCATATGATAGAGGTGTCTGCCAGACTTAGGGAATCAATAACCACATAGAAAACACATGACCACAAATACAACATCAGTCTTCCTTATTTGTTGTAGTCTTGATTTTGGTAAGAAACTACCAAGACATTCTGGGTGTATATTGCTGTATTGTTTTCATTGCTACTTCAGACAATAATTTCTTTTGCAATGAATATACAGTATTGGTCTTTACAGTACAACAGTTCTCTTTGTTGTTTTTGCTGCTAGACACTTACATGGCTAGTTTTCTGTAAGTACATCAACTAATTTGCATTGAATTTTAGATCTTCCTTACTCTATAGTCAGACCTATTACTTGTAGCCAAGTAATAAATTACTGTTATGAAATAATGTGTATATGAAGTCATTTATAAAATGTATTAATGTTCACTGAGTTAAACTGAAAATCTTAAATACTTTGGCAGTTTATCTCACAGTGCTCACTAGAGGAACTTCACAGGGGTACAATCCTAAGAAATTTAGGCTGGCCAAACTCACCTGGCATATCTTCCCATGGTGGTATGGGGAGGTCAGCATATGCCTGTGCAGTGGCCTAACCCTCCCAGGAGTGGGGCAGAAGTGCCTTCCGGCACCTGTGTGATATCCCCAAGTTAGCACAGGACTCATGCCAGGGCTTATGCAAGACTAACTAGAGGTTAGGATTGCAGCCTTAGAACACAATCCTAGTGATCCACTTAGGCCAGCACAAGTGACTTGCTTCGGCCTTTCGTTAATGTGCTATAAAGTTAGGATTATGCTGCCTAGAACTTGTACATTTTAACTTAATTAGTTCAATTTAATTTGAAAACTGGCCTTCAACTGCAGACAATAATGCTGCATGGTTTTCTTATAAATTTCCAAGTCCTTGGAAAACATCCTCTTCCTTAGCTTTTATACCATTTACGTTCACAAACCAGGTGTTTCTTCTTTCCTTTTAAACTGATGAATTACCCATTCTGTTTTAGTAAAAAATACTGTCTACCAAGGTTAAATCATCTTACATAGATGGAACCCTTTATTTGCCATGCCAATTATTAATGTTCATGAATTTCAAAATGTGTTTTATGCTGATAAAGCTTTTTACCAAATTTCCTTTATTGAAGAGCACAGTGCTGACACAGGGACTTTCAAATATACGATGAGCCTCAGCATTTGCTATAAATACAGTCTGCTTCATTATTTTTCCTAAAATGCTAAAAGTAGTTGCACATTGACGTTGCAAAGAAATGAGCTTTAATATACTGGTATGCAAGCACAAGTTTCTATTTTAAAACTGGGTAAATCTTTTTTCTTTCTCTACAATTTTGGACTAGAAATTTTGCAATTTAAAGAGGGGGGAGTTCTCTGGGCCACACACTGGCAAACCAGAAACAAAAGGGATAAGGAATGGAAAGGATTTTAATTGTATGCATGAAATTGGTTTTCTTGAAGTTCCAGAGTTTTGCTTTAGTTATTTAAAGAGGCACTTGGGGTTAAAAAAAACTAGCTTCACTACCTAGTAAAGTCAAGTGGTTATCAAGATGGTTTGACCATTCAGGTTGCTGAAGGCACTGGTTTAGATCCTGGTAATCTCCTTTTCTGTGTTGGGCACCAGCAGACTGTGTTGGGCACCAGCAGACACCACTATACCCATTAACATATGGGGTGGGAAAATCTCATTGAAGAGTTAGGGCGAAGAGGAGGCTGAATAGAGGTGGCTGGCCAAATGCTACTGTTCTTTACAAAAGAACGTAAGAAGAACCTCACTGGATTAGGCCAAAGACCCATCTCGTCCAGCTTCCTGCATCTCACAGTGGCTCACCAGCGGGGAGCACACAAGACAACAAGAGACCTGCATCCTGATGTCCTCCCCTCAGGGTTGCCAGATGATAGGAAATTCCTGGACAGAACTGGAAAGGAGGCCCTGGAATCAGAAGTCCAGGTAGAGGCCTCTCTGTCAGGAAATTGGGTGCCTTTCCAGTGACTTCCTGGAAAGTCACCTAAAAAGCATTTTAGGACTTTTAAGCTTGTGTGCAACTTGAGTGGCTGCTGCAGGGCCCATTTTCTCTGAGGCTTCAGGTTAAAGGAAGAGGGGAAAGGAATTGTAGTTTTTTCTCCTCCTCCCCATGCTAAAGCCCCTTTCCAAGCCATCAGTGGAAGAACTACATCTCTAAGCATGCATCATGCCAGATTTTGAAGCTCAAGTAGCTCCAACCTCAAAAATGGCTGTACCAGGCAATGGCTCCCAGTCTCTGCAGAGAAAAAAGATCGGAGGGAGGAAACTCTGTTGTCTGTGCGAAGGAAGGAGGGAGGTGAGGCTGCTGCAGAGCAGAGAAAAGAGGGAGCATTAGAAGTGGAGCTGCTGCTGCTCTGAAACCTTGCAGTGGGTTTGGCTTGGAAAGGAGGGGGAAGAATTTTTTAAAGCAGGTTTGCCAACAGACCAGAGAAACCCCAGCCTTCCCTGCTCCTATGCCTTTGTAGCTGGATCCACCAGTATATATTTTGCACAAAAAGCATGTACGAGGTATTTCACAACAAGGGCTTGAGTTGCTCAAGTTGTGGGGCCTGTCATCCAGCTATTGTCAAAGCAGAGGAGCAGAGCTGGATGTAAAATTGGCAGCCTGCTCAGGGTAGGGATGGTGGGGAGAACTCCTGGCTTCTTAAGTTTTAAGCCTTGTGTAAGGGGAAAAGAAAAGGAGGCTGAAAGACCAAGCCTCTGCATGCCTGCCTGGATCACTTAAACATGTGTCTTTTGGGTTGGTGTCTGGACTATTGCAATGAGATTTGTGCAAAAATTAAGTACCGGAATGTAATATGAGTGTTTTTAGCTTTATTCTAACATGTCCTACATTTGTCCTACATTTTTAACTGGGTAGGAATTTAGGCTAGAATGACAGTAATTTTTGGGAACTTGGGGGGAATTTTGGATTCAGCATCTGGTCACCCTGCCTCCCCTGTATCTGGCATTCTGAGGTTGCCTAATCTTATATATGAAGGTTAACTTGATATGCCAGTCTCTGCTCCGCTCCCATGTTCTAGCTCAGCACTCCTCTCCCCTCCACATTTCATCTTCATCTCTGTTCATTTTCCAGTCCAGGAAATGGAAGGAAGAGGATGAGAAGGTGTGAAGGAAAGTAGGCAGGTAGAGTTGGGTTCCCTCGTACAATCTGGTCCATGAGGCAACCATTTGAGTTGGTTTCATGGTTGGGCATTAGTCTTGGTTAGCCACAGATTTATCCTTTTGCATACACAAAGCTCCAATCTTATCCAACTTTCCAATGCTGATAGCAGCAAACTCTGAGGTGAGAGAAATAAACATTCACTCACCTTCTGGAGGCCTCCATATTTATTCCTCCTCTACCACAGGATGTGCACAACACTCCACTGACATGCACACATTAGCACTGGATAGGACTGAACCCAAGATGTGTAGATTTTCTTTGAAAAGTAAATAGTAGCTAATAAATTAACACTAGTACTGCCTTCTCTTAAGTGTGAGGCCAATTTGGTCAAAATGGCTTAACACGTGCCCTGTTTGCACATGATTTGAGTTGCCTTCCACGCAGTGATGGGCTTCAAAGAAATTAATAACCGGTTCTCTGCCCATCTGGCAGCCACTTTTAAATGGCTATTTTTAAACTTTATATGTCCTTTCTCCTGTTAACAACTGGTTCTACAGAGTAGGTGCAAACCTGCTGGAGCCCACCACCGCTTCCATGGTATATCTCTTACATCTTGGAGTAGTATATACATATTTAGTCATTTGTTATTAAGAATATCCAAAAGGTAGTAATTTTTCACTCCCTCTCTCACTGAACGTGAAGTCCTGAAGAAAATCACAAGAAAGGCTGCAGCTGTCAAATGTTATTGCATGCCCAATGCAATAAGTGTTACGTCCCAGCATAGCTGTCATAGGTGTTCTCTTCATGCTACTAATTTGTACAGATTCATTATTAAGTGGGTGACCTTCACTTGAGCATGCTGTCAAAAGTAATGACTGTGGCCTGAAGATCCCAGATTAGAAATGTTACACAAAGTGTCACTTGGTTATTGGGCAAGAGGAAAGGTGTTGGAGAATATCCCTCATAAATTCAGTGATTTATCCTGTCATGTTAGGGAATGGTGAAGTCAAACCTTCACCATTACTGTATTTATGTATACTGAGTTACTATATATTCAGTATATTCTGTATACTGAGTTACTGTATATATTCTCTCTGAATATTCAGTCACGTTAATGAAATTCAAATGCTATAATGTTAATTTTTTAAAAAAAATATACACTCTGTGGTGACGGTATTTTATGGTGGCGCATCATAGTTAATCTGTACACACGATAGCAACATAATTGTTTCTTTGTGCCACTGATAACTTCATCAGGATATGGTGAACATATCAGAATGTATTTTTAAAAAAATGATAAGCCATATCTGATGTTTGATTGGGCTGATAGACATCTGAATGATCTGAAGAGCTTCAAGGATATGATAACGATAAAAAAATGATAAATTTTGAAAATCTAAATCTTACCTCTTAGCGCTGGAAAAACATTAATGTGAAATCTAGGAAGTGTGATTTATGGAAATCTATAAGGAAATTTGCTTCCCCCCCCCCTGCAGACTTCTGCCATATGTGATTAGATCAAGGGTGTCACTAGGGTCAGTGTTACCTGGTATGGGAGGCCAGCACATCATCCCCATACATTGGGCAGGACAACAGTATGAATGGTGGGCATGGTTATGTGCCATTGCCCTGCATGCACTTTTTTTTAGCCATATATTTTAATAGAATAAAGATATTTCAAAGTAGTTTGTTTCACTGCATTCTGCTGTAAATTACACATTCAAAGATGTATAACATGATGGGATTATTTCTACAAACCCTGATTTTACAATTTAGGTCACAAGGGTTGCCACCCCCTTCAAGGGTGCCCCCTTTCTAATGCCCTAGTAATGTCCCTGATCAGGAAAATTTTGGAGGTCTTGTACTCTCCTGGACTGACCTTCCATTCCAACCAAGGCATGCTTGCTTACATCAACAGTAAACCAAAAACACAGGTATAAAATTGGGGATACTTGGCTTGGCAGCACAACATGTGAGCGGGATCTTGGAGTCGCCGTGGATCACAGGCTGAACATGAGTCAGCAGCGTCATGTGTCTGCAAAGAAGGCAAATGCCATTTTAGGCTGCATTTAGAGGACTGTTCCTTCCAAGTCGCGAGAAGTTATTCTTCCTGTTTATTCTGCATTGGTGAGACCTCACCTTGAGTACTGTGTTCACTTCTGGGCACCTCACTTTAAAAAAGATGCAGCCAAACTGGTGCAAGTCCAGAGGAGAGCGACAAGAATGATCAGTGGGATGGAAGGGAAGCCCTACGAGGAAAGATTGACAGCACAGACAGCACTAAAAATTTGGGGGAAACTTCAAACGAAGTGGTTGCCAAGTCTCTCCAAATGGACTCCATTTCAATCCCCAAGTGAGGAATTTAAAAATGTTGAGAAAACATTTTGGAAGAAGTTAAGGGAATAGGGTTACTTTAGAGTGAAAGATCTATATAACTTGCAGAGGATTTTGATCCCAATACATGAACTATCACAGAAAGTCAGAGGAAAATATTGGTTAAGGGTCACGGCTCTATATAACATTCTGAAACAGAGGAACTATTGTAGAATACTAAATAAGGAAGATACTTCTTCACAAAAAATATGCAGTATTAAAGATGATAATAAGAAGGGTATTGCAAGGAAGTTATATGGCTTAATGAATAAAGATAAAGATTATATGACTGGGATAATACAAACACAGGGTGAAATCCAGAGTAACTACGGGAACCCTTGCTCCGGAGTAAGAACAAGTTACTCTGGATTGCAATATGAATTTCCCATAGGTTTTCACAAGGTGGTGCAGTAACTATGAGTGCACGTAATATTTCTTACGTGCTCCTGTAGTTACTCTGGATTGTGCCCTAAGTGGGAGAGGCGCACAGGAGATAGAAAGATTAATGAAAGGAATTGTGGAAATAAAATTGGAAAAATTCAGAGAAATGGAGTTGAAATTAATTTTAAAATGGTATAGGACACCTCGTCAGTTGTCCTATATGATTAAGGAAATGAACTCAACATGCTGGCTCTGTAAAAGGGTGAAGGGATATTATTTACATCTTTGGTAGGAATGTCCTAAGGCAATTCAATTTTGGAAGTTAGTTTTGGAAAAGGTGGAGAATTTATGTAATATTAAGTTGAAGATGACTGGGAAAATGCTATTTATGGGAATATTGGGAAACAATAAAGTAAAAGAACCTGAACAGAATTTATTCAAAGCTATGATTTTAGCTGCCCATGAAGTCTAAGCATATGGGTGGAAGGATGCATCAAAATGGATTCTGGAAAGATGGAATTCATATTAAATGCATGGATACAATCATATATACTGTTAATACTGAGACAGGATAAGACATGGGAAGAAAATAAATTAGAGATATGAAAGAAATGGTCAGGATATATAAGGTGGGTAAGAGAAGGGGAGGCCAACAATGTTATTTTAGTTAAAATCCAAAAAAAATTCAATTCAATCATCAGGAACCTCCTTCTCAGGTAATTTGTTGGGAGCTGTGTTCATTGGATCAATGAACTATGTTCCAATGAATTATGGCATGTTTGCCTACTTGCGAGTAAAGCTATGATATAGGTCACTTTTACTTTCCATATAGTTCAATGCATATTTTAATTTTTTTGGTTTTTTTTGGCCATAACTTTTGATATGAAGGTGCTATTTCAAATGGATTTTTGCATTGGATTGTGCTCTTTAATATGAATCAAATGGTAAATAACACAATGCGGTTTGATGCACCATCATGAAGTTGCAATTTTTAGGTCCCACAGTATGCGTCACCCCCTTGGGCGCATCAGCCGGTGCAGACCGCACCACCTTAGTAATGCCA
The DNA here is from genome assembly GCA_030015325.1 of Cryptoblepharus egeriae. NCBI lineage: Eukaryota > Metazoa > Chordata > Lepidosauria > Squamata > Scincidae > Cryptoblepharus > Cryptoblepharus egeriae. Next base: position 68,044,523 of record JAREYC010000002.1, on the reverse strand, counting down.
CTGGATTAAATAGATCTTTTGCACAACTTGCTGCAGTGGATCTCAGTATTTGGCCTGGGGAGCAATAGTGGTTCATGACAGTGCTGTAAGAAAGAATTGGCCAGGGGTGAACCTGGCATTGGGAGTCAAGTTGTAGGGAAGTGTCTGAGAAGCTGCCCTAAGAAATTCACTGTCCATACATCTTCCCTTATTTTTATGGGCCCTTGGTACATTGCTGTTTTATGATATGCTAAGAGTACAATCCTCTGCATGTCTGCTCAAAAGAAATTCCCATTGTGTTCAATGGGGCTTTCTCTCAGGAAAGAAATGTGGAATTCAGTTTGGTTTGATAGAATAATGTCTTGCTGACAGTGATACGTAGAAAACTATATACCAAATTTCTTCCGAATAACCCTCATGTTACTTTTGGGGGCATAGCCTACAGGGAAGTTTCTTGACATTTCATACTCTGTATTTCAGTTCAGTGATGTGCACACAGTGCCAAGTTCTACACTTTTCTGGGCATGCCATTCTTTGACAATAAGAATTGTCAGCTTTGACAACATAGGCCACTAACTCGAGAGAGGAAGAGAAGGCTATGATAGTAATCAGCATTTTCACCTGCACATAGGCAATTGGTGCTGTCAGAAAGCCCTGATGTACAGGGCAGAATTTCATGCCTCTTTTCCACAGTGCCATTTTGTGCACTGGCCTGTTTCCTCAGAACTCAACTGTACACAGAGCTCGGCTGTTGCACAAATTACTCTTGCTGGATTAAAACAATCTTTGTCATGGTCAATGCTCCAGATGGTTGCCTGTCTACCATTTGTTTCCTTACATCCATTTTCCAATGTTTCTGCAGCTCCAAAAACCACTTATCACTGGAATGATGAATCCATGACATGTTCAGTGATTTCAGCTCCAGGAAGATTGTCCAGAGATGCGTTAACCAAAGCTACCGATCATATATTAATTGGAGTTGTGCAGCATCCTCTCTGGCATCATTTTTTCCTTAGAAAGTACTTAAAATTGCAAGAGAACACACAATAATTTTACTTAAATATGTTTGTCAAATATGTCGTTTCTGTAAGGTGTACTTGTAATTATAGGTAATTAGCTTTGTTAGTGTTAAATGTCTCATTATATGATACTACATGGCTTCAGGAGCTTTCTTTGCTTATGTTTTGTACATCATTCCTTTGTTTTCTTGGAAATATCAAATGGAACTTTTTTTAATACAAAAATTGATTTAAAAATTGTTTTTTCCATATGTAAGCCTATTATCTCAAAATGGATTGGCAAAGCAAAAAGTGCAGAACAAAAGATGCGGAACCAATAGCTATAACAGTGTCAGAACGAATAGAGGCAAATACAGTTAAGAATAATTAGACATTTTGTAAAAGAAAGAAAATGAGAGGTAAGAAAAAAGTTGGATATTGAGGCAGAAGTCCAGTCTTACTTGGTACTTACCTTATAAGTAGCTGCTATGTAAGTTCAGTGGGCCTTATCAGGTAAGCGTATAGCCTCAAGTTATTTCTGACTAACGTCATCATTTATAATGAAACATGCAGTCTAGTCTTAAACATGCTCGTTGATGCAAGTACCAGTATGCTCAGTGGACTTACTCCAAATAAATCCCCATGAGATTGCAGCCAAAGTTATGTCTATTGCTTTAGGACCAGAGAATCTTCAGGGAATTGCCTGTATGGTTAAAAAGCATTCATTGAAATATAAGAAACAGTCATCAAAGATGCAAAAGAAACAGTGAACTCTAGCTGCAGACCTACTTAGTAAATTTTTTTGTCTTTAATACGATGATCTAAGTTTAGCTGTGATTCATTTTCCTTCATGAGCTGATGAAAAAGCTGATCTTGGCGATTAGACAAATCATCATTTGGCGAACATCAGCCTGTCATTGTAAAGATCATTTTTTTTGCTTGCTCAGTGGAGCCCCACTAATGAAATGAAGGATTTGCCACTTACTTTTAGGACACATTCCAAGAAAAACGGAAAGACATTTTAAGCAGACATTTTAGACATTTTAAATCATTGTAAGCAGGAATGCATTACTTTGTTTATCCTGCTAGCATGTGCAGGTATGGGGAGGGAGTACAGGGCAGGAGTGGAGGGATGAAAAGAGAATGCAATGTAAAGAGTAATTATTTTGACAGCTGAAATGGATTCTGTTCTCAGAAGTATTTAATATTGGTGATCAGGTTCCGCATTGTTGCTGATCTACAAATCAAGACTTCCCAGGTTTGAGTCTTGCCTCTGCCACGAACTCAGCAGACAACCTTAGTAAAGGCATTTCCTCTCCATTTCCCAGCACAACTATGGGGATTATACATCTTAAGAGAAAATAAAAGAAGAAACTGTAGGACATCTGAAAAGTGGAGTCTTAGAGCGCAATCCTAACCATGTCTACTCAAAAGTAAGATCCATTGTGTTCAATGGGTCTTATGCCCAGGAAAGTGTCTTTAGGATTGCAGCCTTAGGGCAAAATTCAGAGTAACTACAGGGAATCCTTGCTCCAGTGCAAGAACAACTTACTCTGGATTCCAATATGAATTTCCCATAGGATTTCACTAGTTGTTGCAGTTACTTTGGGTGCACGTAAAGTCTCTTATGTGCTCCCGTAGTTATTCTGGATTTGGGGTAGTCTCCTGGAAGCAGAAGAGGAATACATTATGTTGCCTTAAGACTAATGCTGATTTAGCATCATCTAACATGTTTGTGGCCATTAACTGACTTCATTCTCCACAGATCTGACAGGGGTCATGGGTCATGTGAAGACTGAGCTCCGTCACTGAGCTGTGCCCCATCTTCTTGCTCTTGGTTAACTAGTAACTGAGACACAATGCTCCAGCAAAAGTCAGATCCAGACAAACAGCCTATCTTCCATCAGCCTATGTGATGTAGCAGTATGTTCTGCATGCAGTGGTAGTGGTGAGTGACCAAATGGCTTGGGAGAGGCAAGTAAAATGATATTTCCTTGTGAACAACTGTAAATAACATTGGTATGTGGGTGTTTAGGGCAATTAAATTGCCCTAGCTTCAATCCCAGGTGCCAGAGTTGCATTTTAGAGCCATGCAGTATTGTGGAAGATGGTTTCCACATTATCAATTTGCTATTCTTCTGTAGGAGCTTCTTTTGGTGCTTTTCTGCTTTCAAATGACAATAGAAGGTAGCAAAATGAAAACATTATCTCCCAGTGCCAACTCCACTCTCAAAAGTCCAACTTTCCTAGCCAGGGTGGCTTCAGAGGCCAGACAGGGCATTGGCCAAGGTTCTGTTCCCATCAGGGCAGATGCTCTGCTGGGATGATTCTTGAACCCTTAGGACAGGTGGTAATAATAGCAATGCAGCACCATGGAGAACACGATGGCTGCAATCCTAACGACACTTTCCTGAGAGTATGGCCCATTGAACACAATGGGTCTTTCTTTTAAGTAGACATGGTTAGGATTGTGCTCCATGACAAGTTTGGTGAAGGGCTTAGTCCAAGGGCACCCAGAAATTTAGAGTTGGCATTTTTTCCTTGCCATGGATAATTCTTTCTCTTAGTAGCAGCAACATGAGGGGCAGTCCAGTCCTACCAAAATTTCTGGACAGCAATGACACCAGCGTGACATCTGCTGTATCCTTTGGGAGAGTTCTGGCATTTTATAGGTTCCTTTGGAAAAGGAATATTTGGTATGTGTTGATGACCCTGGAACATTTGTTCCAGAGATGGCCCATAGGATTATCATACATTCCTAAATATATAGACAATTTGAAGCAAAAAATGGCACTGCTGCGATAGGCCAAAGATGATTTACAACATACCAAGGCAGCATCTTTTCCAGTCCTCTTCTTTGACCTTGTGTTTTATTCTTGCACTTTTTGCAATAAATTACACCAGCAAAGACTGTTTTTTTCCACTTGCAACTGTCCTAATCACTCACTCTTTGCCCTTTTAGTTGAAGGAAGTAAATGAATGTTTCAAACTGACAATGATTGGCCTGTGATAGTTTAGGAGACTGTTTTGGCTTCTGAATGCCTTATTCAGTTCCTATTGTACAAATTTCCATTAGTTCTTTTCTTTGAAGGAAGGCAGGTTTCTGCAGTGTCATTCCATTGCACTTCCTTTTCAAAAAGTAGTTCTGTAATGTGACAGAGATTCTTTCTATCGGATCAGATAAGCTTTTGTTAAGCGTCTTGGATCATGTGTAGGATCTTGTCTGTTTGCCCATCTCTGACAAGTAATACAAACTTAAATTTAGCCATATTCTTTATACTCTGATTTCAGTTTGCAGATGGATATAAAAGAGCCCTCCATGTGCCTGTCATTTCTGTTGAACAGGCAGAGCTACACATTAGCAATAGGCAAGGAAAACTGAATACTAGTATCTCATCTGCAGAAGACATCAGGAGACTTTAAAAACAGATACATCCATTTAGCTGAATCTGATATTGATGCTTTACTGTGAATTGGGTATAACTCTGAAATGGAAATAGTCTGCTCAGACAGAATTCATGGATATGTTCATTTGTTCAAAGTTAACAATGCACAATGTTAGCACGATAATGTTCAGCACAGAATTTTTGCACTGGTTCTGCATGGTAATAGGGACCAAATAATGTGCATTTTTTTGAATATTAGGCGGATAAAAAGGCAAGCATGTGAGGAAGGCAAGCACTGATGAGAATGTCAGAACTTAGGAAGAATTGGGTTCAAATCGCTACTCAGCAAAGATACTCACTAATAGCTAATGATCATGTAGCCTAGAGCAAAGCTCAAAATGCTGCCCCAGAAGTGATGTCACAACTGAAAGTGATTTCATCCCAGGTTACTTTTTTAAAAAAAATTTTCCCCTGCCAGAACAAAGTCAAATTTAAATAAGTAAAAAAATGAAAATTGTGTCCCTTATTGGTTAGGAAAACCGTGCTGTAGGAAGGAGGAACTGTTCATCTTTCCCTGCTAAATATAAGGGGAGCACCATGTAGAAGTGCCTGTACACCTAGTCAGTAACTATATTATGATGTATATTTACCCCATGCCAGTAGTAAAACTCTCAGAGACAGGCTTGGTTTGAATGGCCATTTATTAACTATCTGACCAATAAAAAACAGCAAGGAATTGCAAACTAAATGCCGTGCAGGTCACTAGATAGGAAGCGGCTGTCCGCAAAGTCCCAAGATATATTTGGATGTACACCCTGACTCCTGGCCTACTTAGAAAAGCCAAGTGGGTCATTCTCAGCCAACCCCAAAGGGGTCGAGGTGGCTAGAATGCTCCACCAGCCAGTTGCCCAGCTGGCTTCACCTAAATCCAGACCAAGGGGTTGTCAGCCTACCCATCAAGCCATCAAACCCATAAAGCAGATCTGGCTCACCTCCGGCCTTGGCAACCTCAGGATGAAAACTAAGGCCTATTCCCACATGACATCTGCCACATGGGGTGGTCAGCCTAGTACTTAGCTCCCACTGCCCCACCTGTTCGGAAGGGGAAGCAGTCTTTAATGTAGATCATGCAAAAATAGATCGGTGGCAACTATAGATAAATGCACATCATGCGACCTAAAAAATTCTGGCCTCCACCACACAATCTGGGGGTGATCAATTATCACACCACCCAGAGATCTTACCAAATGCTCAATATAACTGTTGATCCTTTTCCTGGTGAAATCAATCCAGCATATGTTACATGCCTCTCACCAATCCTTCCTAAGTAGCAGGTTAGACCATTTAACCTGCAAACCTCGACACTACTTGCACACTGCCTGACAGAGGCAAGCCTCAAATCACTTACGGATATAAAGCCTGAAGGCTGCAGACCTCCAGCGCCCAACCCTTTGTATGATGTGATCTGGCATTCCCAACTCAACAGCCACAGTGGGAATAGAGTCCATAGTCAGACAAACCAATGTAGCCCAGTGCTCAGGAAAACACCACCCAAAATTGAAACAGGGAAAGCGGGGACCCATTCTGATGCATAAAAGGAGGTCTTTCTGGCCCAGCTATTCCTGTTTTGATTCAAAGCCTGAAGGGGGCAAAGTTCACTGTCCTTCACTAGACCTCACCAGACCTTACCAGACCTGAGGTTTTTGGTCCTTCTCAGGAAAATAACAGTCTCCTGTTTCCCAAAAGAAACATCTGACCAATCAACCACCCTATCAGCCCCCACAAACCTTGAAGGAACCAACAGTTCCCCAGAGCGAAAAGCACCCCAAAACATGACAATGGTAACCACCGTATAAAGCCTGGCCTCAAAACCCAAATGACATAGGGTCAAAAAAGATCTGCAAAGCTCTCACAGAATATTAGGTATAATGGCTTATGCCTATCAGGAATGGGGGGGTCTAGCCCTTTGTTAACGTTCCAACATCTTTCAAACTCGAAAATCAGAAATATTATCCACCGTCCCCCGCAAAAGAAAAGCGATAGCTGACAAATAGACATCAACAGACCTTGCCTCTCTCCTTGAGGTGTAATGTGAAACATAACAGATGCTCCATGGGTACTGGCCAAGCAACCTTCAGGCACACCTCCTCCCCAAAAAACCCAATCTCCTGAACCTTCCAGAAATAGCTTCCTTGAGTGGATGAAGCCAGGGCCCTGTAGATGATATTATAGGCCTTTAATTAGACCAAAGGCTCCAAAGTCACTGAGGGATGGGTTCTGAATTCTAGGCTACAGTCCAGAGAGTTATTCAGTGCACTTTAGATATTCAGACAACCCATAGATTCCATATCACATGCTATAAACCTCTCCAGAAACAAAATGTAAATAACATGACGGTTTTTAAGCTTCCAAAGCAATTCAGTTCAACAGCTTTCAAAGAACTTTGTGGAAAAGCCTCCAATCGGCAAAAGTTACCCAAGAAACAAAGCAGTTGCCAAAGAAACTGAACACCATTAGCAACAGGAAGTTGTGATGTTTTTTGGGCATCTAATATTTTGGGATCATAGTGTGTCTGAGCAACAACTTTTATGGAACTGTCACTTGAAGTTCTTCCACCTCAGAAATCCAATTTTAATGATTTTACTTTTTTACTGCAATCATTAGTGGTGTCATCCCCAGTGTGTGTATCACCCTGTGAGGCCTGCACCCCTTGCATCCCCAAAGCGATGCAACTGAAACACTGTTGGCCACACCATCAAAAATGCCTCACCTTGTGTGCACACCGTCTGGTGACAGGACATGAAGCAGAGTCTCTGATGACTAATCCAGACTGTGGGCAGGTTCCTATTTTAAGTCCCCTTTATAAAACTCATCTGTGAATAATTGTGAATATTTTTACCATTATGATTTTAAAAAACAAATTCACACAAGCCAACACTTTCACCCCATATAATTAAATTACTGCATGGTTTATAATTACAATTTGGAATAGTGCTGCAAACTTTTACAAGCTTCAGAGGATTTGTGTCAGAGAAAATGTAATTTGACCCAAACTATAATAGGCTACAACCAATTTAACTATCTTTGTATTAAACTACTTCCTAAGGGGTTTTTTTTATCAATTTGACTATTATTTTGTCAGCAAACTATAAATCTAAAAATACAATATATTTTCCACATCTGATTAAGTAGTAATAAAATGATTCCTAAAGAGCCCCAACCTGACTTTCACTGAAAATAAAAATTCTTTGGAATTCTAAACAATCTCATTTCATTTGGGTTAAGAGAGATTTTAAGCAGGTGCTGCTTTTTAAACCTTCTGTGTTGAGCTAAACCTGCTTAAATTCCCTCTTCTGTGCACTGGGTCACTCTGTCCTCCATTCTATATGGTCACCCTGACTTAAATCAGAAGTTCTACACTCTATTTTTAATTGTGGACCCCTGATTGGAAGACTCCAAGATGGAGCTTCATGATGAGGCTGTTGGGGATCACAGGAGGTGTGAAATTTTCCAAATGTCTTTAAAAATTTGCTTGTCCAAACTCAGAAGTCCAGGAAATGACTAGGGTCATAAACTATTAAATATGGTGATCCAGCTGGATTTGCAGCTTAAAAAGTTTCATCTCCAATTTCTGATTATTGTTATAATGAACGTTTATAACAACTACTATTTATATGTTGCTTTTCTTAGTCATCAGATTTTTCTTCAGAATTTAATTCAAGATGGTTTACGTAGGCAGACTTTTATGAACCCCTGTGGAGATTTTTCCAATACTGTTGTCGTAATCTTTCATAGACCACCTTCATTCCAGCTGGATTCCTTCTCGGTCTGGTCTCCTTCTGGCTGCTTTGCATCCACTGTTCAGCTGATAGCAACTCATTTCTCTCATCGTGGATCTGAGGGTATATCTATGTATACATTTTTGGATGTGAGGGCGATCTGGCTGCGACATCTGTCACCCCATTGATCGCCAGGGTTGATTCAGCTGATCTGGCTGGCTAGGCGGGTGTCCCCTTCCTCCCTCACCACTCCATGTGCGTCCCTCCCGAAGCTGTGCGCTCGGTGGAAGAGGATGATCATCCCTGATAGAAGGAGTGTATCGTTCTTTGGTCTATGTATACATTTTTAAACAAAAAATATTTCACTAAATGGATCGCTAAGCTAAACAAATAAATGGTTTTAGTTGTGTGAAAATTACATTTACATTTAATCATTGGCTCCTCGCAAATAAAGAGATTTGAATTTCAAGATTGATTACTGGGTGAAGGTAATATTTCATGGTTCTAGTGCAAGACCAGAAGTGTGGTCTTCCTGGCCTGGAGAACTGATGCCCTTGGCCAGCAGTCCATCCAATTGTCATGGTCCTAGGCTGATCTGATGCTTTCCAGGCATTTCACAAGTGGTATACATTTTGAAGTGTTTGTCTCCTGCATTCCTCTAATTAAACAGGAATATTAACCGTATTATTATGGTATTCCCATTTCTCTTATGTGGATGGTGCACCTTAACTCCTGTGCTGTCCACTTTTAAGCAGACAGCAAACATGGTCTTGTATTGACAAACCTTTCCTTGCGTATTCAGTTACTGCCTAATATGTTTTGTTTAACATTGCTGTATTTTGTTTGGTTTTGTACTTTAAAAGATTTGAATATTTAAATAGTGCTATGAGCCACTTTGGCTGCTCTGTTAATGATAAAAAGACATCCTAGAAACATTTTAAACACTACTACTATCACGTCTACTAATTTTCAAACAACACCAAACTGGATAGTGTGTGGATTTCCTTAATTCAATAGTGTTAAGAGGGCTGTATTCTCTGGTCAATAGGCAATGTTAAACAATGGGTCAAAGTCCAAAAACCAGCAAGCTAAAATAAGGGCAGGGTGACCAAATATCCCAACCACAAAAAAGGCCAAGGCCCCCCAAAATGTAGGGCACCCAAGAAAAATGTAGGATATGACAAAGTAAAAGCTAAAAACATTCACGTATAATGCTTTCATGGGATTAATTTAAACACAATATTAATTATTAAATTAAAACTAGTATATATAATTTATCACATATAATTTCTGAATTACAAGACGGCTACATGCTGCCTGCTCACAAAGAAAAGGAAGACAATGAAGATTTTTTTCCAGGACACAAGGCTAAAAAGAGGACATGTGCTGGAAAAAGAGGACATATGGTCACCCTGAGTATGAAGAACTGCAGGATCAAGCTTTGCTTAGCTGACCCAGGAGCCATTTAAAACAACAAAACACATCTTGGTTTGCTTGAAGAGCAAATGAAACCCACAATCACACATATTCCTATATCATCTTATCTTTGATTTATTTTGAGTTTCCCTCACAGACCCATTTACAGGATCAGTCTGCTGACATATTTGCCGGGACAATTAAAAACTTGCACTTCCAGCAACTGAAGGAGGTGTGGAGAACAATCTAACTTGCCACCTCCCACAACTTCTCTGAGGCCATTAGTATTTATGCTTCGGGAATTAATAAACCCTCTTTTTTCAGCTCTCCCAGAATTGTCTAATTGTTGTAAAGGAAACCATCTTCTGTTAGTTCAACATAATAAGTCTGTCTCATGAATGAGGAAATTTTGTTTCTTCATCTGACCTGGGACAGATGTCTGGGCCCTTTTGCAAATAAAGCAGGTTGTCTACCATGGAGATAAACCATACTATCCAGAGCAACTACGGGAAGACATAAGAGGCACTTACTCTGGATTGCTCTATGCAGTTCTCACAGGTTTCCCATAGGTGGCACCGTAACTACGTCGGTGTAAAAGGTCCTGTAGTTACTCTGGATTGAAACCAAAGTTAGCTTCCATCCCCTGAATGGCACCATTTTAGCTACTATTTTTCAGGGAACAACTGTTATGTCACAGTAGTGCGAATAGATAATGGTACAGTGACATTTGCCCTTCTGATGCTTAAAGTGGGGTGACCATAACAGTCTGAAAATGTTCAATCTCTCTCTTGACCACAGTAATAATTCAGATCAATTTATTGAGAGTATTTTTGGACCCCTTCCATTTGCTAATTTGGTGCACATATATATTAAAAAGTCAAAGGACTTGCCCAGGGGCTTCTTGCAGTGCAAGCCAAACCTCTGGTTAGACTGGCACAAGTCCCGTGCTGGCCTGGTGATGTTCACTCCTGGTAGGTGGGTTAAACCAGTGCATATCAATGTGACAAACTTGCTATACCACTGTGGGAACTGGGAGAAGGGTGAGTAATGCTGGCCTGAATTGGCTAGGACTGTGTCCTTAGTTGTCACAAGCTCTTTGTGTACAGAATGAACCATGTGGTGAACAAAAGTGACATGTAAATAATTCAGTTGAGACACAACATATACTGGTAACACACAGGTTACAGATTTGCTTTCACTGGCACTGGAGGAGGATGAAATTAGGACTTTTCAATGGTTCTCTTGTGACTGTAAAAATGATGGTACCCCAAAATTTGTTCGCTGACATCAGCTGTATCACCCTTCCTAGTGATAGGAATTCAAAAGACACATCTTGGCAATTATTGGCAAAAATGTTGGCAATTATTATGTTTTCTTTATGTGCATCTACCATGGGCAACAGTTTTCTCTCATCTTCTCACATTTCTGATGTATAGAAAAAAAATGCCAACATATCTTCTGCTGTTCTTAGTACTTACACAGATTTAGTAAAGCCTCCCAGGCTTTAAAGAAATTTTACAGAGTTTCACAGTATCTATGAAGCAATACTTTATGTAATTCCTATTTTCTTATCTAATTTATAGCAGTTGAAGACCCGCCTTCCCTTTTCCAATCTACACATCAACATTTCATTCTCTGATATGAGTGAACAGATTCTAGAATTGTAGCAGTCTCAGTAAGCCGCCATGTTTCACATAATGTATAACTGTTATTTTTAATAGGAAATTTATTTATTTAATACGTTACCTTTATCATGCCAAAGCAAATGCCCATGGCAGCTTACAAAACTTTTATCCTTTTTGTCTTCCCAACACCCCTGTGAGGTAGGTGAGGCTGAGAGTGAGGGACTGGCCCAAGGTCACCCAAGAAGCTTCATGGCTAAGGGCTGGATCTTCAGTTTGACCTGGATTAGTTGATACCATTTGGCATGACAACTGCAATATCCAAGGAGTATCAGCTGTAGCCAGCAGAAAGTTCATTGGTGAAGCATTATATGTAAACTGTTGCCTACCTTGTTCATGGTAGCAGCATGTATACAGTAGTTACTATGCTGGAGGGAATATATGTCACTATGCCTGCTCAAAAATGCAAGCTTAAAAAACACATGTCAAACCCACCGAACTTTGAAATCTGACAGTTTAAGAGGTTCTATCACTAGCTGGGCATTAAAGATGTTTGATGCTCTGTTAATCTTTATTTGGCCTTCATAGGTAGTCAAGAAATAAATGAAAGCTTTTATAGCATTGCATATTAAGGGTCTTAAGTGCTTCCCTGGTCCCCAGGGAATTGCTTTCCTTTACACATATCTTGAGTTGATTAATAGGTAGTTTGTTTGCAGTTGCTCCTATATACGGTATTTCATGGTATTATTAACTATTGGAAGGATTGTTTGGCTGCAGACAGCTTTATGTTACTATGAGCAACATCCTCTGGGGATTGTAATCATTGATGCCACTCTCAAAATCAGCATTCAAACAAATCATGATTACTTGATCAAAATAGCTTTGGGTTTTTGCCTTTGTGTGATCAGCAATTATAGAAGCATCTTCATGATAGAAAGTTTCTATTTAAAACCAGAACATGTCATGGTTATTGGCCTTGTATCCTCGAAAAAAACTTCAATTTCTTCTTTTTCTTGTAAGCAGGCAGCATGTAGATGTCTTGTAATTCATAAATTATATTTAACTGTTTTAAATATAATAATTAAAGAATGTAGTGTTTAAATGAAGCACATGAAAACAATATACATGAGTGTTTTTAGGTTTTATGTCCTATATTTTTCTTGTATGTCCTACATTTTTGAAGGGCCTTGTCCTTTTTTTGGTTATGGCATATGGTCATCCTGCACAAGACTGTCTTGGCAAAGAAACACTAGTGTTCATGGGAAGAGACGCAGGCCATTATCCATGAAGTGGCATCCTGATATTAGTTTGTTATCACCATGTCATTGGCATATCGTCAGTGCCACATCACATTGGTGCAAAGTCCAAGGAGTCAATCATCATGCTTAATCAGTCCCAACACTGGTGGGCAATCGCACCACTAGGGTGAACTAAACAAGGGGCAGAGGTAGGCAATTGGTCAGAGTTGCCAATGTTATGGAGACACTCCCCTGCCAGCCACGAGGAATAAACACAGCAGCACTTACTACTCACAATAATGTAAGATGCTTAAGGGAAACTACACAGAAGCACAACATGAGAGAAGAGTGCCACAGCATATATATATCTCTTTCAGAAGTTACGGTGGCATCAGTGGAAAGTGGCTCAGTGAACATTGCTTTCTAGCTCTTTTTGGTGCTGAAATTTAGACACGTGTACCAGAGCCTCCAACAACAAACACTGGTGATTTCTGCATTCATCACATTATGCAAAAAAATTTGAAACACATACTTGTGTCATTTGGGTCACCTAAGGTCATGCACCTTCAAAGATAACATGCACTGTTTGCATCATTTTAGTAATCTGAAATGCATCCATAACCTTATCAAACACATCCTGAATTTGATCCATATAAATGCACACTACTGAAGTGCTGTGGTGCTCCCTTCTTTGCCTCTCTAGTCAACAGGCCAATCCTGATGTCACCAGTGTCCCCTTTGTAGATGAATCAGATCACTGATGTCCCTTACCTGACTATTCCAGTAAGCAACCTCCATTTTCTGATAATACAACTTTCAGGCTGATGACACATTCTTAAAAAAAGGGAGGCTCTGGCTTGATGCCTTTAAGAAGACAATGACGGACAAAGATGCTAAAATTGCAAGGGTGACCAAATGTTCAGTTTTAGGACTCCTGGACCTTGAACAATTGTAGATAAGAGGGAATTTCAAATAGGTAAAGCTTGTTTGTTAGGATCCATGATCCTAACCAATTTCAAATAGGTAAAGCAAATTGGTTAGGATCCATGAGAAGTTGCACCTGCTGAAATCCCCTCGCCTATGGTGAAAGATCCAAGAGCCTTTGGCTGCAATCCTAACCTCAAATTAGTCCAGCCTAAGCCCTAGCATAAATCCTGTGCTTACCTGGGGGTATCACAAAAGTGCCATAAATCACTTCTGAACCACTTGGGTAGGGTTGCGATAATTCTCTTCCAAAAATTGGAACAAGATCCTCTGTCCCATTTGCCAGTAAGTGAACACAATCCCCAAAAATTGGGATTGTCCTTGATTTTGGGACATTTAGCAATCCTACATGTAGGCCAGTGAACAGGTATATGCCAACTTCCCCACACCACCATGGGAAGATATGCTAGGTGAGGCTGGCATAAATTTGTTAGGATTTAAAGTCAAATGTTTGGAAGCCCCTAAACAAACTTCCTTGAAAACATTCATTCATTCTTGCCTTGTTTTTCTCCAGGCTGAGTGCAAACATTGGCTTTACAAAATCGTACACAACACATTAAAAATTTCAGAATGATTAAAACATAACAAAAAACAACATTTATTTGTTTACTTCTTTATTTTTTCAGTGCCTTCCTGCCCGAAATCTTCATCAATGAGATTGGATGAAATCTCAGAATGGAGATTCCCATCATCAGAAGGGGCTCTCAACTGCATCGGCTACCCTTCCCCCATTGCTGGAAGGCCGACCGTTGAACAGAACTCCTGCCATCCGTTCCCTTCACCTGGGCTACACTCCAACCTGTTGGGATTTCAGATCTTTGAGAGCTTCCTCCAGGTCATCATCAGAGCTTGCGGAGATCCTCACCCTTCTGCAGCCTTCCCCAAAGTTGAAATGTAAATTTTCTCCTTCATCTCCCTCCCATCCTCATTCTCCATTGCCTGAACCTGAAAAGGCTCTGGACTAATAGTGAATAAGGATACATGTAAAGGTCTGCTCTCTGCTAAAAAGGACTCTGGAGTTTGATCACCTCAAATGCCTGGGTTCTCAAAATGGTCAGCAGGAACTACTCCCTGAAATGTCTGAGCCTTCCTCGAGAATGGTTTTGGCCAGTCCCATTCTCCAGGGACCCTCACAGGCACAAACTCAAGATGGAGGCCATTCAGCATCTCCTACACATCAGTGCTATCAAATCATGCTGTGCAGATAGATGGGCAGAGGGATATATGCGGTGTTATGGTTTTGGGTTTTTTTTTTACCTAAGCAGAATGGCGATTGGACAGCTATTTTGCTCTTAAAGTGGCTAAACCTAGTTCTAAAAAGATGGAGTTCATGAAAGAGCCTTGGAGATCTATTATAGCCTCCTTGTTGGAAGGGGTATTTCTTACTTTTGTGGAACTTATGAAGTTTCTCTCCCATGTTCCCATCCTAAAGAAGCACCAGAAATACCTCAGATTCTGTTATGACGACTCCCATTTCCAGTATAGATCAATGCCCTTCGGTCTCACGGCAGCATCTTTTGGCTAATCTGAGGTGTCAGTGTGTGGTCCAGCATTCTTATCTGGACAACATCTTAGGGAGCACGTAAGAGACATGTACGTTGACGTAGTAATGGCATCACCTAGTGAAAACCTAAGGGAAATTCATGTTGCAATCCAGAGTAAATTATTCTTATGTCAGAGCAAGGACTCCCCATAGTTACTCTGGATTGCGCCCTTAATCAGATTGTCCCCCTGGAAGAGGGCCTAGCAGGACCTCAGTCCAACCATGCAATGTCTGAAGAAGGTATGGGTTTCTGACCAATGTGGAAAAGAGTTTTCTTATTCCTACCCAGAGGTTAGAACAGAGGTTGGACACCAGATTCTTCAGAGTGGCACTCTTGCTGGAGAGACAGAACAACCTCCTCCAGATTTTGTTGAGGGCCAAGTGTAGTTGAAAATCATACTGACAATAATTGAAAGAATAATTGAAAGAATAACAGCCAGGATGGTGTCATGGTTTGAGGTGCACTTTGACCCAGAAGACCCAGGTTCAAATCCTTGCTCATCCCTGAAAGTTTCCTGGGTGATCTTGGGCCAGTCACTCTCCCTTGGCTTCACCTACCTCACAGGGATTTATTGTGAGGACCAATGGAAGGGAGGAATTATGATTAGAGATTCTTAAAGCAAGGGCAGTATAAAAATGTGAAAAAATAGGGTTCTAGGGAAGGGGTCTCCAAGCATTTTGACCAAAGGGCTGCATAAAATAGTTGACATATTGTCGAAGTCTGAAAAATTTTAACTGTAAAATTTAAATAAATACACTGGAGATGGAACTTTTGGATGCAAACAAGTTCTGGTTGTGTTCTGTTAAGTGGGCCAGAAGTTCTCAGTGGACCATCGGCTGGCTGAGGGCTTGATAGAGGCTTCCTGGGGGCTGCATCTGGCTCCCTGAGCATGAAATTGTTCACTGTGTATTTATGGTTGATAATAATAAAATAACGCACTTTAGAAACATCAACAATCATTCATGAATTCAAATTAATAGTAGTAATAATTGGTAATATTGTACTTTTAAAAATACGCTCCTTTGGGAGCCACTTATGTTTACCAGACTTTTAAACAAGGAGGTCTGGATAGCAATTAACATATTATTTCTTTACAAGTCATCCTAGGAGTGTTCTGTAAAGTGATGAGGCAGGATGCATTATGATGTTACATGGTGTCAGTGTGGCTTTGAGCATTGTATTTGCTTCAGTTGCAGGCCAGGACTGGCCAGTTCAGGGTCAGATCAACTTCAGCTTTTGCAAGGAGATACCATGGGCCTGTGGCAAAGCAAGGCATATCCAGAGGGGATACATAAATATCTGGAAACAGCAGGTCTGTGCATTAGACAAAGTGGATGGGCAATTGCCAAAGAAGTGCCAGCAAATCTGTCCTGTCCTTGCCAAAAGCTCTGCTGGAGTGGAAAATGTTTAATGGAAGCATCAAAGGCCATTTCAGATGGGAAACTCGAGAATGCGAAGAAGAGAATAAAATTTGCTGCCACTTTCCTAAAGGTTGTTGGTGAAGAATTCAAGAAAAATGAATTTTCTATATTTGGAGATAAGCTGATCTCCTGTGCCTCTGAGTTACGTGAAACTGTGATGGATAACAGATCCATGAAGCAAATTAAGTTGTCCTTCTGGAAATCAGGAGAAGCTCTGTACTTAGCAGCCCGTGGTCAGCTAACAGGACTGCGTTTTGCTGTAGCAAGGAGAAAACTGGTTGAGGCATCCATAGCATTTGGAGCAACTGGTGATCTGAAGTAAGCAGAGAAGGCATTCACCTTATAAAGGAGCCTATAAATAATTAACATGGCAGATAATTAAATTTTGTTCATGTAGGCCTGTCATGGCCTGCCAAAAGATTGCCTGTCACTCTGTTGATTCTAGTGGTTATGGGCACCACGGTGGACCACAGGATGTGAGAAAGCACTGTAGGGGGAAGGGAGAGAGCAGAACTTCAGGAAAGGCAACTAGTTAATGTACCCATTTTACAGATGAGGAACACTGAGCTGAGACCCTGGTGTCTTGGGTGGATCCTGATTGCTTCTACCACAGTCACACACCTTCAGTGCACATCCCCTCTCAGGTGCTTCACCTGGTACAGTTGGCAACCTCACACCTCCTAGCAATGCCACTGCTTGAGTTTACTCATCAGCATTTTAAAAATTCATGGTAGTATACAGACATCCCTATTCACCACTAACAGCAACTGCCTGGTGCAGCTACGAGAACACATACACACAAAGATTTTAGTTAATGTTGGAGGAATCCGACAAGAGTTCAGTATATAACGAAGAATTCTTGTTGTAATTTTTCCTCTAACATCTCTAACAACACAAGGTTTATAAACACAGTCACGTCTTGAAGCTGGATTATTGATTCGTGAGCACAGCCTGCAGGCAGGGAGACAGAACAGAAAAGACGTATCTAGATAGAAGCGTTTGTAATTTTGGAATGTTTTGTAATTTTATGAATGTTTTCCACTTGATAGTCCACAATATGGGGTGGGGAAAATCATTACTAACAAGGGATAATCTGATACCATGGAAACAATTTAAATGTATAGATGAGAGTAATAAACTAATACAGAAACACACAAATAAATTATACAGCTGAACAAAAAAGCTAGGATGCTGAAAATGGACATTAGTTCCTTAGAAATTGGTTTTTATTGCCTTTTCTACTTTCACTGATCCTATTCGATATGATCTGGCAAAATGTCTTGGGATAATGAAAGATACGAATTCTAGAAACTTGTCCATTTTGGATTTGGAAAATTGAAATGAAAATAAATGAAGCCACTATATGGAGAGATTTTCAGCATCCGCTTCCAGGTTCCCTAATGGTATCAATGCAAAAACGGTCAACCTCAGGCCTGGGAGCCAGAAATGACACAGGGAGAGGAAACTTGACTGGAGTAAGGTTTGGATATGGCTTTTAGGCAGATCATAGGACTGCCAAAGACTTAGACAGCACTAGTTTTGTGTTATTTTTATTTTGATCCTGCCTCATAAACATAATACAGATTAGTCAAGAGAGTAATCCATAACTGCACCTGCATAAACCACTTGGGAAATGTAGGCTAATAATTGTCATGCCCTTAAAAGTCTGTCACAGTTTCTTCTTAGGTATTGATCGCTGTTCTCCTTTATCTGATTCTGAGCTGACAAGCAAGCCTCTTAAGAGTCAGATATTGCTAAGACGAGCAACACTGATGGGATATATTGCCCCCACTAATGCTGTATTAAGGGAAATTGGTTCTCAGTCTAAATAATGTCATACTTCAATGTTATCTGTGTGGAATGCCTTCAGATTGCTCTAAGCCTGATGATGTGCGCCAGTGGCAATACTCACTAATGCACTAAGAAAACCAAAACAAAAAAAACCTGTCAAGTGATAGTTGCTAGAAGTCAGCTCAGTCAGTGATCTGAAAAATATACATATTTGAGATTTCAGCTGCACTGTCTGCTTCAGGAGATTAATGCAGTTTTATTTTAAACCCACATACCCTGGCTCCTTGCCAGTGTTTTCTGCCTCTCCTTGTAAAACTGAAAACTGATTGACAAAAGGCAAAAACAGAGTTTCCGTAAGAATATGCATAAAAGAATGGCCAAATATATAATGTGCAGTACAGGGATATCTAGATCTTATTTATATTTGATCAAAATGTCAGTTTTGCCAAAAGCACTTTTTTGACACTGCCTGAAACTGGTAGAAGTGTGCTGCTACTTGTTAAATTGATTTTATACCATCCTCAGGCAGAAGGTAATAGGAACTGACAGTTCAAGGGATTTCACTTAAATTAGAAGTTTCTTGTTCTTCAAACTTCTGTTATTTATATAGCCAGTCTGAGTCTCTTGGATGGCTGAGTAGATATCATTAGATGATCCCCAAGGCCTTTAAACTCACATCTACGCAGCAGTGTGTAAACAAAGTAATAAGATGTAATGACTTTACCATAGTGAACCTAGGATACCATTACCTTTGCTTGTAGAGGCAAGCAGTGCTGAAATACAACAAACAAATACCTGGCGCAGTATTGAGGGCCAGAAAATAAATTTAAATATATAATTTAAATAATTAGAGATAAAATATAGAATGAATAAATTGGATAATAAATGGGCTAAAATTTCCAGGAATTATCCAAGCATCAACATATATCACAGTAATAAAGCACATGTGAAAATGGACCCCCATTCAACAACCTTGGAACCACTAAGACCTTCAGAGAACACAAGAAGCAGTTTTGGGGAAATCTTAATACATGCAATGAACAAACATTGAATTTTTTCCATTCTCTGGCTTGGTAATTTTTGCTGCTAGGCTATCTCTTTTCCTTGGTTCAGAAAATCTTCTTGCATGAGAAATAAAAATATGCACACAATAATCACATCTCTGTCTATGTGTATGACTTCAACTGATTTACAGTGTTGGTTCTGGCCTGGAAACCCTTAACAACTTGAGACCAGGTTGTCTTACAGGTGGCTTTAAATAATCAATATGAATGTCATGTGTAGGTTAATTACACTGACCTGGACATCTCTGCTGGTTTCTTTTGCTCTTTAAGTTCCAGATTAGCTTTAGAGCACAATCCAGAGTAACTATGGGAGCATGTAAGAGACATGTAAGAGCATGTACATGCACCCGTAGTTACTGCACCACCTAGTGAAAACCTATGGGAAATTCATACTGCAATCCAGAGCAAATTGTTCTTACACTGGAGCAAGGACTCCCCATAGTTACTCTGGATTTTGCCCTTAGTTTCTACAGTAATTTTTAGACACCCTTATGCACCCAACGTGGTCCATTGGACCTTTTCAGAAGTTATTTATGGAATCTATTATTATTATTATTTGACAACAACCTATGACTTTTTTACTGCAAATTTGACAGTTATAAATCCAGAAGCATGAATGTTTTGAATTTACAGTTTTTCTGTAGATTCAAATTGAACCACCTAATCCCGCATGGTCTATTGGACTTTTCATTGGTTTTTCCATAGAAAGGTCCATTGGACCTTGGCGGTCTTTGGTGAGAAAAAAAATGGGATTCATAGGTTCAATATTTTGCTAGCTAAAATTATAATCAAAATTCATAATTTCACAATATTTATTCATTTCACAACATTTATTCCTTATATATGTACCAAACTATAGTACAGGGTCATACTGGGTCCATTTATTGGCCTCAAGGTCCATTGGACCTTTGTGGTCTTAGGTGATAAACAAAACAGCTGGGTGTCTACGGGTTAATTAAGGGGTAGTGACGTACCTAAACAGGTCAGTGACTGTGCTATTAACTGTCCCCATTAGTACCTCCTTTCTCAAAAGGCATTTTGAAATGTGATTAAGGCTGGTAGCTCAAGGTGTGATATATTGATGCAATTTTCTCAGGTTCTCAGAATATTCCTACTATAGGCAAGGACAGTACATAAGAACATAAAAAGAGCCTCCACTGGATCAGGCCAAAGGCTCATCTAGTCCAGTTTCTTTTATCACACAGCAGCCCACCAGATGCCTCAGGAAACACACAAGACACCTATATTCAGGTATCCTCCAGCCCGCATCTCGCATTTTGAGGTTGTCCACCTCTACACACACACACACACACACACACACACACACACACCTCATGGCTTGTAACTTGCTGAAAGACCAGGTTTACTCTTCATTGTCAAGAGTGGGAGAGATCCCTCTTGCAATTGTGGAGAGTTGCACCCAGTTCTGTATATGTATATGACTGAGCTAGCAGGACCAATGGTCAAATTCAGTTCTTTGTTAACTGAAACAAGCTTATGCATTTTCTCCTTCTTCTCCTTGGTCCTTCTCCTGTGATGGTCTTTCTCCTGTGATGGTTGGAATCAGAAGTCAAATCAACCACTGATGTAAACTAATAAAGTATTAATAAGGTTGAATGAGACATGCTGCTTTTCTACAAACTGAATATTGTTGTGACATGTGCACCCTCTCTGCCTGTCTTGCCCTATCATGGGAGGCACTGGTTTTAAAAGGGAGAGTGGCTTGCCCTACTAAAGTGGATGGCTGCCCTGGATGAGGATGCCACACCAGCAAGGTGAGCTGTCACATCTTTGAACCACCCTAAGGCATCAAAGTATTGGTTAATGTACCCACTCTCCTCTGCCTCTCTAGCTCCTGAGGGCTGGTCCCTTCCCTCCTGTGGGAAGATGTCTATGCACTGGCTCTCCCTTTAGCCTCACATTGGCCGTTCATTGTGGCCCTGCATGGCCTGGGGTGGTGTGGTCCTCCTCTGCATGGCAGCGATCCTTGGTAAGCACCATAGAATAAGCATCTTCCTGCAATTCCTTTCACCAAGCCAGAAGCATCCTCACTGATGCTTTGAAAGTTGTTGAACTGGTAGCTTGTATTTACTCAGGCATTCTGGTAATCGAGGAGGCAACATAGGCATCTCCTGCAGTATCTGGGCTTTCCTAGCCAGAAAGATCTTCATGCTGTGTTCAGACCCATCATCAGAGATCCCTCCTTCATCCACTGCTGAGTCAAGAAGACTTAGACACACACACACCTTCCCTAGAAATTCACTGTCGATCCTCGACAGTTTGCCAAATCTGTATTGATTTGCTTTGAATCCTTCACATGCTGGCTGCTTGCTTCTCTTCTTCTAATGGATGATGGTAATAAACTGTGATTTATGTTTGATTTTGTAAAGACCAATACGCTAATAAATTATTTCACATCTTTTAATTAGGCCAGCTGTTTGGCACACTGAAGAGAATTCACCAGGCACCTTAGTATAAAACACAGCCACTCTTCACTAAGCTGGGTGCTTTCAAATGTTAATCAAAATATGCTAAATTTCTTTCAAGGCATTCTGTTGTGCCAGAATTTTCTTTTTTATTTACCCATCTTGTAACTTCTATGCAAACACTGCAAAGGTTTCTTCTTTGCTATGTATTAGGGTGCCATAGCTCTGTGTCTGTCAACATCTACAAAATTAACTTTAATAAAAGATTTTTCAAGGCAGGGTGACTAGATGCCGAACCCCAAATTTCCTGCCAGGCTCTCCAAAATTCCTACCCCAAAAGCTAAAATTCCTACCTGCTTAAAAAAATTATAAGACACCGCAAAATGTAGGACACATGTAGGACATGTTGAAATAAAGTGAAAATACTCATATTGGTTTCCAGTACTTAAATTTCAACACTTTTTAAAAATTGAAAACCTTTTAACTTGTATGATTCAGACCCAAACATGTAAGATGCCCTCAAAGCAGTTTAAAGCAGCACAAGTGACTTAACATATGTGATTCAGTCCCAAACATGTAAAACACCCTCCAAGCAGTTTAAAGCAACACAACACATGCATGATCCTGACTTATACACACACAAGGATACACTCATACATACACACACACACACACACATACACACAATGACCATTTCTGATTCAAGTTTGAGCTCTAGACTGAACTAAACCTTGTAAAATGTTGTCTAAGCACTTTACCTTATGCTTTGGGGTTATGATTTAGCACAATATTACTTTGCAGTTGCATGCTAAATTTGGACCTGAGAAGTGGTGGGATGCGACAACATCCACAAGCAGCCTCAAGAAGCCACTCTGGCTTTAATCCCCCTTAATCATCTCAAAGGATGGTTCGGTGAGAAAACCATCAAGCAATAAATCCAGCTACTATCTTTTTTTTCTTTTTTCTTCCTTCCTTCCTTGGTTTAGAATTGGAAAACAGGAGACATAGCATGTAATTCAATTACCCACTTCGTTACCTGGCAAGCCTTCAGTTCATCTTCTACATTGGTTTATTAGGCTTTTTGTCTGAAGAAAATGCTTTCAGATGAGAAGCATTGGTTGGCACAGCCATGGTCTTATTAAACAGACTCAGAAGAAGGGATGTGTACTAAAGAGAGAAGAGGGCAAAGGTGGAGAAGGAAATGTACAGTACTTACTGGGGAAAAAGAAGTGGCACCAACTGTCTCAGTGCCAGGGTGATGAAGATGCATCATTTTTTGCAGGACTTGCCTTCTTTTCACATTGAAGGTTCTGCCAGCTTGTTCTTTCAAACATAAGATACCTAAGAAATGCTAGTAGATCTGTCTACATCTTTGATTCTCAGTAAAAGGGGGGGGGGAAGTATGACAAAATGAGGTATGGGGCACATAGTAGAAAAAATGAGACCTGGGGCATAGTAGAGAGGTCTGGGGTACATTGTAGTAGAATGGCAGCTTAGGAAAATTTTGAATAGTGAGCTTGGGGAGGGAGCAGTGTCCTGATGAGGGATTCCTCAGTCCCTGTATTTCCTGCTACCCCCTTTAACATCCTGGCTACTTGATGCACTTCATTCAGCTCTTTGATCCCCTTCCCATTTGCTGAGAATGTGTTGGAAAAGAACCAAAAGCCAGCCCAAATCTTCCCCCAGGTCACTGGAGGAAGAGAAAAAATAACAGCTGCCAGTGCTGTGTGGTAAGGTTTTCACCCAGGGTGACCATATAGAATAGAGGATAGAGTGCCTTTACCTTTAACCATTGCATAGAAGAAGGAATTGAGGCAGGTTTAGCTCATATAGAAGGGTTTAAATGCAGCACCTGCTTAAAGTCTCTTTTCTATGCACTGGTTAACTGTAGAGGCATTCAGTCCTCCACTCTATATGGTCACCCTTTTTCACCTATTTAGGCCATCCATAATGAGAAAGCCTTTTCTGTGATGATAAAAAGAGCTCTGCACATAATAACTGCAGTGCCAATAGATGAATTCCAAGAATAATATCAGTAAATAAATGCTATTTATTGATAAAATAAAATGTTCCAACATTCAAAATTAAGCCCTTTGACAATATCCAATATGGGGATCAAGGGAGCACAATAAAGCAGGTGATCCCCTTGTTATTAGCACTGAAAGAAAAGTGAATGGGTTTTATTCTAAGAATATGGTCTGACCCAGGCCTAGAAGTGAACATCCTCGGAAGGATGGCATCAAATTAGGTAAGTTAGCCCAAATAAAAGAAACCAAACAATATCCACTTTATCTTACAAATATGCAAAGGATCAAAGGTGTTTTGACATGGAGATGTAATGAACTATAATTTCTAGATTTCACTGTCCTGTAAAAGTTTGTCCATAATGTTGTTTAAGAACATAAGAAGAGCCCCACTGCATCAGGCCATAGGCCCATCTAGTCCAGCTTTCTCGAATTCACAGTGGCCCCGATTGTGTCTGGAAAAACAATACCTTTTTTCCAACTGGAATCAGAATACAACACAAGTATGGTCTTTGATGTATGCTACACAGGGTAAGTCCAGGATGGAAGCCACCTCAGAAGGACGGAAGAATCTAGAGTTTATGTTGGGAGTGGTTCCATGAACTGGAGAGCCCAGGTGGGTAAGCTTGGGCTCCCAGTTTGACCTCTATGACCAAAGTTGAACAAAACCTCTTGAGCCCCTCTACTCTGCAATCTGAATTGTGCTTAGTGTGGACCTCTTTGAGCTGACTGCTACAGTGTTGTCAGTGTTAATGACTGATGTGATCCCAAGGCCACTATATGGAATGGAGGACAGTGTGCCTCTGCCTTTAACCATTGCATAGATCAGGGGTCTCCAAAACCAGGTCCTGGGGCTGAAAGCTGTCCTCGGTAAGCCTCAGTGAAGCCCTCAGCAAGACCCATCCATCCGGCCCACGGGCAAGCCTTGTAAGGCCTTTAATGCAACCTATATGTAAATTTATTCAAATTTGAAATGTAAATCATTTTTCCGACTGCTGACATAGTATCAGAGAGATACAAAACACTTGGAAATCCCTGGGAATTGAGGCATGTTGGTGCTCAGTATGGATAGTATGCGGCATACACTGGTGCCACCAATACTTTCTGTCTCTTGGGCCTGATTTGCCGCTCCCCCTGACACCCCTGCACAGCTTTGCAGGAACTTGTCTGCTCTGGCACGTGCTCCCCTTTTTGCTGGTGTTTATGGACCATGAGCAGAATGGTTGCTGGTCACCTTGTGCCATGTAGATGGTATGCCTCTGTCCAGAAATCTGCCAATGTCCTGTGAGGCTTATGTTTTTCTGAGCCTCTGAGGTGTTGAGAGGGGAGACCCATGATTAAAAAATGGATGTCTAGACCCTGATAATGAAATTTAGCCATCATAGCTTTGGATTAACAATATTAGTATTACATTGCTGAAGGCTCTGAAGAGTCAAAAGAGCCTTTGTTTTTTAATTAGCTAATTGCTGAGGGTAAACTGTCAGTGTTTGTGACATCTCTACATGAGTTCAGGTAACTTCATCATAAGTCACCTTTGGAATTTTCTAGCCATCTTGTAGCTTTCAGGAGGGAGGGAGGAAGAAGAAAGACAATGCAAAGAAAAAAGATGCCTTTTCAAAAAGTAGGTCAGGACTTGAGATTTTTCCTGGCATCCCTCTGGCCAAAAAGACACACATACCCCAGCAGGAAAATGGAGGTATTCTGTATTCATGGGCAGGAATAAATACTTCTAGATGCTATACATGTCATTTACTTCTCTGACTCAAGAAAAAGGACATGAAAAAGAAAAAAGTTTTTTAACACTACCCTGTGAATCATGGACACAATTAGCTTCTATTCTTCCTCTCCTCCCTCTTCATAGGCTGATCAGTCGCCATTTGAGGTTTATTTTTAAGTATACTTTCCCAACTGTATTATGAAGGTCAACATATTTGATTATAATTGTATTTTTCTATATAAAAACAAAAGCCCTGTCAGAACACATCAATGCAGCTCCTATTTCCCATTAAGTTAGAAAGCTGACTAGAAGGTGGTCAAACAATCCATGTGACATTCAATTAATATGGTGATAAACACAGATCTGACAGTGAACTGTTGAATTCCTTAACATCTTGAATCTTCTTCTCTGGAACGCCAGTCCACCATGTTACTTTAAAGTAAAGTCCAACAGTACAGTCCACCTGTACTGAAAAAATATGGAGCTGCTGAAACTTTCTCACAGCACAAAGCTTCAAAATGTCATCAAGGCTCCAGTTTTTACAGGATAAGCAGAAGATGAAAATGTTTTATTGCTTGCATCCTAATCATTCCATCAGGCTATCCTTCCACATTTAAAAGACTGAAGTTGCCACGCAGTGTATGCTTTCAAATGACTATCAATAACACAGGCCAATCCTGAAAATGGGCTAACACTGACATAGGCCAGATTGCTTTTCTCATTCCCAATTTTATGTAGTTTGTAGAAGGGTTATTAAACCAAGGAACTTAGTGATATTGGTGCCAAAGGGTAAGGCGGTGACATACTGTACCAAGAAGCCATGTAGCTATACAATTTTTTAAAACTGAGATATTAGATAATCAACAAGGTAGGAAGTTTGAAAAATGATACTTCAGATAGTATTTGATATCTCTTTGAATATTTGTGTTCCTCCACTGTCAAAACCTATCCCGTTTCTGAGCACACACATTCCAAAGTGTGTTGGAGTTTTACAAGTAATATTTCATGCACAGTACCACAAAATGTTCTGAGGTAATTTTATTTTTGTCATCATTATTTTAGATAAAAATATGACAGTATACAAGATAAAATTATTAAAGGTAAAAATACATTATTTGATTTTTTCCTCTCTCTAAACAGTTAGACCTACAGTACACATTTTTTTTAATTTTTTTAATTTTTTTTAACAAATATAACTATTAATCTATTAGGCTATCTGTGTTCTCATCTGGCACTTAAGAACAGGTCACAGGTCATCTTCTGGTTCTGCTTATTATGACTCATTATTAGCTGACATCTAATGGAGTTGAACAAGTGAATCTTGTAAACAAATAGTACAGTTTTATGGTACCATAGGAGCAAAGTGTGCTTTGAATAGCTGAAATCAGATTTCAGCCATCAAAGTTATATGCAACTCAGTTTCCGGTTGCAATGATGTAGGTTAATGGAAGAGTGCATGATGACAATGCCGGTACTGCTACCTGTAAATGCGTAGTTTTTTGAAAATAGATAGATCATAGATCATCATCAATCAAATGTTGCTATGAAATTTCACATTTTGTTGGAATGTCCTTAAACAGCTCAAGATGCTATTGGCTGTATTCGTGATCCAAGATCCAGGTGCTGCATTTTTCAGAAACATTTATGCAATGGCTTTCTAGTCATGGTTGACAATCCCATCCTATGCATGCTCACTTACAGTCCCACCACCAAGCTACCTAAGGGCCTGGGGCAAAGCTCTGACCAGGAAATTTTTCCTTTCCAGCTAAAGGGAGTGTCCACAATGCTCTTCAATGATGAAGGGGTCTCTGAGACACTGCCACTTTGCCACTCATTGGAAAAGGGTGCCAGGTTCAGCAGGAGCATGAGTCTCTCTACCAACTCATTTTGTCCCTTATAAAAGAGATGGAGAAGGGGAGCTGGCAGGGTACACATGGTCAGTCCAACCAGGTGCTCCTCTTATGGGTCCAGACTGTTACCACTGCTCAATCTGATGGACACTTGACTCCACACTGCTTATTCGGAAGAAATTCCAAATTCCACTATAACTTATCTCCAAATAATGATGCATAGGATTTCAGCCTAGATCATATTTCTTTGATTTAATTTCCTTTTTTATAAACACACTCCTAGATGGGAACATAAGCTACGCTTATGCAAAATGTTATAGTTTCCGAATTTAGGGTCACACATCATAATTTTTAGACACAGGAGAATTCCTGAAAATTAATTGTGTGTCTGAAAACATTATGCCAGAATGATTTAATATCCCTAATTATTTATTTTATTATTACTATTTCATTGCGAGTGAGATAATTTGAGTACTCTCATAGCATTTAGTTCCTGGATCATGACCTTGGATCATGACTCTTTTTTCTTACAGTGAGTTACATGTAAAACTCATTCCAACAGGATATGTTCATGTGATTATTTCTATGTCTCACTGAAATAATTTGCTGTGGACACATGAACACAGCTGTACCTATAGTGCTTTCCCAGCTGTAAGGGCTTTGGTTTACTAAGAAAGGAAGGATCAGGATCAGGGTACCTGTCTTGAAATGGTAAAATGAGAAGCCCTTAGACTATATTTCATGATGACTACTGAAGGTCACGTCAAAAGTGACGTGCACTACAGATGATGCAGAATGTTTCAGCATTTAAGGTAAGCATTTGAACTTGCTATGCTTTTTGCCAATCAAAAATATACAGAAATGGTGGTCCAATTCAGCTTACCCCATGGATGTGCAGTTTATCCCACATCCTGCAGGTTGACTACTTTTAGATATATACCTGTGTCAATATACTCTGCAGATAATGAACAGTGAAGAGGGGAGCCTTTCTTTTTTTCTTCCCAAACCATATTGTCTTAAGTGAGTTCTGTTTACCTTCTCTGCCCGGAAGTATTGAAAAATAGGCATCCTTTCAATTCTAATGTCCCTCAGTATCAATCCAGATTGTTGATACTGAGAAAGAAGATATGATAAAGGGGAGAGGGGGAAGAACAGCCTCCCCCTCTATTAAATCAATTGATGGTACAATTATAACCAATTTAGGCCACTGCAACTCATCTGTCTCCCCATTTCCATTGTGGTATGGGAGGGCCAGCACATGTCTGTGCACTGGCTTAATCCTCCCAGTGGTGGCGCAGAAGTGCTGCATGGCACTTTTGTGACACCCACAGACCATAACAGGACTTGTGCTGGCCTAACTGGAGGGTTAGGATTGCAGTCTGAGTTCCTCTACTACCTCACAAAGACTTTCTTTCCCAATGTTCTTGCCACTTGGGACTGACAGACTCTTTGGCTGCAATCCTAATCCCCAGTTAGGTCAGCATTAAGCCACAGCACAAGTCTATGCTGGGCTAGGGGTGTCACAAAAATGCCATATGGAACTTCTGTGCCACTATTAGGGGCTTAGGCATGCACCAGCCTCCCCATACCACCACAGGAATGGGGAGACAAGTGAGTAATACCAACCTAAATTGGTTAGGATTGCGCTCTCAGTATATGTGTGCAGGAATGTTTTCTCTGAGAAATTCATAGAATCCAAGAGTTGGAAGGGACCTAGTAGGTCATCTAGTCCAACCTCCTGCATGCAGCAGGAAATTCTATGAGCTCCATTTCTTCATTAAATCCAGTTTCAAGTTACATAGGATTTGTTGACACAAACAAGTTGTGAACAGTCCATTTGAGCCAACATCTCCACATGTGCATTACCAAGGGCAACATCCTGAAGATTTGAATTTTATTGTTGAACTATTATATTTAGATCAATTGGAATTGCTATGAATATTCAAGACTGTATTAGACAAGAGAGTAGGGGGCAATAATACCATTTATATAGAATGCTCAAAGCACATGTTAATCTATATTATCAAACTAATTCCTTACAAAACCCTGTAAGGTAGAACAGCCTTGTTGTTCCCATATTGCAGAAATGGGGGGGGGGGTTGCCTATTTCCACCTAGTGTGCTCATGTTTGGAGGAAAGAATGACACATTTCCAGGAACAAAGGGTTTCCAAATCAATGTTTTTCCTTGAAGGCAGCGGCAGGTGAGCACTTAAATACTGAAGCAGTTAGTGGGAGGGGAAAGCTTAAACCTTTTTCTTTTCATTATTTCCTCCTTTCAAATTCTTTCACATGCTGTTCTCAATCATCGCCCAATATCCCCCCCTCCAGAATCAAAACCTGAACAAAATCTATTTAGGGGAAAATATACTGGGAGGTATTTTCAGGAGTAAGGAAGTTAGGGCTCCTTTCAGGACTCAGGAAGGAGAAACATCCCCATATGGATTCTTCCCTGCATTTATGTTATCTCAGTTAATTCAAGTTTGGAACTAACATATTGTTCTAACCTGTGGTAAGATATGAATCTGAGATTTTCTGGTTCACCCTCTTAGCCTCCACTAGGTTTGTTATTTTTGTGGCTTGTGTGTTTTTATGTGTGTGTGTGAGAGAGAGAGATCAATGCTGAAAATATATGGATCCAGAGTTTTGAATGAATATATGTGGAACTGTTTTTGGCTCATTGCCTTCTCTTCACAACCTTTGGTCTTGCTTCTTTGCCTTTGATTCTTCTGATACTCAGTTACCATACAATGATTCACCACAATGGAGGATCTGGCTTTTTTCCAGTTTTCAAAAGTTGCTTTGGGTATCTAGAACAACCAAGCTTATCTTCTCAAGTTTATGCATCTCTTTCTGATGTCAAAAATGCTTGATTTTATAGGAAAACATTGCCTTTATATCATAAAGGAATTAATTGATCATTGGCTTCACCCAATAAACTGAACTAATGCACAGTGCCCATGGGTAATCAATAATTAGCAAAACTACAGCTCTCCACGTGCCTCACTTCCACAGTTTTTGCTTCTTTAGAATGCTGGTTGAAATAATAAAGTGTTTTTATTATTGTCCACCATCAAATATCCTTCTTTAAGCTTTTCCCAAACTTGTCACTTAGTTGCTGTATTAGTTTTGCCAACTCGCCTGTTGCTTGAGACTTTTCTTCTAGAAGTTCATAACGGAGACTTGAAATGTCTTGCTTAATCTCCTTGAGTTCTCCTAAAAAACACACACACAAAACCCAAAAACCTTTATTAATATGAATTATCACTAAGGTCATAAATGTTGCTTCTTCCTCTTTCAGAACTTTGTCTCTAGTAACCACTCCATGTCAACAACTCTCAGTGCAATCTTAAGCATGACTACTCAGAAGTAAGTCCATTGTGTTCAATAGTACTTACTCCCCAGAAAGTTTGGTTAGGACTGCAGCCTCTGTTTGACAACTGAATGCATTGTTACAGAAATTGACATCTTAGGATTGCAACACTATTCACTGTAGCATGGTTAAACATAAAAGGACTTGCCTTCATTGACTTCATCATTCTCTCGATCTACTTGAGCCTTCAAGACATAGCGCTTAATAAGCCTCTTCATTATTTTCTGAAAATTCAATTAAAAATTGTGAAATTGAACAATGTTGTGTGACCAAATCTATACAATTCTAGAATATTATAGGCATAAGTAAACTTAAGCCAATTGATTTCAATGAGTTTAAAGTATCATTAACTTTTCTGTTGAATTATTATTATAGCTCAGCTTCTTAACATATTCCATTGAATATTCATTTGAAACAAAACATTTCATTTATTACAACAAATTTAGCCTATGCATACCTACACAGAAGTAATTTCCACTGAATTCAATGGAATGTACTACTAAGTAAGTGTGCATAGGATTGTAGCCCACGACTACAATGTTCAAATCACTGTGGTGGATTTATTTGACTTGTGCTGTTGCCTCAAGTTGACTTGTTGACTTATTGATTTCCACAGAGTTTCCCATAAAGTTTCCCATATTTTGTCCATGCAATTCATAGCTGATTGTGTAGGTATGTACCACACAAGCAATGTACATATAATTACATATAATTATCACTAGGTGATTTTCTTACTGATAGTGGAAGATGCATATACATTACTGGGAGTGGAGTTGCACTATTCCTGGATATGCCAGAATATTCTTCTATGTCAAATATAATCAAGGTTTCATTTTCACTGTTACCACTGGAGTCAGTGGAGCTACATGAAAGCAAGTAATTTAAATAATGTAGGAAAATCTGAGAAACTTAGACTTGAGGTCCAAAATCCTCAAATTTCTAACACAGGAATCATCATCCAAAGTTAATGAGACTTCTTGTAAGTCAATGTCTGGAGCAAAAAAAGTAGAACATTTGAAGTGTGCTGATTTCCTTGAATGGTCATAAATATAGGGATTATAACATTCCAGGCTGGAATATTAGATCCAAAGTTGGAAATTTAAGAAGCTAGTCCAAAGGTATTCATGCCACATTTATCAGAATGGCAACTTTAATTCATTTAGGGTGCAATCCTAACCTAGGCAGACACAACTCATCAGTCTTCCTGTTCCTGTGGTTATGTAGGAAGGCAAGTTTGTATCTGTGCACTGGCCTAACCCTTCCCGGGAGTGGTGCAGAAGTGTCACACGGCACATTTGTGACTCTCCCAGGCCAAAATGGGATTTGTGCTGGGGCTTATGTTGGCCGAACTGGGAGTTAGGATTACAGCCTCAATTTCATACCAACTTAGTCCACTGCTTTTGTTCCTCTGAACATCATTTTAAGTATCCAACTAAAATAAAAGGCAGCAATAAATGGCTGAAAGAAATTCAGATATGAGCAAAAACGGCTTGAAGAACAATTGGTAGAAGTGTATTTCTCTTTTATAAACTTTTTCTTTCATTTGAATGCGTTTCAAAAGCAATGAAAAAACAAAATATTCATAACCAAATATAACAGCAAAACCAAAAACTTAGTTGGGGTAAAAATTAAACATGGGAGATGTTTATAAAAGCCATCACAAGGAATAATTGTAGACCATCAATGAGATATATATTTTCAGTATGATGCTAAACAGTACAGAAATATATCTTTAAGCCTCAGGAAAAAAAATTCAACTTAAACACTAGAATAGAACTTGATTTTATAATGTGTTCCAAGAATTTATCACAGGAATTTTCCCTGTGGTAAATGAGAACTAGTGATATTAAGAATTCTAAACAGCACTAAAAGTAATATAAAATGAAGGAATAGTTTTCAAGTCATAAAATTAATAATGCTGGCCATTCTAAAAAATGACTGTTTCCTTGCCTTTTAACTTCTAACCAATTTGATAAAGCTTTGTTGAACATATTATCAATATCTCAAGAAAAGAGCCTTATTATGGGTAGTATAGGAGTACTTCGAAAACAATCCTAATCCCCATTTCAGCTGGCACAGTCCCTTATGCAGCTGAAGAATGTCACAAAATTGCTGTAAAGCACTTCTGCACAACTTTGGGCAGAGATAGGCAGATGCAAGGACATTTGTTCTCTTGTACACTACATATTAGCTTCTAGAGCTCACATCATTTTAAGCTTTGTCCTTCATAGGCATCATTCTAACTATTTTTACAACTTAACTGCTTTCAACAAAATTTGCAATTCTTGCTCCCTTTCCTCTCGAATGTGGACAGAATGACAGGCAGGGGGCAACTCTGCATACTTCAGCTCTCAAAACCTGGCACCCGTTTCAACAGTTTTGCTGTTTCATATCAATCCTGTTTATGATGGACAAAATGATTTTACACTTGTATGATTGGCATAATTAGGTATCACAGTTGTAGAAGCATATCTCAAATCTTTTCATTATATCCTCCTGCTCTGACTGGCAGTCCCTGGCAGTCCAGACCACCTATTGCAGATGAGAAAATCTTTTTTCCCTACCTGCCAATAGGCTCCAATAGGCTGCCAATAGGCTCCTTGGTCCTACACTAATGGTTTTCCTGACATATGTCCAAGAATATTCTTGGGGGCAGGTCTGGGTCAGGAAAGGGTGCTGGGATCTCAGTGTGCGTTGCTGCTGCTTGCACCAAGTTTCCTTCTTTCACTCTATGTCTGTCCAGAATGTAATACAACCAGAAAGAGGATGCATCATCATGCATTCCGGCCAACACTGAGTAAAAGGAAGCGCCTCAGAGTGACCAGGAAAAGGCTGCAAGCAGCTTGGGGAAGACTGCCTGCAGTTCTGAAAATGCACTAAGGCAGTGGTCTTCAAAGTGGGGGTTGGGAGGGGTCGCAAGAAGGTGGGATCCACCATCTTGAAATCTGGCACTGGGCTTTCCTGGGAGTAAGGCTGCAATCCAGAAGAGCACTTGGGCTGTCCTATCTATCTACTGGGTTGGCCCAAGTCCAAGATGTGGCAGCCCAGTTATGCTAGAGGTGACTTAGGGCAGCCTAAGGCAACATACCCTACAATCCAGAGTAACTACGGGAGCACGTAAGAGACATTACATGTACCCGTAGTTACTGCACTACCTAGTGAAAACCTATGGGAAATTCATATTGCAATCCAGAGCAAATTGTTCTTACACCGGAGCAAAGACTCCACGTAGTTACTCTGGATTGCGCCCATAGGCTACCCCAAGACAGGTGGAGCTGGGTTGCCCTAGCTGGGGCAGCTTAGGCAGTTCAGGAAGGGCATTTTGTGGGCATGTTCATCATTGCCTAGGATAGAGCAGTTATGCTGAATCCAGAGCCTGTTTCCAGGGCAGAAATGCCCTCTTTCAGCTCCTCAGAGTTACACCACCTCAGGAGCAGCTATAGTAATGAGTAGTCCCATAAGGGTCCATGATAAGCCAGAGTAAGAATGGCAGTGTTGACCAAAAATTTGAGTTCTTGGCCAGTCTATCTGCAACCCCTGCCTCTCAATTTCAGGATTTGGCACAACTACAGAAGCCCACTCACCTTGCGATACAGCAAACCGCTCCAGGTAGACTGTACTGGCAGTCTCATGCTGCAGCTGCTACTGGTTGTCAGGAACTTCTAGGCTTCCATATAATGCAGGCACCACAGCTGTTTCTTGTTCAGTGTGATCTGAGGGTGGTCTCCTCAGGAACAAGCCCTTCCCAAGTGTCACTGATTTGGTGCCTACTGAGCATGCTCTGGAGCAGCTAGGGCAGCCAGGCTTCCTGACTCTCTGGATGCAGCATAACTTTTTGCTCTGGATTCAGAATAGTTGGGGCAGCCCAGCTAGGGCACTCCTCACTGTCCTAACTCTGGATTGTGCCCTAAGTCTCACTGAACACAATGGGACTTACTTCCACGTAGACATGGAAGAAAATCCCAATATGTTTGACAGGGGGTCCTGGATAGATTTTTAAATATGAAAGGGGGTCTCAGGCTGAAATACTCAAACACCACTGCACTAAGGTAAAGGGGTAGATTTTTAACCACCTTCTTCACTTTTGTTCTCCTTCTCCCTATTGTTCTGAAGGGTGTCCATGATATCAACAGAACTGCAGATGTCTGAAACTGTGACTACTTGGGTATGCCTGTATGTAACTTACAAAGTATATCCCAAAAGAATATGCAACAATGTATCTTACCCAGCTTTTTTTTAACAGACACTTCAGTGCCCAAGTGATGAAGTCCTCCGATAAAGATTGATTGTCAATCCAGCAAATGCAAGCTATGTACTGGAACCAGTTTCTGCATGCCTATAGCCCTTTTTGATGCAGTGATGTCCTGACAAAGGCTGCTATGTAGAGGGAACAACCCTGCTTTCAAAGCTGTGAGCAACTGTATCACACTCACACAGTGCCACTGATCTTTGGGGAAGGTGAAAGTTGGTTGCAGGTGCCCTGGCTCACTCTACTGATGGTGATCACTACATAGCTGCCTCTGCTAACTGTGGCCTCACAAGGTATGTAGGACTCACAAGTGGCAGAGGTTTGCACCTTTTCTCTAAGGATTTTTCCTAGATGCTGATACAAATGTCTGGCATCTATTATGAAAAATCAAATACAGGAGATTATTCAGTTGTATGATTTTTCAGCCATAAAAGAATACAGCCAGCCATGCATGTCAATATTGGATTCCTTTCTACTACTCTTATTCAGAGATCTTATCGGCAAAACTAACATTGATTTTGCAGTACGATGTAAAGGTTTTAAGATATATTCTTTAAAATAAATTATCAGAAAATAGTTATAAGAAATATAACAAGAAACATTATCCTTGTGCCAACAAAGAGACATGTAGAAGTAACTAAAAAAAATAGCAACATAGAGCTTCGAAACAACAAGGAAAGCAAAACACATATATTGTATGTAGTATGTATGCGACATATATTATGCAATATGGCATATTTGCATGTACAGGAAAGGCAGGGTCAGTTCTAGAAGAAAGCAAGAGGTAGGTACAATGCACATACTATATGCTGAAGATGGCCATGGTGGTAGAATCCATTGGGAAGTAGTGTTGCCACCTGAGAAAACAGAAATTCAGGAACAAATTTTGGGAACGTTGGGAAATGATTGAATTCCAAAGGAAACAGATTGTTTAATGAGGAAAATAAGGGGGAATCGGGAAACAAAGCAAAGGATCAGCATGCAAAATGCCACCATCTCGCTGTCATTCACCACAGTCTTAACACATCTATTTCTAAAGTATTGCAAGAAACCCAGATTATGGTTCAGTATTGGTTACCACATTAAACTGATGATGTTATCATTTCAGGATATTGAGCAATATGATAATAGGCAATAGGATAATAGGATAATACGAAATAAAACTATGAAAATATTTTGGCAATCACATCTAGACTGAATATGACTTGGTCAACCTGAAGATGTTTTGCCCTTACTAATAGCCAAATTCTAGCCAACTGTCTATCACTGATGCAGCTGTAATGTGGCCCCAATGTAAGGTGTCCATGAAAACTTTCCCACCACAGGATGCCTCACTGGAACAGCTACATTAGTGGTGGAAAGGTGGATATAATTGGACCAAAATCAAATTCAGCAATATTTGTGAATTTCTAATGCAACAAAATATTGCAGCCATAAGCAACCTCCTTTCTCAGGAGTCTTGACTACCTCATGAAAAATGTTTTGTTAACATAGTCATGTGTCAAACAGCTTTTTTCAAGGTAAATTTCCAACATTTGGGATGGTATGAAGATCGCTAGGGGCTGGAATTGCTCAGTGGTTAAAAACGCTCTGCTTTTCAACCTCATTGTTGGCAGGTCGAGTCTCAAGGACTGAATTGCAGAGAGAGCTCTTGTTATTTGCCTACAATTTCAATTCAAGTAAATGCAACAATTTCAAAACAAGTAAATGCAAGTAGATTAATAGGTACCATGTTGTAATAGGTAACAGCATTCTGTGCATTTTTGGTTTAGACATGCCCGCCACATGGCCACAGAAATAGCCTTGCACAATGCTGCTTCTTTTGCCTTGTAAAAGGAATGAGCACCACGCTTAGAGACAGTGACAACTAAAAGGGCAACCTGTGGGGGACACCTTTACCTTATAGGGATGGCCAATCCACAATTACAAGTATAGGCAAAGAACCTCAAGTAACACAATTAGTCCCATTTGTTGGATTCGCTAGATAGCATGTACCTTTCAGAGTGACAGCTCATTCAGTTAAAAGCCTGAAAATCCCAACTTACAACATTAAGGAACAGAGTCAATGTATATGATAATCTGAAACAACTGACATAAATATTCTTGAAAGTGTTTAGATCTGACTCTTTTATTAATCCCTGTTAACTGGGTAAAGAGGCACCTTTAAAGTGGTGTCCTCTTAGAAAGGGGAGAACAACTGTCCCTCTTCACCCCAACAAGGCATCTTTCCCACTGTTTTGTTACTGTCGTTAGCATATTAATCCTCAGCATATATCAATAGAAAATTGGATTTGGTTGAAATGTATGAGAAAGAGGCCCTGTGACAGTGATTTGAAATGCATCACAATTTTTGGCCAAAGTTTTGCATTGCTAAAACAATGGAATGCAACTTCCATTTGGTTGCACAACTTTTTCAGTCACTATAAATCTGCAGAATTTAGATACAATAAGGTGGCTGTTAAAGAATAATGGACATGGTCCTGTCTCTTCCATGCTCTGTGAGCAGAATCCAAGGAGACTTGTCAGGTAAAGAACAGTAAATTGTGATTCTGATTGTGATTCTGATTGTGACCTCACACCAGGCACATGACAATTTGTCTAGCTGTTTGGCATGTAAAGTCAAAGCATTACTTGTGTCACTTAGAATCAGGTTGACCATATGTCCTCTTTTTCCAGCATAGGGCCTCTTTTTTAGCCTTGTGTCCTGGAAAAAAAAAATCATCATTGCCCTCCTTTTCCTTGTGAACAGGCAGCATGTAGTATTCTTGTAAAAAATAAATTATATGTAATAGTTTAAAATTTAATATTCATAAAATAGTGTTTAACCAAATGAAAGCGATATATATAAGTGTTTTCAGCTTTTATTTTGCCATGTCCTACATTTTTCTTGGGTGTTCTACATTTTGTGGGTCTTGTCTTCTTTTGTGGTTATGACAAATGGGGTACAATCCTGTTGTGGTTATGACATATGGGGTACAATAGGCCAGCGCAACTCATTGGCCTTCCCATGATGATGTAGGAAGGAAAGCACATGTCTGTGCATTGGCCTAACTTTCCCCGAGGAGTGCACAAAAATGTATAACCACGCTTTTGTTATATCCTCAGGTCAGCACGGGACTTATGCTGGGGCTTAGCCCAGCCTAACTGGAGGTTAGGATTGCGGCCATGCTCACCCAGTCCTAT
The DNA here is from genome assembly GCA_030015325.1 of Cryptoblepharus egeriae. Lineage (NCBI taxonomy): Eukaryota > Metazoa > Chordata > Lepidosauria > Squamata > Scincidae > Cryptoblepharus > Cryptoblepharus egeriae. The sequence continues at coordinate 68,006,481 of JAREYC010000002.1, read as the reverse complement.
GCATGTCTACTCATAAGTAAGTTTCACTATAGTCAATGGGGCTTTCCCGCAGTAAATGCCTACGGTTCCTCACCCCCCTTAAACACCTACTGCCCACCCTCCCTGCCCTGAATCACCCCCTCTCTAACCTTCCCTACAGTTTTCCCTACATCCCACCCAGAACCTACACCAGCTGAGTTTGGCCATTGCAAACTCAACCCGACCCAGGGTCCATGGGAAGGCCAGAGCATGTCTGTATGCTAACCAATCTCCCCCAGCAGTGGCATAAAAGTGCTTTAAAGCTCTTTCATGACATTTATTGGTTGTTGTAAGTGACTTTTGCCAGCCAAGAAAATGCTTTGGATTGCACCCTCCATCACACAGAAGAGATAGGTATAGCAGCCATCCTAGAGGAACTCATTAAAGCCTACGTTCCAACTTCTCTGAGTCCTGAAAAGATAAAGAAGCAGGTCTAATGTGTTTAGCTTTCATTGAATGCAATGAAATAGAGATTTTTTTTTTACCGAAAATGCTTTCCTCAAAAATATACAAGCAAAGCATAAATAGAGGTAATCCTATCCACACTAGATCCCCAGAAGGAGGCCCTGTACTTCTGCTTTCAAATTTCAACCAACTTGCAGTTTTCTCTGCCTCGGTTTTTCCTAAACAGTTTTGTTCCAAATATGTATCTTCTCTTTGAAAGAGAAACACAGCATAGAATAACATATCTCTGTCATAAGGAGAACCTAGTGGGATGTGTTTGAGTGTCCCCAGGGCTCTAATAGGATCTCAGTCCAAAACAGGTTGAGATGCCATACAGATTATGAGGACACAATCCTAACAAATTTAGGCTGGCATAATGCACTTGGTATATCTTTCCATGGTGGCAAGGGGAAGTTGGCGTGGGGTAAAAGTGCCTGATGGCATAGGTCTTATGGTGGGAGTTATGTTGGTCTAACAGGAGGATAGGAATACAGAGATCCTCAAATACCTTGTAATCTGTATGTTACATTGAAGAACCATCAACTAATCGCAACAATCGGCCTCACTGGGTGGTGATGTCACAGATTACCAAATGTTTGGACTGGGATTTTTGGGTGCTCATTAGTACACAAAAATGCTGCTGCTGCTCCTCTCAAAAGCAGGAGTATTTCCAAACACAACAGCTAGAGGAGCAGCATTAGCCCTTTTGTGTAACACACTTTTCAAATATGGATTTGAAATGTCATATTCTTTGCGCCAGAATCTCCATTGTTGTCAACCGACTGCTCTAACATGGAATCTGCTTCAAAGGACTATGGAGGATAAAGGAAGGTTTCATGTAGGAAAAAAAACAGCTTGCTCAAAAAGAGAAAAGAAAAACTCCAACTGAAGAGCAAGAACAATGGACGGCCTTTGCTCAAGATTCTGAGGCATAGCACAAAATATACTGTTTTGTGACAGAAAGAGTGACTCAAATGTTTTTGCCAGGAATAAAGCAGGTTTCCTAAGACTGAGCACAAACTCCCTAAAGGGACATCTGTGCAAAGAAAGTGAGGGAAATGGATGAAACATAAGGACAATGTACACAATGCATGCTTTTGCCTCTTGCCTTGTTATATTTTCCATATTTCAAACTGAAACCAGCACACTTCCATAGGGGAAAAGACCAATGACTTCAATATTTCATGTTTCAACAGCTTGAAAAATTAAAAATATGAAATATTAACATGTGCTTTCTTTTCTCTTATGAATGTGGAGCTAATATAAACACTAGTGTGTGGAGGATTTCAAACAAAATTGGGCTGCCCCCTTCTTGTTCTCACCTTGCAGTCACAGGGCCTACATTTCAGTAATTACATTAACTGTGGGCCCGATCCTATTAAACTTTCTAGTGCATAGTTTTTCATATTGGTGAGATGACCAGGGTGAGCAGATGTCTGAACCTAAAAAGGAGGACAAGGTCTTGGATTCCTCTCAGCCTGATCTTTCCGGAGGACAATGGCATGTTTGCCTACTCACAAATCAAGCTGCGATATTGGGTACTTTCACTTTCTCATAGAGCTCAATGCATATTTTTGATTTTCAGTTTTCTGGCAATAACATTTGATAGGAAGGAGATATTTCAAAACCAAATTTTGCATTGCATTCCGCTCTTCTATATGAATCCAACAACAAGGGACATGATGGGGAAATGGTACACCATTGCAAAGTTTCAAAATGAAGCCAAAATGGAGGACAATGAAGCCCTTTTGGAGGATACCTGGACAGAAAGCTAAAAAAAGAGGATAAATCCAGAAAAATCTGGTCACATGATCACCCTGGGACTTGTGCCCCATCATCCTGGGAAGCACTGGCCAATGTCCTTTAAGGGGCAGAGAAATGGGAAGGCAGCATTGCTATCCCCAATATTGCACTGAGGCCAGACATATGAGGGGGTTTTTCTACTTACCTGCAGCCAGTGCTGCAGTCCTGGGGGGCCTGGGGTGTGTAGAAAGCCCTCCTCAGGGCTCCCTATGCCTGCTAAAGTCTAAAAAAGAGAGAGAAAGGGAAGTTCTGGTTTCATTGTGAAAACAACTTACAGTGATTCCCAACTCCCTTGTAAGAGTTTGGGAAGGACTTTTGAGGAGGACTGTTTGATCCCTATCCAAAGCAGAAAGCAGTAGATGCTCCTTGGCATGGCTGCTTCAACCCTGGATTCCAGCTAGGATTAGACACAGTGGATAGAGAGATGTAGGATACTCAAGAAAAATATAAGTCATGACTGAATAAAAATGAAAAATGCATATATATTGCTTTCAGGTGATTAATTTAAACACTATATTATTTATTATTACATTTAAGACATAGGGTGCAATCCTGAAATGCCCTTGGGCCAGCCTATCTAGCACTGGGTGTAAGTTGAGATATGCCAGTCTAACTGCTCCATAAAAGGCCTAGGTTGGTATAAGTCAAATTAGGCTGGCATAAATCAAGTTACACCGGCACAAGGCACATGGACCTGGGCCAACCTATCAGAACTAGCATAGGCAGCTCAGCAGGGGTGTGTTGAGGGTATGTTGAGCCACAGAATAGTGCAGTTGGACTGTATCTGGAGCCAATTTTCAGGACAAAAATGCCCCTTCCCAGCTCTTCAAAGACAAAAGACAAAGACAGGAGCAGGAATAAATCTGAGTTAGACCCATAGAGGTCCATGATAAGCCAGAGTAAGAATGGCAGTGTTGACAAAAGTCTGAGTTCTTGGCCAGTCTAGCTGCAACTCCTGCTTTTCAACCTCAGGATACAGTACAACTACAATAGTCCACCAGCCTCTGGATACTGGCCAACTCCAAGCAATCCCCTTGCATTCACCCTCCACTCCAGGTACTGCTGTACTTCAGTCTCATGCTGCATTTGTGACTGGTTGTCAGGGACTCCTGGACTTCCTTCTAAGGCAGGCACCACAGCTGTTCCTTGTGATCTGAGGCAGGTCTCCTCAGGAGCAAGCCCTCCCCAGGTGCCACTTACTTGGTGTCTACTCAACATGCTCTGGAGCAGCTAGGGCAGCCCAAGCTTCCTGACTCTCTGGATTAAGCCCAACTTTCTGCTATGGATACAGCCTACTTGGGCCAGCCCAGCAGGAACATTCTCACTGGCCTAAGTCAGGATTGCAGTCTCTGACATATAGTTTATTAATTACAAGAAGGCTACATGTTCTGGTTTCACAAGGAAAAGGAAGGTTTTTCCCAGGACACAAGGCTAAGAAAAAAGACATGTCCTGGGAAAAAAGGACATATGGTCACTCTGGCTGTAGCACATTCAGAGATGTATTGCTGTGAGAAGCTCACTAAACAGAATTTAGTTGGGTATCATGTTAGTAACAATCCTCTTGAATTTTTCCTCTGTGGTTGAGAATAATTATTAGCCAGGAATGATCTCTGTGTTTGTTCTCCCTTTAGCTTTAAATAGGTTTGGCTGATGTCTTTTGCTTCCTATTATTCCAAGTTGTTATTGTTCACCTAGGTGGAAATTTGACATTTTTAATAACATCTTCTTGAAGCAAACTTTGTAACTTCATTTAATAAAACACAGAAAAATTCATATTTCAACAGTCTCTCTCCAAAAGGGGTGATTTTTAACATTATCTCTGGCTCCAGTTCTGCTAGATGGGTCCCAGCCTACCATGTACTATAATTACTGTTTGAAAAGAACAAAGTAGACTGCATAATTACTTCAAGGTTGACATGATTCATGCCAAAGATGCCATGGCCTTTTTTGTTCAGAAGGGCTGAATTGTTTTAAACTTTTTCTCTGGGAACCACCTGTCAGACATGCATGGTGTTAAAATGGACACTGTTAAAGCTGAACTCAATCAAGAGAGGGTCAACTAGATTTTTAAAATGTGTGTCTGTTTTGTTTGTACAAACTTTAGCATTGGACAATATGTTCCCCATATCCGTAAAATCTATATAAGAACTTATGTAGAGACGTGATGGACCAAATCGGGCATATAAAGTATATGCTTTTCCCTCAATGACTAACTTAGTGCCCATGGCAAATAGCCCACATGCCCAGCCTGAAAGCAACAGGCCTCTCTGCCCACCCCATTATTCCCCAGCAACTGCTAGTCAAGACCCAGTCGGCCTCTGGACTGAGAGTTGCTGCACAAACAGCTCAAGTAACATCATGATAGGCTTATCCTCCAAGTGGTGGTTGGTATTCCTTTAAAACCATCTAAAGTGGCCCTTAACCACATTTTGGGCCAATAAATTCCACACATGCTGGAGGGAAAGAGGCTGGCACTCTTAACATCAGAAAGCAATGCACAATTCATTTGCCCTGAATTTCCTTACTTGCTCTGGGCAACCACTAATGCTCTGCCAGTGCAAATGGGAAAATTTCATGCACTTACTGCTGGTGCACTAGTTCTCTATACTACTGCAAAGTGCTTTTAGGTTGCTTTTGCCACAGCTTGCACCAGCAGAATATACATGCCACTGGTGCAGTTCTGAAATAGAATAGGGCCATGAATGTGGTTCGAGGACATATGTGTTTGTTCTTGCTTCTTCACTGGACATGCTAGGGAGGGAATAGGATTGTGTCCACAATCCATATCCCACTGTGATAATACAATATAATACATGTGTATGGGCCTTTTTATGTTAATATTGAATGTGAATACGATAGTGAGTGTTATGGGGTGTGAGCAGTGCGTGGGATCCAGCTTTCCCTTATACAGATATCCCTTCTTATCTGACAGCTCAAGGACCAGAGCTGTGATGAAAAGTGGAAATGGCTGAAAAGCAGAACCCTGTCTTTTTTACTTTTAAAATGTTGCTTCTGATGTTTTATTAGCTAGCAAATTGCAAATGCCTTTTATCTTGCAAATTCCTGCAGTCCCAGAAGGATTGATGCAAATGGATTTTCATTACCTCTTTTTGGGATATCCCTTCTTATCCCTTCTTATCTGACAGCTCAAGGACCAGAGCTGTGATGAAAAGTGGAAATGGCTGAAAAGCAGAACCCTGTCTTTTTTACTTTTAAAATGTTGCTTCTGATGTTTTATTAGCTAGCAAATTGCAAATGCCTTTTATCTTGCAAATTCCTGCAGTCCCAGAAGGATTGATGCAAATGGATTTTCATTACCTCTTTTTGGGAATGGGAATAGATCAGAAGTGAAAGTAGCTATGCATACTTTCTCTTTCATATACTTCTATGCCAAAACAGTCTGAATCACCATGTCATAGGCATATCAACATGAGGAAGGGCAATTTTAGTCTTTAGAACAGCAGACAAGTTGAAAGAGTGGAACATGCATTGAATGAATTATTTCTGGGTGGAACTGAAAGGTGTTGAAAGAATGGATCATCAGAAAATGAACCATGGGAAAGCAGGATATAACTGTACTTTCATAGAGTGCTTTCCAGGAGGAAGTCTCCATGCGCTGGAAGTTATATCTTGAAGTTTAGAAGCCACCGAGTGGATTGGAATTAAATCTTTAAAGATCAGCAAAAGTTATTGCCTCTAAAATGAAATTCAGTGCAAAACATGAAGTGCCGTCAGCAGCAGTCAAAAGGTTTCATACAAAACCTCTGTCCTTCCCATACAAAAGAAAAAATCCCACTGTGTTTTGGGATGCATTCCTGCCAAACATGGGAAATGTCAAAACAAAGCAAAAAATATGAAGAAAAAACTTTTTTTCAAACAAAGTTAGAAAGTTCCCTCTGAAAGTTCCAAGCCTTGCAAACATCCTTCCTGATTCATTTTTTTCCTTGAAACTCTTTTTTCACCCATTATAGTTCTTTATACCAAATATTTTGGAATATAATGAATGCCGCCTCAGGCCATGCATAGACATGCAAAGGCATGTCCTACTACAGTGCCTTTGTCAGGATCTGCTGAGGCAGGTAAGTTGGTGAGGCAGGCAGGACAGAGCAGGAGAAATGAAATGTGGTGAAGGAGGACATTTGCAAGCAGTCACACATCACTTTTGGTGACAACAAACTGAAGGCTCATACTGAAGAGGAAATTATAGGGCTGGAAATAGAAGACATATATAGTGTCCTGTTGTACCAAGCCATTGATCCATCTACTCCCCCATTCTCTTTGATACATTAATTTTAAACTTTGGCATATCAGTCTCCACCATCAGAGGTGTATGGTCTTTGAAGATGGAGATTCCATTTAGCTAACATATATAAGACTTCCTTTCATCAGTCTTTGTATTTCTTTTACCATTTTGTTTTGTTACCATTTTGTAGCCCCACATTATTCAAAATGCCATGTAAGCTGACTGCTGCTGTTAGTGGAAATACCCACAATAGTCTCTGGTTTTTCTAAGTATTCCAACATTCTGTATGTCTGGCACTGAAGTTACTGTTTGGTTTCTCACTGCAGATGGGATCCAACATCATCTTGTCAATGAAATTCTCACTTATGTTGTTACTTATGATGGATGTACTTTTAACAGATAGCCTCTATCCATATCAGCTGAAAGAAGTCTAGTCACAATATTTTAAAAAAACATAGCCAAGTGCTTAATCTTTCTTAAACGTCTGGAGTTAATCTGCTCTGGACACCTTCATTTCTTTTATGGGCAGATCCAAAGATTTTGTGTAGTTAATTATACTAAATATTTGGGAATATAAAGAATGCTGCCTCTACCCATCCATAGACATCTGCTCCACTGGACTGAGTTAATTCAGAGTGTTCTAGTCAGTTACGTCTTTGCCACAGAGTATGATAGGTCACCTTTTGAGTTTACTTTTGTGTCCTTTGAATGAAATAATCTATAACTTACCAAAATTATGATACTAATCAAATATAATAGACAGTTAGCCCAGTAAATTGTGGCATATTGTTTAGGCTTGTAGACAAATTGTAGACTAATGTTTAGGATCTAACTGTTAACTATGAGGTGTGGACTGATGGTTGAGCTGCTGGTTCTGCATAAAGTGCTAAGCAGGAAATACAATGGTCTTGTTTCTGGATGGGATATAGAATGCCAGGCTGCATTCCAAAAATTGTAGTACCCATAGTGGCAGAAAGGAGTCACTGTTGAGCTGATTACCCATACAATGAGAGTGTGTAGTAAGCTTGGAATGGAAAAATCCTTGAGGATCTGTCTGGGCTTGATCCATTAATCAAGAGAGACAATCCATAAACATCTGCAGAATGCATGTTCTGTGAGTTTTCTACAGAACATATTGAAAAAACCTATTTGAAAAATTGTGTTTTAAGACTGCCTGATATACAGGCCAAATTGTATGCTGTCTAAAAAACAGAGAAGTGGTCTGTAAATACTGATGGTATGCAAATCTTCAGTATGGATATGGATGTTCTTCTGACACAATTCTCTCTTCCTATCCTATTTACCCATACTTGCTCAAATCTAATGCATCATCAAATCTAATATGCACCCTATACTTATAATCAAAATACCACATTCACTCAAATTAACTTTTGAATCTAATGTGCACCCTGATTTTGGATACTAAATTCAGCTGAAAAAGGTAGTGTTAGATTTGAGTAAATACAGTGTATTGTTTTTGTATGCCCTTACCTGGTATCTTGGAGGCTTGTTGTAGGCATTCTTCACAGTAAAATCTGAATTTTGAGTACCTGACTCGAAACGAACTTTCTGAAACATACAAAAGCAAAACATTTCACCAAACGGAAGAAATTTTTTTAAATTAAAACTTAAGAAACCAAACATTACATTTGTCCAGAAATAGCCTGGAAGTAATGGCTAGGACATGCAAAGGATTCTGTCAATCATTTAAACAGAAAGCTACCACATTTCAAACTTGAGTTCCAAATGACATTGCTCCCTTTTAGACTGCAGGTCTCTGTGCTTCTGAGAAACCACATTTTGATTATGCACATTGCCATGCACATTGTGAGTTAGGGCTCAGCATGTTGGGGAAATGGGACTGAATTCTGGTGCTCAGGGGAGTTCTTTGGGTCATCTAATGCATACATTCCACCATGTGGAATCAGCGTTAACAGCAAAAGGCTATCGCTTGGCTTTCAGATGAACTATTGCTCTTGTACCCCAACTTTGATTACTGTACAAGGAACACAGTTTATGAAATTGTCACTCAACTAAGTACCAGAACAATATTCTAAATCATATCTGATAATCATTTTAAAAAATGGAGCACCAACTTGAGGTTTTGCATACTATTTGATCTCACCTTGCTGCACTGCTTCTGGCTCAGTAGAATGGGGACAAAAATATAGGGTGGTTGTTTATATAAAAGGTAGTACTTTCTAGGCTGTATTCTATCTTTGAGATGCCTACCATTGCTTCAAAGGCATGCTGCAGAAAGATGTTCTCTTTTGTATGTTTTCTTATTGCTAGCATAATTTATGTTCAGTTTTGAGTTGGTCATTTAACACTCACACACAATCTGCACCAGGGAATTTCAACCCTTTTCATCTCATGGCAAACTAACAAAGCACTGAAATTGTAAAGGCACATCAAAAAAAAGCAGGCCTCCGTCAGTCTTGATAGACTATGGTATCGTGCTCAGCGCTGCATATACTGCATGCGAAGCACAGAAGCCTGGGTTGGATTGTTATGGAGGATAGGCTGTTACCCAAGCAGCAAATCCCCCCTCTCCACACCACTGAATTAGTCCAATGGAAAGGCAGAGCCAATACGATTGGATCCAGCTGGCGTTGCAGAGCTGGGCTAAGGACAGGAGCTCACCCTGCCTTGTGGGGCCGATAGTTAACCTGTCTTGTGGTTAACAGGCACAGCGTCTTAACCGCTTGCGCCACCCACATCATGAGTTGTTTATACCATTGACAAGGCACACCAGGCTGTTCAAATCCCCTACTTTTTCTACTAATCAATGACTTTTCCCAAACTCCTGTAGCACACCTGAAGACTATCCACAGCTCACCAGTGTGCCATGGCACACTAGTTGAAAATCACTGGTCTACACTCTATAGGAAAGAGCTCCAAACTTTCAACATTAGGGCTCCTGAACCTTTAACAATTGTATAGAGAAGGGAGTTTCAGCAGGTGCTGCTTGTGATCTGTGAGGTCTTTGAGCCCTGAAGTTGAAAGTTTGGGAACTCCTGCTCTATAGCCATTAGTTTCTTCCTAAGGCATTTATTTGTGAAAAGCAAAAATGATGAAGAGTGATTTACCCGTGGCTTGGAATTCAGCATACCCATCTCAAGATCGTTCTCACAGTTTTTGGCCTTGGATTTGCAGAGTTTTATGAGGCACATTTTAATTCTCATTATGAGATAATAAAACGACTTAGGGCTTGGCACTAGATTGAAAGGAGCAGGTAGTGTCCTTCCCTCATCAAAATAGGAAAGCCAAAGCTTTGCACGGGCAAACTTCCACTCCACATCTGCATCCTCCTGTAAAAGAAACAAAGGAGCAATATTTGTGTAAAAGGACCAGACTCTGGGTGGGGAGGTGAGACGTTTAACCCCCTATCTCAAAGCCAGACTTTTAAAGGTCACACAGTACAAATCTACGAACGTCTAGTCAGAAGTAAGCCTCACTGAATTCAATGGGATTTACATCTAGATAAGTATGGATATAATTGCAGCTATATATTTTACTTTTAATTCATAGCTAAAAGAATGTTCCAGCCTAAAGTTATGTATCAGTATTTAGCTAGTATTTCCTCTTGAAGTAAATAAGAATTTTTACTTGAATTCAATTAATGAAAGAATTCAATAAATTCAATGAATTCAGTTAATCAAAGAACAATCAGCTTCCTAGATGACTTGCTCTCTGATCAATGAAAAATGCTCACATAGCATTTTAAGGCTATTTATCCCTTCTGAGGATACAAGAAGAAGATATTATATTTCTTGAAAAGCCATTATTATTATAGGTTTAAGCAGTCACCACATGCTTGCAAAGAAGAAAATTTTTCAATCTTGATATTTTGCTGCACTAATATTATTGTTCAAAGCCAAGGCATAACTTTTGCTTAATGATCTGAGACGAATCTGTTTTCTTCCTATTTTTACCTTTGGACCTCAGAATAATTATTGTTTGCTGAGTGAAAACCAAAAAGGTATTCACTTTGTAATAGAAACTGCTTTCTTGTGTCTGCAATACAATACCAAGCATAATATTTTACAAGGCACAAGTAGGATTAGGGCACGATCCTTAGTGCATTTGGTTTACCCTATCTCTCACTGGGCTGACCTAACTGCAAGATGGGCCACCCTAGTTACTCTGGAAAAGGCTTAGGGCAGCCTAAGGCAACATAGGCTGCCCCAAGACAGGTGGACCTGAGCTGCCCTAGCAGGAGCAACCTAGGCAGTTCAGGAGAGACATGTTGAGGGTATGTTTAGCATTGCCTAGGGCAGAGCAGTTGCTCTGTATCCAGAGCCTGTTTCCAGGGCAGAAATGCCCTCTTCCAGCTCCTTATAGTTATACCAACTCAGGAGCAGGTATAGCAATGAGTAGACCCATAGGGGTCCATGATAAGGCAGAGTAAGAATGGCAGTGTTGACCAAAAATCTGAGCTCTTGGTCAGCCTAGCTGCAACCCCTGCCTCTCAATTTCAGGATTTGGCAGAACTATGGCAGCCCACTAACCTAGGGATACAGCAAGCCACTCCAAGAAGCCCCTTGTATTCACTGTAGACCGTATCACTGTATTCAGCAGAATCCAGGTGTCACTGACTTGGTGCCTACTTAGCATGCCCTGGAGCAGCTAGGGTAGCCCAGGCTTCCTGACTCTCTGGATCCAGCATAACCTTCTGCTCTGGATTCAGAATAGTTGGGGCGGCCCAGGTGGGCGCTCCTCACTGCCCTAACTCTGGATTGTGTCCTTATTTATGATACTGGCATTAGTAGAATAAGGATAGGCCTGTTGCCTGTATAACTTGAGGCTCACCAAAACTGCAATGACTGGTGGTTAAAGAAAGCACAGTTCATACAAAAGTAAAATTTAAAAAAAATCTGCAATAACCTAATCTGCATTTACACCCCAAACAGAGATAATGAAAATGGTGGATATGTATTTTGTCCATCCAGAGATCTTGTCAAATATAGGGAAAAATTAGGAAGACTTTTATTTCCATAAAATATATCTATAAACTAAAGCAGGACATATTTGGTAATATCTGGTAACATATTTGTTTCTCTTACCTCAATTTCCTGATAGGAATTGTTGATCATGGCTATTAACATGTTGAGGAGCACCACTACCATAGTGACATTATAAACTCCATAGAGCACATAACCAATGTTCTCAATAAACTTGTGATCATATTTCAGCACCACAGATATCACCTCAGACAAGCCAAATATGGACCAGAATAATGTTTTAAAACTTTCTTCTACCCTAAAGACAAAAAGAACAGACTTATTTTGTCATCCTTGAATTAGCAAGCCATATAAAATATACTCATAATAAAACAGTGTTTAACATTAACATTGTTTAACATTGTTTAACATTCTTTCTGTGTAATCATAGGAACTACTTTCAAGGTACTGCTAAGCTGTTTTGTTTTTTTTTTGTTCCTTAACAGGAACTACTCTCAAGGTACAGCTGGTGTTTTTAACTAGTGGTATGGATAACACCAGTGGTATTTGAAGTGTTATCCAACAATCCTTGCAGGATCCTTGGACATTCTCAGCAAGTCCAAAAACGTGACACAACAAACATGGTAGGTTGTTCAACTTGGCAGGCAGAGCTCCAAATCATGTGTTCAAAAAGCCCTTCTGTCCACTCTGAGCCTCTTACTGCTGTTTGTCCCATTTCATCTGGCCTCCCCCATAATGTCACTGCTAGTTAATTCCAGTGGCACTTCAAATAACTGGACCAAGTGATAATACAGAAGACAAACATTAAACACTGCGCTAAGCGATATTCCCTGAACTGATATATTGCATCCCAAAAAGACTGAAAAAACCATAGCACACATGATTTTTAGATTGTGAATCATTTGAGGATAGGGTACCATTATTTATTTTATTGCATAAATTGTTTTGTGTACTACTATTCTCCCGTTGAGAGCAGTATACAAGTATTTATTATCGTCATCATCAAAAATATTTTTTATTCTTTTGTTCAGAGGCAGTACGTGCCACCATGCCACCCAAAGAAGAACTAAAACCAATGGGTACACACAAAGGAGATTCCAGTTGGATATCAGGAAAAATTCCTGATATTGAGGGCGGTTTGCCAAGATTGCCAAGTGGACTTGGTGGACTCTCCCTCCACTGGGGATCTTCAAGCAGAGGCTTGATGAGCACCTTTTGGAGATGCTCTAGGAGAATTTCCTGCTACAGGCAGGAAGTTGGACTAGATGACCTACAAGCAATGGTGGGCTCCAGCAGGTTCGCACCTACTCTATAGAACCGGTTGTTAATGAGAGACAGGACCAGTGGTGGGCAGCAGCAGGTTCGCACCTACGCTATAGAACCGGTTCTTAACAAGAGATAGTACATATAAAGTTTAAAAATAGCCATTTAAAAGTGGCTGCCAGATGGACAGAGAACCGGTTCTTAATTTCTTTGAAGCCCATCACTGGACAGGACATATAAAGTTTAAAAATAGCCATTTAAAAAAGTGAGTGCCAGATGGGCATAGAACTGGTTGTTAATTTCTTTGAATCCCATCACTGCCTACTAGGTCCCTTCCAACTCTTGGATTCTATGATTTCAAATTTCCTCACATGTCACCTCTGTTTAAAACACTTGCAGGGATGCACTACCCTATGGGTCACAGGGTGGAAAGGCAGGCATGATGAGTCCCATGCCCCCTGTATTTATGACAACCATGCAGTCTTCCTTTTCTGCACCAATTCAGTTTGAAATGAAAGTGAGAGATGTGTGCTGGGATATCAGAGCTCCAAATTACCTCTCCCTGTCTATTTGATGTATCATAATTACCAAGAAGGTGGGGAGAAGTTATCTGGGATGAAGAAAGAGAGTTGGTTCTGCCACAGTCTACACTCAACCTGCTCTTACTGAGCGAGAACTAGATTATAGTCTTTAAAGAAGTGGAAGGCTGGAGACAGGCTAGATGCACCCTGTATGATATCATTCCATGAGATTGTTTCAGGCCACTTTACTCATGTTACTCCTATGAACAAGCTCTTCAATGAGATATAGCCAGTATTTTTCAATCAACTGCAATTTCCAGTAATATAACATTTATAATTGAAATTTTGCCCTTGGAAATGGTCCTTTAAATCACTTATCCATCTAATAAAAAGCCATAAAACCACAATCCTTGATCTTGGCAGAATCTCCCCGTTAACCTCTTATTTTAATTTGGAAGAATTCCATTCATTTCTTGGATAATATTTTTTAAAGTCACCCAACAACATTTATAAAATGCATCAAGCATGGTGCTTTCCCTGCAACTTAAGCTTTAGCCTCAGTTTTGGAGTGCTGCCATTGGCTACAATCCTCGAGACACTAACATGGGAACAATTCTCATCGATTTGTACAAGAGATATTTCTGAGTAGACATGCATCTCCTTGAAACACTAATCACTATATATACATTGGGTCTCTAACTGGACTACTACTGGTCCTTGGTATCTGTGAAGGTTCAGTTCCAGCCTCCATCCCATGGATACCAAGATCTGTAGATACTCGGTCCATTTTAGACAGTGTTTTAAACAGAGAAAAAAGTCAGAAAATAGACTTTTCAATCTTAGAACTGTCAGGTCTATAGGGCACTCAGTGGTGCTTCAGAAGTCCACCTGTACTTTGTGGGCCTCCTCCCTCAGTTCTGGCTTGCCCAAATGTGACCCAGATGTGACTTTTAGAAACACTTTTCAAAATGGATCCCATTATTCATGGATATTGGTATCCATTGTAGGGGTAATTATGTAAGGTTATGCTACCACCACATAGGTTCAGCATGTGATAACCAAAGTTTCTATTTTTTCATATAAATATTTTTAAAAGAATAACACTGAATATTGCAATCTGTGTTAGATTTTAGTGATCTGTGTATTTTTCTATACAATTTCCTCAATAGGAATAATTTCCTCTTTGAGGATTAAATAAGTACGTATTTATCCATTTTACAGGTTAAACAGGTATTTTCTGTTATACAGAATGGTAGACTCTTGAATGAAGGAAGTGAAGTGAATAATTCAAATCTATTTAGTGATTAAATTAAGAAACAAATCTGCTGGCTTTTTCTCTTGCTCTGGAATCGACACTATTTCCCTAAGTAAAGCATGATGCAATATTTCTATCTCCACAGGGAAATAGGATTTTTTTCATTTTTGTACATCATGCTGTTTCATACAAAAATGTATAACCATATAGTAAAATGTGATGGTAAAGCTATACTGTAATATGTAACAGGAAAATAAACTGCATGCTGATTTTGTTACAGGAAGCATTAAACTTATTTCCCACAAAATAGATTCATGCAAATTTCTTCTCTCTAATTTCTATCCTGATTAACAGCACAATCCTGTGCAGGATTGGACGGTCCTACGGACTACATTGTGATAGAAAAAGGCACTTCTCCTATCACAAAATAGCTTCTGCCAGTGGGCATAGTGCTCCATTGTGGCCCTGATGCTGGTTTCTATTGCATCTGCCTGGCGAAGTAAGGCATGGTGGGGAAGGTTGGAGAGGGGCTGAGAAAGGTGAAGAACTGGGTGTGAAAGGGGGAGGAAGGGAAGGTGGAGAGGCAGAGGGAGGCGGTGAATCTGACACCAAATCTGAGTCAGCAAGAGAAATGAAGGTAGATGCAAATGTGTCCTGCATCATGATCAGTGAAGTGAGTATAGCATATATCATTATGCTCCCTTTCAAGATCTGCTTTTTGACTTGATAAAAATCCCAAACATGTAAACAAAATTCATGTGTGCAATAGTGTCTATGAAAAAGTTACTCTTTAACATTCAATAGATATTTTGACATGAATTTTGAATTACCAATCAATGGTTTAAATTTACCCTGCTCTTAGGAGTCTCAAACTAAGCAGACATACAAATGCATTGTTGAAAAAATGTAATTATGCATCTTCATGAGTCAATATTATTTTTTGCCTTGTTTCCCATTCATTAAACTACTGAGGTAATTATTGTTACTGTTTCATGTGAAACAGCAGTCTGTTTGTTTAGCTATGCTTAAATGTTGGTGATTCCAGTGGAGCATGTTTAGATTTCCACTACAGTACATAGGAAATACCATTTCCAGTGTGGTTAGGATTGAGGGACTGACCTTGTGGGAATTCTATGTTCTTTTGGAGAATGCTGGAAACTTGAGAAATGGAGTTCCCAACACTCCCCACCTTTGTAACATAGTTCAATCCATTAAGACAAGAGGCCCAATCTTATCCAACACAGCAGCAGTATAGTTAACACCCAGTGTTGTACCCTGTGCCAGATACAAGCAGGCTGGAGCTCTTCTCAGAGGAGTAGGACATTTGTCATTGCTGACAAAACCACTGGTGGAGACTCCAAGAAGCCTCATGTCAGAGCCCAACACCAGCAGATGAAGATTTGGTGGAGAAGGCTTCTGCCTTCTGATTCCAACTTCTGTTGGAATTCTTTTTTTATCCTTCTTCTTCCTCCTTATTCTTTTTTTTAATTCTTTTCCAAACAACATTAAAAATGAGTCAGTTTTAAACACTGAGGTAATCCAACTCTGTTGAGTCACAAAACAGGAGGACTGTTTGCTAACACACACAGCAAAATTAGCCTTGTTGATAGTAATGAGATGTGAAAAAATTTCCCATGTTACTGATATGTTTTTGTGCTTCAAAGGCACATTTTTTTCCTATCCACATGATAAGCAAGGCCAACCTGATTCACACCCTCTTGAAAAAATGAAGGAAATGAATTCACATCCTCAAAAAAACCTTTAGTACAGTATACCCTTTTTACTCAAAACTAATGCTCACTTTTACAGCCAAATTAGATTCAATGGTGCATTAGATTCAAGCAAATACAGTATTTTGATTGTAAGTATAGGTCAGTATTAAGTTTGTTTACTATATTGTAAACAAAATGTAACATAAACCCATTGTTGTATGGATTTTATTACCTAGTGCCATTAGGTAAAAATCATAACATAAACCCATTGTCATTTTATTGTTGTCATACAACTCATTGTTATATGCAGTAAAATTAGATTATGCACCTGCTTTGCAGCTGCACATTACACTTGCCAGTGAACTGTTTTTAATCTTAAGATTTTTTAAAATTGGGGTGCGCATTAGGTTCAATGGTGTTTTAGATTCCAGTGAATATGGTACTTCAAAGGCAAAGCATTGTTGGCTATAGTCTCCTTGACTGGAAACTTTAAACTTCAGAAAGCATATGTTCCCTTTGTGTATATGGGAAAATGAAGTTTAGTATAAAGGAAACAAAATATATAATCCATTACAATCCACTAAAATAAATAAATTCATAAAAATAAATAAATTATAGTTCTGGTACAATCCTGTTGTGTTTGTGCTCTGGAGGAGCAAAGCTGAGTGTACCTCAGAACGGGGTGCAGAAGTCTCTTGAAGCTACTTCCAGGTTATGGAACTTCTGATTTGACCAGAAATCACTCCTAGACACTTCTGTGGGCCAGCAGAGTCTAGCCCAGCATGACCTAGAAAATGCCTTCAGAAGCTCACAAGTTCTCTTATCCATGGTTTCTGGTATCAGGAAAGGAATGCATCCTCCACGCATATTGGGAAAAACCTGTATGTTTAATCTCTCAGTGATAGGAAGTTCAGCATTCAGCATACATCCAAAATTAAAGTGCCTAAGGGTGCAATCTTAACCTAGACTGGCACAACTCACCAGCCTTCCAGTTCCTGTGATGATATAGGGAGGCAACTGCATGTCTGTGCACTGGCCTAACCCTCCCCAAGGAGTGGCTCAAAATTGTTTCACGGCACTTTTGTGACACCCCCAGGTTGGCACAGGACTTATGCTGGGGCTTAGGCTGGGCTAATTGAAGGTTAGGATTGCAGCCTAAATCAGCTTTATGAAGAACTGAAGCAGTACGGAAAAATGACAGTTGCAAGCTCAAATCCTCTCTCTCATCCACCTTCTTTATAGCAGAGTCTTTAATTATAGGATTAGGTGCATTTCCCACTCACAACATCTGTCAAAAGCTGTGAAGAAGTCATGTACACAAGGGAGAAGAGTTAAAGGCCCACAGGCAGTTGAAATGTGCTTCCAAGTGTTTGACTGAAAGTACAAAAATGTTCTTCTCTACTCATGTATACAATTGCAAATGTATGCAAACTCCTATGGCAGTTAGATCCTCTTCTCAGTATTCAGATAACAGATGTAGATGCTCCCAAATCAAGCCCAAATAACTTCTCATTGTGGGGTGCTTTTCAGCTATTTTTTCAAGATTGGGTAAAAAAAAGGAATCCTGCTGATTTTTGGGGGGTGGGGTGGAAAAAATAAGATTTATGTAACAGTAAATGTGCTAGTAACATTAGACTGGTACAGGTGGGAGAGTGATTCCTCAACGTTCGCTATATCAAATCTTTTGGATGAAAGCTAAGACATGAGACTCTGGCATATGTCTTAAAATGTCAATTGGTGGTGGTTGTTGGTAGGTTAATATAACCAAGAACACATTTGTAACATAGACAGCGTAGAAAATGTACCTTACTCTGAGAAGGGACACATTTGTAGCATTAGATTGTAATAGATCCTACGGATGCACTCTGCACTTCTGGGATCCCCATAGCACCCTGCTTGTCCAAAGTATGCATTGGGTACTACTGTTGCCATTAATACTGTAGGTTTAGGAATTTAAGTCAGGGAGAACCTGAGAAACACCTCTCCCTCCTTACAGTGGAGGTTTACAACTAAAGTTGCAATCCTAATCTCCAGTTAGGCTGGCATAAATCCTGTGCTGACATGGGTGTGTTACAAACTGCTGTAAGGCACATCTGCCACACTCCTGGGAGTGATAGGCCACTGCAAAGCATATTTCAATAGAACATATACAGTAGTAGCCTGGGAATAAAGCTTGATGAGCTATCCATTATATTGTATATACTCACGTTGTAAATGCTGGGTTATATTTTGCACCAAGGTAGTAGGAGTAAAGGTTGAACATCCCAATCATGAAGGCAAGAAACACCATGATGAAAATGACCATGAATTTGAAGATGTCTTTCACTGTCCTTCCCAAAGAAATCTGGAGAGGACCAAAGCTTTCATTGGCTGGGAGAATGTATGCAATGCGGGAGAAGCTGAGTACCACAGCAATTGCATATAGTCCTTCTGATATGATCTGAGGATCTGAGGGAAGCCATTTGCTCCTGGCTAAAATGAAACACAAAATGGGAGATACATCATTGATGTGACATAAGAATTATGAAAAAAATGAAATCCAATGAAAGATTTGAACATTGAAGAGGAACAGCTCAAAAGTATTTTTGCAACAGAAGGATTCTCTAGAACAGGGATCTCCAAACCCAACTTGGGGGCCAAATGTGGCCCGCAGCAGGCCTCTATTTGGCTAGCCTCTGGACACCTGCAAGGTTCTAGTCCACTTGACCAAACACTACTTGAGCTGTGCTCTGTTTAGGGCTGAAGGGTATTCTGACGGTCAAAAAAATCACTTCCTAGTTTGTGACCACACAAAAAATAACTTCTTGTGTGACCTCTAAAAATAAAAAACTTGGGTAAGAATGGCAACTGGTCAGTAAGTAGGCAGATTAAATCTGGGGAGCCAGACTTGGTCTGATCTGGGATAACTGCCAAAAGTATGTAGAGAACTGGGCACTATAGGATTCCATCCAGAATAAAAGAGTTCTACAAGCTGCTTCACAGGGTTGTTGTGAAAACAAAAGAATAAAAGCTATATAAGCCATCTTGGGCATTTGTTTTGGCATGGGAAAGCCGTGTTATAAATTCCTTTAAGTAAGTAAGTATGTAAGTAGTTTCAACACCTCATGCTCATGTAATTGTTGGCAGATTCTAGGCTCAAGAGCTCTCCTAAACAAGCCTATACCTAGAACACCATAGGAGGCATTGCTGGCTTTCAGAGTATCCAATGTGGCAAATGAAATGTGTGTCGACTGTCTAATGTGTCAGATGTGTTGGCTGTTAGATATGACAATTGAAACAATCTGCAGGGGCCCAACGGGATCAGCCAGAAACAGAGGGGGAGTTGGGGGGGCGGAGATGTTTGGCCACTTCTCCACCATTTGAAAATACCTTGGTTTGCATAATGTGTAAATTATGGTAAGCAAGTGAGATCACCAGAAATCAGCAGAGTGCTAATAACAACATTGCTCCACAAGGGGGAGCTCCTTGCCCTACGGTATGTGAAAATTGTTTTCTGAAAATAGAAAGTTGAGACTGTCAAGCAGCAGCAAAATAAAGAAAACTAATCATTAAAAGAAAAATAAGCTACTCAGAATGTGAGCAATTTATCATAACACTTAGGACATCATTTAGGTAACATATTTATAACATTATTTATATTATGTTAAATAAACATCATTTATATGTGTGCAACTTTTAAATCAGTTTTGCTCTTTTAATTTTTAAAGTTCACTCTGGATTATAATTTTCCCACTTTCCTGTTCAGCCTTTTTCGACAGGGGAGGGTGCAGATTACTGTAAATGCAATACAATCCTAAGGATTGGTGCAATTGATACAAATGAATTATAAATCTATGATTACACTTTTGGTTACCCATTTCTTAAATTCTTCCTGTCATAAGAATATAAGAAGTGCCGTCACTGGATCAGGTCAAAGGCCCATCTAGTCCAGCTCCCTGTATCACATAGTGGCCGACCAGATGCTTCAGGGAGCACATATGACACTGCATCCAGGTCCCGTCCCGTCCCCGGTCCCCCGTCCCCCCGCATCTGGCATTTTAAGGTTGTCCACCTCTACCTACACACATCCCTCATGGCTTGTAACCTGTGGTGGTCCTTTCCTATAGGAATTTGTCCAAACCCATCTCAAAGGCATTGAGGCTAGATGCCATCACCACATCCTGTGACAGGGAGTTCCATAGACCAACCACATGCTGGGTAAAGAAATATTTTCTTTTGTCTGTCCTAACCCTTCCAACATTCAACTTTAGTGTCCTCTAGTCCTAAGTTCTAGTGTTATGTGAATGGGAAAAGAGCATCCACTCCATGAAAATGTCTGAGGCTGCAGACACCCTTTCCTGGGAGTAAGTACACCCTTTCCTGGGAGTAAGTACTACTGAACACAATGGAATTTACTTCTGAGTAGACATGCTTTGGGTTGCACTGTAAGACACTTCCAAACAAGCCAGGAATGTACTAGGGAAGCAGCCAGGTGGTTTCAATCAGATTTCTATGCACAAGCATATTAAAGTTTGTGCTTCTTAAACTATTCTTTTCACATTATAAATCATGATTATGTAGGAAAAGAACACATGTCAGTAGAGCACACATATGAGTGGACAGATGGGTGGGAGGAAGGAGCAAATGTGTGTGTCCACATGTGCACATGAGCCTGGCCCCACCCACAAAATAATTCTGTGCCTGGTCATATCCCATTGTGTTCAATGAGACTTTCAAAGCCTTATGCCAGATTCCAAGATAGTGGATCCCTCCTTCTCTGACCCCACAACAGTGGTGGGCTTCAGGTGGTTCTCACAGGTTCTATAGAACCCATTGCTAATGAGCACCTGGTTCTGAGAACCGTTACTAATGGGACATATAACCTGTTGTTAATTTAGGTTACCATTTTCCCCGATAATAAGATACTGTCTTTTTTGTCAAAAAAATACCATTTGTCTTATTTTTGGGGTAGGCCTTATATTAATTAACATTGACAGCAAAATGTAGGACAATGAAGCAAAAATGTAAGACACCCAGACAGGAGGTTCAAAATCGAGACAAATCCAGTCCTATGTTCACCCTGGGCACAGAAGTAAGTCCCATCCATCACCACCATACTCAAAGGGCTTACTTCCAGGAAAGTCTGGCTGAAAGATCCCTATTCTGTGTCTGCCCAGAAGGGTTGGGTTTTGAGGCTGCTATCCTGTCCACACTTGCCTGGGAGTAAGTCCCACTGACTATAATGGGGCTTACTTCTGAGTAGCAATTCAATGATCATGCTCTGAGACTGCTCTCCTAACCACACTTTCCTGAGAGTAAGTCCCACTGACTATAATGGGGCTTATTTCTGAGTAGCAATTCAATGATCATGCTCTGAGACTGCTATCCTAACCACACTTTCCTGGGAGTAAGTCCCATTGACTATAACGAGGCTTACTTCTGAGTAGCAGTAGTACCAGGCTACAAAAGAGGACATACCCTGGAAAAAAGGAAATATTGTCACCCAGTACCCTAAGCCAAAGCCAAGGGAAGGGAGAGGGGTCTCCAGAGAACAACATGTACTGGAAAAAAGAGGACACCCTGTTCCCTAAGGGAAGGCAAAGCCAAGGGAAGGGGGTACTCCAGAGGACATGTCCTGGAAAAAGATGACATACTGTTCCCTAAGGAAAGCCAAAGTCAAGTGAAGGGAGGGGAGAACTCCAGAGGACATGTCCTGGAAAAAAAGGACATATGTTAACCCTGTGCCAAAGACAAGGGAAAGAGGGCTCCTCCTGGTGAGGGGGTGAAGCCCCCCAAGCTGGGGGAGTAAAGAAGATTCTCTCCAGTGCAGCTGCCAGGGGCCACAGAGGCAGGAGAGATGTACCTCCTTAGGGTGAGACCAAGCCAGCAAAAAACCAGCAGACATCTTGGGCTTCCAGCAGCAGCAGCATCCTGTCCACACTTGCCTTGGACTAGGTCCCACTGACTATAATGGGGCTTACTTCTGAATAGACCCACATAGGCTTTGATGGGCTTTGATGCTGCTATGCGGAAGTGGGATTTTAGTAGGTCTTATTTTCAGGGTAGGTCTTACTTTAGACCTCAGGGCAAAAGTCCAGGTGGGTCTTATTTTCTGATTAGGTCTTATTATAGGGGAAACATGGTATTAAGACTTAGAACCTGTTGTTAATTTATTTGAATCCCACCACTTCCCCACAACCCAAGGTTGCAACTCCCTAAGGGGGAACAGACCCCAACTTTGAGTACCACTGCTACAATCTAATAAATAAAAAATTGTACTGAATAACATTGTCAAAGAAATACTTGAAAAATGCATGACAAAATATATATTTCTTTGGTGATGACATCTAGGATTTAATGGGAAAATGCCAAACAGAAATAAAAGGAAACCATGTAAAATTCTGATTGAATGGAGACAGAGCAATCTATCTCTAGCAGAGAGCAAGGAAGAACAGCATCCTTTTGTCTTACAAGCACCACTACCAATGCTTTGCAGCACAGAGTGTCATCAGGGATCCCAAATAGATGTTTCTTATCATTTTGTTTCAGTTCATCTTTTCCTTATCAAATAAATTCACACTATTGGAAAGAAATTCATGTGGCGCAATTGGGATTTTAACTACAGATTTTTATTCCAGTCAATGAGGGACTGCATATATGATGGTTTATTTTTTGGTTTCCATCATCCCCAGAAGTGTCACTTGCTAAAGTCATTTAATATTAGGCTACAATACTCTTTTTCCGTCTTACCTAAGAAAAGAAGAGCAGATTATTTTATCTATAGACTACCTTTTGTACTGCTAACCTTATCACCAGACAAGGGAACTGACTCCTCATCTTTGTTTGGTCAGGGTCATTCTGTCATCATACAACTGGATTGAGTTTGATCTCTACAAAAGTTTAGTATTTCAGTTCTGAGCAGACTCGGCCTTACTGTGGTTTGTTAGACATTAATGAAACTCAGTAGTTTTGATACATTTGAGATGATTGATGTGCAGGAGATATAGAACACTTTAAATTGCAGGAAAATAAATTTGCCACTTTTTTTCTCCAAAGGGGAAAAAATTAGCCTGAAGAGCAAACAGAATTCATAGAATCATAGAATCATTAAGGAAGAAAAAGTCCTTACCATATGTAAAGTAGGCAATGTGAGCAGGAAGGCTGGCATTATTGAGGTCATCACCTTGGACATTCTGGTCCACATAATGTTGTGCTTCTGATGCTTTTAGAAAAGCCATGAATCTGGCAGTGAAAGAAGCCACAAAGATGGAGAGCATTCCAAAATCCAAGAGGTTCCAAAGATGCATGACATATTCACGGGGACCCTCCTCCCAGATTTCTTTACATTCAGACCATATCATTCCTAGGGGGACACACAACATCATACATCATCAATGACATTTTCACATTGGTGTTCCTTGAAACATTTCAATCATATTTGTTCCCCAAACACTAAATACTGCAGTATACACTTGCAGTAGTCTCATCGTCATTTTTGTTTGTCTTCTCAAATGAATAAACCTTCAACCCCCACTGAAATGTGGACAGTCAAACTCTAGCAGCTCAGAGGAACAAGTTGTTTGCCCCAGAGAACAGCTCCTGCCATGGATGCTGTTAAGTAACTCTTCCAATGTACCTGAACATCCAGCCCGGATAATTGGACCATTATTGAAGTTTCAATCAAATTCATGGGGCATAGGCACCAATCCTATCTAATTTTCTACTGCCAATGCAACTACACTGGAATAAACATTCCATTACCTTGAGGAGGACTCCATGACCACCTCCCCATCATAGGATGATGTGTATGCCCTATTGCATCAGTGCTGGAAAGTTAGATAGAACTGGGCACTCACTTCTGAGTAGTCATGCATAAGACTGCACCATGAATAAGTTAATGGACTACTTTTTAAAGTGTTTAAACTGGAAAGTTTAAAAATGTTAATGAAACTAAACTGAAACCCAAATATGTAGTGGTACAGCTACTGCTTAGCCTAGAGGTTCTCAAATATTTCAGAACTGAAACTCCCACCATTAGTCTTTCTGGGGAGGATAAGGCAGTGTCGCAATCCCCAGAATCACATCTCTATAAGAGAGCAAAGGGTTTTTCTTAACTCACATGGGGCTGCTGCAAGGTCAGGAGATATGGATAGCACTGTGTACTTGGAGCTCCACAGACTTTGGAGCTTCACAGTAAAATATTACAGTAAAATGTCAGTGTTACATCCAGAAGATAAGGACTGCTGAAACAGATTGTGGGAAGGTCTGCTTTGAAAACAGAAGCAAACTCAGAATATCTGCAGTGGAATGAAAAAAAATGTCTAGATTCATATCATTCACCTGTTATATACCTGCAGCTTATAAAAAGCACCCCTTTCTCAAAATACTCATGCCCTTGAAGGCATTTTTACTAACCATTTCAAAGATAAATAATTTATGCTGTCATTCATGAATTTTTTATAGCTTGTCACTTATTCAGTTTTTCAAATGTAATGTCATATATAACTTATGATTAATACATTTTCATTTGTATATAATTCTTGATTTATATTGAAAACAAGCAGTCAGTCCCATCCATTCAGCATTCCCTTTGACTGCCCCAAGGAAGTAATTGATTAAGCAAACTCTACTTACCTAGAACCCATTTCATGATTAGCATTTCGGTCCATGAGAATTGTGTTGTTTTTACTCTGAATATTTGTTTGGGGTGATCCATGGCAGTTTCATTGGGAAGAAGCTTTACTCCTTCAAATCGGTCTGAGGCATTCACTACTAACAGTCCAAGGAAAATTGTAAAAGAAACTGCGTGTGCCACAAACTTCATGAAGGGGCTCCGGAGTGTCTGTCCCAACTGAAAGCCAAACATATAAAGATAGAAAGAGGCACATACAACATAAAGGCTACGGTATATTGTTTTGTACTCCTCTAATTCCCAGAGGACCTTCAGTATGGGAAAATCAAGACTTTTTTAGTTTATGAATAACTGAGACAATTGTAACACCTAAATACACAGTATTACTACAACAGAAGTCCATTTGATTTAACAGATATTAATTTCAAGAAAGTGTTTGGTTCACAAATTGCAATTTAACCATGTTAACCTGGGAATGACTACATAAGGATCAAAATATCTTTCCTAATATTCCTAGGTTGATAATGCAACAGATAGTATTAAAAGTTTAAAGGATTTAAGTCATTTATAATAAACTGGCTGAAGTTTGATAAGGAAAAGGGTTTTTTTAAAAAAAATCTTTGGCATCAATTCTGTTCACAATGAAAAGACAAAAGAAACAAATCATACCTCAAAACATAGGCCACATCAGTCATTTGTCAGTGTCTTATTATCAAGTTGAAAAAGGCAATTCAGGGGTTTTTAAAAATTAATTTTATCAAAAAAGAAAAGAGAAAACAAAGTACTAAAAAGAAAAGAGAAGAATAAAATAAAATAAATCAGAAAACCTAAAAAAAAAGCTAAATAAACTTAGGCTGCAATCCTAACGATACTTTCCTGGGAGTAAGATCCACTGAACACAATGGGGCTTACTTTTGAGTAGACATGGTTAGGAATGTGCTCTAAACTAAAGTTGTATGGCAAACACAGAACACTAAATTTACATTTCTTTACTTGTACCAATTCCTACAACCATAGTTGGTTCAGAACAGAAATGTCAACCATGATGCTTCCGTTTTACTTTCCTTCTGCAGGTGCACAAGGTGTGGATGCTATTGTGTGGCATGATTTTCCTGTGGATGCTATCGTGTGGCATGATGGCAATACAATCACTATTTCTGAAACTGATTGAGTCAAACTCTATCAGAAGATCCAATAAACTATATGGTATTTTAACTCTGAGTTGGTATCAGTCTTTTAGATTAGAGATGTAGCTTCTTAGTTCTGAAACACTGTTGCTACCGTATATTTCATTTCTTGATACAGATTTAATTTGTGTGAGCTCTAATTTGCAGAAATAGCACATTTTTTGATGAATCCATAAAACAAAGTCCTAGACTTTTGCTGCAATCCTAAAGACACTTTCCTGGGAGTAAGATCCATTGAGCACAATGGGGCTTACTTCTGAGTAGACATGGTTAGGATTGTGCCCAGAGTTACACAATAAAAGTAACACAACCAATGCTATTGCAATCATCAACTACTGCCTGCGCAAATGAATTCATATTAATATGGCTTTCCTTTCCCACTGATGTCAAAGATTCCATATTCAATCAGTGTTGCATCAATATTTTATTTTTACTGTAGCTGATGAAAACTATGGAAATTGTCCTTGGAGTGATATCTTTCACATCTTCATAAAATATCATTTAAACCTAGATAAATAATGCAGATCTTGATTGCCCCTGAATCACCTTTAAAAAGCAAACTTGGAGAATTGAATGTCCTCTTTCTCCCCAGATGGTGTTTTCTAAGCCCTTCATGAGGTCATGAGAGCTGACCAAACTGACTTGGTTCTACTGACTTGATTCTAAAGTGCCTGCTTTATCATACATATGTGACTTGTACAACAACTATCATGCCAAATGTTGAAGACAATAGAAGAGGTAACAGAAGGGAGGCTATAAGGCTCAAAAATTAACTTGGATAGATTGAGACAATAGTAATGCTGAGGTCTAAGGGTTCCTGTGTTAAAGGGTATTTGATTATACAACAGAGATGGTTTAAAAGCTGCTTCACAATTTCAGGCCAAAGCTTAAGTGCAGTAGCATGGGAATGTGGAAATCTTCTGTCTTTCTGAAGGCAGATCTCAATATGAAACATATTTTGTACCTCAACCCTGTCTTCTTTCAAGTCAATCATCATTCCTGTCAAGAATCTGAAGGTAAGCTTTGAGAAAAAGCATACTGAACACTAGCTAGGTTTATTTATTGACCGAAACAGTAGCTTTTTGCAAGCACTTAAAAATAGCTTAAGCCTTGCCTCATCTACTGTAGTCTAAAGCTTGTGGACTTCCCAGAAGATTGACATTCTTATAGACTGTTTTCAGACTAGGTGTTTCTCCCAGCTGGCCTATAATTCATGGTACTTGGTGGAGTCATATAGTTTTCACATATCTGAGAGACACAAGAAAATATGCTTCCAAGGCTAATGGTGAGTTGCCTGTCTGTGGCCCATTCAGATTACATCAAAACCTCTATGCTGTTTTTTGTTCTAGATAGCCTAGATCAGTGATTTTCATCCAATGTGCCATGTGCCATGAGAGTTTGGCAAATTTATTTACTTATTGAACAAAGATAATTATTAATCGGTTTTTTAAAGAACTGAACCCCCCAGAATTGACATGGTGTGCCTTGTCAATTGTCCCAAAATGGAAAGTGTGCCGTGGCAATTTTAGCACATGATCAATGTGCCATGAGATGAAAATGGTTGAACATCACTGTACTAGACATAGAAAGACAAGACCAATTCTTCTTCAATTTGAAATGCTCACTTTCCTCAAAATGATGAAAAAGATATTTGCATTTGACCAAGGGTTGGCATCAAAAGTTGCCTGGTCAATTACTCATTGAAGGACCATGGACATCAGTGGACCCACTCGGCCAGCCTGAACCTTGAACACTCAATACTGGTGGCAATGATAGTACCCCATTCATTATAATGAGCATCATGAGAGGTCCAGTGTAGGGTCTCCAGCAGCAGCTTGTTGCCAACACTGTTTTGACCATTCAGCTATATTCAGCACTACTTCCATGAACATATGAAGCTAAAATTGAAGCTAGAACTATCTATAATTGTTGTCTTTGAAAGGAAGTGGCTCTCCAAAGAGTCTTTTTCTTCCTAAGATACTTTTTATTGAAGACATTAGAAGTTGAAAGACTGAGAACTACCACAGAAGTTATGGCACAGCAGATTTCTTCAAGTGTTCCCAGTGAACACCTATAGATCATTTGAGGCTATTTGTATTCACACTTCATAGCTACTAACTATGAAAAAAACTGGCATAATGTCGCCTTCAACCAGCATTATCATTTTCTGCCCCTTTCACCTGTCTCTAAAATTATTATTCCTTTTTGTTTCTAGCACTTTTGGGAACATATTTCAAAACAATTTTGCTCTTGCTCAGATATTTTCTTCCAACCCCCTGAGAACGTAATGAAAAATCCTCCAGATTTCCTTCTAACCCCTTGCACAGTCTGATAAGACACTGTTAATTTGTGCCTTCAGTTAGGACTCCTGTCTTTATACCAAGCCCAAGGAATGTATGTAAAGAATGATAAAACAAACATGCACCTTAACCAATCTGTACCTTGCTGCAGGGAGCTATCCAATACGCTATGGCAAGGAATGGAAGGCCTACGGAGACTCCAAAGACAGCCAGAAATTTCACAGCAATCGACTGCTGGCGTAAGCCTGAGAGATTTTCATACCACATGGTGAGCAACTGCTGCTGGCAGTTGGGGTGAGCAACAAACTGCAAGAGAAATAAAAAAAACAAACATTACCCAATGAGTAGAAGGGTTAAGAAACGTTAGCAGCCACATGACTCTTGACCAGAGTTCTCCATGGAAAGTGGAGGGTGATTTGTCTTTGGC
Organism: Cryptoblepharus egeriae; assembly: GCA_030015325.1. Classification (NCBI taxonomy): domain Eukaryota; kingdom Metazoa; phylum Chordata; class Lepidosauria; order Squamata; family Scincidae; genus Cryptoblepharus; species Cryptoblepharus egeriae. The sequence continues at coordinate 67,977,733 of JAREYC010000002.1, read as the reverse complement.
AACCACAAAGAAACGAAGGTTCAAATCAGTGAGTTTCAACCTGTGTGGTGTGGCACATTGGTGTCTGCAAATGATCTGAGGGTTTTCTGTGGGACTTAGGAAGGAAGTCATTTGTTAGTAGGGCCATGAGGAGATGGGAACCCCCTTCCTCAGCAGTGCTGGGTGACTTCTCAAGTGCCCCAAAAACTGATGGAGTGCCTTGACATTTTCAGTGCCTTGTCAGTGTGCCATGAAAAGAAAAATGTTGAAAATCACTGTGTTTGCAATAAACATAGAGGCCAAATCCTGTAAAAAGGATACTGCACATTGTCATAATCAAAACTGATAGATTGTTCAGGAATCATTATTCAGTTCTTATCAAAGAAAAAATAAATTGTCCAAACATCTTGGACATACTACCAAGGCAGATATTTTTCTTATATCCAACAGTGTATCAATAGCAAAAGTATCAATAGCAACATAAGTTTGAGTGTTACCTCCTCTTTTAAATACATCTATTCTAAAGGGAAGAACTGACATGAACTCATTTTTACAAGCCCACAGGTGTACACATTTGATTCCTTTTGTGTTGTTGGGCAGAAATTGGTTGATTTCCTCTAAAATGTAGGCTCTTTCACAAATCTAAAAATGCATTAAGCAGTCTACAAGAAGACTATTAAAACTCAGGTTCTGTTCACATCTTACTTTCTTAAGAAAGCATCAGGCTTTCCCTTTATTTCCACTCTTGGAAATGATCTGTTTACAGTGGTGCATCATGTGAGTTAGGTACCCATGGATTGTAGACCTTGACCACACAAGAAACTGTGACTTAAGGCCTGATCCTAACTAATTTTCCAGCACTGTCAAAGCGGTGCCAAGGCGCAAACGCTGCATTCTGCAGTTGGGTCAAAGTAACAAATGGCTTTTCAAGTAAAGGTAACACTGCCCTCACTTTGGTGTTGGCAACTTCATTAGGATTGCACCCTTACATTGGCAAAGTATGCTGAGAACTTGAAGGATGGGGAGGATTCCAGTGTCTTGACTTTCCAGGACTGCTTTTGGCACACCTAGGTCAAAGTGAACTCCTCCAGGGGTGGGAATGGGGGGATACCACAATACATGATAACAAGAGAGAATGAGATCTACCAGGCACGAGCCATTCCAGTCTCCTTTTCTGCTGCTAAGATTATTGATGGTTTAGGAATCACAGTATGACAAACTTAAACAAAATCTCACAGTAGATAGATAGAAGCTTATTGTTCTTTCAGACATAATGCCACTTTTAAGAAAGCCTGTGTGGACCTCTAGTGGAAAACAAGCTACATCATTGTCAGAAAATTCTGGGTTTGAGTCACACAAAGGAACAGGTGTTTGGCAGCAACTCAAAATTCAAATTATGAGAGGCTGCTCCATATTAGAAAGCCACTCATGTGCATCTGTTCAACATATGGATCTTCCAGTTCAACCATGCCCCCTAACCCAGTTTGGGATGAAATTGAGATATTCAAGGTAATACAAAGCAAAGAGATTACAAAGGAATGGTCAGGTCCCACATGTTCATTTCATATTGACTTAACAGTGTTTTTATAGATATTCTTATCCCCTGTATCTCCATCACCTTGCAACCACTTTTCTCAGATGCCATTGCCTTCATCCGCAAAGTCAAATCAGTCACATTGTAAAATGTGAAGTATTTCTAAGGCTTGAAGCAATGACACTTTTCTATTGCTTGGAAATGGTTGTAACTAGTTGCCCTTGCCATCTCTAGAGCTGCTGTATAATCAAGTCACCCATTGAGTGGCTACTTCATTTACTCAGGAGAGTAGCCGCAATGGCAGCCTCAGGATACAACAGCAGCCATTATGGTGCCATAATAGTCCTGGCATCCCAGATACCTTAGGAATGAGCTGTACCACTAGATCAAATTAATTTTCTTTAAAAGGAAACCAAACCATTTACATTTTTGCTTCCTTTTTCATTACTCCTGTTGAGGAATTAAAGCTGTGTTTAATCAACCCAGTGCCAATGGCTAAGTCAGAGTCCACCATGTTTCAAACAAAGAGAATGAACTGCTTATTAGTTTTAATGTTAAAGCACTATTAACATTTCCTGGAGGGTGGATGACATCTCACATTGGAACACATTAAATATGATCTCATTTGAACTTCCACAGCAAACTGAGGGTGAATATCTACAGCTGGAGACTGGTGGGACTGTGAATGTTACTGGAACTGAATGTGACCTAGATAACAAAAGAAGTCCTATTCTGCTATAGAAGAAACATTATATCCCAAGGCTAATGGATTCATTTTCTATGGGTTTCCTATAGCTTTCCATGAGTAATGAAAGAATAGTACAGCTGCACGAGTCTATCTACTGTTGGGTTACTGCTTGCTAACAGTAATTGAACAATACAGTTTAATATAGAACGTATGCAACAGAACAGTATATGCCAGGGGTAAAAGAGATTAGTTTGCTTGGCCTTCTAATAGTCTTCCATGATTAATGGAAGAACTTTATAACTGCACAAAGCTGGTTGTCTGGTAGCAGATCATGTTGTGTGGATATTCTTTGCTTAGTAATTGGGCAATTTGTTTCTAGGTATAGTACAGCCTATTGTTTTTCCACCTAAACAGTTGGAAATTATGGCATTCTGCTATGCCACGGTACATAATATTGGGACAGACGCCATCAACTTTATTTCTTTGCATGCTCTGTAGTTCTGTTTCAGAACTAATCATTGGTCTCTTAAGAAGTTGCATAATGGTCCAGTATCGGCCATAGTTACACCATCACTCCCAGATGCTGCGCCAGCACTCAAGTCAAAGTCAGTTCCAAATAGCAGCAAAGGAGAAGAAATTGCCCTATGTTGGAAGTGAGGTCCTTATAATCTTTTCTTAAGTGGAGCTCAAAATCAAATGTAGGCTGTTATGCAACAGTACTGTATGGGCACAGGCTGGTGGCTTCTTGCCTGGAAACTTAATAGCATCAAAGTGCTTTCTAGCATTTTTCTAGCATGAGCCTCTCAAATTTGAAGGTAGCCCAAACAAGGAGAAAAAATCTTTTGGTACTTTGCTATGAGAAATCAGTGGGTAAGGAAGAAATTCAACACTTTTGACCCAATGGTAATCTGCTATAAATGCCCCTTCTCTTGTCCTTAGTTTATCCAGTGGTTCTCAACCATTTTAGTCTAGGACCCCTTTCCGAGAATGACAATCTGTCCAGGATTCCCAGGATGTCAAACAGGATGTGTCTGCTTGGAAGTAAGTTCCACAGTATTCAATGAGACTTACTCCCAGGTAAGTATGGACTGCAGCCTGAGTGCCCCATTCCATGATGGTGGCACCAAGTTCCAGATGCCAAGATAGTGGCACCCAGCTTTTTGCAACTCCCCTGAAATGACGTTATGACCCCCAAGGGGGGCCTAATCCCTATTTTGAGAACCACTGGTTTAGTCAATGGCAGTGTTGGGAAAAATCAGAGGGAGTCAAGTGTAGATTTACTGCCTGGCCACAACTCAAGTCAAAGAAGGAGTCATAGCAGTAGGATTGCATTTTCCCTGGAAAAACCAGATGGTACCTGGTTTAGTAGCTTACAGTAAAGCAGGAAACATCTTGGTTTCTACATCCTTTGCTGCATCATTGAATGAAAATATTCACATTCAAAAGCTTTGCCCAGTAAGCATTTGTTCCTCCCTTCCTATCAGAATCAGCCAAAAGAGCCTTCTCCTTCCTCATTCCTCCAGCTGGCAGATATTAGCCTTTCCCTTTCTCTTTGTTGGAACTCCCAGCTGCTTACCAGGTTTACATTATGGCTTCCTGAGGTATTTTCACATGCCGAAAAAGTAAGAAAGGACTTCATAAACAAGGACTTGAACTGCTGACACTAAAAAAGCACTCAAGTGGGAACCCTCCTTTTCCAGTTTCAAACTTCCAAGGGACCAAAGTGCAAGTCATTAGAGTCAAGTTCCCAACACACTGGTCAGTAGTATTAATTTAATACTATTAAGTATTTAAGTGAGGACACTACCTTATATTTATATCCCATCATTCTTTCATCAAAAGTAAAACACATCTGTGGGATTTCCAGGAAGCCTACCTTCATGTCAGGTTGCTCAGTGCTGAGTCAGTGCTGGTACCAGTTCAGCACTAGCTGTATTGAAGTCGTGCAAGCTGGAGGCCTGTCCAATTCTGTCTGGAGCTTGTCCCTTCCTCCAGGCAGCAAAGAGGTGAGTTGAGGGAGAGGGGAAGGAAGGACAAGGGGAGATGGGCAGGAAAGGGTGGTAGAACTTCAACAGACCCAGAACACCATGTTAGGCTTTCCAGTCTCACATGGGCCACTTCATACCCAGTGCAGACTCCAGCCCCATTGCAGATCTTCCTTCCCTACCCTGGAAATGGGAACAAATATCCCCTTCTGCTAAAGAGTTGAGAACATAGGAATATAAGAAAAGCCGCCACTGGTTCAGGTCACAGGCCCATCTAGTCCAGCTTCCTGTATCAAACAGCGGCCTACCAAATATTTAAGGGAGCACAATTGACACCTGGATCCAGGTGCTGCCCCCCCCCCCCCGCAGATAGCATTTTGAGGTTGTTCACATCTACACACACCCCTCATTGTTGCAACCTATGGTGGTCCTTTCCTCTAGGAATTTGTCCAATCCATTCTTAAAGGCATTTAGGCTAAAGTCACCACTACATCCTGAGACAAGAAGTTCCACAGACCAATTACATGCTGGGTAAAGAAATATTTTTTCTTCTCCATCCTAACCCTCTCAACATTCAATTTTATGGGATGTCCCCTAGTTCTGGTGTTATGTGAAAGAGAAAAGAGCATCTCTCTATCCACTCTATCCAACCCTTGAATACATTTGTATGTCTCAATTATGTTCCCCCTCAAGCTCCTCTTTGCTAGACTGAAGAGCCCAAACTCTGTAGCCTTTCCTTATACAAAAGGTGTCCCAGACCATCAATCATTTTAGTCACTCTCCTCTGAACCTTCTCCATTTCCTCTATATCCTTTTTGAGATGTGATGATCAGAATTGGACGCTTTACTCCAAATGCGGCCTCACCATCTATTTGTATAATGGCATTATAATATTTGCTATTTTATTCTCAGTCCCATTTCAAATGACCCCAAGCATGGAATTTTCCTTCTTCACTGCTGCCGTAGTTGTTTGTGTCAGCCTCGTGAGCATTAGATATAGCAACAACCATTTTTGTCACCAATGAACCTCAGGGTGCTAGGACCCTCTGGATTGTGCTGTATGCAAGTAAGTACGGTTGCTATCCTAAGCTCCAGTGAAGCCAGCTTAAGCTCCATCATAAGTCCTGTGTTGACCTGGGTTGTCACAAAAGTGCAGTAAGAAACCTCTGTCCCACTCCTGGGGGACAGTTATATCAATACATAGTCATATGCTGACTTCCCTTTACCATCACAAAAAATAGGCCAGGTGAGTTAGGCCAGCCTAAATTTCTTAGGATCGCGCCCTTAAGTCTCTCTCTCTCTCTCTCTCTCTCTCTCTCTCTCTCTCTCTCTGTACATTTTTTTAACTAATGTTGGACTCATTCTCCAATCAACTGAACATAAAAAACTCCTTGGTATCAAAGTATGGTTGTCTAATGACAATATCACAGCAGCTTCACAAAGGAGCTTTTAACTCCTTTATTAACTAAGATAAAGAATCTTCTATTTGCAGCATTTCCCCAGAGTAGCTGCATCTACACCACCTCTAATGGGACTGACTGTTAATAATCTTTTGACATGATTAAAGACACAGATAATGAAAAGCAAAGATAAAGGAAATGTTTTCAGTGTATATGTGGAACAGCAAAATGGTCCTCAGGAGGAATAAAACAAAGTGGAAGCAAATGTGCAAAGACATAAATCCCATAGATCTCATGACAAATTTTCATATAAATATCTTTTTAAAAAAAGAATCTTCTATGGCTTCTGCCTTGCTTAGACTGAGCTCTGCTAGGGAAAAAGGTGACTTCCAATTTCATGGAGAAACTGGAATTGAAATTTTTAATGCCTTTCAAAGCATTGGGAAGCCAGCCAGACTTGATCAGCATATAACTGAAATTTTGGATATAGGATTTGCAGGTATGGGACAGCCATGCTTTATTAATGGCCCACTCTTGAGATAATGCCAGCATAGATCCATGTGCTTCAGCTCAATGATAACCTGCTGGCATGGATGTCTTCCTTCTGACTAACATCTCCTGGATGCTGGTGCAGTGTCAGGGTATCATATGCTATCATAACTTCAACATAGTTCATATTAGTGTTTGTCCTATGTCTGGCAGAGGGACCAAAATAGGGAGAGGGATTAAGACATGGAAGGGATTTGGAATAAGAACATAGGAAGAGCTTCCACTGGATCAGGACAAAGACCCATCTAGTCCAGCCTCCTGTATCTCACAGCAGCCCACCAGATACCTCAGGGAGCACACAAAGCAGAAAAAATTCCTGAATCTGTGTCCTCCCCTGCATCAGGCATTTTTAAGTTGCCTAAATCTAAAACAGGCATCTCTTTTTTAGACTGAACAGCCCCAAAAGCTATATCCTTTCCTCATATGGAAGGTGTTCCAGAACATTAAACATTTTGGTCGCTCTTTTCTGAACCTTTTCCATTTCCTCCATTTCCCCAGTAAGTCTTCCTCCCAGCTAGACCCACGGAGAGACTCTGGGGGAGAGCCCTTTGGATCCCAGTATCCCAACTCTCAGAGCCTCAATATGGGGTGAGCCTTCACAGTTGTCATGAACCCTCCTGCCATGATGGAAGTCACAGGAAAGACAGCATACTGATAAAGTAAATGGTGGTTGTTAGCAATTAATGTTAATTTTCTAAATGTTGTGGTTTTGTCAATAATTGTAGTGAATTACAGCGGGATGAGCAATCTATTTATAGATAGACTGTACTAAATTGTTAGACCCTTGCCATAGCTAGCTGAAATTGGGAATACAATCTATTCTCACCCTTTTCCATGTACTATTAATTATAGTAATAGGGTAATGATTGCATTTGGCAGCAAGATGCTCAAAGATTGGTGCTATTATCACTCATCAAAACTTACCTGAATGCTTACTGAGTTCAGACAGAGAAAACTGAGTTTCGGTTGAATGGAAATTTAGAAGCAATTTCAATAAAACCTAAATTGGTGGATGTGTTTTTCATCAAAACAGAAATTGAAAATATCCTAGACAGCCTTCAAAATGTGGATGTTTTTATTCTAAAAAATAATGAATATTGCTCTTTAAAAAAGAAACTGGAACAAAATAAGAAGGAAGAGAAGTTAGTGGGCATCATTTTTTTCTGTAGCGTTTCCTCTGTATAATAGTAATGGAATGTCTCAGATACCTTTAGCTACCTCTAATTCTGTTACCGAATGTAGCAGTAGTGTATTAACTTTAGGGTCCTCAAAGAATTACATTCTTCAAGCTATTTTCTTTTTTGAGAAAATGATGTTAGGAGCATTCAGCTACAGACTTATTTAGAATATAGCATGCAAAGCAACAGCATGCAACAGCTCTGAGGAAAGTGTCCTCAAGAAAATGTGCATTTTGTGGCAAAGACCACAAAATTAGTCATCTGAAGTTAGTCATGATGACTAAATAGCACTGAAATAAATGAATCAAGTGTATACTAACTAGCTGAAGTCCAATGAATTTAAATGGGATCTCGAGCACAATCCTAACCATGCCTACTCAGATGTAAGCCCCATTGTTTTCAATGGTCTTACTCCCTGGAAAGTATCTTTAGGATTGCAGCCATAGTCTTCACTAAACTTCTTCTAGCCTCAGTGCCTTTAAGAAGGGTTTGGACAAATTTCCAGAGGAAAGGACCATCATGGGTTACAAACCATGAGTGGTGTGTGTAGAGGTGGACAACCTCAAAATGCCAGATGCAGAGATGCCCACTGAACCTCTTCACATGCATAAAAACAGTCAGCAAAAGTGCTGAAAGGGTGGTAATTCAGGGTAGCATGAAAATATTTTATGAGTTTAAGCTATAATACAACAAATACTTCAGCATTCAGTCGCTACAATCCAGAGTAACTTCGGGAAGGCGTAAGAGGCATTTACTCTTGATTGCTCTATGCATTTCCCATAGGTTTCCCATAAGTGGCACCGTAACTACATCAGTGTAAAAGGTCCCGTATTTACTCTGGATTGTAGCCTTAAGCTATTTGTGTGCAACACGCTGCCTAACGAGGACACACCCAGGCTGAGAAGAGGGGTTGAGGTCAGTTGCAAGGACATCATAAAAAGACCTGTGAAGATTTCCAAGGAATCATCATCTAAAAATAGCTGCTGATAGGATTTAGGATGTGGTTGTGGTGCAGAGGGAGAAGGATACAACCTTTTGTACTTCCCTAAGCTATTACCCCTCCCCATGTAAAGCACATATTTCCTACCAATATGCATGCACCGAACACATGTGCTACATGTTATACATGACTCAATATTTTTTCCTGTTTACACATCTTTAGTCAGTAGGATGCGATAATTGCCTAACATTTCAAAGACACCAGAAGTCTGATGCATTACACCAGTGATTTTCAAACTTTTTTTAATCTCACGGCACACTTAACAAGGCACTGAAATTGTCAAGGCATACCCATCAATTGTTTTCACCACTGATAAGGCACGCCAGACTGTTCAAATCCCCCAATTTTCCTATTAAGGAATGTCAATCCCCAAATTCACGCGGCACACCTGAGGACTATCCGTGGCACACCAGAGTGTCACAGCGCACTGCTTAAAAATCACTGCATTAGACACTAGCTTCATGAAAAGTTATTTGCAAGATTTATTTTGTTTTGAATTGTGCAAAAAATAAGGTACGGTAAGTTCTTATTCTAATTTCTCTACCCATACAAAATGTCCTCATCTGCTAGGAGTATTTCTCTCTTGACTCTAAATACTGGAATATATTATCCTTTGGCTTTTATATCCATTTGTTTTAGCATCATGTTATGAAAAGAACTACATTAAAGGGTCTCTTGCTCCTGAAGAAATACATAGTTTAAATTGGGAGCAGCCCAGGTCACATCTACTACAAGAGCTATTAACTGGTTGCATTAAATCTTTTAATGTTAGTAATCATACTTTATCTTTATGGTCTGTGTTGCTATTTTATTCCATATATTTTGACATTTTTTTCCTCCTTCTCATGTAGGCATTCCCCAGCTTGGGCAGTTGTGAATATGGAGGTTTAAGATTAATGAAATTAATCATGTGGACAGGAATACTAAATGAGAACGATAAACAAAATCTGGTCAGGGCAATGTTAGAATTTGCCTACACCAAGGAGATATACAGAATAAGCACAGTTCAGCTCAGTTTCATGGCCAGGATTTTAGAAGTATGGGAGGGGGAATTGTTTCAAGGGGCAATTATGCCATGTATTTATTGGTGAAGGTCTATACAATAGCCTAACTGCTGTAGCACAATGACAGCATGTTCACTGTGTTGGTATAGTTGTGTCATATCTTGAGGTTGAGAGGCAGGAGTGGTAATAAGGCTAGTGTAAGACTTAGAATTTTTTCGTTTGCTTCCATTTTTACTCTGGCTTATCATGGGCCCTGTGGGTCATCTCAGATTTATTCCTGCTCATGAGGTGACCTAACTCTGTGGAGCTGGGAAGGGGCATGTCTGCCCTGGAAACAATCTCTAGATACAATCCCTGGATACATTCTAAATAGGCCATGCTCAACATGCCCTCAACACACCTCTGCTGAACTGCCTAGGATGGCACTGCTAGGCTGGTGCAGGTCCATCTGTCTTGGGCCAGCCTAAGTGGACTTACGCCAGCTCAAGCTTGCTCTGGTGCAGCTAGGCTGGCCTATCTGTCATTAGGCTGGCCCAAATGCCAGGTAGTCTAGCCTAAGTGCATTTGAGGATTGCAACCTTAGTGGTTTAAGGCATTGTGCTTGCCCATCTGAAGATCAGCAGGTCAGCGGTTTGAGACCTGATTACTGCAAGATGGAGTGAGCTCCCATCAATTGCCCAGCACCTGCCAATCTAGCAGTTTGAAAGCATGCAAACACAAGTAGATAAATAGGTACCACGTTGGTGGGAAGGTAACAATGTTCCATGTGCCTCAGCATAAAGTCATGCTGGGACGATGCAGGCTCTTTGGCTTAGAAATGAGGATGAGCACTGCACCCTCACAGATGACTCACAGACTCATCGAGTGAGGTTGGATCTTTAAATACTGTAATGTCTCCTTAGCAGTTAATGATTAGAGCCAACCTCATTCACTATGAGACATAATCGCACATAAATAATATAAATAGGTTACACAGGTACTTAAAAAAACCTGACTATTCAGTAAATTAGGATTTTTAACTGCCTTGGCCACCCATTTGAGATATTTGATCCTATGTGAACCTTCCCTCCTCTTTTCAGCATGTCTGAGAGCTGTCTGAACATCAGTTTATTTTCCGTCAGTACCAGATCCCATATGCATTACAGAAAGATAAGAAGAGATTGTTGGTATTCTAAAAGAAAATACTGTAGTCAAGGGGAGGAGAGGCAAGGGATACCAAAATATGGCAGATCATTGTTCAACAGATAATACAAGGAAACAATACTCCAGAGGGTGAATAAGCTATAGAGAAACAAATGAAGGCATTTGACAAAAAGTCTTTTGGAATGCTTTTATAACACACTGGAAATAAGAAACACAATGTGTAAATAAACAAATGTGTAATCAAACTATTAATAAATAGCTCACATCTAGCTATTCTGAGCAAATACAAAAACTCCAGAACACAGTTTGAGGTCTCATGCCATCAAAGCACATAAAATTGAGAACATTTAGGGTGAAATCCAGAGTAACTACAGGGAGTTACTTGAGTAAGAACAAGTTACTATGGATTGCAATATGAACTTCCCATAGGTTTTCACTAGGTAGTGTAGTATCTATGGGTGCATGTAATGTCTCTTAAGTGCTCCTGTAATTACTCTGGTTTGTGCTCTTAGGCACATATGCTTTGTGTCTAATTGTATCCAACAGCTTGTTTGCCTTGGGAAAGGGACAGGGAATAAATCTTCCACTCTGTGGATAAAGTTTCAGAACTAGGACCCCTATGCTGAAAGGACTGCTCCCTTCCCAGGGAGTGATAATCCCCTCCTATTTGCATCTGAATAAAGAGAACAGCCTGAAATGGAGTTGTTTTAAATCAGGGAAAAGGAAACTGATTCATTTTCCTCCCTCACTAATGAATCCTAACTAATTGATTCATTCGATACCATGGTAAATAATTGCTTTTTTATACCACGAAAATAGCTATTCACTGGGATTCTCAGAACCAAATATCGCGATTGGGGAGCCTCTACCTGTATCATCCCAATCTTAATAATTAATACACAACTTTTCAGCTGAAGATCAATGGAGCTTATAAACTGGCCTTAAGTTGCAAGGCAGCAAGCCACAATCAGGAGCAACCTAACTCTCCATAAAATTGATGGCTATGTTTAAATATAAATTCTTCATGTACAAAAATGCTCCTTTAGTCAACATTTTCCAAAGCAGCATCCTTTGCCTCAGGGATTGATTATGATTTGATGTTGATTTGATGAAAATCTAAAGGTTTGACTGGTTAATAGATTCTAGAAGCCTTTCATTTGGAAAGGATGTGGACAAGGAATATGCACTGGATCCAGAGACTCACAATCTAAAAAGAAGCAGAACGCTAGCAAATAAACACTAGAAAAGACAGTAATAATGGTGAACAGGACAATTAACAGTATATACTCTCTCCCTGTTAAACATAAGAGGAGCATCACATGAAGAAGGGCATCTTTGCCAGGGTAACCATATGACCAGAAAAACCCAGATTTGTCTGGATTTTTAGCCTCTTGTCCGGGTGTCCTACATTTTGGCTTCATAGTCCTACATTTTGGCTTCATTTTGAAACTTTGTGATAGGGCACAGTACCCCATCATGCCATATGTCGTTGGATTTGTATTGAAGAGCAGAATCCAATGCAGAAATCAGTTTGAAGATATCTCCTTCTTATCAAAAGATATGGTCAAAAAACAAAAAAAAACTTTTTGGGCAATTTTTTTAAGCGGGTAGGAATTTTGGCTTTGGATTAGGAATTTTGGCCCTGGGGTTCAGGAATAATCTGGTCACCTTGATCTTTGCCCATCTATAATTTGCCAGTTTGCAAGTATTCCCGTTGTTTTCTGTTGGGCCACTCATGAATAACAAACTTCTTTGCATACAACAAGGTTTTTAAAGCTATTTCTGGTCAATCATAAATTAACAAGTGGAATATATCAATTTGGTGCACATTGATTGGTGCGCTTTGATTACTTTCTCTGGCTGAACTAGGAAGAACCCAATATTGAACGACAAAATTTCAGAGCTGATTTGTTTTTGTTTTCTTCTAAAAGAACAGTTTTCAGGACTGGCATAATGTTATCTGCCTTATCTCTGTATATTCTTATTTCTGTAAAATATGACCAAAGCACATCTCTTAATTAAATGATAGCCCTTTATATCCCATGTCACTAAACTGTAAAACTTTTTCATGTTACTGGAGTTACAAGTCCTTTAATTTAGAAAGGGAAAGAAAAATGCCTGCCTTCTGGCATATGAAATTAAGATCCAATACTTAGCAGCAAAGTTAGCAGCTACCACTGGATCTTCTCTTCCACTGGCTGTAGATTAGTCTGCATCATTTGCAAAAGGCACTTGGTTAGCTTATTAGTCAACCTGCACCTTCCTGCTTGCATAGTTGTTTTTGTTGATGACAGATGATGGTGTATCAGCAGAAGAGGTGAGAATGGTAGAAGGATGTTGAAATGGAGGCAGGGAGAGGGTGAAATTGGGAAGGGCAGGGCCAGCTGGGGAATGGGTGGACTCTGTTCAGGAGTGGGGTGAGATCACTGGTGCTAGTCTTGTGTTCTATTAATAATGAGCAATCATTACAGGACCATAACAGGTTACAAGCCATGAAGGGTATGTGTAGATGTGGACAACCTCAAAATGCGGGAGAGACAGGACACTTGGATGCAGGTGTCTTGTGTGCTCCCGGAGGCATCTGGTGGGCCACTGTGTGATACAGGAAGCTGAACTAGATGGGCCTTTGGCCTGATTCAGTGGAGGCTCTTCTTATGTTCTTATCCCAGAACTGATTCTGTGGTGTAGGTCCATGTGGTGCATTTTGTTTTGCAAGTCCAAGTAACAGGACCCTCTGTGCTACAAAGGATTACTGCTCCTGGTAAAGGAACAGTTGTTCCTTACGTAGAGGAGACCTCTGTAACTGCCCACCCAGCACAAGATGAAGTGGTTGACACTGGCAAAATAGAAGTGCAATTTTGGTGCTGCTGCATCAGTGGTAGGGGAAGCTGATATGATTAAGTTTTTAGTTTCTTCTTTTGATACACAACAACTCTGAAACTTTTTAAAGACGGGATTGTCTGTCTCACAGATAAAAATCAATTATCTTTTAAGGAGTAGGAGAAGGGAATGACAGCAAGGCAGAAAGTCATCATTGCCACCTCCACTTTTTGGTCCTTTTAATGCTGAACTGTGCCCTCACTCCCCAAAATACAAGCTAACCTTTGAGGAAAAAGAGGAGGAGAAAGAGAAGGAGAAGACGCCAAGAAAACCTAACCTACTCTGCTTTAGTTTTATGTTATTTAAAATTCTAATTATATTAGTAATTACTATAAGTACAATAAGCTTATAAGTACTATAAGTACTATAAGCTACTATTTGCAGCTGCTCCTGGAGTCCCAGGTGGAGGCTGTTGCCAGGGGAGCCTTTGCTCAGCTTCGGCTGATCCGCCAGCTGCAACCATACCTGAGTCGCTCGGATCTGGCCATGGTGACCCATGCCCTAGTGACATCGAGACTAGATTATTGCAACGCATTCTACGTGGGGCTGCCTCTGAAGACGGTCCGGAAGCTGCAATTAGTCCAGAATGCGGCGGCCCATGTGGTTGCTGGGGCTCGTCGGTTCGACTCTGTCGGGCCACTGTTTCAGCGACTACATTGGCTGCCCATTCGTTTCTGGGCTGAATTCAAAGTGCTGGTCCTGACCTTTAAAGCCCTAAATGGCTCAGGTCCAGGGTATCTGAGGGACCGCCTTCTTCCGTACAATCCAACCCGTCACCTAAGGTCATCTGAGGGGGCCCTACTGACTGTGCCGCCACTTAGAGATGTGAGAGGTGTGGCGGCCAGAGATAGGGCCTTCTCGGTGGTGGCACGCCGGCTTTGGAACTCCCTCCCCTTTGAACTGAGAAAAGCTCCCTCAATACAGAGCTTCAGGTGGAGCCTTAAAACCTTCTATTTTAAAAAAGCATTTTAAATGGGGGAGTGGTGGGGGGGGAAGTTGTTTTTATTGTTTTTACTGTTTTTAACAAATATTTTTAATCTGCATGTTTTTATTCAATTTAATTGTATTTTAATTATATTTTAATGGTGTTTTAATCTTTATTTATGATCTATTTTAATGATGTTTTATTCCCTGGTGTCAGCCACCTTGGGCTCCCCCTTGCAGGGGAGGAAAGGCGGGATATAAATTGATTAAATAAATAAATAAGTACAAGAAAAATGGTAAGCCACCTTGGGCACCTTCCAATATGTAAATATTTTAAATTGGTTTATATTTCTGAGGTGAACAACAGGAAATAACATTATTATTATAAATACACACAAAATACCCTCCATTGTTCATTCCTATAAAAAAATCACAGTTCTTCATAAAAGTGCAGGTTCAACAATTCTAAGAAATGTGCAAACATTTCCAGGAATGGTAATATGTGAAAAGGAAAGAGTAGAATGCATGGTAATATAGTGGCGCCTCATGTAACAAATGCCTCACATAAAGTATGTTCCACATAATGAAGAAAAATTTCTCTAGGATTCTGCTTCACGTAACAAACTGTGCTTCATGTAACAAATGCACTCATTGGCAGTTGGGGCAGACGTGTTGGCCGGCAGCCCTTTTAAAAAGCGTCTGGGCTGCCTAGTGCACCTGCCCATAACAAAAGCAACACTTCCGTGCTCTTCCTCCTGTGGCCGGGTGTCCGCTGGGCAGAGGGAGAGAACAGCAGTGGAGAAGACAGAAGCA
The DNA here is from genome assembly GCA_030015325.1 of Cryptoblepharus egeriae. Taxonomy (NCBI): domain Eukaryota; kingdom Metazoa; phylum Chordata; class Lepidosauria; order Squamata; family Scincidae; genus Cryptoblepharus; species Cryptoblepharus egeriae. Next base: position 67,962,656 of record JAREYC010000002.1, on the reverse strand, counting down.
GCATAGGGCTAGCCAGAAGGGAGCAGGGGAGAGAGAGGTTCAGGATGAAGAGAAGGAGAAAGTGGGGAGACCACAGAAGAAAGTGTCTTTGATTGCAGCCTCTTAATCATGTTAAATGGGGCTTACTCCCATGTTTAACGCCCATGTTAAACGTTTAAATGTTTAACTCCTATGTTAAATGGGGCTTACGCCTAGGAAAGTGTCTTTAGGATTGCAGCCTAAGTAGACTTCATAGTCTACATTGAATGCATGTTTTAAATTCAATTTCAGTGTTTTGTCATCATTTTTACGTACAGTTAATATTTTTATATGAATATTTTTTGGGTTGTGGAACCAATCGTCTTGAGTTTCCATGATTTCCTATGGGAAAATCCGCTTCACATAAAGAATGTTTCACGTAACAAACATGCCTCCAGAACGAATTAAATTTGTTATGTGAGGTGCCACTGTAAATTTAATTCTGAGTTTGCTTTCCTGCTTTGTACTAGTGCAACACCTTCAAGGTGAACAGGCGGTTATTACAATTCTGCACTGCTGTTAACTCTGCTGCTCAGTGAGCCAATGTAAAACATTTATCAGGACTAAAATCCTGCTCAGATCATGATGGCACAATGTGTACTATGTAGATTGAGACAATTGGCAAACATCGGCAATTCTCAATTACACAGATATAGGAGCCCTGCAGTTGAAATTTTGGAGACTCCTATCCTAGAGCAATGATTCTCAAGTATTTCAGCCCATATTGCCTTCTGAGAATCGCAATCTGTCCAGGATGCTCTGGAAGGGATGTCATGGCCGAAGTGACATCAAACAGGAAGTGACATCACTGTCGTGCCAGAGCGTCTTAATGTCTACTTGGAAGTAAGTCCTATTGTGTTCCAGAGTAACTATGGGAGCATGTAAGAGACATTACATGCATCCGTAGTTACGGCACCACCTAGTGAAAACCTATGGGAAATTCATATTGCAATCCAGAGTAAATTGTTCTTACACTGGAGCAAGGACTCCCCGTAGTTACTCTAGATTGCGCCCTTACTCCCAGGAAAGTATGGATTGCAGCCTTGGGGTGCCATTCCAAGATGGTGCTGATTCCAAGATGGCAGTTCCCAGCTTATTGCAACCCCTCCTGAAATGAAGTCCCCCCCAAAAGGATCTCAACCACCACAATTACAATTACACTGGGGGTCTCAACCCCCACAATTACAGTGACAATTACATTGATATCCACTGTTCTAGAATAAGCAAACCTATAAAACAAATTCATGATCTGAAAAAAGTACTGACAGAAGAAGAAATAAATATTCAAGACAGTAGGAAATAAAAAGTAGAACAAAAAGTAGAACCTTGAAACTTTACTTTCTACTTTCTACAAAAAGTACTATCTACAAAAAGTACTTTCTACAAAAAGTAGAACCTTGAAACTTCTATATCAGAACAACAACGACTATGTTTATAATAAAAATGAATTAGTCCAAATGAAACTGCCTAGAAAAAGCACAAATCTTATCTCACAGAGTGAATTATCATCTTAGGCAATTCTCTGCTTTTGTGGTTTTCTTCTCTCTGTCACAGTACTGTATTCACAATGGCAAATGCACTGGATTTATATATGAAATAATCAATGCACAGCATGTTGTAAGAGAAGCATAATATATACTTTATAAAGTGAAAGAAGCAATATACAGTGGTGCCATGAATAATAAGCATAATTTGTAATGAACATAATATGCTTGTCTTTCAAAGCGCTCTTAAACAAAGTGAATTCTCACATAGGAAATAATGGAAACTCAGATGATTTGTTCCACAACACAAAATATTCATATAAAAATGATTACATGACTGCTTCTGCAAAAGGTCAGAAGGAGCAACTAGTTAAAAGAGCCATTAGCATTTGAGAGCTAGATCAGAAGGTCAACTCATCTGCCTTGTTACCATGGTAAATTATTGCCTTACCCTGCAATCCAGAGTTACTACAAGAAGATGTAAGAGGCACTTACTCTGGATTGCTCTATGCATTTCCCATAGGTTTCCCATAGGTGGCACCATAATTATGTCAGAGTACAAGGTCCTGTAGTGACTCTGGATTGTCGCCTTAGTTAATTGGAACCAAATGTTCCAAGGCATTGCTTGTTAAAAAGAGGCTCTGCAAAAGATATCAGAAGGTTAGCCTCTTTGCAACTTCTGCAGAAGGTGACCTTGTCTGCCTTGTTACTAAGTAATATGGTAGTAATGCAACCAAATGTCCCAAGGCATTGCTCTTTATTCAAGGCAGAATTGCTTAGAAATTGTTGCTCGTCTTTCAAAGCACTCAAAGTAATTCAGGTCACTCATCTTTCAAGGTACCACCGTAATATGGGGGGACACAACCCGCAGATTTTTGTGCACATCAATTTGATGATAAGATTGTTAGCTGCACTGAGAAGAGGAAGGGAGAAGTGCTTTAATTTTGATCCCACCTCACCCCACCACTCCCAAAGGAGTGATGAATGACGTCAGTGATGATGATGTCTTCAGCGTAAGTCACCCAGCACAAGGATCTACACATGCTGCCTTTTAATGCACCTGAGATCCTATCTAGTAAAGAATGTGTAAGCCAGCCACTTTAAACCAGTGTGCCATGGCGCACTGGTATACCATGAATGGTTCCCCCAGTATGCCATGGAAAAATTGGAGAGGATCGTTTATTAGGAGGGCCATCGGGGATGTGAGTCCCCCATTGTAAGCATAGTGTGCCTTGTCAGTTATCCAGAAACTGATGACGTGCCTATTAGTGCCTTGCCAGTGTGTCTCGAGAGGAAGGTTGTAAATCACTGGTGTAAGCAATAGTGGGCCTCAATTCACAATTCATCAAAGTTGGACCGGGGTAATGTCCATCACTATAGGGAGTGTACCTTATTAATTTAATACATTTTAAATGCATTTCTTAAATCAGATTTCTGCCAACTGACTTAGGGCGCAATCCAGAGTAACTACAGGGAGTCCTTGCTCCGGAGTAAGAACAAGTTACTCTGGATTGCAATATGAATTTCCCATAGGTTTTCACTAGGTGGTGCAGTAACTACGGGTGCACATAATGTCTCTTACATGCTCCTGTAGTTACTCTGGATTGTAGCCATAGTTACAATGCAAACACTTTGTGGAAAGGAAGGCCTATTGAACACAGTAGGATTTACTTCAGAGTACACATGTACAAGACAGCAGACTGGCAGCCCAATCCTAACAGTGCAATCCTAAGCATGTCTACTCAGAAGTAAGTCCCATTGCATTCAATATTACTTACTCCCAGGGAAGTATGCTTAGGATTGCAACCTCCCCCACTGATGCAGCTTCACCAACAATGTGTGTGGTGTATCAGGTGGAGAGCAATCCCAGAAGACTCCCTGAATAAATTCATTCCCATATTACAGGGTAAGCACAATGTCCCCAATAGATTTACCTGGATCTGTATCAGTTTTTTTGCCTGGCATGACTTCCAAGTGGACCCAGGAAGGTGAATCATGGCGGCCAGGAAGGGGGATAGATTACATCACTAATAACTACCTCCTTTCCACCCTCAGCACAACCCCTGCCATCATGTTCTTTTCCTTCCCTGCACCATTTGACATTTTTATTTGCTTCTTCCTGGCAGTCTGATCACCTCTCCCATCATTACATATAGTATGTTTTTTCATCAGCTCACCAGCAAGGCAGAAGTTAGTGGATTGTGTATATATGCCATCTTCTCCATGACAGAGGAAGAAGAACTTTCTACAGGGAAAAATGTGCAGGACAATATAAAGCTCTTGTGCCTTCCAGTTTGGCCCTGAATATGTTTTGTGTGATGATCTTCTAAAACATCAAGTGGTGTGAATTACAGTAAATTGTAGCATTTTCCCTTTTCAGAAAATTGGTTCCTATTTTATGACAGGATTACCAACTCTGAAATGTTGTATTGCTTGAACTCACCTGTCATCCCACCTTCTGATGTAAGCTGCCATTAGGCTTATACCCTCTTGTTTTCCCATTGACACCTTTCCACAATTTCACACAATTTGTTGGTGTGCTCTGACCTTGCCATATAGGGATTGTGTTTTAGAAAACCAGCAACACTGAAACAGCTCCACACTGTATCTAACAAATGATCCCCAGAGGGCTTAACACATTAAGAAACAACAGTTATAGATGAGCTCTTTGGAATGGTTGTGCTGCTTTTCCTGAATTAATCAGCCCTGTGCTCCTTCATGCTCTGCTTCTTACCAATAGTTCAGCAGTTCCTTAGGTGCAGAGAACCTTTTGCATCTGACTAAACATAGCTGAAGTGCTGATTCAGTCATTACACTGTTTACAGCTCATTTCCCCCATCAGTTTTGTTTTTTCAGACTTGTCTTTAGAGACATATCACCAATGAAAGCTTTACTTGATAATATATATCTTTTTTCTACTTTTCTGTCAGCATTTGCAAAATCAAGGGCATAATCATAAGTTCCCAACTGGACCAGGCAAGTCCCTTGTGCAAGCCCTGGAATACGGTGAAAGTGCTGTAAAATGCTCTACAAGACTTTCACCCCATTCTAACAGGGTTTTAGCTGGCTCAAGGGACTTGGGTCAGAGCTTCCCTGTTGCCTTGGATCCTGGACCCTGGTTAGTTGCACTGGTTGAGCTACTCCTACTCTCTTTTCTGCACTGCATCTGCTCTTTGTGACCTCCTCATCTAATCAGTACACCTTTTGCTGTAAACAGAAAAACCTAACACAAACAACTAATTATATTTAAGGCAAAAATATTTCTACCAGGACCCCTAACAGTAACTACCTACAGAACCTCCAACTACCTACAGTAACGCCTAACCATGTCTACTCTGAAGTAAGCCCCATTATGTTCAATGGGGCTTGCTCTGAGGAAAGTGTGTTTAGGATTGCTGTGTTAATCCCAGATTATGTTGACAGATCAGTGGGCTGGTTATAAGTGCCTCCAGTTTTGGAAAATTGAGGAATGGAGGTCACTTGCAAATTATACAACTCTGGCCCTACCTTCTGCTTGCCCAGGCACCCACCAGAAGCAACACTAGGATTTATATCACCTGGTGCAGGAGTCCAGTGCACCACCTGCATGATGGACTTTGTCCGATGAAGTGGGTGTGGTAACACCCAGGCAATGGGTGTCACAATATATCATTGCCTCACCCACTCTAGATTTTTGGCTATAACTTTTGATAGAACAGAGATATTTCAGCATAGTTTGTTCCACTGGATTCTACTACAGATTATGCATTAATTGGTATATACCATGATTGTTTATTCCTTAAAACTGTGATTTCATAATTTTGAGAAGTTGTGATCTTTCCCTGAGCGTAGCCCACTCCCCAGTGATGCCACTGCCTCAAATGTCCCATCTAATCTCCTGCCTTCTGCAAAATGGGACCAGGCAAAGGAAGTCTCAATCAATCAATCAATCAATCAATCAATCAATCAATCTATCTATCTATCTATCTATCTATCTATCTATCTATCTATCTATCTATCTATCTATCTATCTATCTATAGGCATATCTTAAGGCATATCCTTGTGAGGAAGCATTCTTCAGATGTCCTGTTTCCTGGAGCCATCTTGGCTCATTCTACATGAAGAGTTTTTTTTTCCAAACATCTGATCTACTCCTTAAGCTCATTGAAATCAGTGGTAATAAGCAGGTTTATAGGGTCTACATTCCCTTTGAATGGTCTGATAGTCAGAATTCTTGGTTCAATTTAAGAATCTTTTTTAAAAAATTTAAGAACCAAACAGGATTTTATTCCATTGTTAAGATTATGTTCATGTTAGGAATGCCATTGCTCTTGATGCCCTTTTGAGAATTGCAGGTTTGAATTGAATCCCACTTATCAGCAATTCATCATCATTATTGGGTTGCTGGAGCTCATTCAATGAAAGGAAAATTCTCATTGTCAAAATGCCAAATAATATGTAGCCTATATTTGGCTGGGTGAATATCCCTTTTCATTTGCAGATGTGAGCACACGTACCCACTGTAGCCAAGAGCTACCTGAACATTTTGCTCGCTGTTACAAATCCATCACTCTGAATTTCCATGGGAACAGGTCTATTTATTATTCTAGCCACAATCTGCATTGATTCATATCATGTGTTATCCCATTCATTGCACTCCTTATTTTCACAAATGGTAAGAACTCCAACAGCTATAGATATATCATAAATATGTTATGATTGTAAACTAAACTTACAGCAACTGGCCATTAAAAAAGTACATAAACGAAAGGCTCTTCTATGATCTTGTTTCAGTGCCATCTCATTCTGCAGCAGACTAATATGAAGTGATTTGTTATCATGGGAGTGGATTCAGTGATCATTGATAAGTTGTGGGACTCCATGTATAACTCTATGATATGAAGAGAATGCTTCAGTAGGCTGAGATACTGGATTGTGCTAGGTATTCAGGGTAAAGGCAGAAACACTCCAAGAATTGTATGAGGCATGAGTTTCTATCAAAACGCAGGTCTCATAAAAGTAAGGTCTTTAATTTCTATGTACAGACAACAGGCAGCAGTCCTAACCACACTTTCCTGGGAGTAAGTACTATTGAACACAATGCTACTAACTATTGAGTAGACATGCTTTGGACTGCACTGTATGTTGAATTTTTATGTATAGACTACTCAACAAATTCATAATGAAGATTAGTTTTTCATCAGAAAGTTTGCAAGAAGTGTTTCCTTCTAGCTGTGCCAGTTTTAACAGTGTGGCGTTAGCATTCCTAACTATTTTACTCTGCATTTCCCTCTCTTTCTCTGGAAGCTACAGCATCCCTATGAAAAGACAGTGTCTAAACACAGGATCTCTTTCATAAAATTAAAATGGAGGATCCTAAAGTACTGGAGCCTGAACTAACTGCATTGATAACAGGAAGCGATTGCCTTTGGCCACAGCTGTTAAGAGGCAGAACTAAGCAAGTGGTGGGGGTTGGACACCAGATGCCGGTTACAAAATTTGGAACACTTCTAATAGTCCACTTACAGTAGCTCAATTTCCATCATAGTGCATTGTACAAATAATTAATCTGAAACACAGAGGCCCAGGAAAAAATAAAGAAAAAATAATTCATTTGTATCGCACATGTCCACAATAGAGATCAGCTCAAAATGATTCTTGAAAAACAAAATAATTTTTCCTGTTCTGATGATCTACTCTATCTTTCTATCTCTGACAGTACAGTCCTAACTTGCACTGAAACAAGCAGGCTGACTCAGCTTGTATCTAGCACAAGGTTTGGGACTATTACAGCAGGGAAGGGAAAAGTTTTCCCCTCCCTCCGAGTAGGTCTGTATTAGCCCCAATGGATTGACTTAGATTTGCCTCACCTCTAGAGGCAGTGGAAATCCCAATGGACAAAATCAGCTAGTGGCCAGGTCCAGGTCTGAGACCTGCCTCTCACTTTCCATCCACCCACCCACAACACTACTCTCCATAGTGCTCTGCAAATGATTTCTATGTGATTAATACTGGGGGTAAACATTCTGCCATAACTTTATGAATTTAGTAGATACAAAAGAAGCCATATCCTGGGACATTTCAAAGACTCTGAAAACTCTTATCTGAACTCTCTCCAGCCCAGAGGTTTATGCCATGATATTTCCATTAGTGTTTAAAGTGTCACAGAAATCTTGTCTTGTTTCAACGAAAGAATATGGTTACCCTCCTATTATGTGAGAAGGGGCAGATAAAAACTTTGGGGATCATATGATGGATATATGATGGATGGTGGAACTGCAGCCTTTATTACCAGACATGTCTTTCATAAAAAGGTTAGGAAGATCCGTCAAGACAGAGCTACATGCTGGTGATATCATGCTGATTGTCATATGACCTCTTCAGATACTGAACGTATTTTAGAGCTACCAATTTCGACTATTACCTACTGTTGCCTACTGCCCTAAGGCCCCCTTCCCTACTATTGCTCCTTGTCATTACTAGTTTCCTGATTCTGCTGTCAGCTGCCTTTATTTATGCGTGTGTATGCTATGAACATAAATGCATAGCAAGAGTCACTAATTTCATGGAGGATCATTATATATACAGTACTTACATATAACAACTTAGCAGCCATTAAGTAACATACCTTTTTGACCTCGTATTTAATGGCCAGCTTGATTCTGCTCAGACTTGGGCGGTGGTGCTCTGGCCATGTTTGCATATTCACGTCTCCGTTCAGAATAGCCTCCACCTCTTCGGTGTCCCTGCAGAGATCCAGCACACCCACCACAAAATCCTTGCATTGCATAGATAACTTCCTATAATCATTCTAATGGAACAAAAAGAAACAAATGTTTTAACATTGCAACTTCAAAATGACCCAGTTGTATAGCCACCTGAAACTTGAAGGCTAGGTGCAAACATGTTGCTATTTAATAGTTTTGAAAACCTCTGTTGAAAATTTTTTTATAGGTTTCTTCTGGTTGGTCACCTGTGACTTTAAGAGCTATCTGTCAAGCAACATTTCAGCACTTGCAAATTTCCCCATTTTTACATCTCCATGCTTGGAAAAAAACTTTATTAGCTGAATGGCGGTGAATTACATACATACATACATACATACATACATACATACATACATACATACATACATACTGTGGAACACTGCCAGCCCCCCCCCCCCCAAATCTGACCAGGCTGTAGGCAGCACCCCTTGAGCATCACAAAGTTGATCAATGTAACTTGGGCCTTAAACCTAGAGCTGAAAGCACAACGCAGCATAATTCTCCCTGTCCGCATAATGCTGCTATACCCTAAATCATGTCAGCTAAACAGAGACAGTCAAGTCTTCTTCATGGCCGTGATCTGGTGCCAAACTTGATAAGTGAACAATGGACGTTCTGTAACTTAACTACAAAGAACTTTGCTCCCAGGCCTAAACACAGCTCATAATTACTAACTATAAGATACTACCCAGATACTATAAGATACTACTAACTACAAGATACTACTGCAGTGTGACCTGAAGAAGTGAGATCACTCGAAAGAAATACCCAAACCTTACTGAGCATGCTCGCTGGTAAACCAATTAGAATTGTTTGTTATGATCATGTTGTATGATGCAGCCTATGGAATAGAGTAATGCTTTCTTGCTTCTGTAACCTGCTTTGTCACTATAAAAGATTCAGGCCGGCAGCCATCTTGGCCGGCTCCTCACTTTGGGACATGAGTCCAAGGAGTTTGCCCGGCTCGTGTTGAATAAAGATCCACTTTCTGATAACTCGAGTTGACTGGGGGTTTTCTAGAACGTCTTACAATACAAACAATTTGGCAAATTACACAGTTGATAGAGGCCTTAAACTGGAAAAAAAAAAATTATGGGCACGTAATTGAAAACCAATGCACAGAAGAAATAGACTATATATTACTGCATAGTGTTTTGGAGAAAGGCTGCATAACTTATTATATTTAGGGCTAAGAGGATCAGATAGAAGCACTGAAATATAGTTCACTGGAAAAAGGCTTCTGCTTTGTAAGACCAGTCTGGAGGTGAGGGGAGTAAAAATGCCATGGAGAAAATAAATTCCTTATACAGTATTCACAAAATTACTGTATTAGGGAGGAGTCCAGGCTAAGTATTTTATAGACAGGATAAATATGTGGGGAAGAGTTCCATCTTGAGATCCTTAAGCTTGAAATGCCAAGGATAGGCTTTGCCACATCACCTGCAGTGTGTATGAAAAACTGAAGTTTTATCAAAGCCACCTTGTAAATGGAAACATCTGTGAGACGTGTTAGATGACAACATGGCTTTGTTATCAGAGCAGAAAATAATTTATCCATCTAAAGAAGTTTCTATCTGTGGCATCTCAGAAAGGCACATATATTTTTCCAAAAACTAATGAATATTTCACCAACAAATGTGTTAAAATTATTGAAGATAGAAAAGTGTGTTATTTATTTATTCACTTATTCTCAACCAGCAGGTTGATTTTTAGACAGTTTCATTACACAAGCTGGTGAGACTGGGTGATCCGAACCAAACCAAAGCCATGATTCCCAATTACATTCAAATAAAGAATATTATTCCTATATGGGATGATCTGCCTACAAATATGAGCAGTGGAAATAAAGTCAGTGGAAATAAAGTCAGATCAAACTAGCAGTGAAAATAAAGTCAGATCAAACAAGTACAAGGTTATATGCATTAAACACCCAATAAAACATGCATAGCCATGTGTAACACAAAAGTGCTACTTTGCACTTTGATGCTTAGAAACATAAACTTTTTATATACTCTGACTTCTACATTTACTATCTTATAAAGACCTCGCTTTTCAGAATGATTAATTTTGCGACAAGCTTTCATCTCACTTTGGATATATGATTCAGAAGAAAAGAAACAATTGTATGGTGGACAGCAAAAAGATGAGATGCTCTCAGGAAATGCTATAGTGATTTGGAGTTTAGAGACATATTAGAAGGGAAAGGAACGTGAAAACTAAGTCAGGCTTAGTGGGGTTTTACCATCAAACAGTATTAAAGAAGTGAATTTTAGAACAGACTTCTTCACAGGAAGGACAGAATTTCAATGATTCATACTAAAATGTCTCCCATTTAGTAGATGAATAGAATTCCAAATCCCTTGGATTTGGACTTAGAGCACAATCCTAACCATATCTACTCAAAAGTAAGCCCCAGTGTATTCAATGGGTCTTACTCCCAGGAAAGTGTCTTTAGGATTGCAGCCTTATTCTAATTCTTATTATTCTAATAAGCACATGACGAATTCTGGTGCTTATGCCAGCCTAATTGCGGTTTAGGATTGCAGCATTGGTGACTCGAGTCAGGAAAAGACTCAAGTCTGGGAAGTTCTGAATTGACTGTTTTAGGCTGCAATCTTAATCTCCAATTAGGCTGGCATAAGCATCAGAATAGCCCCACAATCCAGCGTAACTATGGGATGACGTAAGAGGCACTTACACTGGATTGCTCTATGCATTTCCCATAGATTTCCCATAGGTGGCACCGTAACTACGTTGGTGTAAAAGGTACCGTAGTTACTCTGGATTGTAGCCTAAGTCCTGTGGTGATCTGGGGGTGGCACAAAAGCGCCACAAGGTACTTCTGCCCCACGTCTGTGATGTTTACGCCAATGAACAGGCATATGTCAACCTCCCCACATCATTATGGGAAGATATGCCACATGTGTTATGCTGGCTGAATTGGTTAGGATTGCTCCCTTAAACTTCCCAAAAAATTTTCATGATTCTAGAGGCTTCTGAGTGACCTGAAAAATGGAATTTTCGTGATCTGAGTCTGAGACTTTTGATTCAGCTTCCCATCTTTGCATTTTGGCATCACAGTAATCCTGGCACTGCAGGCAGCATAGGATTGGGCTGCCCTTGAAATTTTTTTACAATTACAGTAATTACATATAGGATCCATCCACACAGAGGAAATAACCAGAATTTCAATATGTTGCAAAAGGAACCAAAACAGAAAACTGTACAATAACCGTTATATAAAACTCACATAATAAATGGTTTGCAAATTAGTTATATCCTGCTCCTTTTTGACCCCGTGAAGATAGAAATGTCTAATTTTTCTGTTTTGAACAAGCAACTGGCACTTGCCATTCACTGCAATTTAGCTGAGTACCTTGTAATTACCTTGCTGATTATGCTCTAAATGAACTCTGCAGTGCTGTTAACATCTGTTCAAGGCTGATTCAAAAGGAACAAAAAGAAAAAAAAACCATGCTCACTTAATACTTTTATCAAGAAGACAATAAGAAGAGTCGAGCTATCCTGGTTCATTAGTAAAAGAATAACACTTAAAATGTTAAGTAAGCTTAATGGATGAAGAAGCTGTAATGGGAAATGGCTTATGAAAACGATAACATGGCAAGCAGTTTTTTTTTCTTCTCCAGTACATTAAAGAAGTAAAGAGGTAGAGAGTGGAGCATCAAGGTTGGTTGTATTTTTAACTTTTAACATTTAACACAAAATGATGCACCTGTGATGGATGTGAACACTTCACATCCATCACAGGTGCATCATTGTGTGTTAAAAGTGGAGGGAAGTCTGAGGTAAATTGGTGGCAGATATATGAAGTGATGAGCCACTGTGATATAGCTTTCTTTTTTGATGTCCTTGGGAGTAATCGGTTACTCTCAGTAGGTAGCAGGTACAGCAGGTAGACATTTTAACTGGTTGTACCAACAATGGCTGAGTCTGTCTGTCTGTCTGTCTGTCTATCTGTCTACAGTATTTATATACCACTTTTCAACTGAAAAGTTCACAAAGCGGTTTACAAGAAAATGAAAAAATTAATAGCTAATTAATAGCTAATGGGTCCCTGTCCCAAAAGGGCTCACAATCTAAAGTGCAAAAAGAACACCAGCAGAAGCCACTTGAACAGACATTGCTGGGGTGTGGAGGGCCAGTTTCTCTCCCCCTGCTAAATAAAAGAGGAACACCCACTTGAAAGAGTATCTCTTGCCCTGTGGCATAAAATGGCATAGCATAGAAAGGGTTGAAATAGGTCTGTAGGCTTCCTGTGTACAGCCAATTGATAAGAGTGGGTTGTAGGCCATCTCTGGGATGCAGTGCCCAATCCTATTCTTTGCCAGCACTTGTGTTGCGCTTTACTGCAGCTGCTGGTTGACATAGAGCATGATCCTAACCATGTCTACTCAAAAGTAAGCCCCATTATGTTTAGTGGATCTTACATCCAGGAAAGTGTCTTTTGGATTACAGCTGTAATACTATAAATTTACAGTACCCTCCATGCAGGGAGTGGTGGTACCAGCCCAGCACTACTGGTACTGAGATTGGGACCAGATGGATGCTGCTGTACAGTAAGATGGCAGTGGGGACCTTGGCGGAGGGGGTTTGAGAAGGCATTGTGAAAAGGGGGGAAGGGGAGGAACCAGAGCAGGACAGGATGAGGAAGGAGGGACCCTAGTGGTGCCACTAGATGTATTGGTAACTATTTTGGCACTACTCCCGTTGGCAGAGCTGCAAGGGATAGAACTGAGGTGCTCGTTGTGACAGGAGTACTGAAATCAATGAGAGAATTTTCTCTATACTGTGTGGAATGATGTAACAAGTTGAATATACAAAAAAATGAGGCAGAGTTGTGCCAATTGCTCATTCGCCATTCTGAATACTGAAGGGGAAAAAAGCATCCACTGGATTGCACTAATAATCCTCACTCTGGAAGCACCTCAGATCTGTACATCCAATTTCAGCCCACGAAAACAGTACATGAATTATATTGTACTAGCGAAAAGCGTACCTGCGTTGAGGGAGTAACATTTCCCCATATTTCATCCCCCCACGGCGCATCAACACCCCATGCGCAACTTCCCCCCATGCGCAACTTCCCCCCAGGCGCAAGTTCCCCCCAGGCGCAAGTTCCTCCATGCGCAACCTCTCCCATGCACAACTTCCCTCCATGCGCATCATCCCCATGTGCATCATCCCCCATGTGCATCAGTCCCCCATGTGCAACTTCCCCATGTGCATCATCCCTATGTGCCTGAACTCCTCATATGCAACATCACCCATCTGCATCAGTCTCCCATGTGCATCAACCACCATGTGTATCAACCCCAATGCACAACTTCCCCATGCGCAACTTCCCCATGTGCATCATCTCCCATGCGCAACTTCCCCATGCACAAATTTCCCCCAGGCGCAGCGTCCCCCATGCGCAACTTCCCCATGCACATCATCCCCCCATGCACATCATCCCCCATGTGCAACTTCCCCATGTGCAACTTCCCCCATGCACATCATACCCCTATGCGCATCATCCCCCCATGCGCAACTTTCCCCCATGAGCAACATTCCCATGCGCAACTTCCCCCCATGCGCGACTTTCCCCCATGTGCAACTTCCCCCATGTGCAACTTCCCCCCCATGCGCAACTTCCCCCCATGCACAGCTTTCCCCATGCGGAACTTTCCCCCGTGCACAACTTCCCCCATGCGCAACTTCCCCATGCACAAATTTCCCCCATGCGCAACTTCCCCATGCACATCATCCCCCCGTGCAACTTCCCCATGTGCAACTTCCCCCATGCGCATCATACCCCTGTGCGCATCATCCCCCCATGAGCAACTTTCCCCCATGAGCAACATTCCCATGCGCAACTTCCCCACATGCGCAACTTTCCCCCATGCGCATCATCACCCATGTGAAACTTCCCCCCATGCGCAACTTCCCCCCATGCGCAGAATCCTCACCAGTGCATCCTCTTCCTCTGAACAACACCCCCACAGTGCACCGGCACTGAGCATCAAATTGGCTGGATGTTGTTCAGTCTCCCATGTTAAGTATAGGACAGAAACATGTTGCCCCCTTTTCAGCCCCTGAAGGGTTACATTTCTCCAGATGGTTCTTGGTGGGAGTTCAGGTGACAGAAGGAACTCCCAGAATTCCATGCTTCAGGCCCAGCAGTTGGGGAGGAATGTTGATGAGTCAGCAATTCTCAATGCAAAGTAGAGGGAGGAAAACGCGTTGCGCCCCTTTTCACCCCCTTCCGGTTGGAATTTCCGAAAACCGGTTCTTAGTGCACCCCTCAGTCACGGAAGGAACACCCACCCCAATTTTCACGCTTCTAGGCCCAGCGGTTTTGGCAGGGCGGTGATGAGTCAGTGAGTCAGTCAGTCAGTGACTTTTCTCTTTTATACATATATAGATTCAGAGGCAGCAGAGACTGTGAGTTATTTTTTTCCATGACCCAAAGCAAAGCACTTTAGGTGCAATTGGGGATCCATGGTCTCCCCTGTTTACATTAATTTCTATTACATTAATTCCTGCACACTTTTGTGTGAAACAAGCACACTATTCACTGTGGGGAAAAACAAAACCATTGCATCTTACAAAGCAGCCTATACATCATGAAAATGTATGCTGGAAAAGACTTCCAAATACTGTACCACAAAACCATTTCTTTTCAAGTGAATGCCTTTTGTTCCTGCTGAAAATTGGAAAATATTATGCCAAATAATTAGTCTGCTCTTGAATTTCTTCAAAAGGATTATGCTCAGAATTTTCCTCTGCAAACTCTCTTGTAAATATTCTCCAAATATATTCTGGGTCTGTTGATATTTGGCAAATGCCTGCTATTCTTCATTGATATCTAACCAACATTGTCAGCTTGCAGCAGTAAGTAAAGGGCTGCCAAATTATGAAATCAAAACAAATTTGAAGCAAACTATGGTTTACCATGTAATCTGAATTCACAAATTAAAAACCAGGGTTATGGTTCCTGCTCCACCTCAAAATTGCCGCAGTATAGAGACAGACCCTACAATCTAGAGTAACTATGGGAGCACGTAAGAGACGTTACTTGCACCCGTAGTTACTGCACCACCTAGTGAAAACCTATGCAATATGGGAATTTCATATTGCAATCCAGAGTAAATTGTTCTTACGTCGGAGCAAGCAAGGACTCCCCGTAGTTACTCTGGATTGTGCCCAGTGTGAATTAACAAATACTGAAGCTGAATGCTGAGTAGATGGGAAAATAAAGTTGGCTAAAAAAAAAAGAAGAAATTGAAACTATGGTTTCAATATGGGCAAACGCCCATATGCAAAATTTGAGATGGGAGCTTCTTCAGGAAATAAGGAAAAGTTGGAGTATTATTCCAAGTCAGTGTATGATTTCTTAGAACAGTTTGAGTAGCAGCAGCTATTTAGAGCAAAATGCTATTAACCCTGATGCTTTCAGTAGTGACAAAAGAGGTCTAACTTATGTGGAAAATCTACATAAAGCCACAGTATGGAATAGATTGAGACAAGGATATATAGCACCAACTATGTTTGCATTATAGCTGAAATAAATCATTACAGTATTTGTCTAACATGTAAAAACAAGCAGAGGAGTATTGTTTCTAGGGAAAAGCATGGTGTATGCCATGGGTGACATCAAGGAGGGCACCACAATATGTAATCCAACTGCTTTCCCATCAGGATGCCACAGAAGTGCATACACTCGTATGCCAGTAAGTCAGGTGAAATTCTCTGGCTGGCTGCCAAGTACACTTTTGCATTCCAACTTCTTCCTTGTTCTGAAGCCATTG
The DNA here is from genome assembly GCA_030015325.1 of Cryptoblepharus egeriae. NCBI lineage: Eukaryota > Metazoa > Chordata > Lepidosauria > Squamata > Scincidae > Cryptoblepharus > Cryptoblepharus egeriae. The sequence continues at coordinate 67,946,596 of JAREYC010000002.1, read as the reverse complement.
GAACGTATATTTCCTCCATAAGTAGAATGGAGGGCACATGGAAAACATGTTGGAATGCAGTTGGTCAAGCAAAATCATCCGGCTAGCTGCCAATCACATGCACTTGCTTCAATTTTTCTACATTGCAAAACAGATTGTGTGGAAGCCTGCCGATGACTCTGTGACATCATGACTCTGACAACTCAGGTGTTGCTCGGGGGTCAAGAAGCCCCGGGAACAAAACTGCAAACAAGGCTTAATAGTATCTGGCAGCTAGCTAGCTAGTAACCTTTATGTTGATGCCCTTCCTTAATTTTGCCAGTCAAAATAGATGAATTTTAAATATTGAACATAAGAACATAACTGAATCAAATTCCATTTCTCAAATGTGAACAGTGAAATTTAAGATAATGTTTTGAGGTAAAAACCCAATGTTCAGAAATTGAAGGTGCATATCAGATGTCAAGCGTTTGTGGAATTTCTCTTTTTGCTTTGTTATATAAATGTTACAATCCATCGATCAATCAGTACATACATCAAAATGATAATGAATTTTCCACATTTTGGGAAATTTCATTTGACTCCTAGTCTTCTTAAAATTCAGCACATTAGCAGAGAAAAGGAAGCAAGCAGGCATTCAGCATGCATGCAGATAGGGTAGAATGTTGTCTTTGATTGCAATGCCAATGTTCAAACAAATTTTCATTTAACATATTCCAAGTACTTGCAAATATTTACCAATTAGCCAGAAGATGAAATATGCCTGATTCTGTTTAGTATCTGTGGCCAAATTGGTTTTCCTTCCACTTATTTATTTTGCCCATGCGTTGCAATATGTTTCGAGAGCTCTGAAATGCTATCTTATGGGAAAGGATGCAGGAGAAGTTACTCGCAATGAAGGTAGTATTTCAGGATGGGGATACTGATAATGTGTGTAATACTCCTGTGTACCCTGTGCAGTATAGTGTTTTGACAAAAAACACTATATGCTGGAAGATTATGCTGGAATTACGCTCACTTCTACATGTGATGCACTGCCACAGCTGTGAAGACTTAGGGCACAATCCAGACTTAGGGCAGTGAGGCTGCCCCAACTATTCTGAATCCAGAGAGTCAGGAAGCCTGGGCTGCCCTCTCTGCTCCAAAGCGTGCTCAGTAGGCCCCAAGTCAGTGACATCTGGGGAGGGCTTATTCCTGAGGATTACACTGGACGAGAAACAACTGTGGTGCCTGCCTTATAAGGAAACCCAGGAGTCCCTGACAACCAGTAACAGCTGCAGCATAAGACTGCAGTACAACAGTACTCATTGGCATAGCTAGGGGAGTCCAGGGGGTGCAGTTGCACCGGGCTACAAGATTCAGGGTTGCTACAAGCTGAGCTTGATACTAGTGGTTAAAATTGTGAAAAACGGAGTATGTTTGAATAATAATACCATCATGTTATATATTGTTGGAAAGTTAATTTCATGCAGAAATATCTATATGTCATGGGAATATCTATAGAATATCTATACAATGTGAATATTTGGTAGAATATCTACATTATTCCAAAAGTTATGGCTGATTAACTAAAAAATAAAAACACAAAAGCTTATGGAACAAAGAGGATTTACTTAACTCAACTTTCCCATGGTATGGATTCAGTGATGGGATTCAAAGAAATTAACAACCGGTTCTACACCCATCTGGCAGCCACTTTTAAATGGCTATTTTTAAACTTTATATGTCCTGTCTCTCGTTAACAACCAGTTCTATAAAGTAGGTGCGAACCTGTTGGAGCCCACCACTGTACGGATTGCTCTGAGAGCCAGTGAGATGTTATTCTGATACCATATGGAACTAACAAGGTGTTAATAAGAATCAGCTCTCAATATGTATATCATATAAAGCAGCATTTCTCAAAGTGGGGGCCGGGACCCCTTTGGGGGTCGCCTAGAGCTTTCCTGGGGGTCGCCAAAAGACCTCTGGTGCAGGGGGCCAAGTCAGGCTTGCCAGACCTCTGGCTGTAGCTGCGCGCACACTGGGGCTGACTGACAGCCTCAGGGCCTAATTCTATGCATGCCTATTCTGAAAAAATCCCATTATAGCCAGGGTGGCCTTTATTCCCATGTAAATGTAGATAGGATTGCAGCCTCAGGGCCCAATTCTATGCATGCCTACTCTGAAATAAATCCCATTGTATTCAGTGTGTGCATTGAACACACATTTCATTTGTAACAATGAAAATACATCCTGCATATCGGATATTTACATTACGATTCATAAAAGTAGCAAAATTACAGTTATAAAGTAGCAACGAAAATAATTTTATGGTTGGGGGTCCCCACAACATGAGAAACTTATAAAGGGATCACGGCGTTAGGAAGATTGAGAACCACTGATATAAAGTAAAAAGCAGGCCTCCGTCAGTCTTGAAATACTATGGTGTCATGCTCGGCACTGCATACGCTGCATGCAAAGCATGAAAGCCTGGGTTGGATTGTTATGGAGGATAGGCTGTTACCCAAGCAGCAAATCCCCCCTCTCCACACCACTGAATTAGTCCAATGGAAAGGCAGAGCCAATATGATTGGATCCAGCTGGCATGGCAGAGCTGGGCTAAGGACAGGAGCTCACCCTGTCTTGTTGGGCCGACCCGGGTCTCGAACCCTGGCCTGCTGGTTAACAGGCACAGCGTCTTAACTGCTTGTGCCACCCACAGCCCTATAAAGTACATATAAAGTACATATAAAACCATATAAAGTACATATATCATAAAACAGTTGCCCCATGCTAACTGGGTATACAGGCACTTCTAAGTAATGCTCCTCTTCTATTTAGCAGGGAAAGAATAACCATTCCTCTTTGCTCAGGCAAGTTTCACTAACCACTGGTAAAGGACACTTTTTATTATTTTACTTAATTAAATTTGATTTTGTTGTTGGGGAGGGACACAAAATCTTCTTTGACTCCAGATAGCAAATAGGTGCTTTGGCTGTGCCACTAGCAGAGCAAATGGGTGGTGAACTATTGAGGTGGTGATGAACTCTTTAAAATTTTCTTTAAAAAATTCTTTTTCTTTTAAAAAATATCCATTGATGACATCACTTCTAGTTGTGACATCACTTCAGGGCAACATTTTGAGTTTTGCACCAGGCTACATGATCATTAGCTATACCACTGGCAGTACCTCTAGTGGAGGGTGGATGCTTGGAGTGGCCTGCTGTATCCCCAGGTTAGTGGGCTGCTATAGTTGTGCCATATCCTGAAGTTGAGAGGCAGGGGTTGCAGCTAGGCTGGCCAAGCACTCAGATTTTTGGACAACACTGCCATTCTTACTCTGCCTTATCATGGACCCCTATGGGTCTACTCATTACTATAGCTGCTCCTGAGGTGGTATAACTCTGAGGAGCTGGAAGAGGACATTTATGCCCTGGAAATAGGCTCTGGATACAGAGTAATTGCTCTGCCCTAGGCAATGCTAAACATGTCCTCAACATGCCTCTCCTGAAGTACGTAGGCTGCCCCAGCTAGGGCAGCCCAGGTCCACCTGCCTTGGGACAGCCTATGTTGCATTAGGCTGCCTCCAGCCTTTTCCAGAATAACTAAGGTGGTCCATCTTGCAGTTGGTCAGCCCAGTGATAGATAGGGTAACCCAAGTGCACTTCTGGATTGTGCCCTTAATAATGAGAAATGCTTAGGGAATACAAAAAATAAAAATTACCTAAGATTGCTCAAAATGTAGATGTTCATATGTTCAAAATGAAGACATTCTGGATTCTGACACTGTTGTTTGTTTAAAACATTTATTGTATGCCTTACAGCAACTTCCAAAGCATTGTTAAAATGGCAATTTGACCAATTAACAAATACTCGTACTTAGAATAAAAGCAGGTTTGTTTCTGAAAGGATCATTATATACAGATTTTTCCCCCCTAAAACTACATCCCTGGATATGAATCATAATTTAGAACAATATTATACTATCTCCTTCATCCTTTGCATAATTATTTATGATGGTGTGAGATTGTACTAAAAGCTTTCAAATGAAGGTCCAGGAGCCTTGAAAATCTCAATAATATTTTGCCCTTCCATTCTGGACAGGCTGTAATTGTGTTTTATGGTTAAAAATTCTTTTCTCCACAAATGAGATTTGAAAAAAGGACACACTGGATTTCAACAGTTTGACAATAATATTATTTAGATTCCCGAAAGAAATTGAATGAGTATGGCGATTTTGGAGAAAAGGGCAAATGTGGAATCAACCACTAGTTAAACATCTAGAATATCACGTAAATCTGTGGCACTCAAGCCAGATAAAAGCGCTCGCTGTAAGAAGCTGCTAAAAGAGTCTTGGCTGTTCCTTCTATATTTTCATGCTTTGCTTTTGTTTCACTGTTTAGCAGATATAATTTGCAAATACAGAGGAAATAAGTACTTTAAAAATGTCTCTAATTCTAATTTGTTATTTCAATACATATTACCATAGGTATTTCTTGAATCCCAAGTTTTTGTCAAACAGTTATACAAAGAAAACTACTTCTTAGTTCCTAAAGGGTTTCTCACCACTCTGATCTCAGTTGGCTTTCGATTCCACATCCCAACTAATCTGCCTTCTTTTCATTCTTGGGCTAATTAGAATGTTTTTCTGCCTTCCAGAGATCTCCAAGCATCTTTGTATGTTTATGCTAAAACACCTGTTTCTAGCAGATAAACTATAGAGTCTCTGAGTAGCACACCTAATCTGAATAGGGTGCAGTAGGTGAATGCTGTAGAAGGTAAAGATCATGCAAATCAGCACATTCAATGAAAAGTACTCATTTTCTATTGCCAACACAGTACATAATTAAAAGACTGCAAAGGAAAATCATTCTCTACTTTGGTCTTCTAGTATCATCTGTTTCTGTTTCTTCTCTCAGGTTTCTGGGTTATTTGCAAGATTTAATAGAGTGTGCATCTTGGTGATGAATAAATGTGCGCAGCAGAAGATTAAGAAGTCTACCAAGCTGCATAAAATTATTTGGGGTTAATGCGATTTAAGGATGAGTTTGTATGGCTTGCTGACTTTACTGTTGCAAGTTGTCATGAGATTAATACTCATGGATCATTAGCACTCTCAATTATGGTTCAAGGGTTGATCTCACAAATGTTCCATATGCATCACTGCTGGCTCATTATTCAATAATATCCTATGGGCTATAGCACATTTTTGGGCTGTAGCACCACTCCAGTGCTGGTGGTCAGTGCCATCCAGCACCATGCTAGCTTCATTCCAGCACCAGTGCTCCACCGCTTGGCAGTTGCCCAGATCACTGGGTGATGGAGATGTGAATGAGGGTGTGGGAGAGGAGTTGTTCTGGGAGGGGGGTGGAGATAGACAGGCAGATGTTGGTTTTCCACATACAGAGATATATTTCTTCTTAACATGATTCCTTAACCACTAGTTTCAAATTATATTATCAGCAAAGGGCTTTACAGTATGGTATTTTGCATTTGATTGGCCCATGGACTGGAAAGCATACTTTCCTGCCCTATCACAACTGCCATGACTTTGTATAATTGAACTGCCCAGACTTTTCATTTAAATGCATATGACCAAATGTAATGATTAACACCTAATAAGTACTAACTAATGTATTTCCCTCAGGTGGGAAAACAAGCAGATTTCTATACAATAATATATTGACATTTCACATTGTAGCCTTCACGTTGTAGTACTTTATTCATCATTCATTGCACAGACTCCTGACATTCTCTTTTGTACTTTTTAATACCAAAGAATTTCAGTCAAATTTTTAAGATACATAATTTGGTACATCAAAAAGTTCAATTCTGTGCTACAACAGATTTCTAGTCATGATATATTAAATTATCATGTTTAAATTTGAAAAAAAACATAATCAACACAGATAATACAGTGGAATAAGTGGGATTTTTATTTAAATATATGCAAGTTTGTAAATTTGTTTGATAAATTTGACAACAGAATTCTTTGTTTCTCATGAATGGTATTATCTGAGATCAGATCTATCTGCATGAGGAACTATGTGGTGGAGTTAGTGGCATGACATAGCCACTTTGGGGGTGGGTGGGTGAGTGGCCTTCCTATTTTCCTCCAGCCAGTGGTGCACCCATAAGTGATTGCAGGAGCAGTTGCTCACTGGCGCAGATATTGCTCACCAGGCCATCTAAATGGTTAATTCTTGCTTTACACATATTGTTTCCATCTCAATCAGACCCTGTGCAGATGGGCAAGTTTTCTGCAGAGACCATATTACTGCTATACATGAAATTCTCCAGACTGCAGGTGGGGTAAAGGCCAATCTATATGAAAACAGTGCCCAGAAGGCAGAGTGAGTCTGGTGGCAAGCCCACCCCAGCCATATGGGATGAATCCAGAGACAAAAAGGGGAAGGCCATATGAGGAGGAAGGCCAGGTCAGGGGCGACCCTCAAAAAGACCCCAGAAAACCAAGGATGAAGAGGCGGTTAGGGAAAGAGGCTGCAGATCCCTCCTGCCCACCACCACTCAGGAAGCCATGCAAAGACAAATAAGTTCTATTAGGGGACCCAAAGAATGTGGTGTCTGGGATTGGTCATCCACATGCCCATGACTCAGCCCTGAGGTCCTCCATAGATCTGGGTTGTTTGCAGAACCTGGGCAGCAGCAGTCTAGAACATGATCTGGATAAATTTACAGCAGCTGTCCTGACTTCTGCAATCTTTTAAAATCAACATGCATCATACCCATCCAATTGTTACCTCACTGTGATGCAGTGGTGGAACAAGGGCTTGTGCTGTTTCTACAGGGAAGCAAGCAAGAAGAAGCTGGGGACCAGTGCTGCCACCATAAAATGGTCCCAATCACAGCTACCCCACCACCTGACCAAGGACAACATAAATCCCAATGCACTGATGATGGACTTAGAGGCTAAATTTGTCACAGGCTCCTCTGCAATCTGTGCTAACCCTTACCCAAGGTCTTGAATATCAGTTTATATGAGGGCTGAGCAAACATATTGGCAGGAGGGCCACATCCTACCTGTATTGGGCTACATTAATTTACATTTCAAATTTGAATTAATTTACATAAATGAATACATGAGAAATGGATCTTATATGAATTGCTGTGCAATCCAGACTTGTGCTGGAACAGGCAGGCTGGTGTGCCTGTGCTATATCCAGTGCATGTTTTAGAGGCTGCTGGGTGCTACCATGGGGAGTGGAGACTTGTTTCCTTCCCCACTGTAGGGCTACAGCCACCTCTATGGGTCTACTCTGATTTAGGCCACCTCTGGAGGTGGTTTAAGTCCAAGCAGACCAGAGTGCTGATGCACAGCTCCTGCTTGTCTGCTAACCAGGGTCAGGATCCAACAAAAGTCAGATCCTGGCCCTGCCCCCACCCGCTCACTTCCCTCCTTCCTTCAGCCTCTCCACTGCCTGCTGGTGTGTTGGCTCAACACAGGGTGACCATATGGTCGATCTCAAAATGTAGGACAAGGGTCCCCAAAAATCCGGATTTTAGTTGAAAATCCAGACTTTTGGAGGATGCTGTCCTACATTTTTTTAAATGTTCCCGGAGGCCAGGTCGTTTCCCCACTTTCCCTTTCACTGACCTGGCCTCCAGGAACAGCGGAGGCAGCCCTGCTTGCAGAGATCACTCTGCAGAGCTCCTGCAGAGCGCTCTGGAGTGGAGCTCTGTGGAGCTCCCACAGAGCGCTCCGACTTTGAGACCGGCTGGTCTCGAAGTCAGAGAGATACAGAGGCTGTGTGCGTGCACACAGACTCTAAAAAAAAATTGGGGAGAGATAAAGGCATCCGCATACCCTCTACTTTAAAAAAAACCAGTGCGGTAAAAAAACCACTGTGCTCCAGAGCGGTGCTCCCGCAGAGCGCTCTGACTTCAAGACCAGCTGGTCTTGAAGTCAGAGAGATACAGAAGCTGTGCACATGCGAACAGCCTCTAAAAAAACTGGGGAGAGATAGAGGCTGTGCGCATGCACACAGCCTCTACTTAAAAAAAAACCAGTGCAGGCAGGCAGAGCTAGAGAGACTGTGTGCATGTGCATAGCCTCTAGTTTACAATCATGGCTACTCGGACGGCTGCTCTGGATGCGAGCCATCCGAGCAGTTTTAAAATGGCACAAAGCACAACACAAGTCCCCCCTTGCTGGACAAGTCCCCCCCTTGCATATTGGCCCAGACAGTCCGGACCAATATGCAAATTCCAGAGGCGCCCAGGCAATTCTGGGCATATGGTCAGCCTGGCTCAACAGGTCTTCCTCGTGACACAAGAGTGCTTTATGGGACTTTTGCAATAGCAATTGGTGTCACAAGGGACTTGTGTCAGCCTAAGGCAGCTTCAGGATTGCTTCCTGAATTTTAATTTAATTGCATTTTATTGTTCTTTATAATACACATGAGAACTACCATTCAGTGCAAGAATGTAGAATAACATGAGAACTATGAAGTGTTTTCCACACAGAGTGTCCAGATTTCATAACCGCAATAGAGGACAAGGCCCTCCAAAATACAGAGCACACAAGAAAAATGTAGGAGATGACAAAATAAAAGCTAAAAAACACTCATATATATTGCTTTCCTGTGACTAATTTAAACACTATATTATTTATTAGTAAATTTAAAACTATTACATAGAATTTATTAATTAAAAGGTTACATGCTGCCTGCTCACAAGGAAAAGGATGACAATGACTTTCCCCCAGAACACAAGGCTAAAAAGTGCGTATGTCCTGGACATATATCTTGCATCCTGGGAAAAGAGACAAACATCTTGCCCAGTGAAAATATACTAATCAATCAAGAGACAAAAGATTATATAAGTTGGGGTGTTGAAACACATGGAGACATGAACTGAAGAACTTAGAATAATTGTGGATGTCACGACCAACAGATGTAGGCCAACATGGACTCCAACATTCTCCAACTGGCAAGAAACTCATTGGATACTGAGAGCTACCTAAAGGGTACCTAATACCTGCAAATGGCCCATGGGCCAGGGTTTGCCAGCCTCTTGTCTAGACTCTTCCCATACAGAGAAATGTTTGCTTTTGATTGTAATCTGCGTTTGGAAACACAAGTTGGCAAGTGATATGGAGGCTGCTGTTGAATGTGTGTGAAGAGTGTTGTGGGAGAAAGAGAGAAATTTAACAGCCTTAGGGCACAATCCTTACAAATTTAGGTAAAACTAAATTACCTGGCATATCTCCCTGTGGTGATGTGGGGAGGTTGGCATATGCCTGGGCAATGGCCTAACCTCCCCAGGAGTGGGGAAGAAGTTATTTACAGCATTCTTGTGATACTCCCAGGCCGGTACAGGACTTATGCTGGGCCTTATGCTGGCCTAACTTGTAGTTAGGATTGCAGCTTTAATGTATGTGCACAACTGGCAACTTAGATCTCTAAAATGTGGCTCATGTCTCTGGTGGAAAAGCAAATTTTCAAGAGTGAACAATGGCTGTAATTACATTTCCCGAATCTGAAACAAGTCCAAATCCTGCCTGAGGCTGCTATAAAGACAAATGACACACTTGGCAGCAACTTTAATGGGATTCTAAGCCACACTGGCATATATTTCCCAAGAATGACTATTTTCACCCAAACTGGCTATTTCTATTTAATTCCATAGTGTCAATAATTGGGACTGACAAAGTTTGCAAGAAAAAAAATCTATTAATGCAAATCATTAAAAAATGTATAACAATTGTCTCTGGGCTTGCTGAGAAGAAGACAATTAGCTAAGATCATCATAAGTTTGCCTGCTCCTCCCCAACCTGAGTGAACTCAGGGGAGACAAGCAGGCCTCCGTCAGTCTTGATAGACTATGGTATCGTGCTTGGTGCTGCATACGCTGCATGCGAAGCACGAAAGACTGGGTTAGATTGTTATGGAGGATAGGCTGTTACCCAAGGAACAAATCCCCCCTCTCCACACCACTGGTTTAGTCCAATGGAAAGGCAGAGCCAATACGATTGGATCCAGCTGGCGTCGCAGAGCTGGGCTAAGGACAGGAGCTCACCCTGTCTTGTGAGACTGACCCGGGTCTCGAACCCTGGCCTGCTAGTTAACAGGCACAGCGTCTTAACCGCTTGTGCCACCCACAGCCACCACAAGTTTGGGAGCATTCAGGTGTGGTATGTGTGCTGCCACTGACCCTGAGTCAAAATTCTGTCATGGAAGCTCCTGCAGCACCTCTGTAAATATATTAAGGAAGGGCCTTTAGATTAGGGTGCCATATGTCCCAAAAAACAGGGACAACCCCAGTTTGGGGGATTGTGTCACATACAAGCAAATGGGACAGAGGGTCCTGTCTTGATTTTGTGGAAGAGAATTATGGCAACCCTACTTTAGATGGACACACACTCTCAGCCAATATTTGATCTAACTAAACAACCTCAATGAACTAACTAAACAACCTGAACAGTATTTCCTGTTTGAGCTTATATTGAGCTTGTTGGACAAAACTTGGTTCAGAAACAACTAGGCACCTGAAACTTCATACGAAATCCAAAAGCATGCATTTTTCTTTGTAAAGTAAAGGTGCTATCTATTTCAGTTCTAAGATTTAATTTGCTTTGATAACTTGTTGCTAGACTCACTGCACACCCAACATTGCTTCAGACCTCACCTTAACAGGATACATTCAACCAGTTGGAAGCAATGGGCAGCTTCCTTTATTATCTTCTTGCCTTGTGCATCTGGCACAAAAACACATAGAAAATCATGTGCTGCTCATATCTAAGTGTTTAGGAAAAGCTGCACCTGAGCACTTTTCCCAAAGGTCCCTGTGAACTATTATCCCATCTGTCCTTTATGACCAGGCTAGCTTGGGGAACATATTGCCCTACCCTGAGCACACACTGAACATATTGCTCTGCCTTGAGCAGGTTTCTGTGGAGAGAACACCTTTCAAGGAGAATAAGCAAGATCTTGGTGACTGATAAGAATTTATAAGGAAATCAGTCCATTGCTAATGTCAGAGAAGTACTGAACAAATGGAAAGAAAATAAATGAAATGTAGGCTTCTCTTGCTGCTTCATGAGTAAATGAAGTGGATTCATTTGTGATGATCGCACTTCCTAACATCAGCCTCTGAACAAAACAGCTTACATATTGACTATATGCAAGCTAATGGTGTGTTCCTTCTTATTGAAACAACTATTCTGATGCAACTATTCCTTATATTAGTGCCCATGGTAAAATGCAACAGCTCAACTCATTTGTTTACTAATGCTGTGACATATTTATTAATGAGATGTGTGGTATTTATTCAATGGCTTATTCAAAATTCAGCTGTACTGAATTTGTACTGAAAGTTCCCATTGACCTAAATCAGTGGTTCCCAAACTTTTAAGCATCAGGACCCACCACTTTTTTAAAGGACACCCCTATTGGAACCCTAGGTTTACATGTTAAAAAAGGAATATCTGTCTGTCTGTCTGTCTGTCTGTCTGTCTGTCATGACCTTCAAACATTTATTTCCCTATATTTACACATGCTTGCAAACTGTAGGAGCAAAGCTCTTTGAAACATAATTAACAGCTATAGTGCCTGATTTAGCTTCAGGACTTGACGGAATTAGCTGAATTTTCCATCACATTCTGATGAACCACCAAAAATCAGGTTGTGATCCACCAGTGGGATTCATATATCTAAAGCGGCACCTATTTATTTTGCTTATAGACCATGACAACCTAAGAATTTAGGGACTCAGGATGCAATTTCAAACTTCAATCTGTAAACCAGAATAATGAACCAAGATTGATGCCCATCAATGACAGGTACACTGATGCCCACCAATGATAAATTTGCTCCATGTCTTACATTTCAAAGGTACAGTGCATGGCTATCATTGCATATCATATGCTGTTGCAAATGGTCCTGCAACAGTGCAAATATTGTGCTGGCATTGCATATAATGGAGCTCCAGGTGGAATCAGTCAGCAACTGTGTGTGCCAGTCTCCACTGTTCCAGGTTAGGTTGTGGATGGAGTGGTTCATGGGAACTTTAGGGGAAGGCAGTGGCAGTGAAGGGGGAGGGCAGGGGTGCGGGGCAGGCTGGAGGAGATGTGAAGCAATGACACAGGTTGCCTGGGTTAATGAACCGTTATAGAGAAAATGGCACAGAAAGAGATTTAATTTTTATTCACACAATGTTTGTGTGAAGAAACATTCACCCAATGTTTCACAAAGGACATAGCTCACATATTCAGCAGAATCCTCAAGGGCTAGGAAGTCCTATTCTAACAAACTGTGTGAGGAACAAACTAGCCCATAAATCTGTTCTTACAAAATAAGAAGACTCCTTGCTGGTGTATAATAATAAATATGCAAAATTGTTAAAGTGCATTAAGAAAATAACACAGAACATAAGAAGAGCTCTTCTGAGTCAGGCAAAATGCCCATCTATTCCAGCTTCCTGTATCTCACAGTGGCCCACCAGATGCCCCAGGGAGCAGAAAACCCTTTCTTCTGCCACTCTCTTGCATCTGGCTTTCTGCGGTAGCCTACTACTATAATAAAGAGGTTACATATACCCATCAAGGCTTGTGCTCTGTAATGGACTTTTGCTACAGAAATTTCTCTCATCCCCTTTTAAATACAGTACTGGGGAACATGTGTACAGTGGAGGAAAGGATCACTATGGCAGAATCCAGCCCCAATCTACACATACTCAGTAGAAAATCTCCATGCAACATGTGCAAATGTGTGCTTTTAGCTAACATACAGATACCAAAGTGTGTGTGTGTGTGTGTGTATTGTTTTCTTTACATGGTTGGGTGTGCAGCCGTAACCAGTTTAGGCCAGCACTACTCATCCATTTCCCTGTTCCCATGGTGGCATGGGTACGCTGGTGCATGTCTAACCCTTGGCCCAAGGAGTGGTGCAGAAGTGCATTTTCCACTTTTGCAATACCCCAGGCCAGCACAGGACTGGTGCCAGGACTGGTACCAACCTAACAGGGATTACGATTGTGTTCTGAAAGCCCTACAAAGCAGGTTTCCTTACTGCAAAGAGAAAGTTGTACATGGAGCCATATGTTCACAGACACCATGTGTCATTCCACTGAACAGCCTTATGTCCACCTTCTACTAGGGTTGCTCTATGTCTCAGAAAACCAGGACTGTCCTGGTTTATGGGGATTGCAATCACATAATGGTACGTTTGTCAGGTTTTGTGGAAGAGAATTATGGCAACCCTATGTATGTTATCACTTCATGGAGTGAGGGCTTTTATGTTTCTTTTACATATACTTATTTTATACTAGCAAAAAGCATACCTAGATTGTGGGAGTAACATTTCGCCATACAACATCCCCCCATGGCACATCAATAACCCATGCGCAACATTCCCCCATGCACAACTTTCCCCAGGCGCATCATCCCCCATGCGCAACTGCCCCCACGCGCAACTTCCCCATGTGCAACTTCCCCCACTCGCATTATCCCCCCACGCGTATCCTCCCCCACGCACAGCATCCTCCCACGCACAACTTCCCCCCCACGCACAACTTCCCCCTCGTGCAACTTTCCCCCATGCACAACTTTCCCCCATGCACAACTTCCCCCATGCGCAACTTCCCTCCATGCGCAATTTCCCCTGTGCACAACTTCCCCCCTGTGCAACTTCCCCATGCACAACTTTCCCCCATGCACAACTTCCCCCATGTGCAACTTCCCTCCATGCGCAATTTCCCCATTCGCAACTTTCCTACATGCGCAACTTCCCCCCACGCGCAACTTCCCCCATGTGCAACATCCCCCATGCGCAACTTCCCCCATGTGCAACTTCCCCCATGCGCAACTTTCCCCATGTGCAACTTTCCCCCATGCGCAAATTTCCCCCATGCGCAACTTCCCCATGCGCAACTTCCCTCCATGTGCAATCTTCCCTGTGTGCAACTTCCCCCCTGTGCAACTTCCCTCATGCACAACTTTCCCCCATGCACAACTCCCCCCATGTACAACTTCCCCCATGCGCAACTTTCCCCATGCGCAACTTCCCTCCAAGCACAATTTCCCCTGTGCGCAACTTCCCCCGTGCATCTTCCCCCATGCACAACTTTCCCCCATGCGCAACTTCCCCCATGTACAACTTCCCCCATGTGCAACTTCCCTCCATGCGCAATTTCCCCATGCGCAACTTTCCTACATGCGCATCATTCCCCCATGCGCAACTTCCTCGCCAGTGCAACCTCTTCCTCCGAACAACATCCCCCAGTGCACCAGGCACCGAGCACAAAATTGGCTGGAGGTTGGTCAGTCTCCCATGTTAAGTATAGGACAAAAACAGATTGCCCCCTTTTTAGCCTCTGAAGGGTTAAATGTCTCCAGATGGTTCTTGGTGGGAGTTCAGGTGACAGAAGGAACTCCCAGAATTCCATGCTTCAGGCCCAGCAGTTGGGGAGGAATGTTGATGAGTCAGCAATTCTCAATGCAAAGTATAGGGAGGAAAACGCATTGCGCCCCTTTTCACCCCCTTCCCGTTGGAATTTCCGAAAACCAGATCTTAGTGCACCCCTCAGTCATGAAAGGAACACCCACCCCAAATTTCACGCTTCTAGGCCCAGCGGTTTTGGCAGGGCGGTGACGAGTCAGTGAGTGAGTCAGTGAGTGAGTGAGTTTTCTCTTTTATATATATTTTATATATACTTTTATAAGTATATATTTTATACTTATATATACTTTATATATACTTTTCGTAACCCAGATGAACTACATATGCAAGTCTTTCCGGATCAGCGTTTTTTTTATTAACTGCTTTTTCTTTTTCTTTCTTTTTTGGTCCTGAGTGATAGCAGGATAAAAGTGAAAAAGGTCTTCATCTAATCAGTCCCACATTGAATTGAATCATCTTTTTGCTAGACAGCTCAATATCCCAAAGAACCTCAAAACTTGCAGTAAACTATTTCATCCCCCAAAATTACCTGGCAGTAATGAAACTGGTTTCCATTAGGCCTCCATCTGAAAGTACAATCGCTCATAAAAGGCTCATTTAAGCCAAATCATTATAGGGAGTGTTGTGACTTGGTGGACGTACGAGGAAAAATTGGAAAGATTGGCCAGAAGAATCTTATATCCTACAAAAATTGGAATGTTGGTGGAAAAATACCAGCCATCCAGCTATACTTAAAGATTACACAGAGAGCAGTGAGCAGGCAATTATGGTGAGCAGCAAACCTATTTGTGTCAAGATTAAACTATCTAGGAAATTAAAAACACAATATTTCTAACACAAAAATGAGAAATTTCTTTTCTAAATCATCCTTTATCTGTAACAAATGTATCTGAACGACAGTCTCTAGACTTATATAGATACTTTATAAAAGTCTGGAAAATTCAATTTAAGTAGTAATTGATTTGTAGGTGTTGGAATTATTTTAAAGTATATATTGGAAATAGGACTTCTTCTTAAAACTGCATTGCCTATATATCTGATCTAGAAGAAAAAGCACCAGAGAATGTGACTAAGGGCACAATCCAGAGTAACTATGGGAGCACGTAAGAGACATTACGTGCACCTGTAGTTACTGCACCACCTTTCACATAGGTGAAAACCTATGGAAAATTCATACTGCAATCCAGAGTAACTTATTCTTACTCCAGAGCAAGGACTCCCCATAATTACTCTGGATTTCACCCTAAGAGCACAGTCCTAACCATGTCTACCCAAAAGTAAGTCCCATTGTGTTCAATGGGTCTTACTACCAGGAAAGTGTCTTTAGGATTGCGGCCTTAGACATATAAAATTAGCCAGGGACGGATAGAGTAGATAAAGGGATGTTCTTTTCCCTCTCATACAATTCCAGAACCAGGGGACATCCATGAAAATGGAATGGTGGAATATTTAGTGCGGGGAGAGAATATCTCTACCCATTATGTAAATAATCTGTGGAACTGCTTGCCACAGGATGTGGTGATGGCACCTGGACTAGAAGCCTTTAAAATGGAATTGGACAGATTTATGGAGATTCTGTTTTTAGAATGCCAGGTGCAACAGGATTCAGGTATCTTGTAGTTTTTGTGTATCTGAATGTGTGTATCCCCCCCAATGTATCTGATGGGCCACTGAGAAATACAGGAAACAGGACTGGATGGGTTTTTTGTCTGATTCAGGGTTGCCATATATTCTGGAAAACCAAGACAGCCCCAGTTTTGGGAGACAGCGTTCACATACTGGCATGTTTGACAGGGGGTCTTGACTTGGTTTTGTGGAAGATAATTGTGGCAACCCTACACTGTAACAATTAAGCATATTTATTATAATATCTATATTTTGGACTCCTGCCACACTTTGAAAGCAGAGGGTGAAGGGGAACTAGACAATCCTATCCTTTATCACTGGTATTCTGATTCTGAAAGCTTGATTGGATTCAGGACCTTCATGTGCCAGCTCCTTAAGAACACCCAAACATGTTGTACTGCACAATGGGAAATTTCTCCAGAGAAGATGGGTGCCTCTAGTTACTCAGATCACCTTTCTTTCCATGCTCCTTTCCTGTAGATCATCCTTAGAATGCAAAATCATTGACCAGTTCAATCCTTGTGGACCCCAAAATGTGTGAATTATTTCCTTTGCAAAACATTGTGTTTGGGACAATAGGAAAAAGGGAACTTTTTCCTGTGGCATTGTGCAAAAAATGCACATAAGTTTACACAAGCAACATGGGTGTTTTCTCAAAAAGACTCAGATATTAACAGTAAACAAGTCTGCGAACATCTCACCAATGCAAATTTAATAGTGCCTGCTAGGAAATGTTTAAAGGGGAAAAAACATCTAGGCTTTCATTAAAAATCAGTAGAGTCAATCTCATGTATGGATTTGAATGAAGCAAGTTTTTTAGCAACAAAATATTACTACTGGAGTTCTGCTCAGATGAATTGGCCATGCTAAGCAGCATTGACTCTTTAAACAAATATCACTTCACCTGGAGATGACACTGACAAAATTAGATTCCTAAAACTGTGCAGGGATACAACATCTGGTCAATATCAGCAGGAGATTTCACCTCCGTAAGCCTGCCTCTCTAATGCGGCAGGTGGCATCAAAACAATTTTGCATGAAGACACTCCAAAGTCAGCTCCATGGTTGTTTATTAATTGGTAGAACTAGAAATGCTGCTCAGTGTTATCCAACCAATACTCAGAAATCATATTCAATGGGCTTCTGATTGCTATTTCTAATGGAAATCAGTATTATGACCCAAAAGTTCTTCTTTGGGTCCAATTTCAATGAAAGGTGAAAAGCCATGCTCTTCCTGCTTCTTTCTTTCTCTCCTACCTTTCATCATCTCACCCACTCCGAAACTCCATCCCACCTTCATTACTATTTTTATTGCTAATATCCCCTTCAACTTCTTACCTAGGCCATTTCCTCCCAGTTTATTTCTACATATCAGAGTGTACCTGGAAGCACCAGCAACTGGGGCAGTGATATCATGATAGAATGTGACATTGTGACTTCTTTTTTGGGTTCTCCATGGATGTGGAAATTTTGGCTGCTTCATGCCCCTCATTCCTTCTCTTATAGATGAAGAGGTGCCACTTGAAGAGGCCACCAGTGAGTAGAAGGAATGGATGTGCAAAGTCACTGAAGCAAGCACTCCTTACTTCCAAAGAATTGAAGCAGCGCAAGGCAGTTGTTTCCACCCCCATTGGCTAAACGTCTTAGGTGCTCTTCAGGTTCCACCCTTGCTAATGCCTCTGGAAGGCTTTATGGGAGAAAAGCATTGCACAAGGGAAAGTTTAAGAATCACTCCCCTTTTCAATTATTTTTCTTTGCAATCACCACTGCAGTATCCTTATGAAGTAAACACAGGCTACCCCATCCTTGGTTTTCCTTGTAATGTATGTTTCTATCCTGATACTTTCTGATCTTTCCTCAGTTCCTTATATATCACGGTGACCAGATGTCAGAATCGCAAGAGGTCAAGGCCCCCCCAATGTAGGATACCCCCAAATGTAGGACATGACAAAATAAAGGATATAAAGTCATGTGATTAATTAAACACCATATTATTATTAAATTTAAAACTATTACATACATTGCATATAATTTATTAATTACTAGAAGCTTACTCTGAAAGACGGAGTGAACTCCCAACCTTAGCCCAGCTCCTGCCAACCAAGCAGTCCAAAAACATTCAAATGCAAGTAGATAAATAGGGAGCAACAGAGTGAGAAGGTAACAGTGTTCCACATGTCCACTGAGATGTCTTCAGACAATGCTGGCTCTATAGCTCTAGAAACTGGATGACCATTACACCCTAGCCATGACTAGCAGGGCAACCTGTGGGGAACACCTTTATCTCTGTAGAAACTATATGCTGCCTGCTCACAAGGAAAAGGAGAACACAAGGCGAAAAATAGGACATGCCCTCACAAATATTGTTGTTCATCTTTAGAGTGGTGCCTCACATAAAGAGCTTAATTCGTTCTGGAGGCATGTTCTTTAAGTGAAACACTCTTTAAGTGAAGCAGATTTTTCCATAGGAAGCCCCATTTAACACAATGGGGCTTACTTCTGAGTAGACGTAGTTAGGAGACTGCAATCAAAGACACTTTCCTGGGAAGCTTACCTGGGCTGCTGCTGGAGGTTCAAGGTGGGTGGTGGGGGTAACTTGGGGGCAGTTAGCGGCAGCCCTTTTAAAGAGCGTCAGGGCCGCATAGCATGCATGCCCATAGCATGCTTGCTTTTTAAGTGAATTGGAACTTGCTTGTTAAGTGAAGAGTGAAGCAAGATTTCTTGGAAATTTTTGCTTGTTATGTGAAACGCTTGTTAAGTGAGGCGCTTATTAAGCGAGGTACCACCGTATATCAGCATTAGATTGAAACTTTAGGCAGTTGTGTAATTTGCTCATGAGCATGAGCAGAACATGAACAGCAAGCTGAACATATGAGAATGCACACTTTCTGGAGGAAATTATAGCTTTTCTCTATGATTGAAAAAGGTATGACTTTGGAGGCATAAATATGAAACCTTTTTTCTGATGTACTGTACAAAGATTTTTTTATTCCGCTATTGAATTGCTCTGAAGGTCTTCAAAGGAATATCTTTTATTCTTTCAATCAGCATTTTCAAAATGTATTTTTTTTTCAAACCCAAAGTGTATTACTTTCAGGTGAAATGTTGCAATCATATCACAGTGCCAGAGATGAAAAGACTCAAGTGGAAGAATCCTTTAAAAGTGTTGTTGGGTATTAATGATAGGAAGGTATCTTGCTCTTTGAATTGGTAATTCAGCAGCAGCCCTAGAGAGAAAAACAAAAAAAAATAGGCACAGTGGTAAAAAGAAATTGTAGGTTGGGGTTTGGAATTAACTCTTGGATGTAGGCCAGATTTGCAGTCTGATCTTCAGCTTAAGAAGTCATCCAACTAAAAACTTAATACAATGGAAGAAAAATGCCATCATAGCTCACTGGCAAGGACATGGTTTGCATGCAGAACTTCGCAAATTCAATCATTGGCAAGAGCTCTAATTAAAACTAAAATACAGAAGGACAAAGTATTTCAAGTAGGAGACTGCAGGCGCAATCCTCACCAATTTAGGCCACTATAACGCACTTGTTTCTCCATTTTTTAAATAATTTTTTTTTAAATATTGTTTTTAGCTTCTGTGTTTTAATTGTTTTTAATTGAATGTTTTATTTAATGTTTTTAATTCCCATTTTAATGTGAGCCACCTTGAGTTGGTCTACAAACCGAGAAAGGTGAGATACAAATTTTTAAAATAAAATAAATAAATTTCTGTGGTGGTGTGGGGAGGCTGGTACATGTCTGTGAACTGGCCTACCTTCCCAAGACTGGCACAGAAGTGCCTTGTGGCACTTTTGTGACACCCCCATGCCAGCACATGTCTTGTGCCAGATAGATACCAGCCGAAATGGAGGTTAGGATTGCAGCCTGATAAAGACTTTGGTGAGTTGTGGCCAGATGCCCAAACTAGTAATGGCTTTGCCATTATATCACTTTAGGCACTTTAGGAATTTTTTATCTTTCCCTCCAGCACCACTGTCTCTTTCCCCTCACCTACTCTGAAGCTGATAAATCCGATGGAGTACAGGCTTGACAATTGAGCTCCTGTTTGTTCCCTTCCATAGTTAATAGCAGTTGTGGAGGGAGGGAATTAAGATGGGTGTTTGTATCCACACAAACATGCCATAACTCTGATCCAAAACCACCTGTAAAGTCACATCAGTGGTTTCTGTGACAAAATCCCAGACAGCATATTTCTGTACCCACTCAAAACAATAGCTCAAGTCATTGACAGTGGAATCCTAACTCCTGTTTAGGCCAGCACAAGTCCCAACACAAGTCCTATCCTGGCCATGGGGTGTCACAAATGTGCCATAAGGCACTTCTGTGCCATTCTTGGAGTGGCTAGGCCAGTGCACAGACATGTGGTGGCCTCCCCACGCCACCATGAAAACAGAAATGGATGAGTTGTGCTGACCTAAACTGGTTAGGTTCGTGCCATCACAATAGCAAAATATCTGACAAGCTTCACAAAATGTTTGGGCGTTTGGAACCTGCTTTGGTTCTCCCACCTCCGCAATTATAAACATAGTACACTTTGAGTCAATGAGTTTTAATATAAAACAGAGTTATATATGCACTTAACTGTGCAATCCTATGCATTTGTGATTTGTCAGTGGAGAGCCCAAAATCAGAAGAAATGCAGTATGGGGACATGGATAGGACGAGGAGTTTTATACAGTGTATGTCATATCAGAACCTTTGCTTGGATAACATACATAACCCCTACAGCAGAAGTAAAACCACCCAAACCCCTTTCCTGACCAAATTTCCCCCACATAGAACCATGTGTATTTCAGCTAACAAAATAGCTGGCACAATTGCAAATAAACCAGGCATGCCAGCAAGGGCTAATCCCAAGGCAAAGGGAACAAATGTTCCCTTAGCTCAGAGATTTTCAACCTTTTTGCATTTTGTGGCACACTTATATAGCACTAAAATTATCATTGCACACCATCAGTTTTTTTTTTACCATTGACAAGGCACACCATGCTGCAAGAAGGTGGGCTCAAATTCCCCAATTATCTTATTGGGGGTCCCTCCCAAAATCTAGTGGCACACCTGTGGACTATTCATGCCATGGAGCAATGGTTGAAAATCATTGCCTTACCCAGGACTCTCCAAACCCCAGCCCAGGGTCCTGATGCAGCCCTCCACAAGCCTCAATGTGGCCCCCGATAAGACCTTGGGCAAGCTTTGTAATCCACTCCAATAATTCCTATATGTAAAATGATGTAAATGTCTTCAAATTCAAAATGTAAATTAGTTGTCCGGCCCCCGACAGAGGGTCAGGGAGATGATGTGGCCCTCCTGCTAAAAACTTTGACACCCACTGCCTTAGCCTAAGGAGGTTCCAGATTCCAGAATTTCTATGCGGCATGCAATGTGTGCCACACTGTCACAGCTGCATTGCTATGCAGGGAAGTTGTGTTAAATTAATCCTTAAGTCATGCAGGTTAAGTCATGTGAATAGGAACAACAGTCACTGCTGCTTCAAAAGCAAATACATTTCCAAACTGTTCCAAGACAGAAACAGTTATGATGCAGCCGGCGTTAAATCAGCTGACAAAATGCCCCATTATCTTATGGTAGGCAAAATGTTTGTTCCCCAGACAGCACTTGACCACCAATATAAACAGCACAAATCAGCATGCGGGGGATCAATTACTGCAGGCAACACATTTTTTTTGCATCATATTAACTAGCCTATTTGTTGAATAATACATGAAAGTATCTCAGCTTCAATCAAGTCCACATTTTTAAGTGTGAAAATAAGTATGTGTGGGGTTCATTTTCTTGAAAATTATTCACTTCTCTTCCATTTCTGTTGAGCAGAATAGTAGAATAAAATACAGACTTTCCCCCATGGAGGGTGGAAACGAGAAACCCAATTGTTTGTCTTGGTAAGGCTTGGGAAAATCCTTTCTTCAAAGGAAGGGTTATGCTGTATGTAGCATGCACATTAATTCTGTTTAAGGGAGCTCCCAGTGGCATAAGGGCTGTGCTGGCACAAGTAGTTAAGACACTGTGCCGGTTAACTAGCAGGTCAGGGTTTGAGAGCCGGGTACTATGAGATGGGGTTAGCTTAGCCCAGCTCCTGTCAACCTAGCAGTTCAAAAACATGGCAATGCAAGTAGATAAATAGGTACCACTTTGGTAGAAAAGGCAACTGGTAACAGGCCCCTGCAACAGGCCTGCCAGGTTTCCCCATGTCACAGCCATCATGGATTGGTTGAAACTCCAGTCCACAACAAACGGACATCGTCACCACATGGTACAAACACCGAATAAGTTTTTCTCCAGTGTTTGTACCATGTGGTGACGGTGTACTTTATTTTTAAAAGGGAGCTCCCAGTGGCATTTGAGAGTGGAAGCACAGCTAATGGAGCAGACAGGTGGCCAAGGATTGATCAAAGCAAATCTTTGAGTAGGGCCACAGATCAGCGGTACTGGAAGCACATATAGCTCAGTGATAAAGAAAATGTAAATATGGAAGCAATATGAAGCAATATGGCTGAATTCCACATAGCTTGAAGATTTCCAGCTGAGGTGTAAATGGACTGTTGAATCTAACATGCAAAGCTTTTAACAGAGGCAGAAGAAGTAAATCTTAACAATGCCGTCACACACCACTATTATAGGTGAGGAATCCCTTTCCTCATCCACTCCCTGCATGAGGCCAGACAGGAAGAGGTGTACTCATTGGTGCCAGTACTTGGATGCAACTCCCTTTGTGTTCCTCCTTGCTGCCTCTTCTGAACTCACTTGTCTAATCTTGGGCAAAATTGCTTCCTTTTCATGCACACTATGGATGGTCTGAGTCTGAGAGTAGCTGGCTGCCTTAAGGAGCCAAGTAAGATTTTTCTGCTACAGTGGCCTGGGTGGACCAACTATTGAACTCTCTGTGTAACTACACTGCATGATCAAGTTTGCTGAGACAACTAACCTCAGGTTTTCTGTCCTCAACTTGTCATGCAGAAGTTCTTCTGAAGCAAAATTTAATACAATTTAATGCTTCCTGGAAGCCTACAGTTTCTCCTTTTCTCAGCTTACTCAGTGGGATGCGTTTGTGCACAGAATGGTAAAGACTGAACTCCTTACATAATATGTCCTTGCAGCTTATCACTAGAATACTCTGATTAGTGTTCAGAATGCTCATCATCATCATCATCATTATCAATTCAAGGTAGGTTTGCTATAACTCTCTTCCACAAAACCGGACAGGACCCCCTGTTAAACTTGCCAGTACTTAAAGCACAATCCTCCAAAACCAGGACAGTCCCAGTTTTCTGGGACATATGGCAACCCTACCTGAAGGGTATATGTAATATTTAGTGAAATACCTGTACAACTAAATGTAAAGCCATTTTTTAAACTATCTACTCTTATAATGTGGTTGTTTCCTCATGGCTACAGTTAATTCACTTGCAAAATTTTTGTTACAAACAGCTCATGAGAATCAAAGCAAAGAAAATGACAGCCATTTCCTTTTCACTGATGTCCCACTGAGAGCTGATTATGTTGCATGACTTTTGGTGTGTTACCTATTATTATGCAATTGACCAAGTGGCAGGGAGCCATTACTGGAGGGTAGGGCCACAGTCACCCTGCTGTATTTCTCCACCACTGGGATGATTCATCAGGACTCAAGAGAACCTATATCAGTGCCCAGTTTAAAAGTGTGACATACTGAGGGATTATTGCTGTAAAAGCAATTTCATGGTAGGTATGCATGCCACAGATATACTGCAGTAGGCATTGCTAAAACGAAAAGTAGCTGATTCTCCTGTGTGGTGTTCTTCAAAAAATAAATTATACTTGATGCATAGAAAACTAATCCCAGATAAGACAATGCTTTTTTGTCTGCTGAAGGCTTATCCCAAATGGGGACAGAGCAGCCAGACCACTTGAATCTGTACTGGTGTCATGTTATCAGGTGACAAAGGCAAGCCAGAGGAGAAACCTAATGAGGGCTACCTGGTAACCAAACAGCCTTCAGCTGTTCCTATCTGCTCTGACTAATCTGAATAGACCCATAGGGCTGCTGTAGCTCTACCGCAGGGAAGGAGATAAGCCTCCCCTTCCCCCTGGTAGTGTGGCAGCAATCCCAATACTTGCACCAGATTCAGTACCAGTTAGGACAGCCATCCTGATTCAGTGCAAGTTAGGCCTGTGTTGCCAATCATTCATTCATTCAGATATGCTGCAATTCTATACTCATACCTGAGAGTAAATGAGAGTACCACTTACCACATACCTGAGAGTAAGTGCCTTTGAAATCAATGGGGTTTACCACTGAGTAGGCAAGCATAGCATTGTGCCATCAGTCAGTAAATCAGTGGTTACCCAGCAGTTTCCAAAGCCCTCAGAATACAGATGAGATACCAGCAACAGCCACTTGAAAATACACTATGTTTTAAGGCAAAGAGGTACGGTTGGTCTTCCCTTGATACATACAGGTGGAGACTGTTTATCCAAGGATTTTACATCCATGGATCTGGCCCAGTACATCTCCACCAGACTTGCAGTAAGTCACACTCAAATACTGAAGTTCCTCTAAATTTCTGGTGAATTCATTGGCCTTGCACAACTGTATTCAATGCACAACCTTCCCGTAGTTCTCTATAATCAGCATATGGATCCCACTTCTGAAGCATACGCAAACCTGCAAAACCAGATTGTGCGAGTCTGTTATTAATGACTTGCCCAGCAGTACAGCTGAGAGGCTGGTCATATATGAACATTGCTCTAATGAGAAAAAGTTGGGACTGTACTAGTGTAATTTCTAAAACCATTAAACAGGAAGAAAGTCGTTCTGCATTAGACAAACTTGCACTCCCATATACCACAAATGTGCCTCATTTGTACTTTTATCTCTTTTGTACTTTCATCTGTTTTTGCTGTGAGACCTTCAATGAAGGGTGAGTCATGCACACACTGCTACAGGTGTTGCCCATTTGCAGTTCAGTTAATATCATAGCTTCACTTGGTTGTCATTTAAAAAAACAAAACTGTTAGCCATTCTTATAAATATAGGTTTTCTTCCTGGTATTTATTTTTCTGGCTTTGTTCAAGCTCTTCACCATTTCTAATTCCAATCGGTTCCCCAAACCATTTTCTTCACTTATTCGCATCTCCCTGAGTCCCAACTGTATCACGGTGCAGCTCTGCACTTTCAATCGGCTTTACCAAAAAGCAATAGAAATTTTTCCTTCTGAGAAACATCTATTCTTCTCACGCTAATAACTCAAGCTTCCAGGGAGTTTGGTTCTAATCTTAAAATAATTTACTATGGAGTAATCTTGTTATGGTCCATGAGGCTATTCTGCTCTTAGTGACTCAGCCTGAAAACTTTCTACTAAAAAAAAGAACATAAGAAGAGCCCCCACTGGATTAGGCCACAGGCTCATCTAGTCCAGTTTCCTGTATCTCACAGAAGCACACCAAATACCTCAGGGAGCACATAAGACACCTGCAAGCAGGTGCTCTCCGCTGCATCTGGCATTTTGAAGTTGCCCACATCTACATCTTATCTATGCATATGCACATGCACATGCACACGCACACACACACACACACAGAGAGAGAGAGAGAGAGAGAGAGAGAGAGAGAGAGAGAGAGAGAGAGAGAGAGAGAGAATTCATGGCTCGTAACTTGTGATGCCCTTTGTTCAGGAATCCGTCCAAACCCTTCTTATAGGCATTGAGGCTAGATGCCATCACCACATCCTGTGGAAAAGAATTCCACAGATTACTTAGACATTGGGTAAGAAATATTTTCTTTTGTCTGTCCTAACCCTCCCAACAATTAGTTTTAGTGAATGTTCTCTAGTTCTAGTGTTACATGAAAGGGAAGCATCTCTCTATCCACTCTGTCCATCTCTTACATAATTTTGTACATCTCAATCATGTTCCCATCAAGCAGCTCTTTTCAAGCCCTGCAACCCTGTAGCCCTTCCTGCCACATCTTGTGCCATTGCTGAGCATCCCATGACCTTCAGCAGTTGCTCTCAAGGAACTTAGCAGCTTCAGTAGCGGAGATGACTGGTGCACATTGTGCCGTAGCAACACTCCAGATGCTGGCTGATGATGACTCTCATTTTTTAAATCAAAAAATGTGTTATGCATGGCAAGCATGCACCAGAAGCCTTGACGGTCAGTCCATAGTACCTCACTCAAAAGGAGATCATGGTAGTTTGGGTAGGGCATGGATGGATGGCAGACCTGTCTGCAAAGACCACTATAGGGAATAAATTGGGTAATCCCATCTGAGAAGACCCTACTTTTTCCTTCTACGTAAATTCAAATCCGTGAAATCCCTTTTTGAAAAGTGGAGAGAGTCAGGGGGAACATAAGGTGAGGGGTAGAGAGTTTGCAATTATTATCTGTATTCATTATCCTGTGAGTTTTATCCTTCCTTGAATCTTGTGCAATCATCTATTGTCTCACATTCATACTACAAAAGACTCATGAATTGTCAGAATAGGAGTTAAATAGGCATTTGGCAGCCAGACATATCCATTGAGTATGATAGCAGATGTCACTTTCTGCTGTTGTAAATGCAGTGTTGCTGTTAGAAATGGTGTGCCACTCCACCTCCTTCCTCTCCTCAGACTTATGCCAGCAAAATGGCTATCATGAATCCAAGATGTTCCATAGGTGGCCAGGAAACCTACTCAGAGGCAAGTAAAACAGTTCACTTACCTCTAGTTGGCCTATCACTGGATGCAGTGAATGCTCCAGTGGCACAGCTGTAATGTGAACGAGGGGAGGGATAGCATTGATATTTAAGATTCTAGATGGATATGTTGGAAAATATCCTGGGTGCATTTGCTCAGTAGCTATTTCCATGATGTGAACACAGTATCTTCAAAGGGCATAGCTATTTTAATCTAATAAACAACTACCGTAATCATGCTTGACCGGAGCATGTGTATTCCTGCCCCCAGGATCAAAACCTGACAATGTAGGAATACAAAATACAAACACAGTCAGATGCAAAGATAAAGAGGCCACAATTGTGGATTCAAAATCAGTGGACTTTTAATTTTAATGAAATGTTTGTTTCACAAAGGTGACTGCTGTCCTCTGTGGGGAGAAGCATTGTGGGGCTGAGATGAACATATAGAAGGATCCAGTATGGCTTCAGTGTCACAGGATGTTCTCAAAGATAAAGTTACAAATGATGAAAGGAACCAAAAAATTCATTTTAAAAAAATAAGGAACTTAGTTGTTCAGTCTATCTAAAGAAAAAAGTGGCAGGATGAGATGACACCAAAAACATGAACAGAGAAGAATCTGCCTTTAAATATTCATTTGAAAAATTATTACCCCAAAATATAAATCACCACTGGAAAAGAGAATGGATCCTTAATAATTTGAGACAAATACAGTGAGCTGCAGCAAAGATTTGAAAAAGTAACTATTTGGCTTCTAGGTATTAGATTTGATCATATCTGCTGTGATTAACCACTTTCTAACCACATAGCTTTTAACTCCTTATTGTGCCATTTGGGTAAAACTAGTTGTAAGCCTAGTGTCAATACCAAAAGCAAATATTTATATGTATTCAGAGACTACTTCACACAACAATGGGTTCTTGTTACATTTCTTATTACAATAGAGTAAACTGTTAAACTGACCCATACTTTTAATAAAAATACTATACCGTATTTATTTAAATCTAATGCCATCAAATCTAATGCGCACCACAATTTTGGGGTCTAAGCTGAAAAAGGTGAGTGTTAGATATGAGTAAATATGGTATATGAAGTCTATACTTCATATAATTCAAAGAAGTATAATGCAAAGTATCCTTTTGCTTGTGTTAAACTTCTCCCTGTGGTAAATCAATAGGCAGACAGTGATGGTCTATAACAGGGGTTTTCAAACCCTGGTCCAGAAGTGGCCCTTCGTATGCCTCGTATCCCTCTCTGTCCTCCATTAACTTCTCCATACGCCAAAACGCCCTTGCCCTTCACCTCCCTGGCCATGGCACCCCTATGCTGCCAACTTAGTGCCAAATTATACTAAGAGCCACTGCTCACTTGTGGCAGAGGTCTGGCAGCACACAACAACCTGGACTCCATGCCTCAAGGAAGCTGTCTATGTACATGGAACATGAGTTCTAGCAGTGCAGCGTGCCCACAGGACTGTACTTGCATAATATTTGATAACTTGATGGTACCTGCTTAAAAATAACTTGAGGGAGAAATATAATCCCAAGGACTTCAGTGTATCCCGGACATTTAGAAGTCCTGGGTCATAAATGTGTTTTCGATTATGATATTTACAAGCCATGTGGACTCGGGACCCAATTTTTTAGCAGTGTAGCCTCGAGGGAAGAGTACAAATATCTGATCTTGAGGAGGCCTTCATGACTGCTTTTCCACTGAGGAAGCATGACTGCATCAGCACTGGAGATTTGGATAGGATGGGGCTCTCAGTCTTCACTGCAGGCGTGGGTAGAGGCAAAACACACATTACCGGGCGTGACTTGAAATCTCATAATAACATTTCTGACTGGGGGAAAACCATACTCTATTCCTCTTTGTGATTCTATAATTCAATTTGCTTAGATTATAAAATGTAATGGTTTGGATGTTGCTTTCTTTATCGCAAGGATTCAAAGTGATCTTGAAACGTGTAACTTGAATGGCATTTAGAGGAAAGAAAAGGCCCAGATTTCATATGATAATAGATTTCAAGAAGTAACAAGCAGCAAAGGCATGCTGCAGCTGTTATATAAGAACCATGAAAGATTCCACTCTTCCTGAATGTTCTTACTTCATTTCTGAAGTTTAATTTACAGCACAATCCTAACCCCAACCATAGGATCACCAGTATTACGTGGGCCACTCTGATTTGCACCCACATAATCATGATTACAAATACAAGTAGCTTCATAGGCTTGGTGTGTTACCAAACAGTGCACAACATGGAGTAAGGGGGATAAAATCCTCCTACTCTGAGTTGTACCCAATCTCACACCTTCCTTGCATTGGATTCAGTGCAGGTAGGGTTGCCATGTGTCCTATAAAACAGGGACAATCCTGATTTTTGGGGATTGTGTTCACATACTAGCAAGTGTGACAGAGAGTCCTGCCCAATTTTGTGGACGAGAATTTTTTTTTTTCAGAGGAATTTTTTTCAGAGGAGTGGTGAGAGGGAACACAGAGTCTCAGGTGAGTGGAGGGGGCTGCTTAGCTGAGTGCTTAATTGCTGCTAGGTGTTCATTGGCTGGTTGCCTGGCGGGAGGAGCTTTCAAGGGCTTTATTAGGGCCTGAGGCGCGATCCTGTGGACCGGAGCCTGTGAGCAAGGAGGACTTGTGAAGTTGACAGGAGATGGAAGGGAAGGGCGCAGTTGTCGTGACATGCACCACGTGTGCCATGTTTGTCTTCTTGCCCAAGGACCCCGGGGATTATCGATGCTGCAAGTGCAAACTGGTTGCACTGTTGGAGGAGAAGGTGGCAGCATTGGAGGGTGAAGTTTCCACCCTTCGTCAAATTAAGGCATCTGAGGAGTTCCTTGGTGCAACACACACGGAACTTCTCCAGAGGGATGACACCAGTGGGGACCCCAGCAATGATGTCTCTTCATGGAGACATGTGACAGTCAGGAGAAAAAGGGGCAGGAGCAGTCGAGAACCACTGGAGCTATACAACCGTTTCCAGAGTCTTTCAGATTCCACCATGCTGGCAGAAGTTCCTCTTGCTAGCACACCTACACCGGATCCTGGCGTTGCCCATACTGGCATGCCTACAGATCCCCCTCATAGACAGCAGCCACAACCAGTTAGTGTGGGGGAAGCTAGACACAGAAGGAGAACACGGAGGAGGGTGGTGGTGATTGGAGATTCTCTCCTGAGGGGCATGGAAGCTGTATGCCGACCAGACCCGTTTTCCCGTGAGGTGTGCTGCCTCCCTGGTGCTAGGATACGGGATATCACGGAGAGGCTACCGAAGATGATCACACCTGCTGATCATCACCCGTTCTTACTTATCCACGTAGGAACAAACAATACTGCTCGGGAAACTTTCCAAAAGATAGTTGGGGATTATGAAGCTCTGGGGAGGAAGATTAAGGACCTGGGGGATACCCAGGTGGTATTCTCATCCATCCTCCCAGTAATTGGCAAAGGTCCTCAGAGAGATAGCAAGATTTTTCAGGTCAATAGCTGGCTTCGAAAATGGTGTCATCGGGAAGGATTTGGATTCTGGGATCACAGGATGAACTTCCTTGAGGAAGGACTCCTAGCAAAGGATAGACTACATCTTACGGGTTGGGGAAAGAGTGTCTTCAGACAGGAGATGGCCAACCTTATCAGGAGGGCTTTAAACTAAATAAGAAGGGGGTGGGTTACGTCCAAAGGGAACCTAGGAATGAGGAAAATGCTCTGGATGGAAATTGCCAGGGCACAGCTGTAACTCAAAAATCTTTAGAGGGACCTGGCCTTACAAAAAAGGAGGGAAATGCATTGAGTTGCAACCTCCAGGGCTTAAGTTACATTTACACAAATGCACAGAGCCTGGGAAATAAACAAGATGAGCTGGAGCTTTTAGCAAGTGAAGGGAAATTTGATTTGATAGGAATAACTGAAACTTGGTGGGACTCCCATGACTGGAACACACAATTGGAAGGCTATCAGCTGTTCCGGAGGAACAGAAGTGGCAAAAGGGGGGGTGGAGTAGCATTATATGTCAAGAACATATATACTTGCTCTGAAATCCAGGAGAGTGGTCCGGATATCCCTGTGGAGTGTGTTTGGGTAAAAGTAAGGGGGGAAAATAAGAAACAAAACATTGTGGTGGGCGTCTACTATAGACCGCCAGGCCAAGGAGAAGGAGTAGACGATGTCTTCTTGGA
Source organism: Cryptoblepharus egeriae (assembly GCA_030015325.1). Taxonomy (NCBI): domain Eukaryota; kingdom Metazoa; phylum Chordata; class Lepidosauria; order Squamata; family Scincidae; genus Cryptoblepharus; species Cryptoblepharus egeriae. Next base: position 67,915,718 of record JAREYC010000002.1, on the reverse strand, counting down.
GCAACTGGCAGGCATTGCAAGGAAATATGAGGTAGTAGTAATGGGGGACTTTAACTACCCAGACATTTGCTGGGAGACAAACTCAGCCAAACATGGAAGCTCCAGTAGATTCCTGATGGGCTTGGAAGATAACTTCATGGTCCAGAAGGTGGAGGAAACGACAAGGGGAGGGGCCATCCTTGACCTGATCTTAACAAATCGTGAAGAACTGGTTGATCAGGTCAACATAGTGGGAACTTTAGGGGAAAGCGATCATGAGCTGCTGGAATTTAGAATAATGTGGGAAATAAAAAGAGTGCAGAGTGAAACTTATATGTTGGATTTCAGGAAAGCTGATTTCAACAGGCTTAGAGGAGTCATAGGTGGGATCCCATGGGTTGATGATCTAATGGGGAAAGGGGCCCAAGATGGGTGGGAGCTCCTTAAGAGGCAGCTTCTACAAGCACAGTCAGAAACAATTCCAATAAAAAAGAAAGGGGGGAAAATGCTGAAAAAACCAGGTTGGCTCCACAGGCAACTTGGGGATCAGCTGAAGTTAAAGAAAGAGAAGTATAGGGAGTGGAAGACTGGAAAGATCACCAAAGAGGAGTACAGGCAGGTAGCCCGGTCCTGTAGGGAGGGGGTCAGGGATGCTAAAGCTCAGTATGAGCTGAGGCTGGCCAGGGGAGTCAAAGATAACAAAAAGAGCTTCTTTAGATATTCCCAAAGGAACAGGAAGAGAGACGAGGGGCTGGGGCTGCTCTTGGACAAGGATGGACAGCAGGTGTCTGGAAACCAGCAGAAGGTGGAGCTGCTCAACTCCTACTTTGCATCCGTCTATTCACAGAAGGAGGGCTGTGCAAATGGGGGTGCGGGATCACTGACTGATTCGGGGATGTGTTGACATCCCCTAAGAGGGAATGAAAACATGGATGGTGCAGAAGAGCAGATTAAGATTGACAGAGAACTGGTTCGAAACCACTTAACTGGCCTAAATGAATTCAAGTCATTTGGACCGGATGAGCTGCATCCTCGAGTTCTTAAGGAACTGGCAGATGTCCTTGCAGAGCCTCTGTCGATCATCTTTGAGAAATCCTTGAGGAGTGGAGAAGTGCCACTGGACTGGAAGAGGGCAAATGTAGTCCCAATCTTTAAGAAGGGGAAAAAAGAAGACCCGGGAAATTATAGACCAGTCAGTTTGACTTCAATCCCGGGCAAGATATTAGAGCAAATCATAAAACACACAATTTGTGCACATCTAGACAAGTACTCGGTGATGAAAACAACCCAGCATGGATTTACCAAGAATAAATCTTGCCAGACAAATCTGATCTCCTTTTTTGATTGGGTTACGAGCTTACTGGACAGTGGCAATGCTGTGGATGTCATTTATCTTGACTTCAGCAAAGCATTTGACAAGGTCCCACATGACATCTTAATTGGGAAGTTGGAAAAATATGGGCTAGACAGGGCAATTGTTAGGTGGATTTGCAACTGGCTCGATGGCCGCACTCAAAGGGTTTTAGTAAATGGTTCTGTGTCAACCTGGAGGTCAGTTTCTAGTGGGATCTGCCAAGTCTCTGTCTTGGGACCAGTTCTCTTTAACATTTTCACCAATGACTTGGAGGAAGGGATACGGGGGAGCCTGATCAAATTTGCAGATGACACCAAACTGGGAGGAGTAGCAAACACATCAGAAAATAGGAGAAACCTCCAGGAGGATCTGGATAAACTGGAATCCTGGGCTGTAACGAACAGAATGAATTTCAACAGGGAGAAGTGCAAGGTTCTGCACTTAGGCAATAAAAACCAAAAACATAGGTATAAAATGGGGGCTACTTGGCTTGGCAGCACAACATGTGAGCGGGATCTTGGAGTCGTCGTGGATCACAAGCTGAACATGAGTCAGCAGTGTGATGTGTCTGCAAAGAAGGCAAATGCCATTTTAGGTTGCATTAAGAGGACTGGAGCTTCCAAGTCACGAGAAGTTCTAGTTCCTCTTTATTCTGCATTGGTGAGACCTCACCTTGAGTACTGTGTTCAGTTCTGGGCACCTCACTTGAAGAAAGATGCAGCCAAACTGGAGCAAATCCAGAGGAGTGCAACAAGAATGATCAGTGGGATAAAAGTCTTACGAGGAAAGGTTGGGGGAACGTGGGATGTTCAGCCTGGAGAAGAGGAGGCTGAGGGGAGACATGATTGCCCTCTTCAGATACCTGAAGGGCTGTCATATGGAGGAAGGGGCCAATTTGTTCATAGCTGCTTCTGAAAGCAGAACTAGAACCAATGGGTACAAACTGCAAGAGAGGAGATTCCGGTTGGATATCCGGAAAAAATTCCTGACGGTGAGGGCGGTTCGGCAGTGGAACAGATTGCCAAGGGAGGTGGTGGACTCTCCCTCACTGGGGATCTTCAAGCAGAGGCTCGATGAGCACCTGTTGGAGATGCTCTAGGGGGAATTCCTGCTGCAGGCAGGGGATTGGACTAGATGACCTACTAGGTCCCTTCCAACTCTATGATTCTATGATTCTATGAATTATGGCAACCCTAAGTGCAGGCCTGTTGGCCTATCTGTTCCAATGCAGTACTGTGCCCTTAGTGACCTAAGTATTTGATTTTCTGCATGACAGATTTCTCACAGTGGCATTGCTATTAAACAATTTGCTAAAATTTAATTGTTAAGTCATGTCCAACTCATTCTTACCCCATGGAACTCATGACATCATCATAAAAATCATATTACTTTGATTTTTAAATCAGTTTCATTATACCTGATTACTGTTCAATAGGGAGTTCAATGGAGATTCAGTGCTTATTACAGAAATTAAGACTTATTCTTCCCAGCTTGTAAACTAATTTTATTACATTACAAATGATAGTTGGAATTATTATCCAATGCATCTGTCAGGAATATTGTCTTCCTTTTGGCCAAATCACATAGTTCAGGTCCTGAGAACGCTGAAGCCAACAGGTTGAAAGAAACCTGGTTGAATACTCAAAATGGTAAATATTTCTCTACTGAAGGGAAAACACTGAAGAAGTCCCTTGGCCATCCCATGCCTGCTCTCCTCCCCTCTCCCATCTCTACCATATCTGCTCTGGTGGATGCCTGGGCTAGCAGTGCCTGGTGCACACAGAACATTTGGCCATTTGGTGGCCGCAGAGTGCACAATATCACTGTGTCTTTTGCACCACTGTAACATGACTTCCAACAGATCACAAGATCTGCATTGGATCGCAGACTTTGCATTGGACAGGCTATTAGTATGAAAGATGTGTGGAAAATATACATGGCATTGGATACCTGCCAAACAGCATGACCCAGCCCAGTACCTGGAGCAATGGCAAGATGTTTCAATTTCACAGAGCAAGGGACGGATACATTTTTGACCATCAAAACAAACATGCACACATAGATCAGATCTATCACATACACACCCATCACTCTGTCAGATTAGTTAAGCTTCTTTGCCTGATCTTGTTAATTGGAAAACTCCATGAGCTGCCACACCGTACTTGCACAGAACATGTGACCCTTTGACCAAAGACAACAATAGGAAATTGAAGCAGTTCAAAGAAATCTTAGCTTTGTATCATCTTTGAGAACATCTGAAGTATATAGTTTCAGAAAACTATGCCTGAAATATCACCAAGTTTCACCCATGAACAACAGAGTTATATGTGAATAATAGACAGCTGTTTTCAAAACAAGAGGCATACAACCCTAACTTACAAAAGTGAATCAATGCACCATTATGTGAACCAGCTGAATATTTGTTGCTGAGTAATTCCAATCAAAGTGAATTACAAAGTCCAGTTCCTTGCCCTTCAAAACATGCAAACATTGAATTTCTAAATAGGGGACCACTGAAAGGTCAAACCTGTCCACCTGTCAAATAGGCTCACCTGTCTTGGGGCAGCCTATGTTGCCTTAGGCTGACCCATCCTTTTCCAGAGTAACTAAAGTGACCCATATTGCTGTTGGGCCAGACCAGTGATAGATAGGATAACCCAAGTATACTTTATATCACAAGTACGTGTAATGTGCTCACATTTTTTGCATAGCAGTCCTGAATTACACACCGAGCTAAGCTTCTTTTCAGTTTTTATTGCATCATGCTTCTTGTCTATCACCAGCAGTGGTGGTATCACCACTCTACCACCAGACATCACCTCCAAGTATCAGTGGTGGTACTGGTACCGCTGGTTGAGAAACACTGCACTACATCTTCTTTGTCTGTAAATCACCTATGCTTATTCCTTGCAACTCAGAACATTCTTTTATTGTGTATTTCAAATTTTCCAAAATTCATTTTTTTTCCTCTGGATGTTCACCATGTTCTGTAAAAATGGATCACTGAAAAGTAGTCAGTCAGAAATATGAGTGCTTTTCAGGCCTGTTAATAATACCTTGTTTCAAACCCTAATTTGGAATATGTCATATTATTGTAAGGTTATATGCAAAAAAAATTAAGACCTGCAGCAACCAAAAGGAAAGGGGGAAATGCCAAAAAATCCCATCTCCTGTCACCCTCTGCAACACACCACTTCATGTACCACACCACTTCCCCACAGTGGAACACAAGATACAGACCACTCCCTTAGGGTAAATCTCAGCACATCATTCCCAATATTTAACCTCCTTTGAGGAAGACCAGACCTCAGGTGACACAGGTTTTAGCATGGGAGTATATAGTATTCCTCTGGCTTTGGGTCTTTAATTCATGGAACACACATGTACATGTACATGCACACACACAGACACACACACACACACACCCTGGTATTAGGGCTATGAAAAGGCCATTAGCACAAAAAAGTGCCCCTTTGCACAAACAGCCTATCCAATATGTCTTTGTTGTCAACTGTGTTACATATTAACTTACTATTATTAACTTTATTCATATCCTGCCTTATTCATAAAAAAACTCAGGGCAGACTCAAGGACCTATCCAATCCTTCCTTTTGCATGAGCTAGTAGTAGTGAGGATCTGTTCTATCTTGGTACGTGCCAGATATTCCAACTCTTACTGTGGCTGCTCATTGATATGGAGCCCTTTCGTTATTCGGGCTAGCAGCATTGTCACATGTGGCAAAACATCTTTTTTCATAGAGTTCTATGGCAACAGAGAATGAAGGTAGTGCTCTGAGGCATCATGCATTCAACCCTAACAGGGCATTGGTACATGTACACCCTGGTAGCATTCTTTTGCCTCATCGAGTATGCATTCCAATTCAGAGACTGACTCAAGTCTGCTCTCCACATCTCTCTATTCTCTGTTTCTGTTTTGTCTCAGTAGGTAACTGTCCAACAGGGGCAGAATTTAAAGGACCCTTCACACGGCCAGCTGCGTACACCACAAGGAAAATCCACCAATACTTTATAGCAGTGGTGCTGGGTATGGATAAAGCAGCATGCACTATGTGGTGCTGAAAACTACAGATGACCAGAAGATGAGCTTCAATCTAGTCTCAGTTTGTGTCTCCAAATATGTTCCCTGATACACATATGCCCATGTGTACCTGTTGCTGGGAGGAAGTCAGATAAGAATGATCCTAGCCAGTATCTGACTGGGGTTTGATAGCAAGAGAAAATCAAGCCCAAGAGGCTTTTGTGTAAAACTTTGTGTAAAAGCACAATTCTAAACATGTCTACTCAAAAGTAAGCCCCTTTGTGTTCAATGGGTCTTACTCCTGGGAAAGTGTCTTTAGGATTATAGCATAAATTAAACTTCCCTCTTCCTGGGCCTGCTTCCCTCACTGGCTTGTAAGAAGCTATGCTCTTGGAAAATGTCATGATTCCACCATACTTGGTGGGATGACCATACTTGGTCATTCTATTCAGAGTTACAAACTCTGTACAGAGTTACAAATAATTCGCACTGGAGATAAACAAGACCATATATGGCCACCAAAATGTGGTTTTAGTCCCTGACTTTCCAATTTCATTGATAATTCAGTCAGGAGCCTTATGGTGATCAGTCTCCTGAATGCTTGAGAAGTACCCAGCCTTATCCTTCTCAGGCATTGCACAATAGCAGACAATGATCTCCACTTAGAATAAGCAGTAGGAAAACCATCATGGGCCATCTCAGAATTAAAGAATTAAAGAAGATCAGAATTAAAGAAGATCCAGGTTGAGCTCAGCCAACAAAAGACTTGTTGGTATAGCCACGTTTCTATACAAGATCAGTTCAGAAACCCCAGTGCCCACATTTTCCTTCCTGCTAACATCAGAGAATTACCTGATGGTGCTATAACAATTCCCAGCCCCACTTTCTTGAGCAGCCAAATAATTGCTAAATCAGCTAAAAGGTACAGGCCTCTCTTTTTCTCTCCTATCCCCTGGTGCTCTTTTCTGTGTCTTCTTTCTCCTAAGTACAATGAAGCAGTGCAAAGCTTCCATTGAGATAACCTTCTCTGGAGAAAGTATTCTTGTCTTGCTTTACTTCCGTTCCTGAAACCATATTCAGCACAACTGGACTCACATATGGAAGCCTTCTCCATCCTTATATTGCATATGAACTGGAAAATCACAGCAACCTGGCTGGCTGGCCATGTTACTCCTGCCCCAACCTAAACAACATATATAGATAGGCAACCTTGGTTATTAGTCCCCTGAGGATCTCCACCAATACTGTTGTATCCAGAATGGTCTTCTGAGGTTGTAAACAACCACTCATTCAATATGCCCCAAACAGAAATTTGGTGGTTAGTAAAAATGGTTGGGGATTAAGGCCGCCTGCTTACCATGGCAGTGGCAGGCAATTAATCTTGTCTTAAAATTCATGAACAATTGTTTATGTTTCAGCCTAAGAGGCAAAGACCCTCCCTTCCCTCAAGTGATAAATTACTTGTGAATTTCTGTGAACTGATACTGCTTGCAAATTGCTTGTGCACTGCAAATGCATTGCAAATTGCACATGCTTTGCAAATTGCAGGAGCTCAGCTCCTTGCAGGGCAGTTAGCAGCACTTGAAAGGGTGCTGCTTGATTGTCTTGATTCATTGACTGCCTTGTGACCATGGTAAACTGCCTTTGTATAACACAGAAATAAATCATGCACATGCTTGGAACCAAGTGTCGTGTAAGGGGAGGTTCAGTCTGTACTTTTAAATAGTGTCTGAACAACGAACACTTTAAATCTGTCTTCTTAAATGAATTATGGAATACTTCAATTGCTTTCCACTAAGGCAGCAGTTCCCAAACATTTTTATTGGGGCTCTCTTGATCTATTAGGTCATTGGCCATGGCTCCCCATTAGATCTTCAACACTATACATTGTATAGGGCTACAATACTATACATTGTATAGGGTTGCAGGTTGCAGGTTTTTGCAAGGTTTTCTGCTGTTCTCTGAAGAGTCAGGACTCACAGTTTGGAAAGCACTGCAGTAAGATTTTAGATGAAATGTTGCTCTTTAGGATTCAGTGACAATCTGAAAATAATTTAGACTTTCACAGCCTGTTGAGGACAGAGAAAAAAGGGTATTTGTCATCTTCATTGTAAAGGTCTTTGTTATGAGAAGTATTGCAATAAAAATCATTCATCTTGCTTGAACTCTTATGCTTGAACACTTAATAATATGAAGCTATTATAAATTAAGGCTGAACTGAGATCAGATTATTATCATGAGCTTCTATCTTACACTTTTCCTAACCTTTCGTATGAATCCTTAATGTCAGCACTTTTTCTAAACAAAATATGTGAACATAAATTCAGTGGGGAAAAAAGCACCTAAACATTTCCATCTTGTATTACCTTAAATTCCGTTTCTATGTTGGCTAGTCTTGCCAGTTCATTACTGAGCTCTAAAGCAGTAAGAACAGGGTCTTCACTAGACAGAGACAAATAAGCAGCACTTGCTAATCCTTTGTAGGCATTCATTCTTGACCGGGAATGACTGAATGAATCTTTCCTTTGCTTCTCTATACACTCATTGCACTTACAGAAATAGTCATGGGGCCTTTCTATCCGTGCCCCTTTCATTAGCAAAATGTGAACAATTTCATATTCCTGGCAATGGGCAGCAAGGATGATAGGGGTGATGTCATGAGAAAAGCGAGTGCCGTCTTCATCATATGCATAAAAATCATCATCTCGTAGCTCTTGCTCCAGTGGACTGAGAGTAAGACGCTGCCCTTGTGCGAAGGCCGGGTGGTTTAATATTGCTTCTACAATACGCACATATCCTTTACTGATGGCTAACAGGAGGGCATCCCCAACACGAGCCAGATTCTCCTTCTTCAAAAGGAGCTCAGTTACTTCCAGGTGTTCATTGCCCACTGCAAGTTGCAGGGCATTTTGTCCCATGTAATCAACACAATTAAAGTTCAAGGTTTTGGATTCCTCCAACATTTTCCGTACCACCGGGATGTTGCCATATTCTGCCGAATCCAAGAAGTGTTCTTCCTCTGGGGTCAAGCTGGTGCCTTTCTCGTTGAACATATAGGCTGGACCTCGGATGGCCTGCCGCCTTCCTTTCTCCCGAAGGGTTGTGTGCCGTCGATGCATGTTTTTAGAGCTCTGGTTTCCAGTCCTGCATGAAAAACAGCATGTAATGGATTTCTGTAATGAAAAACAACATGTAAAGGACCCCTCCCCAAAAAAGGTGTCACATATGTTTCACACAACCTATTTAAGGCTAAGTACCGGTACTTCAAATTCTAATAGATAAAAGGAAGAAGAGTATGTGTTCATATTTACTACTGAAATTAAAGGGAATTCACTGTGCCTAAATTTGGCCAGATTCTATCCATTATTTTTGAATTATGAAGGTTTTTCAAAATCAGCCACTAAAAATGGTCTACACCTTGTAACATACCATATTTGTGCACAATTGATATTATGCTGAACTGTAACCTGAAAAATATTGACAATTTGACAGAATAAAATGTTGGTTTCCCCATCTGTGCCTATTTCTAGTAGATCTACAACCTAATCCTACCTAGCTGCCCATGGATGCACCCTTTGCTGCACCCTGTGGAGAGTTTTGGCTTCAGGATAAGGATACATTTGTTTCTTTGCCCAGGATAACCCCCAACAGTTGCTATGGATCTACCTGAACCTGTGGCAGCTCTTTAACTGGAATATGTATGAGTTGATTCATACAGGTGGATTAGGACTGGAAAGTGGATTGGTATTCAATATGCACTGCCACTACAGGGCCTGATCATTCCACATCATCCCATCTCCTCTCATTCCCCTGCCCTCACCCTGCCTCTGCTATGGCCTTCCTGCCACTACACCATCTGCTTGTGCTGCCACAAAGCACTTTATAGTTGCTTTGCGGCAGCCTATACTAGCAGAATGTCTTCTGGTGCGTATACTGAATAGAACTGGGCCATTAATTTATTACATGGCTGTGATAAAAACACTGAAAAACATTTCCATAAATGCCACAGTGACCCTTCTTACTGAAACACCATTATGAAAGAAGGGCCATCGTGGCATTTATGGTGAAACATATCAGTGGCATTTTCTGAAACACCATTATGAAAGGGTGTGATGCTGGTTTGCCTCCTCATTGTGTAGCCCAGATAGCACAAAAGTGTGAACTAAATGACTAGCAACATTTAGCAGCCAGACTACATTGAAGAATTGGCTGTTGGTGGCAGCTGGCAGCCAGACATCAATGTGGAATTCCTGGCTCTCTAAATATATGGTAATGGAACATCAGCATCTGATTTACCACAAATTTATGTATTTGCCATACGCTAAATAAATAAATAAATCCAAACCACCTGTACCATACAGAGAATCAAAAAGGACAGAACCACCTATACAGCATAACCATACAATTTTAACCATAAATTCTTCTGTAAAATAAACCAAAAAAATCTGAATGGCAGGGGACAAGCATTGACAGCAATTTGAAAACACAAGCAAAATAAGATATGTAAAAAATGTTTTATGGTAGCCTGTTAAAGCCATGTACAGTCCGGTAAATACCCACTGCCTATTTACACTTACAACTTACTGGGGCTAGCAGAGCCTTCCCAGACCACTGCCACATGTACCACACTGCTTGTCTTATGCAACAGTGCCCTATTTATTTATTTATTTTACTTAATTTGTATCCTGCCTTTCCTCATCCACAAGAGGAAACATGAATAAAAATAAAACACCATTAAAATAATAATAAATAGAAGTTAAAACATAATTAAAATACACTTAAAATACAATTAGATTTAAAATTGAAACGATTAAAACAGACTAAAAATTTCTTTAAAAACAATAATACATAAACACAATAAAACTGCCCCCCCAATCCCTGCCCCATTTTAAAGCTTTTTTAAAAATAAAAGGTTTTTAGGCCTAGTAGTGTGCAACAGCAGCCCAGATTTTATATTGCTGGAATACATCTTGTGTTGCAGCTGGAATGTAATTTCTGGGTGTGCAGGATAAGGATTGGATAGGACCATTAGTTATAAGTGTTTATAACTGCAAATTATTAAGTTTGCAGCTTAATTCAGAGGTCTAGTCTTGCAAAGAGAGTGTAGGCTGCACCAAATGTTGCAAAAGGAGGAACAGCAACACCATTACTGGCTAAAAAATTTTCAGTCTTGGTATTTTCAAATAATACCATCATATCAATCAGTGTGTGATCTCATGCAGAATATCTATTCTATCAAAAGTTTTAACCAAAAACACAACAAGACGATGGTACACCACCATGCCCACCATCCAAGCATAATCCTGCCCACTGCATTGGAGGAGGTCCATCATCAATGATGCACCGGCCTCCCACTTCAGGAGACACAATATCTTCTGTCAACACTGATTCAGAGGAATGTCAAAACCTATATTTGCATTTTGAGAACATCTACAAAAAGAAATAGAAAGTGGAATTCAGCATAATAAATTGCACTATCAATAATTCTACACTACTTGGAATAATTCCAGAGCAATCAAAAACTGGCAAAAGAAGGTTACAGATTCAATAATTTATGGTAGCATTCTTTTCCAGATTCTCAGCAGCTCTACAATATATTGTTTGAAAACTGGAAATGTAGGAGTAATTTATAAGCCATACTTCATCCCTGATGTCATTAATCTCTATAATTGATTCTTTAATTTGAACTATATTCACAATAGACCTGTGGCAGAGATACCATGTTCCTTTTGAAAAGGAAAGATTGCAAAACATTCCCTATGAGAAGGATTTCCTTGTTAGAAAATCCATACAGATTTCTGAAGCATCACACCCAGTCACAGACCCATGTTCATTTAGTGCTGAAGATGATTTACAGTAAAAGTATTTTAATTTTATCTCTCATAGGCTGTTTGGCTTCTCCTGCAGTAGCATACAGTTGGCACGCTGGCCACAACATGATTGCATCAAATAGTTGATGTGGGATAGCATTGGGGCAGAAATATGAACAGTTTTTAATAGGGCAGCGCGACAGCATTTTTTCCTGCAGTCGTCACTACCAGCCACTCCAACAACATGTGTTCAGCTGGCGGCTCAAGGCAGTAGGATTGAGTTGCTATAATAAGTGTGCAAATAGCCAATAGCAAGAATTCTACGTGATGTTTGTTATTTATTCCTCTGGTTTGGGAATTAATCACATATAAAGAGTGAGTGTACATATTCTCTCTAAAAAATTCTAACAGTAACTTGATTGCACTTATCTTAACATTTTTGTTTAATGATGCTTTGCATTTAAATGACACTGTATTTGCATATTTTACAAAAGCGGCTCATGAACCATCTCATCAAACATGGCAATTAAAAGAAGGTACTTTTCTAGGAATCATGTGTTGACATTTCCTAGCGGTGAAGAACAATATTTTGGTTAACAGTAAACTCCTAATCCTTCTCTAGTCATGCTTTTTTGCAGGTGATTGGAATAATCAGAGAGGGTTTCATATCCACATTCCATTTAGTAGAGATGGAATGACAGTTGTGATATGCATCCATGTGAGTTGTGTACAGACATCTCCCTTGCTGAATTAGGCACTAAAATGATAGAGCACATTCTGACTTTAGGGTGAGCTTTATCTACAGTAAATAAAAATACGGAGTTTGCATGCTGAGAGACTCCACTGTGTCTTAAATGCTTAATCTTAAATGCTGAAAGCTTTAACGTTTCCCACACTTTAAAAATACTATTTAAGTGCAAGAAAATAGTATCTTCCTATCACATTCATTACATTCTCTTCTAGCATAGTTCATGTGTGCACTTATATGCACTTACAAAACACGTACGTGCATGCATGTATAATCTTTTACATGTACAGGCATTTGATTAGTCTCCATGTTCAAGGCTTTGTCATGTTCATTTTTTTGGCCATTTCATTTCCGTCAGACTGGCTGATTGGCCTATGGATTTTTGCTTTCATGCCTAATCCTCTTATATTGGTTTTTAAATTGGAAATAAATGAAAACAACAATTCCAATTCTTAAAAAGAACAGGATTCATAATACTGTATTTCTTCTTTGCATTGCTACACCTTGCTACACCTTGCTAATCAGGATTGACTGAAGGATATTTGGGAAGCACTGAATTAGAATAACAACAAAGAAGAAGAGAAAGAGGAAAGGTATGGGTAAACGAGAAAAAGGATTTGTTGTTTTCACATACAGTGGTACGTGAAAACTTAATTCATTCTGGAAGCATGCTTGTAATCCAAAACACTTGTATATCAAAGCAAATTTTCCCATAAGATATAATGGAAAGTCAGACAATTCATTCCACAACCCTGATTATTTATTATCAGTTTGTTATTTGAGCTTCCTTACAATTTGGCTAAACTAACAGGACAATCCAGAGCAACTAATCTATCCACATAAGAGCCCTTAGGTTGCCCTATCTAACACTAGGTTGGAGCAACTGCAAGATGCTCCAGCCCAGTTACTCTGGAAGAGGCTTAGGGCAGAGCAAGGCAAGATAGGGTGCCCTAAGAGAGGTGGACCTGCTCTGCCCTAACTGGGGCAGCCTAAGCAGCTCAGGAGAGGCAAGTTGAGGGCATGTTTAGCATTGCCTAGGGCAGAGCAGTTACTCTGTATCCAGAGCCTGTTTCCAAGGCAGAAATGCCCTCTTCCAGCCCTCAGAGTTATACCACCTCAGGAGCAGGTATAGTAATGAGTAGACCCATAGGGGTCCATGATAAGGCCCGAGTAAGAATGGCAGTGCTGACCAAAAAGCTGAGTTCTTGGCCAGCCTAGCTGCAACCCCTTCCTCTCAACCTCAGGATATGGAACAAACTACGGCTGCCCACAAACCTCAGGATACAGCAGGCCACTCCAAGAAGCCCCTTCTATTCACTGTAGAATGTACTGGCATCTCATCAGGGACTCCTGATAAGGCAGGCACCCAGTGGCGTCACCAGACTGGTGCGGCTGGTGTGGGCTGCATTGGGGATGCGCTCCGTATGGGGTGATGTGCCGGAGGAGTTTGACTGTCCTTTGGTAGGCCCCGGGCGTCAGCACCCCCATTCAGTCCTGCTCCAAGGCGGAGAATCAGCCAGAAGCTGACACTTGTCTGAGGAGCTGGCCTGAACGGCCATCTGAGATGCACTGCGCAGAAACACACTGAGCATGCCGAACAGCTTCAGAGGAGACTTCCTTAGAGCAGAGAAAGTCCGCGCCTCTGCACAGCCATTCGGCCTCACTCAGGAGGCGGAGCGGCAGCTGAATGGCTTCAGAAAGAGTACTGCACAGGCACCAACTCTGACGCCTGCACAGTCTCCCCCGAAGCCAAAAGGCTTCAGAAAAGTACTGTGCAGGTGTCAGAGATGGTGCCTGCGCAGTACTTTTTCTGAAGCCAGTTGGCTTCAGAAACAACTGCGCAGGCGCCAACTTTGGTGACTGTGCAGTCCAGGTGGGGGGGGCGCATCCCAGGGATGACGCACAGACTTCCGCACCAGGTGATGTGCAGAGTCATGTCACCACTGTAGGCACCACAGCTGTTCCTTGTTCAGTGTGATCTGAGGGGTGTCTCCTCAGGAGCAAGTCTTCCCCATGTGTCAATTACTTAGCATGCTCTGGAGCAGTTAGGGCAGCCCAGGCTTCCTGACTCTCTGGATTCAGCATAACTTTCTGCTCTGGATACAGAATAGTTAGGAGAGTGCAGTTAGGTCAGAGCAGGCTGAATTTGCTCTGGATTGTGTCCTATGTCTTGTATCCAGGGAGAGCCTTCCACTAAGAGGCAGCTTCTTTGACTCAAAGGAATAGCAATTTCCAACTTAGCAAAATAGCTACTTGAGAAAATTGGCCATGAATTTCAAGACAGGTTTCTCTGAGTATTACTCAGACTATTTTATAGTACCCCAGAGTTTTCACTTTTCCCTCCCTAGGCATCTGGTTTCCCCCAGTAGTCACTATATCAACACAGCACTAATTTTATCAGTGGCACTGCTTGCTATAGACTGAAACATGATAGAGGGCTGTCAGTACTCTATCCTACTGGAATGCAATGCCCAGAACTTTGTAGCAATGCACTTTTGCTAGTGTTTGCACTAGCATGCAACTAGCATTGTTCATGGAAGAGGTAATACATACTCTCCTTATATTCATGGTTTGTTTATGGTTTTTTTTGCTCCAGTTCTATAAGCTCCAATTCTATAAGTTCCAATTCTAAAAGCTTAGCCACAGAACCAGTTTTAAAAATCCATTTTCCAGCATCAGTTTTGGGTGTTCCCAAAGTGCAAGAATAAATAAGATATTTGACTGGTAGCCATATCTAGGTTGGCAGAACCATATTATTCTGCTTCTACACTTTATGCCAGAATGATGGGGGGGAAGGAGAATTAAGTAAGTTGGGGGGAGGGAGTCAAAATAGATTATTCTGCTTCTGCATTTTATGCCAGAATGATGGGGGGGAAGGAGAATGAAGTAAGTTTTGGGGGAGTCAAAATAAATGTGCCAAGTTTGCTTGGTACAAATTGTATTTCCAACAAATATTTTTGTCAGACATCGCCTAGTGTAAGGAATAGGTAGTTGAAACTATTCCACAAGGGCAGTGCAATAGTCTCAACAAAGGAAGTCAGCAGTTGCATTCTGTCTGTCAGATGTGCCTGGACCATTCATTTCAACCTGTGAACCTTTGAAGAGATACCACAGTTATCTTTCAGAACTCTTTTTTGAAAGATGCACAGATGAGGCCAAATTACTGTATGGTGGACACTGATGTTTAATGATTTAATAATAACACAGACAATCAAGGCTGCTTAACCTCAAGGCCCAATCCTATACTTACCAGTGTGCCTGTTCTGCTACCACTGTCATAAAACAATCACTGCTAGTTGTAAAAGGAGCTCTGGCAGCACACTTTTCAGCAACCTGGGGTGGAGAAGGTCAGAGCTTTCCTGCTGGTGGTTGTAGCTCAGAATCACCCACTGCTCTAGGAAAGATAGTGGGGATGTGGTGGTGGGAGAGTAAAATGGGGACTAGGTGTAGTGAGTCCAGGAGGAGGCAATTTCAGTTGCAGTGATAGTTGCCAAATCTTAATCCTTTTCTCAAACCTGATCCCATGGCACAGGTTCACACAGACCTGCATAACGAATTACAGAGGCTTACCTTGGGAACAAGACTTCTTGGACTGTTCCCACCCACTGCAGGATGCAGTAATAGCCAATTTGTTGCCAATGCATTAGCAGCGGTGACAGGTGAAAGGGGAGAGAGCGAGAATAAAATTGGGCTCCCAGTCCATATTACTTTTGGAAATGGCATGGAAGTGACTTATGTGCCACAAGGTATGGATTGTAGAAATGCAGCAGAAATGTGCACTGTTCTAATTTGCTTGTATATCATCATGGAAGTTCAGGCAATGCTGAATATTGTTACAGTAATTCCATCAGCTTTCTGTTTAGTTGGCAAACAATTTGGGTATTCGTATTTCATGAGCAGAAACGTTCTTAATTAGTGGAAAAACTTGACATGCATTTACTTTCTCTTAAAATGTCATATTTATGCTAGTATTTATCTCAGACTAGTCTCATCTTCTCTGTATCATTTCCATTATACTTTATTCTCTCTACCTTTAGAGCAAGGTGCTCTAAACCTTTAGGCCAAAGGGCCACATCAAATACCTGGGAGAGTGTTGAGGATTGGAAAAATATTTGAGATGGAACTCATCTGTAAATAGGTTAGAGATGAATAAATGGGCTCAAATTTCTAGGATTTCTGCATACACCAGGATACAGCACTGAAATAAAGCACACACTTAAATGTTCCCATTCACCATCACCATTCCAGTCATGTTTGGTCAACTTGGTCAGCATTTGGCTGCAGGTTAGTTAGTGCCTTGCCGTGGGCCACATCTGGCTCCTGGGCTGGGGTTTGGAGACCCCTGCTTCAGAGCATTACACAACAGGTAATTAACTCTTTAACAGGTTTTTTAGTCGAACGTGGCAGCTTTCTAGTACCAGAAATTATAAGAGAAAACTAATTGTGGAAGATTGTCTCTTAATGCAAGAAAAAACAAAAACGGATAAAATAATTTGGGGTTTGGGCTACTTATTCTGCTGTGAGTACAAAACTTTGCCTTCCAGATAGTTCTGCTTCTGAAAGATCATCATCTTTCTAAGACTTGTGTCTCTTAGAAGCAGCTGGTTCACAAAATTTGCCAATTAGCAGCAATGTCATTCCTTCTAGTGTACAGTTGGCAAACTAGGAGTTCTTTAAATAGTATCTCAATGCTGTTCAGTTGCTGGTAAATACTGATTGGTCACCTTAGGAAAAAGGACACTTGACCTTTTTGTATTCTTACCCTACAATCCAGAGTAACTACGGGAGCATGTAACAGTCATTACTTGTACCTGTAGTTACTGCACCACCTAGTGAAAACCTATGGGAAATTCATATTGCAATCCAGAACAAATTGTTCTTACACTGGAGCAAGGACTCCCCGTAGTTACTCTGGATTGCACCCTTAGAGACACAACTGGCCAAAGACAATTATGTCAGAAATAGATGAATATTCTCTCTATGTGCACACGAGCATGTGCACTTCCACACACACAAACACAAACAGCAATTTGCTGGAGTATGATGGCTAACTATGATATGAAGAGAGGGGAACAACTAAGGTATCCAATAGAGACCTGAAAAGCAATAACAGCTCCATTTATAATGTACATGTCTCTGAAATCTTCCCTTTTAAGTTATGACAATGAACTTACGGAGTACATACACTGTGTGCATGCACAGTCCAGTGCTTACTACCAGTAAATTCTTGTGCAGCAATGCAACAGCAATGATGGAGGCTGCACTGTATTCCACAGGAAATTTTGGCTATTGGAGGCCTCCTAGGGTAAATAGACATTTGTCTTCTTTACAAATGTAAAGTCAGGGCCAGCATCAGTAGTTGCTATGAGTTAACTCAAACCAGCTAGATCGTTCGTGCAAGTCTGGATGGATTGGTGCAGGCAGATTGGGCCAGAAAGGAGAATTAGGAACAGTGGACAGAGGCACTGATAATACCACCATTTTCATGCCTGTTCAACACATTTCTGCCCTTTTCCATCTTCTCTCACCTTATCCCATCCTCTTTCAGTCCCTGCACTAGACTTATATTGTCCCATGCATCCCTGCAACCACCAGTGCATGTCTTCCCACCGCATACCTGTTAGAAGTGCTGTTGCAAAGCATTTTGCAGCATATGACATCATGCAACAGCTGTACTCGTTCATTTGGATTGGGCAATACAGATATTGGAAGTTTGAGTTCAGCCCAATAATTCTTAAGAGAATAAAGATTCTATGTTAACCTCTACAGCTATCAGCCCTCATCAAAAAATGTGCCTGTATTGTAATAGTAAGTAAGATAATACTATTTAAACTTGTCAGTCATAACTATCCCTGGCCCATGTGAAGGCAAATCCACCAACAAAATTCTAAGAGCTTGCTGAGTGGGAATCTGAATGACAGAGCACTATAGCAAGGCCAATAGAAAATAACCATCACTTCATATTTATTGGACTTTACAGGACTGCTTATAGGAATGGCATAACACTCACAAATTAATGTATTTGGTTCCTACTGCTAGAAACCTTATTGATCTATATCAATTTATCTTAGAGTTCCTCTTGGCCAGCCTCCATCTTCCTGACATATAGCATTTGCATCCATCATGCAGCCATTTGATATTAGCTGAAAAGCAAATTTGTGCATTTTCCTTTATATTACAGCTATAGTGAATATTCTTAATAAACACTGACATAAAATAAAATGAGGTTTTATTATCTTCACTGCATTCAAAACCATGTGATAGAGTTTCACACCATATACTAAAAATTGTGCCCACCAGTAGCAGTGCATTACATTCATGCCCTGCTATCTAATGAGTCTGGTGCTCATAGGAGATGTAATCTGTACCTGAAGCTTTCTGACAGTAACTGCTATTAACTAATTAATAGCAACCATAAAAATTTCCCAGAATACATTTCACTTGGCTGTAGGCCTTCATAATTCTGCTTGAACTGCCATGTAAGCACATAAGCTTCCAGTCTGTTGCTGTGCAGATTCCATTAATTTCAAGGAAATGTCCTAGATAAGCCTTATTGAAATAAACATTAATATTACTGTTAACAGTGTTTTGTGGCTTATTTATATACATTGTTATGAATCCACATCTAAGCCATTGTAAAATCTGGTTTGAATAACTTGCTGTTGCATCACGTTTCATGACTTTATAGTGCAATCCTATACATACTTATCTCCACTGAACACAGTGGGAATTCTGTGTTCCAAGTTCTTTGCCCACACCCCTTGTTTCACTGAGTTTTTTGTTTGTTTTGATGGCTACAAAGTATATCAAAGGTTTTAAGAAATTGTTGAGATTAAAGCTTTGTATAGGAATTCTAATTGGATTCCAATACCAATTATTCCAATTATTTAATTTTTTTTTACATTTCTAACATATTTACTATTTTCCTCAAAATCTTTCAGTGTTCCCCTTTAATGTGTGCAGCTCAGAATATAATCCCAAAACACAATACAGAGTATTTATTCACATGTATAGTAAAATAAGTGTGCAATTATATAATTTGATTTGGGGGGGAGGGTAGATTTCTCCAATAATATCAACACTAATGTAAAAATTCCTTTCTTCCAAATAATCAGCATTAGTTGATCTGCTATACTAATGCTTCCTGAAAATAATTCTTCATCTATTAAAGTTGCAACCTTGATGCAACCACTTTGGAAAATAAATGTATTTGTGTAACACAATTTTTAAATTATCACTATTACTCATAGTGTATCACATAGATATTTATTATTCAAACATTTAACTTTTGAGAGTAGCCACATAAATTAGATTTGTCCAGCAGATGGCAGCATAATTGTGGCATAATTCAGGTATAGAGCAGATTCTCTAAATATTCTGAATATTCAGGGTGAAGACTAAACACTTCTGTTAAACACACCTTGATATTTTTTGGTTAACATTTCTTTAATTAGCTTATGACTACCTTTTTTACACTTGAAGAAAATATCAGTAAAATAAGACCCAATGGATAGCACTTTATTAAACCTATAATAAAAGGGATAGACATACACACCCTCTTCTTCATCCAATGTACCTGTCATTATTTTATGTTAATAGCAAAAGCAACTTAGTGGTTCACATACACTACCAGATATTGCCAAATTACTTTTTGTTGCATTTCACATTAATCTACACCATCAGCCTAGACAAAGTTAGAAGGGGTTTGATTCAGACAAAGAGATCATCACAAAGACAAAGAATGTGCTCTTTTAAAAGGCATCAACAGTGATTCACAAAAAAGAATTAAGGGCTGAATTTATTATTGAAACTAATTTTAAAAAAACAACAACAAAACATACTCATTCCTTATAGGGAAAAAGGCTCCCCCCTTCCCAGAATCAATAACTTACATTTAGCAGAAAAGGCATGGGATGCTTTCTCCTCTAAATGCCTGAAGTCCAAGGTTGAACATCCAGATCAGGGAGCTCCATGCTTGTCACTCAGGTCGGTGGGTCTCTGTCCGTGGTGCTGAAAACGTGATTTGATCAGGGGAGACTCTTCAGAGACTGCCAGGCTGCATGTCTCTGTCCCTGGTGCTGAAATTGTACTCTGAGTGATGGAGAAACTGCAACATTGTTCTCACCTTCACTTGACTAAGAGAAATTTCCCAGGGATTAAATCGTGTGCAAGGAATAAAACCTTTGGGATTCAATCATGCAAGGATGGTGCGTGGTTTTCCTTCTCCTTCTTTTGCTTGCTGCTTTGGTAATGAGATAGCTCAAGCTCCCTCCCATCTTACTCCTTTGACCTACACTTCCTCTATGTGTGCGTGACGGAGTCCTTACACACACCTACTCTCCTCAATTTTCAAACACTGAATAATGAAATGTGGAAAAGTTCCCCTTTCTCCAACCCAGCATGCTCCCATGAAATGTTTTCTGGAAGGGCTGGGAAAAATACAGTCTTGCTAGGAAAACATCAAAGGAAAATACCTGGTAGAACATAATACTTTATGGCCACCTGCAACTTTATAGCACTCCAGTCTCTCACAGAGGCATGATTTCAGGATTGTCTTCCAGGTCTTTATCTTTCGCAGCAAATTTCTTTTTCTTTTTTAATTCCACCCAATGGAAGAGTTTGCGTTGTAAAGATAGAGCTGGTGATGAGAAATAATCATTCTCCATAGCTCAGCTCAGTGGCTCACAAAGCAGGCAATGTGAAAACAGAGGTCATTCTCCACTGGTGCTTAACAAAAAGCATCTCTCTCACAACTTCAATCTTGGCTCAGGTTTTTACGCACGAGCTCTGATGTGGAACCATGTTCGATAAAGTGATAGAGACCTTTTTCATCTCTCTGATTTTTCATTTTTCTCTTTTTCCAGGAAGGAGGAGGGGAAATACACACACACACACACACACACACACACACACACAAACACACAAACACACACAAAGACAGAAACACAAAGCTGACCACATTTTCCTAGTTGGTAATCTCTTTTGTCTTGTCAGCCCATTTAATACCCACACAAGCCTATTCCTCTTTAAAAGGAAATTGATTCAGTGACGGAATAACCAGTATCCTTTGAAAGGTGTGTTTGCATTCACACATCTAATCCTCCCAGGATTTAAGGGCTTCCTAGAGTTTATATGCAGAAGGCAATCTCTTCCTCATAACAGCATCTACTTAGTATGCAGCAATGCTGAGGAGGAGGGAGAAGGGGAATGAGGGACTCCTTCAAGCAAAGCAGAGCCATAAAAGATGGCATCTTTAAATTACTACTTTTCAAGAAACATTAAATTTTTTTTCTTTCTCTTTTTACTTTATGTTCCCAATGATTTAATTGGCTAACAAGATGTTTTCAAGCTTCTGGAACTCATCCTAGAATTGACAGCATGCATTCAAGGTAAATGCATTTCTGAAAAGGGTTAGTGCTCCTCCAATTTTTTTCCCCACAGTCCACTGTCAGTGCTGTTTTGTTGTTTGACTATAGAAGAAGTATATAAACCAAAGACAATCAAGATTCAGTCCAGAAGAGCACCAGTATACTTGCTGGAAAGTTCAACAACTCACAATTCCTCATGGAAATTATAGAAAGAACTGTCATAGTGGGAAGAAATATTTTAAAGTTTCAGAGACTCTGTGGTGCATTGCAAGTCCACGATATCCTTCAGTGTACAAGAAGGATTGATTACTTTGCATTGTTTTTTTCTACTGTGTTGTGTAAGATTAATTCTATTGCCAAACCATTTTCTTTATATCCAAAGTTTTGCAATTATACTCAGAATAAAGACTCCTTATTGGTATGTAATGTTTGACAAACATGGGTTATGTTATATAAGCAGGGAATTCTCTGCTTCCATCCTGTTTCTGGACAAACTGTGAAAATGTATATCAAATTAGTCTTCCTGAAGAACACTGCATGCAGCCATCTTAAAATAGTAATATAACATTCAATCTTAAGAGCTATTTTCAGTTGCAATTGATTATGCCACTTTGTTTTCTGGAATTTATTTTCAGTTGTCACGTGTGCAAAAATGATGCTGCAATCTTTAGCTCATTTAACAGAAAGTTTGATAGTAGATCATACATTGGAGCAAAGTTTCAAAAATCAGCCTGCCATAGATGATGATTAACTTTCATTTTATATTTTCAATGTACATGAGGCCAAGTGGGTTTTCATAATGAATGGAAGTTAGATGGCAGTTTACAATTAGTTAGCTATTTTCTGTTGATAATTTGGTGCTCACCAATATAAATACTATTTATAATAATTAAAGTACTAATTAAGGCTCCAAGCATATTAAGGTCTGACACTGAAAGAACTCATGATTTGGCAATACAAATCTCTTTATGGTGTTGCAAAAGCTGGGCTGCTATCAGAGGGGCACACAATGAAATGTGTGCTTGAGGGGAGGCAGGCCCCAATCTGCAGACCCAATCCTCAGATAAGTGAATAAGTGAATAAGCAGAGGCTCGACGACCACCTGTTGGGGATGCTCTAGGGGGATTTCCTGCTACAGGCAGAGGGTTGGACTAGATGACCTTCTAGGTCCCTTCCAACTCTATGATTCTATGATTCTATGAATACTTGTATTGTTGTTGTTTAGTTGTTAAGTCATGTTCTACTCTTCATGAGCCCATGGACTGCAACACACCCATGGACGGCCACCACATCCTCCACTAGCTTACTTTAGCCAAATTCATGTTCATTGTCTCGGTGACACTATTTAACCTCTGCCATCCCCATCTGTGTTTGTCTTCAGTTTTTCCCAGTTTTTCAGGGTCTTTTTTTAAGGAGTCCTCCCTTCTTATGATGTGGCCAAAATGTTGAATCTTCAATTTCATTATCTGTCATTCCAGTGAACAATCAGAGTTGATTTCCTTGAGGATGGACTGATTCGATCTCCTTGCAGTCCAAGGGACTCTAAGGAGTCTTCTCCACCATCATAATTCCAAGAATTTTATTCTTCGACACTCAGGTTTCCTTATGGTCCAATTCACAGCCATACATTACCATAGGAAGAACCAGCTTTAACTAAATGGATTTTTGTCTGCAAGGTGATGTCTTGACTTTTAATTGTTGATAGACCTGCCATAGTTTTCCTCTCCAGAAGCAGGTGTCTTTTAATTTCTTGGCTGCAGTTGCCACCTACAGTGATCTTAGAGCCCAGAAAAAGAAACACAACTTCCATTTCTTACCCTTCTATTTGACATGAATTGATGGCAACAGAAGCTGTGATCTTGGTTTTTTCACATTTAGTTTTAAGCCACATTTTGCACTTTCTTCTTTCACCTTTATCAAGAGGTTCCTTAGTTCCTCTCACTTTCTGCCATTAGTGTGGTATCTTCTATATATCTGAGGTTACTGATGTTTCTCCCAGCAATCTTAAATCTGGTTTGTATTTTATTCAGCCCAGCCTTTTGCATAAGGTACTCTTAAACAACGTGACATATTCCTTGTCATATTCCTTTCCCAATTTTCCCACTCAGTTGTTCCATATTTGATTCTGTTGCTTCTTGAGCCTTACATAGGCTCAAGAAGCTTCTTGTTGCTTCTTGAGCCTTACATAGGCAACCAATATGATGATGTGGTACTCCCATCACTTTAAGAATTTGCCATTAATTTGTTGTGATCCACACAATCAAAGATTTTAGCATTGTCAATGAAACAGAAGTAAGGTGTTTTCTGGAACTCCCGTGCTTTCTTCATAATCCAGTGAATAATTGGCAATTTTATCTCTTGTTCCTCTGCTTTATTGAAAACCGGTAATCGGTTTTCATAAGCATATGAATCGGTAGTTCACGATTCATATGCTGCAGAAGCCAAGCTTATAGGATTTTGAGCTTTACTTTGCTAGCATGTGAAATTAGTGCAATTGTGTAATAATTTGAGCATTCTTTAGCATTGCCTTTCTTAGGGATTGGAACATACACTGATCTTTTCCAGTCCTGAGGCCACTGTTGAGTTTTCCAAATTTGCAAGCAGATTGAATGTACTACTTTGACAACATCATCCTTAAGATTTTAGTTCAACTGGAATACTGTCACCTCCACTAGCTTTGTGTAGTGATACTTTCTAGGGCCTACTTGACTTCACACTCCAAGACGTCTGACTTAAGTTCAGAGATCACACCATCATGGTTATCAGGGAAATTAAGATGCAGAGTTCATCTGGGTTACATTTATAGAGTTTCTCAGGATTTTTTTTGCCACCTCTTCTTAATCTCATCTGTTTCTATTAGGTCCTTACCATTCTTGTCTTTTATCATTGCCATCTTTGCACAAAATGTTCCTTTGACATCTCAAATTTTCTTGAAGAAATCTCTAGTCCTTCCTCTTCTGTTGTTTTCCTCATTTTCTTTGCATTGGTCATTTAAGGTCTTATTTCTCATTGCTATTCTCTGAAACTTTGCATTCAGCTGGGTATATCTTTCCTTTTCTCCCTTGCCTTTTACTTTATTTTTTCCCCCTCAGCAATTTGTAAAGCTTCTTCAGACAACCATTTTGCCTTCTTGCAATTTTTCTTCCCTTAGGGATGGTTCTAGTTGCCACATCCTATATAATATTACAAGCCTCTTTCCATAGTTCTTCAGGCACTCTCTTTTTAATCTGAACCAGGGGTCTCTAAACATTCAACTTCAGGACCTTTAACAAGTACGCAGAGGAGGAAATTTCAGCAAGTGCAGCTCTTCTCCCTGAGATCTTAACTCCAGCTTGTGATTCATCCAGCCCAGACTTTTTCATAATGTAATATCCATATGCATATTAACAAGTTTACAATATACAGCCTTTATTTTTTTAATGCTATTTTAATATCTTTTGGAGCAGTGATGGGATTCAAAGAAATTAACAGCCGAATATATGCCCATCTGGCAGCCACTTTTAAATAGCTATTTTTAAACTTTATATGTCCTAACTCTCATTAACAACTGGTTCTATAGAGTAGGTGCAAGTTTGCTGGAGCCCACCACTATTTGGAAGCTGTGGGCTGCAATCCTAAAGATACTTTTCTGGGAGTAAGTTTCATTGAACACAATAGGGCTTACTTCTGAGTAGACATGGATAGGATTGTGCTCAAAGACTATTCAAGAGTACAGATTAAAAAATTGTAGTTACTAGTGATGTGTGGAAATGAATTGGTGCCCGATTATAACCTGTTGAGGTGAGTTGGAAGAAAGAAGAAAGAACTTGGGATAAGTTCACTATCCCTTCCAAAAAGATAATCTCTCAGCACAGTCAAATCTGACAGTGATGGCAATCTGTTGCGTGTCTGGGATATTTCTGCAGTAGGCAATGAATGTCTCTGAGAAATTTTAACATGCTGTGTGCGTAGATTGTCAATAAACATTCAGTGAACCATATTTTCACTGCTTGGGCCCAATGCCTTCCTTAGCAATTTGAAATGAAAATGCCAACAACAGAATGAGCAAAAAATGAGAGCTTGTAAGGACTTTGTGTCCATAGAACTTGAATAGCTTGAATAGCTTTCCAAATGGCTAATTGCCTCCAAGTATATTCACACATCAGCATCAACTATATAGACAAACATATCATCAGCAATGCTGTGAGCATGGTGGCTAGTCACAAGGATTTATAATAAACTAGCAAAAGCGTACCCACATTGTGGGAGTAAAATTCTCTGTATGCCATCCCCCACTGCACATCCACCCCTATGTGCAACATCCCTGATGTTCATCCATCCTATGTGCATCATCCCCCTATGGGCATCAACCTCGCATGCGCATCAATGCGCATACGCAACATCCCCCATGTGCATCAGTCCCCCTCCCCATGTGCATCCTCCTCTAGGACCTTTAATAATTGTATAGAACAGGAAATTTCAGCAGGTGAGATCATAAGCTGCACCTGTGAAGATCAGAAGCTGCACCTGCTGAAATTCTCTCCTTTACACAATTGTTAAAGGTCTAAGAGCCCTGAAGTTGAAAGGTTGGACATCCCTGTGCTAGATGATATGACATAGCTGGCCCACTCCTTCAAAAACTGTACTGGCTTCACTTCAACTGGTTACACTAGTTTCTGATCCCAATTCAAGATGCTGGTTCTAACCTTTAAGGCCCTCCATAATCTGAGTCCAAGCTGACAGCAAGACCACCTCCTTTCATACTACCCAGCCCATCCTCTTATCTGAAGGGGCTTCCTTACAAGTACCTTCTTTGTCCCAAGTGAAAGAGGTGGCAACTGAGGGACAACATAAGTGGTGGCATCACAATTTTTGGAATTCTCTCCCAGGAGAATTAAGAACTCGCCCCTCTTATGGCTTTTCAGCAAATTCCTATTCATGTGGAATTTGACTGTTGAATGGATAATTACCCTGCTTGCTCAGGGTGACCATATAGAATGGAGAACAGAGTGCCTGCACCTTTAACCATAGCAGGTTAACCATAACCAATTTAGGCAGGTGCTGCTTCTATGGCACAAACGGTTAAGGCACTGTGCCTGTTAACCAGCAGGCCAGGGTTCAACTCCCGGGTCGGCCCCACAAGACAGGGTGAGCTCCTGTCCTTAGCCCAGCTCTGTGACGCCAGCTGGATCCAATCGTATTGGCTCTGCCTTTCCATTGGACTAATTCAGTGGCGTGGAGAGGGGGGATTTGCTGCTTGGGTAACAGCCTATCCTCCATAACAATCCAACCCAGGCTTTCGTGCTTCGCATGCAGCGTATGCAGCGCAGAGCACGATACCATAGTCTTCCAAGACTGTTGGAGGCCTGCTGCTTCTATGCTGAGCTAAACCTGCTTAAAATCCCTCTTGGTACAGGCACTCTGTCCTCCATTCTATATGGTTACCCTTTGCTTGCTGCCTACTAATACCACTGTAACTTGACTCCCTTCCTGGACAATTCATTGAGACTTTGGAAAAATAGGATTTTTCCCCTATTCTGGCTACATTCCCACTATGTAACATGAAATATTTCATTGCTGTTAATGTTTTATTTAGACTTTTTTTCTTGTTGTTATACTTGTTGCTTATACTTGTACTTAGTTTTTTATTAGGTTTGTTAGACACCTTGGGGATTTGCTTTGGCAGGGGAAAAAAATTTTCTTAGTCTTTTTTCCATTCATGGCAGAGTCCACTAGGATGATCGGCGCAATGGCCACCATCAACCTGGCTGGCCAGCTGCAGGAGCCAGTCGCTAACGTGTTGCTTCAGCGTGGGAAAGGAGGAAAATAAATAAATAAGTAAATAAATGCCATATTTTGTGAAAAAGTTTTTGACCCTTAAATTTATAGGTATCTGTTCTTAGAGGGATTCTAAGGGATTCTTGGTAAATAAGGCCAGGTCCAGTGTGCAATCTCATTTTGTGGTGAGTAATCCAACTCCTGCTCAGGTTTCCCAGGTAAAATCCAACAATGGGTTGAACTGCATTTTTACATAGGAGAAACCCAGGTCTGAGTTTGGCTATTAACACATTTCAGAGGGTGGGCAATTTATATGATAATCAGTTTTTATCCAAAATAGCCACTTAAAATTAATGAATTTATTATCTCAACAGTGGAGTTTTCTTTAAACCATTTCATATAGTGAAAATGTAACATTTGAAAACTGTGTGCTCTGAAATATAAGGTTTTTAAAGAGTCTGGTTCCAATTATAAATATAATTATCTGAACCAAATGACAATTTTACATAGGACTGCTCTATTATACATGTACATTACAAGTTAGTTAGGTTATAAATTACAAATGTATCTTCTGAAATGGTGATAGGGTGCATTCTAACCAATTTGAGCCCTGCCTAACTCACATGGTATATATTTCCATGGCGGTGGTTGGTGTGTGCTTGCAGACAGGCCTAACCCCTGCAGGAGTTGTGACACCTCCAGGTCAACATAGGACCTATGCTAGGGCTTAACTGCCCTAACTGGAGTTTAGGATTGCAGCCATAAACACCTGCAGAAAAAATTCCCCAAGGTTTACCCAGAGGTGAAACTTCACTTGCACCTTCCACTTCAGTTCCCCCTTTTCATCATAGTCATTTGCTTCTCAAGCAGCTTCTCCTAAGCATGAGTTCTGCTTATGAGCAGTGGTTTTGCCACCCTTGAACCCAGGGCCACCTCCCTGCCCACTTCCACCTTTTTGCTCTCCTCCAATTTCAGGCCTCCCAGTTGCCCCCAATTTCTGCCCCCCACTGCCCTGCCCCAGGTATGACATCCCT
Organism: Cryptoblepharus egeriae; assembly: GCA_030015325.1. Taxonomy (NCBI): domain Eukaryota; kingdom Metazoa; phylum Chordata; class Lepidosauria; order Squamata; family Scincidae; genus Cryptoblepharus; species Cryptoblepharus egeriae. The sequence goes on along the minus strand of JAREYC010000002.1, from coordinate 67,887,629 downwards.
CCTCTTCCTCTCCCTCATCTCCTCCTTCCCCCAGTTCCTGGAGTGGTGGTGGGGGGGCTGAAGCTGCACTTAGTGTTCCACTTCAGAGCAGAACCAGGTGGTGTGCACTCTAGCCACATGGGATCTCTGTGCATGCCTCCTCCACCCACCTGGAAGCAGGGTAGAGGAGGCATGCTCAGAGTACCTACATGACCAGAGTGCATGCCACCCAGCTCTACTCTCAACTGGAGTGCTAAGTGTGGCTTCATCACCTCCTCCCTGCTTCATCCAGGAATTTCAGAGTAGTCATGGTGGAGCACCAGAATGTGCCATCACCAGAGCAATTAAATCCAGTGCAGGAGCAATAGGTGAAAGGGGAGGTGATGAAGGCAGGGGCAGAAAGAGTCTGTCCGGGGGCGGGGTGGAATAGGATACATCAGTACAAACTCCCTTTCCTAGATCATTGGTACAGATCTAGAATTGACCTATTCCAGTTGCTGGGGCTCACCCCAGGGCAAAAGGATAAATGTTCTTTTACCCTAAGGAAACCTTAGAGCAACAAAAAATTTCCCTGCAGTATGCAGTGTGCGTAGCCCATGCTCACTCCATTGCATTGGAGTGGGGGAATTTAGTTAGGAGTGCCTTGTGTATCTGCCCTGGCATTTCCGATACTCTGTATAAATGCAAACTATTAAGAAATAAATGCAGCAATTGCCTCTTCTAATGTGACAAAAATAGCAACCAACTACTGGGAGCAGAACATTACAAATTCATGAGTAGTAAACGCTGAATTATAAACAAATGTTGTTGTCCATGTGAATTTATCTACTGAGGACATTTAGTGTGAAAATACCCACATTATAAATACCACTCATCTTGTAAAATACAGTATCTTCAAGTGAAATACAATTGTAAATATTTGGCTTAGATGTAATGCGGTACATTCAGGTAGTGTACTTAGGTTTGCTTTGATACTTTCAAAAGCACATGATATTTGGTGTTTGTTTTCATATGAATATTCTCTTCATTTTTGCTAAAGCCAGATTAGATTTTGTTAAAAAAAAAAAAAAGCAGATACATGCATTTTTTGCCAGATGGCCTCTCTCTCTGGATTATATTAATTTAGCTTTGAACTCTCTTCATTTCCCTTCTGTGTCCTTTCCCTCCATTGCTTTTTCTTCATCAGATTTTATGCAAAATTTCCTACATACTTAATATGTTTCAAAAACTCCCTGAGCTTGACTTGACTTGATATAAAAGCGATGTCTTGACAAACAAGAAAAAAAATTAGTCCCAGCCAGGATACGGCCAATGTTGGTGCTCTGCCAGAACCTGCTCTACCTCTCCTGAGAGACCAGCCAATGCATGTCTACTCTGTAGTAATCTGTATTATAACCAGTGGGGCTCATCCTGTGTAAGTGGGCAGATTGCTTTTGTCCAGTGGTGGGCTCCAGCAGGTTCACACCTACTCTGTAGAACCAGTTGTTTACAAGAGATAGGACATATAAAGTTTAAAAATAGCCCTTTAAAAGTGGCTGCCAGATGGTCGTAGAACCGGTTGTTAACTCCTTTGAATCCCATCACTGCTTTTGTCCCTATACTTAGTACTGAAGACTGACTGATCAACACCCAGCCTCAACCTGCAGACCTAGAAGCATGAAATTTGGGGACTAAATTCTGATGCCTCCTGGTGCCCACTGCACAGTGATGCCTGGTGGTTCCTGGTGTCTAGTGGGATCCAGTAAGGATACCCAGTGCTAGTGTCCAAGGCCCACAAATATTCTTGAAATTTTACTCTGATAACAACAGGTAATTCCACTAGTCCCTCATAAATGTATTTATTGCAATCATATGTCCAGAATCAGTTTACCCAAGTTTACCATGTGTCCTCTTTTCCCAGCACATGTGACTCTTTTCCCATAGCCTTGTGTCCTGGAAAAAAAATCTTCATTGTCCTCCTTTCCCTTGTGAGCAGGCAGAATGGAGCCTTCTTGTAATTAAAAAATTCTGTCATAAATTATATGTAATAGTTTTAAATTTAATAAGTAATAATAGTCTATTGACGCCATGAAAGTGTGGTTATATGAGTATTATTAGCGTTTATTTTGTCATGTCCTACATTTTCTTGGGTATTCTACATTTGGGGGAGAGGGGGCTTGTCCTGTTTTACCACACAAATATTATGACATCTGATCACCCTTGTTTTCCTCACTATCAGGTATTCAAAAATGTTCTGCAATGTTATGCCTCACTTAGTCACTATTAAGACTGTACAATCCATACCAGCATCTGTTTACTTAAGTGATCCTAACTTACAAAAAGAAGTCTTGAATGCCTGAGGCTTTCTTTCCTCTGCTGCTGATTCCATTCAGAGGTCTTTCTGATCTCCTTTATCTTTTATTCATCACTTTCTTCCTTTCTTCCTTTATTCAGCAATTTTCCTACAATCTTTATAGGAAAATACTTTCTTCAACCTGCTGTTCATTCAAAGTTCTCCATTCCATCTCCAACTCCGTATAACTGCTGAATAAAATACATTATTACTTAAGGAAAAAGACCCTTAGGAATTTCAGCTTTCAGCATATAATAAAATGTGAACAATCGCTACATTCAAAATGATTTAGTAGATGGTTTCCCCCTTTTATACTACTTTTTCCTTTTAATGCATGTTCACTTTAGCAAACCTTTTTAGGAAAATCATACTTTTATTAATGGCAAAGAGAAAAAAGTGATAATGTTAATGAGCAACACTAGACTGTTTAAATTTTTAAGGAGAAAGAGATTCCCCATAAGCTATGATAGTTTATCTAAACTCCTGTCTTATTGCCAAGGTGTGACTTTCAGAGCTAGTTTGCAGCTACAATCTATCTGGCAAACTATCTGACATTACAAACCTATCTGGCATTAGGCTGGCCTAAGTGCACTTCAGGATTGCAGCCAAAGTCTCTCAGGCTGCAATCTGCCCCCCTTACACAGGAGTGAGCCCTACTGATTACAATAGGACTTACTTTAGAGTAGACATGCAAAGTTAACAGTGCAATCCTGTTCATGTCTACTCAGAAGTAAGTTCAACTGAGTTCAAATGGACTTAACTCCCAGGAAATTGCTCTTAGGACTGCAGCCAAAATGATATATTTAAGCTAGATCAAGGAATTGCCGAGGGAACAGATTCCCTCACTGAGATTCCCTCACAGAGAGATGGTGGACTCTCCCTCACTGGGGATCTTCAAGCAGAGGCTCGACGAGCACCTGTTGGGGATGCTCTAGGGGGATTTCCTGCTGCAGGCAGGGGGTTGGACTAGATGACCTACTAGGTCCCTTCCAACTCTATGATTCTATGATTCTATGAATCTCTTGTGTTCCTTTCCATTGCCCCCCTTACATAGGAGGAGCCCCATTGACTGTAATAGGCTTACTATAGAGTAAACATGGATAGGCTGGTCTCTAAGAGAGGTTAAGTAGGTGCTGGTGGAGTGCTGAAATCAGATATATCATGTCTAGGACTATTTTTTTTTGCTTCTTTTCAAGACTTCATTTGTATTGCAAGTCAAAATTAATTAAAATGTTTGCTTGTCTTGCAAAACACTAATTCATGTAAAACCATTCCAAGGTTTTACTGTACATAAGAGTTGGCTAAGTGCTAGACATGCAGTGGCCTCCTGATGCCAGCCCCTGCTCTAGAAGGAATGAGTTTGTGCTGTCCGAAGAAGAGTTGTGGAGATAATGGTAATAGTTAGCACATTTATGCCACATGTCCAGAAATAATAATTTTGATTCAAAAGTATTCATCCACTTCAGAGGGTATCATCAAAACTTGGATACGATATTTGTCTACCTTAACCAAATACCACTCTCTCATGGGTGGTGATGTTGTTTCTCTGGTCCTACTAGACATGAAGAATGGGATCAAGTGCACACCCAATGTGTCACCCAATGTGGACACCCAATGTGCCAAGGGCAGGGCCAGAAAAGCACAGTTCACACAGTTTTCTCTAGAGTATGTACTCAGACATAAAGTGGGAGAGGGTTGTGATCAATCAATTGTTGATCAATAAATGTGGCCCATTCTCCCAATCACGTGATTTCATATCATTTGTGAGGGTTACCTGGTCCACAGCTTTGTACAAGACACAGAGATAAAATTCATAGATGCTCTTCTATTTGTTCAACCGTGTGCATACTTTATTCTTGTAAATGCCACTGTTTCTAGTTGAAATCCCAGGCTTACAACATATGAGTAACAACCCCAATGGCTGGAACACAAACAGCTCCCCACTGAAAAGCAAGCTCTGATGATTTCCGTGAATGCAGCTCCCAATTGCAAATTGTGCTGTTGCAGCTTCAGTACAAACAGAATTGCACATTGCAAAAATAACCTGTTTCCACCACACACGAATTTCAATAAAAGAAAATACGGTCTGTGCTTCTTCTCTGACTGCTATTATTCATTTGATATTATGACTGCTTGTCATGGGGATACCAAAAATTTATGGGTCTATGTGTCAAATGACCTTCGTATGCCACTGTAAGAGTTCCTTTGCTCAATTCTCTTCTGGATTTTTGAAAATGTGTAAAAAAATATTTAACAAAGACTTTTCACCTACTGCTTTTGGATACAGCCTGGTATCATAGACAATATTTGACAATATGTAATGTTCAGTTGAGCTGCAAGACTTTTTATTTGTTGTTTTAATGTTTGTAAGGATTTATGCTGTGCTAATAAAAATGTCATTGAGATAAATCTGTCCACTGATTTGGAGAAACACATGGACATTGCTACGGCAAACTGAAACTGAACAGGAGAGAAAGAAAAAGGCAATTCTCTTGCTGTTCCTAATCACACATTTCTTTCAAGAGATAGGAAACACTCTTTCTGTGCCAGCAACACCTGCTGATGCTGGAGCATTTACCATTTGCAGATTTCTCCTACTTGGAATTTAAGAAGTGAGTCAAGAGTCCCTTATTTTCAGGGTGAATATTGTGTTTTATTTTTAATTACAGTGCTATATCTAAGGAAACATCCAAATAAATTATTAGGTTAAAGAATAAGGAGCATTTAATGCTTTCCTTTTTTATCCTTCAAGTAGGTTGGTGCATTAGTTTCAGGATTTGTTGAATACCAGGAATTCCTGCTCAACAGTGCTGATAATGGGACATGGGACCCATTTGCTATTAATTTTTTTTTCATTTTTTTTGTAAACCGCTTTGTGAACTTTTTAATTGAAAAGTTGAATATAAATACTGGAGAGAGAGAGAGAGAGAGAGAGAGAGAGGCTACAATCCTAAAGACACTTTCCTGGGAGTAAGACCCATTGGACATAATGGGGCTTACATCTGAGTAGACATGGTTAGGATTGTTTTCAGAGAAAGAGAGAGAGAGAGACTCATGGAAGAGCCTCCCTTCAATTCATTTTCATAGCACTGTCATTCTAGTGTCCTGAATGACACTAGAATTCTAAGACTGTCCTGAATGCACAACACCTGTCAGATCAAGGTATAATAATAAAATACTAGCTGTTTGCTCAGAAATAATTATTTCAGATTTGATTTTGTTGCTTTAAAAAAATTCAAAACTGATGTGTTTTAATTTATATATGTTATCTGTCTTGAGTCCTGCTTGCGAGTGAAAGGCAGAGTATAACTAGCTAACTAAATTAGTTATAAATTAGTTATAAATAAATAAATAAATTTGAATGCTTGCTTTCTTTCAATTCTGATTCTTTTAAAAAATATTTTCCAATGATTGCAATGCACAAAATTCAATTCAATTTTCAAAGCTTTATTCTCCTCAAACAGTATTTAGGTACTGCTTTCAATGAAAATTTCACAAAGCGGTTTACAGAGAAAAAGAATAAATAATAGCTAATGGTTCCCTGTGCCAAAAGGGCTCACAATCTAAAAAGATGCAAAGGAACACCAGCATAAGCCATTATAAAAGACATTGCTGGTATGAGGAGAGACAGTTACTTTTCCCCTGCTAAATAAAAGTTGAAGTGCACAATCCTAACCATGTCTACGCAAATGTAAGCTCCATTGTATTAAATAGGTCTTATTCCCAGGAAAGTATCTTTAGGATTGTCAGGAATGTGAGTCCCTGCAGGATTAGCAGGGCTAAGCAGAGTAGTTGTGCAGAGGATGAGAGGGCAGCAGCACAAAGTAAACACACAGCTGTTTATAGTTCAAGATAACTATATTGTTCAAAAGGACAGGCAGAAGATAAGTCAAGTAACACAGTCCAAGGTCAAAGCAGTAGATCAGTCATATACACACATCCAGTTGCAGGGTTATTCCAATCTCAGTAATCCAGTTAAACAGTCCACAAGTCAGTCCACAGATACAGTCCAGTCCTTCAGAGTATCAAACAGTAATAATACTCCTCCTCAGTAACCCACACTTTGCAGTAATCTCATACACACTTAAATATAGTGAAACACCAATCAGTTAGAGATATTGCAGTCATGTGACCAGTGACTCAGCACTTCCAAGTCTGCTGAATCATGCTGTAAGAGCAGTTACAGATTGCATCAGCTAGATTGCATTAGCCTTCTGCAGTATTGCATCAGCCTTGAATCAACTTGCCTGACCAAACATGTTTCATTATTAGATTCAAACCCTAACAAGGATTATAGACTAGAAACTCCCACTTGAAATAGTACCTTTTGCCCAGTTTGCAGAATGTAATATTCTCAGTATTAGAATAATGTGAAAGAGTTGGAAACTCTCTACAAGGGGACCAAGCAAGTGAAATTTAATTCAAATAAGATATAGAGTGGTCATGCTGAAAATTGATCAGTAAAAAAAAAACATGGATCAGAAAAAAAAATTGATCAGTAAAAAAAAATTGAGCTTGTCCTACACATGCTTTTGTTGCCAATTTAAATGAAATATACAGGCAGTTTAGATATTCCCTTTGATAAGAGTTCCCTTCTGCTAAATTTCAGAACAATATGTATAAGTTTTCTGCACTTATCTATTAAAACAATGTTTTACATCTGAGTGTATATTTTGTTTTGCACCAAACACCAAATGCACAGGTGAGCCTAAAATAACAGAACAATCCATGTCAGAATCCCCAAGAAAATATAATTATTTTTGTACTGTACTTTTAAAGCCTTAGTTAAAGCAACTTAGGACCCAATCCTATTGCTGGCTGCACTGGTAATGAGCATTTCAACATGCTGCCCTGGCAATGACTATTTCAGTATGCCATAAGGCACAATGTGGCAGCTGGGAGAGGAACATGGCCAGTGGGGCAGCACTAGTTCACATTGGGCCTCCATACCTTCCCAACGTTAATGACTGCCAAGATTTCCCAGCATCATGCTGAGCAGTAGAAAGGCATTTTGGGGGCATGGGGAAGGAAGGGGGAGACATTAGTTGGAAAGGTTGGCTCAGAGGCCCCACAGGATTAAGTTGCAGTTGGTTAGCACAACAACTGCAATCCTCAAGACACATTCCAGGGAGTAAGACCCATTGAACACAATACAGCTTACTTCTGAGTAGGCATGCATAGGATTGTGCTCTACTTGTATGCCATAGCCATACAGGTACAGAGATAGAGAATGGTCTGTGTTGGTTGGATTGAACAAACAATTGGGAGACAAGTTCTGGGTCCCAGGAATAAAAAGGTCCTCGCAACAGAGAAAAATATAAATGAATCACATTCACAAGAAGAAAGGTGATTTTGATGAAAGGAATGAATAATTCAAGAACAATGGAATAGGAAGGATTGCATAGATTTTATGAACATATCTAAAGACTCTGGACAAAAATTGACTCAAAGAGAGAAGTCACACAGGGCATAAAAACTAATATCGTTTATTATTTCTCTCACAAATGACACTGGGGGAAAAAGCAGAGCCTTTAAATGGTATAATGCCTTTCAAGCAGCATTTTCCAACATATGGGACTAACGCCATTTGTGGTCCTTCACAATATGGTACTTGGCCCCCCTGCCACGGTAATAACAAGGCATTGCTTTTCCTGGCCAATTTGATCATGGTAAAAATGAAGGTGGCTGGTAGTGCTGCAAGCTGTCCCTCCAAAAGTGGCATAGATTGAGAAAGCTTCTACTATATGATGAGCTGCAGCTGTCTACTGCTGTTCCCACCAGTGACAGGGGTGGTACTCACAAAAGTTAAAAACAGGGGAAAGGTCCAGGTTTAAAACCTTCAGAATGGGACAAGCCAGGAATGTAACCAATTGACCCCTTTCCAGGCTGCATAGAGGGAAGTAGAGAGCATGCTGGTGCAATCCTAACCAACTTTCAGCACTGGCATAAGGGCAATGCAACTTTGAAATAAGAGAACAAACACTGTATTACTTTAAGAGGGCTTTGTGACTCTCCCCACCCCTACTGCAGTGTCCAGCATATCCCTCTCCCATCCCTCTTCAAGTCAATTCTTCTCCCATCATCTGGAATAGCTCCAATGGGAGGGCCAGATGTGCAGTGTGGTGAGACAACATACAAAATGTTGTGCTTTGCACCACCTCTGCTTAAATCTCTGTTCTTGTCTTCTATGAGGCATGTCTCTAAACTTGGAGGAGGTGGTGGGGAGAATATAGGAAGAAATGGCTCCAGTTTTTGATCTGGCATGGGGTTCATCTATCTTTCTGCCTTGCAAATTAAATGTTGAAAGACTACCATTATCCATTTTAAGTGGCAACAGGAAGTGCAACTCTTTCTATTTGCCCTGCCTGTTACATTTTGTAAAAATCCTTTTGCTAATATGGTCTCAGTTATCTTCAAAAAGATTGAAGTTGTCCAAAGTTTGTAAGGTAACAGTCCTTGCTGGACTAAGTTGAATATAGTGTGATTTTTAAAATTTATCCAGGTGAGATTTTTTTAATCTCACAGGTTTTGAGTAGTTTTGTTTTGGCAGTAAAAAGTTCCAGGAAGATCTAATTTATTCAAAGTAGATTCATGTATGCATTTCAGAAGGGATGCCACTGTTATCTGTCAAACTGAGCTGGCATGAAAGGTGAACTTCCTTAATGTAATTAATGAGTCTGTGATGTTAAAATGAGATGTTCATCACTGAGATGAGGCAGAATTAAAACAGAAAACAAGCCCAGTGAGTGTGACTAGCTAATGTTCAGCTACAACTGCTCTCCACTAGCATGAAGTCCAACCTGTAACACAGAGACATCTTTTGAACCCATGCCATCATATTTCTTAAGGCTGCTTGGCAGCTGGGGTAAAAGGCTTTGCGATACCTGGGCAAATCTGGATAATCCCATTTTCTGAAGTTCATGTACTGAGATACTGATGCTCCCAGTAGTAAAAATATGCAGTAGGCATTTGCTATTCCAAATGCACTTTAGCTGAGCTTGTACTCTCAGGGTGACCAGATGCCCAAACCACAAAAGGAGGTATTAGATTCCTCTCAGCCTGGCCTTTCTGGCAGACAATAGCATGTTTGCCTACTCAGGAGTTAAGCTGAGATATTGGGCATTTTCACGTTCCCATAGAGCCCAATGCATATTTTTTATTTTTAGTTATTTTGGCCATAACATTTGATAGGAAGGAGATATTTCAAAACCAATTTTTGCATTAGATTCTGCTCTTTAATACAAATCCAACAACATATGACATGATGGGGCAATGCACACCATTGTAAAGTTCCAAAATGAAGCCAAAATGGAGGACAATGAAGCCCTTTTGGAGGACACACAGACAGAAGACTTAAAAATAGGACAAATCTGAAAAAATCTGGTCATGTGGTCTCTCTGGCTTGTACTCTTAACATTTGCATGATCTTCAGAGACCTCCCTTTTGCCACCTGTTTAAATAATTCACTCCATTTCTCTTTCTCATTCCTTTATTTTATGTTTCCCTGTTTTGGATTCATATGCTGCAATCTTTACAAAGATGAAATCACAATATATGAGACACAATGATATCCTTGCACTCCCTATCACAATTCAGCTGGACCTATGCCCCAAGTAACAATGACTTGGGCTGCAATCCTAAACACATTTTCCTGGGAGTAGGACTCATTGAGCACAATGAGGCTTATCTCTGAGTAGACATGGTTATGATTTACACCTTTGCTTTAGAATAATGCATTTCCTATCTTGCTGATCTTTTGAAGCAGGCTGCTGCAATTAAGCATGAGAGATGGAGGCAGCACTCCTATCCACACTTTTCTGGGAGTAAGTTTCATTGACCATGATGGGACTTACTTCTGACCAGGAAGGCATGGTATTGGGCAGTTAAAGGTAGAGGCCCAGGCATTTCTGGAAGGGAGGAGGAAACTTCTTCAGACACCTGGCTACTGGTGTGAACTTGGAAACAGCCCTTCTGCCTTGCCTTCAAAGTCCAATGCAACTATAAAAGCTTTTGCAATTACAACTGGCTTCAATGGTGAGGATTAGGGACCTCTTTACACCAGCAGCCAGGCATCTGAAGAACCTTAGTGTCCTGTCCACCAGCAGGAATGCCAGTTGTTACAAACTTAATATTTGAAGAGATGTTAAAGCTCTCTTCTTTCACAGAGAACCTGACTTTTTCTGTTTTGTAATATACTTGCCAGATATACCTTCCATTGTGAAATGTTCTTGACTCTTACACACACACAGAGAGAGAGAGAGAGAGAGAGAGAGAGAGAGAGAGAGAGAGAGAGAGAGAGAGAATCCTATATATGTATTACCCATGGATAATATCAACAGGGTTTATCTCTGGTAGGTCTATATATTAATAAAATAATAAAAGTACCCACAAAAATTGCTGTCAGATTTTGGTGAAGCTCTGCTTAAAGTGAATGTCAGATTGAAGTAGTATGGTACACCTAAGAAGTAGTGAAAGATAGAACTTTCACTGCTCAAAAGTTTAGGGCTGCAATCCAGAAGTGCACTTGGGTTAACCTATGTCTCACTGGGTTGACCCAACTGCAAGATGGACCACCCTAGTTATTCTGGAAAAGGCTTGGGACAGCTTAAGGCAACTTAGGCTGCCCCAAGACAGGTGGACCTCGGCTACCCTAACAGGGCTAGTCTAGGCAGTCCAGGAGAGGCATGTTTAGGGCATGTTTAGCATTGCTTAGGGCAGAGCAGTTACTCTGTATCCAGAGCCTGTTTCCAGGGCAGAAATTCCAGCTCCTCCTCAGGAGCAGGTATAACAATGAGTAGACCCATAGAGGTCCATGATAAGACAGAGTATGAATGGCAGTGTTGACCAAAACAAATCTGAGTTCTTGGCCAGCCTAGCTGCAACCCCTGCCATACCCTTCAGGATATAGCACAACTACGGTAGCCCACTAACCTGCGGATATAGCAGGCCACTCCAAGAAGCCCCTTGTATTCACTATAGACTGTGCTGCTCCTCAGTGACTCCATATAAGGCAGGAACCACAGCTGTTGCTTGTTCAGTGTGATCTGTCAGAGGTCTCCTCAGGAGCAATGCCTCTCCAGGTGTCACTGACTTGGTGCCTACTGAGCATGCTTTGGAGCAGCTAGGGCAGCCCAGGCTTTCCAACTCTCTAGATGCAGCATAACTCTCTGCTCAGGATACAGAATAGTTGGGGCAGCCCAGCTGGGGCAGTCCTCACTGCCCTCACTCTGGATTGTGCCCTTAAATCTATTTGTGAGACACAAGGGTGAGGGAGGATAGAAAGAGAAATGTAAATATATAAGAGTTGTATGAGAGATAACAGACTGATTGAAGGGTACTTTTAATTATAAAAAATAACATAGTTATAAATGGTTATGGAGTATTTTAAAAGACAAAGACTGCAATCCTAATCTCCCAATAGGCCTGCCCAAGCCCCAGCATACATCCTGTGCCACTCCTAGGGAGGGTTAGGCCTGTGGACAGATATGCGCTGGCTTGCCTCCCTGCATCAGCACGGGAATGGGAAGACGGCTGAGTTGTGCTGGCCTGGGTTAGGATTGCACCCAAAGAAACAAAGTAGACAGCAGAGAAACAGAAAACCCAGCTATTGAAAGAAGCAAACTAAAGAGCTAAATTACAAACTATTTTTTAAATCCAACCTATTCCACAGAGATGTCCATTGGAAAAATTAGTAAAGAAAATGGGGACACAATGGGTGGCAATAAAAATCAGAAATTATTTGGACTTTGATTCTGTATTGGCCAACAGGAAAGCTCTGGGGGGAAAAAAGGAAAGATAAGAACATTCATTTCAGATGTCAGACTGTTAAAATATCTACCCCATCTATCACATCCCTCACAAATATTTCCCTGAAGGAACAACATGTTCTAAAAGATTGTCTCACACCCATAATGAAGCATGTGTGTGGAAGTGGAGAAGTTGATCTGAAAGGTGAAAATGGTAACACGTTAATGGCATTCTTGCTCTTGACCTAAACAAAAACCTGCAGAGTTTACAGTTAGCAAATCCAAAGTAATGGCTATGGATATTAATCTTACAAAAATAGAAAATCTAACTGGCTGTTGTTGTGTGAAGATGGCTAGCCAAACTGAAATCCACATGCTGTTTCAGCTCTTTAATTTTGTACTGTTTCATTGATCTTTTCTTTTGTTTGGCCTCTCATTTTCGATATGTTTCCTAGGATGAATTGTGAACTATAAGCAAAGCAGCATGATACCATAAGACAGTGTCATATTTCTGCAAACTGAATAAATATGGTTATTCCTGATTCCAACTTTACTTGTCAGAGCTGAAAATATAAGAAGTTAAGCCACTGCAATGAGTGGGAAATGCATTTTTTTGATAGATGCAGTGCTCCAATTTATCAACAGAGGTGAAGACAGTCTGCCTCTCACTCAAGGACTCTGGAATATCAATGAGACCTGAAGTAGCTTCACAAGTTCCAAGGTTTCTAAGTACATACTGTGTGCACCTGGTGCGCGCCTGATTTACTGTGCATTAAATCATAGCCAATGGGGAGGTGGCTGATGTATACCTGTATACCTGTAAAAGTATAGACCTTGTTCTCACAAACAACCAATAAAGTTGTAGTTTGTTGATTCAATTTGCAGATATGAGCTCAAGAGTTGAAATAATAAGCAATATTCTGCACTTACGGAACAATCCTATACATGTCTTTTGAGAAGTAAATCCCATTGAATTCAATGGAACATACTCTAAGGTGTGCAGATTGCGGCCATAAAAGGCTGTGGGCACAATCCAGAGTGCAAATCCCTTGCACTGGCCCAGTGTGTTGCAAACATGCAGTAAATCACATATGTGACACACAGAAAGAAGGGGAGGCTGGTACATGGAGTTCCACCAGTCTCTCTGCACTGCCACAGGCTCTAAAGAATGGTAAGTTGCACTGGTAAGTAACTGACCTCCCAAAGGGTTCAATCAAATATTGCCCAGCACAACCTTGAGATGACAGAGACTGAAACATTTGCGTGGAAAGCAAGTGTTCTACCATGCGTGGAGCCCCATCAAATAAACTGCATCTCTTCCATATTTTTATTTTACACTATGTCCCCTACTTATCAACAAGTTCTATTCCAAAAGCTTGTTTTATAAGTCAATTTGTTTGTAAGTCCAACACACTGATGTTAATGCATATTTAACCTAGTCTGACCCAATGTAAAAAAAGAAAAAAAATGAAAAAGAAGTGTAAGTTAAATACCTTCACTGTTATAAAGTAATTATTTTGTTGTTAATACTGTTTACTGTTCAAATATTTTTACAAAATGGTTTGGCCGAAAACATGCCACCCCAGCCAAGGACAAAGCCACAAAGAAACCAGCTTCTCCCTCAGAGGAGGGCTCCAGATGCCACTGCGCATGGGCAATGATTGCCCATCCACAGTGGCATCCAGTCAGAGCACACCTGGGAGGGAGGAACCACCAGCCCCACCCTCCCAGGAGTACTCCAGATGCCACTTTGCATGGACAAACTTTGCCCATGTGCAGTGGCATCTGACCAGAACACCTGTAATGATGCATGCGCCGTCCCGGGGGGGTTGATGCATGTCTCAGGGGTGTCACGCTTGCCCCCTGTACTGGGTGACGTGCATCGTCACGTTGCCCCTGGCACCAATTGTAAAAGATAGGCATCTTGCTACTTAGTGTTGGGGACACTGTCAGGAAGGTCAGGGCCTTCCTGCTGACACAGCAAACCTGGAACCATCCACTGATCCAGGGGAAAGGGCAGGAGAGGTAGGAGGGCTGCTGAAAGGGCAGAACAGGATGAGAGAATGAGACAGCAAACAGGTGGGGTATAGCAGGGTGTAATGAGTCCAGAAAGGAGCAGGTTCAACAGCAGTCAAATCCTAACCCTTTTTGATGTCTCAAAGGTTCATACAGTCCTGCAACAAGTATTTAGCTAGTACAATCTGAGTAAACCTATAGACTTCATGGCATAGAAGCTTTCCCCTTCAAAGGAAAAAAGGAAACAATTGCTGTCTAACCAGAGGAGACGTCATGGACTGCCCCCCGCCCCCAACAGATGCAATAGCAGCCATTATGGCGCCTCTGCATCAGTGGGAGGAAATAATAGGATTGGGCTCTTTTGGGGATGCGTCAATTGGAGAAGGTCATATCCACATTGGAGGCCACATAGATATCAGGATATTGCATTGTGCACTCACTGGAAGTAGAGATGTTCATAGTTGTTAGCATTTAAGATTACTGCATGTTATGGCAACTCATTCATTGGGGAAATATGAGGCCAGATGGTTTAGCTCATGCATTATTACAGCAATGAAAGCTTTATGGGTTGTTTGCTACAAGAACAGTAGCAAAAAAGGAAATTTGTTACCTGATGGCCATGTCTGACGTTTATCGCCATACAGATAATGTGTGTTGACAAAGGCAAGAATGATCATATCCCCCTGGATTTGCATCACCTCTGGTGTAATATACAGTCAGCTATAAGAAAAGATGTCATCTGAGTCCTTTTTGAATGACATCATTGTTAAATGGGATAGCCCCGAAATTAATAAAAGTTGCAACCAGGATGAAATTTTTAATTACATTTTCTCAGGAATATTGCACTGTTTTTGAACATAACAATAAATGTAGTTCTCTTTGGATTCACATATAATCAGGGGCTGGTACTGGTACTCATGGGGTTCCACCCCATTGATAACAATGTTTGTGAATCAAACACTCCACATGAACAAACCAATGGTGCAGAGGAGGAATGCAACCTGTCTCTGTCCTCAGAGAGGACAGATTATATGATATGGGCACTGCCTGGTTTGTATGCATGGGCTGTGATAACTCAGTGGTTAAAGATACTGTTTTGTCAATCTGAAGGACAGTAGGTCAGCAGTTTAAGACCTGAGTACTGCTTCTGTCATTTGCCCTGCTCCTGTGTTGTAATAGGGATGAGTACTGCCTTTAGAGGTAGCCATGACTAGCAGGGACTAGCAAGGAACACAATTATCTTTACCTTTTTGTATATTGGTGCAAAGTATGCATTTCACATACGAGATTAAGGGAACATTTAAGAGCACATTCATCCAGCATGGATAAGACAATGCATGAATCAGGACCCATACTATTCTCATCAGTTTCTAAATGGTGTGATAAACAGCAATTTCTCCCATTTGGCTTATACAGATATAGTACTATACGTTAAAAAAAAATATTAGCAAACATATTAACATTGGAATGCTTATGATACATAAGAAAGCCAAACTGAATGTGATGCAGGAAATCTTTCAATATAAGCTGTGGAAGGAGGAGTCTGAATATGATTACTACTGCTGTTTTGTGGGGGCAGGAATTAATTAAATAGTTCTGATGAAAATCAGTCTTCATTTCTAAAATGACAACAACAATTTACACCTTGTGACAGATTTATCTTTCTGAAAAAATAACACAAGTTATTTTCGCTACCGACGTGCAATGTGGTAGCATTCACTATAAAATACCTGCTGTAGTTTAATGGATATAAACAGTGACTTCACAGATGTGTGCAAAAACATAATGAGGCAGTTTTAGGAATATTCTTCCAAAAAGACACCAGAGTCCATCTCTAAAAAGAATCAAACATTAAATTTATTATCACCCTAAAAAGGGGGCAGATGATTTATGGAGTTATTGATTTCTTTGACCTAATACCCCTGTGCAGTATCACAGCTTCACACTCGGCACAGGCAATCTTTAATGGTTCAGGTGAACTAGAAAGTGCCTGATTTCAGAAGATATTTCTCAGACTGTTGACTTTAGCATGTTTCTCAGTTCTGAGGTTGATTTTAATCAGGAAAACGGCATTGAGGAGGAGGAGGAAAAGGTGAAAAGTTTCCTTTACCCATAGCTTTACCCATAAAATACTGACTTAAAGCATTATCTTGAAAGCTTATTTACAGATCATTGTGTAGTGGCTGTTTGATTCAGCAATCCATAGACTGAGCTATAATTTTTTTAGTCCAGGCAGGTTGGCAATATCTTCCTTTAAAGCATCTGTATTGCCCCAGAAAGAAAATAGCACTGACCAGCTTGACCTACATGTTCCATATTATTTCTCACAATGATATATCTGAAATGCCCACCTCAAAAAAATAAAAACAAATCAAAAATAAAAACAACCTTGGTGGCACAAAAAAATCTGGAAACATATTTGTATTGCAATCTATCTCCCATAGCACTGAAGGCAAATTCCTCATTGATTTTAATGGAGCTGGCTTGCATTCTTGGTGATTTACTTTTCTACTTGCAGCAGTTCTGTCAGAGGGAGAGGAAAGGAATTAATTCTGCACCTTTCTTTTCATCTAAATATGTCTGCCTAGGGTGACACAAATCACTGTTACTGTGAGTCAACTCTGGTGTTCAACAAGAAAAAAAATGGTGTGAGTTCAAAGTGTGGAGTGGGAAATCTGCATGATGGAAATAACATCTAGGTCCAAAAATAGAGGAGTAAACTTTCCCTGGGGCTGGGCCTTGTCAATGCCTTTATTTTGAAAACTCAGCTTTTAAAATACAGAGAATAAACATTTATATTATTTCCAGGACCACTTACCTACTTAGTGATCACATGGTGTAGGACTGTTATCAGCAGAGCCTTAGAACATGTCTGTTTCCTGGAGCATGTGAAGAATGTTTTTTCACTTCTATGTGAAAATCCTGGAGGTGTGGAGTGTAAGATCTCCACTATGCAGTCTAACTGTACCTTTACCCCCATTATCTGTGACAGTTTATAGCCTTGGATATATTTCTCTGACCTTCCACATCAAATTTTTCTCAGCATGGGCAGAATGTGTATGTTACCCAGTGGCACTGGCAATATTTGTCTAGATCAGTGATTTTCAACCTTTTTCATCTCACGACACACTTAACAAGGCACTGAAATTGTCAAGGAACACCATCAATTGTTTTTACCATTGACAAGGCACACCAGACTGTTCAAATCCCACAATTTTCCTATTAATGAATGTCAATCCCGAAATTCCCACAGCACACTTGAGGACTAGCCACGGCACACCAGTGTGCCACAGCAACATGGTTGAAAATCACTGGTCTATATACTTGCAGGATGCTGCAAGCCTGCAATGTGGAAAGGGAAGCAAGTATCCCCCTATTGCCTAGGAATCGAAAAGTGCTTTCTTCTCCTTAAAACCCCACCAAGCACAGGGAAAATATCACACAGCTTCACAGGCCATCCAAAGCATTAATAAAGAGCTATGACAGGTTTATTCTCCAGCCCAATAAAATGGCTGCATCCTATGGTTCCCACAACAGTCACCTGATTCTTCTTGGGTATTTTTTGGGGGTAGACTGGAAAAGCATCAGATCCAGGCTTTTCTGGATCCAACACAGAGCATTGGATCCAGATGGATGCCCATCTCTCCCCAGGAACAACCCAAGTCCTGCAGCATGACAGTCAACTTGTTGATTTTATAGGCTTGCCCTTGATACAACTGTCTTTATGTTGTTGTTTTTTTTAAAAAAAATTGAACACAACAATTTGATGTAACAAAAACTAGTTAAAAAAAGAAAGAATGCTAAAGTGGTTTACACTGACATCTATCATACTTGTCAAAAACAGCAATATAGCAGAAAAAGGATTAATTTTTAGGCTTGAGCCAAAATTGCATTTTGAGGATGACAATTTTTATGACAATATTTGTTTGTGCTGAGATGGGGGAGGTGAAGAAGCTTTGTACAAGAGGACATGATGCTTCATACTGTGATTTCTGTGTATGAGGCACTTTTATGTTCAGGAAAGTGATTCTTGAACAAGGGGGCTTTGTTGTAGTATTTTTGTTTTGTGTAGGGTTTGTTGTAGGGCTAGGATTTTGTGAGTTACTAAGTGGGATTCATTAAATTAAAATTACATGGGTTACACACCAATGGTGATTGCCAGTAATGCCACAGGTCACTCCAGCTGCAGGCTGGAACAATACCTACGAGTGTGCCAAATGCAGGGGGACTCACACTGATGGATCACCAGAGATTCTGCTGGTGATCCCAGCCAGCCACAAGTGTAACAATTGTGGGGACTGGTCATACCAATTGTCATCAACAATGGGAACAATGTTCCAACAATGGGAACAACCCCAGGTTTGGAATTGTGGCAGCCTACAGAAGAATCTGTTGGGTACTAGTAAGGAGTGAAGAGGGAGAAGATTGCAGAATGGCAACATCACTTAATGATGGGGTTCATGAAAAATATTCCATCATTAAAAGACATGAAATTGCTTTTATTGGTAAGTGGGATAATAAATAAAACATTTCCATATTTCTTCCTCCATCTCCAGAGTAACCATATGTCTTCTTTTTCCAGGACATGTCCTCTTTTTTAGCCTTGTGTCCTGTAAAAAAATCTTGTCTGCCTTTTTCTTGAGAGCAGCCTTTTTGTAATTAATAAATTATAGTTGCAAGCCTAACCACACTTTCCTGAGAGTAAGTACTATTGAACACAATGGGATTTGCTTCTGTGTAGACATGCTTAGGATTGCACTGTTAACATAATAAATTATATGTAATAGTTATAAATTCAATAATACGTAATATAGTGCTTAAGTTAACCACATTAAAACAATATATACAACAACTGGAGTTTTTAGCTTTTTAGCCCAGCTCCTGCCAGCCTAGCAGTTCGAAAGCATTTAAATGCAAGCATGTAAATGCAAGTAAATAAATAGGTACAACGTTGGTGGGAAAGGTAGCAGCGTTCCGTGTGCCTCGGCATATAGTCATGCCCCATGACCACAGAAGTGTCTTTGGACAATGCTGGCTCTAAAGGCTTGTAAATTGGGATAAGCACCATATCATATAGTCGGAAACAACTGGCAGTTAATCTACAGGGGGACCTTTACCTTTTAACTTTTATGTTGTCTTATCCTACAGTTTTTCTTGGATGTACTACGTTTTGGGGAGCCTTGTATAGTTTTCCAATTGTGACATATGATCACCCCATCCATACTTATCTGATTGTCAATTGAAATTCCCTCAAAGATAATTTTTAAAACTTCTCTAATCTGTCTTTTTCTGTCTGCAGACACATTTCCTACTTCTCTGGCAAGACGTTGTGAGTACATCAAGGCATTAGCAAGAGCAGTCTCTTTTCTTCTCTCCCTGCACCTACCATAATAGCAACTGTGCTTCTGCCCAAGTATCTGTCTGGTCAAGATGTTCTCTATAAGTTCCTGCCTGGTTTTCTGTTGTGGCTGAACACACAGCTCCCCCCTCGTCCTCCAGCAATTGTGCATTTTCCCTGGATATGCATTTCCCTGTCTAGGCCAGGGCCAGATGAGAGACATTTGCAGAATAATTTGAATTTGGCAAGATCTAGCCAAACATTCTACACTCTTAATTGCCATAGTTGTTTTCCAGAGGATTTCAGCACATTCATAATTTCATCAATGAAATAAAGAAGAGTTTAAAAATAAAATGTTTGGCAGAATCATGGCTCTTATTTGAGCATGTAGAATGGACTCCTTGTATGTTTTTGATTGCTGCAGTGCAAACAAATTTTGGGAGCCAGCCTCAGATTGCTCTTCCTGAACACAACCTGTTTTCAAATAACGTTTTTTTTGTGTAAACACACAATCTGTTTTTGAATAATGGGTCAAAGCAAACATGATCCCACACAATTCAATGTAGTATGAGTGCCATTTTAAGTGAAATGGGATTGCCTCCATGCCTCCTTATACCTTGCAACACCTAAGGAAAAGAACAAGCGATCTGATGGCACAGTGCTATGCATTTTCAAACCCATCAGCAGTGTCCAGCAGGGTGAAGAGACAGACACCTTGCTGATGTCCTATCATTTGTAGCTTGTAATACAGTAGTGCCTTGCTTTACAAGCAAAATTTATTCTGGAAGCATGCTTGCAATTTTTGGGCTCATTTTTTGGGCCCCAAAACCTAGGCTTATACGCGAGTATATATGGTATATAAAAATATTTACTGTATATAAAAATGATTAAAAACACTGTGATATAATACAAAACATTGTAATAAAGAAAATACTGTATAGTACTGAACTGTATTGTTTCTTTGAAAACCTGCATGGCTGGTGTGATGGCGACAAGAGAGAGGAGGGATTTTGTAGGATAACTTTCACTATCACTAATGGAGTCACTGCTATCCTTTGGCTCAGTGGAATCTTTGTCTTTTGGTGCGGCTGCTGATTTCCCTGCTGCAGATGGGGAGCAGCATTAGAACATCGATAAGGCGCACCTTCCACACTGCCACACACAAAACACCCCATTCACCTTCAACACTGCCAACAGATCCCACACACATCTGGCTCAGGTTGCTCCCCCCTCATGAGTTCCCTGGCCACAGAAGCCTGATCCAAACTTCCTCACAAGTGCTCGTCTTCCAAGACAGTGCTTTAAAACCAAGTCAATATTTTTGAGAAAATCTTAATCCAAAACACGCTTAATCCAAGTCACTCTTAAACCAAGGTACCATTATTTTAAAAGCTAAGAGCATCAGGGTAGAAAAGCCTGGAAGAAATGGCAGTGACAGAGTGTCTCTTAGAATGTTCAGTTTGTCCTTCAAAGGCAGATTTTTCAGTTATTACTTTTTCTGTCAAAAGAAGAATAGCATTTCAATTTTCTTTGTGGTTTTCTTTGCGGCTTCTATATTTGAAAATATTTCATGGCTGGATGATCATGTTTAATTGTCAAGGCTGCTTGGTAAATCAATAAACTGTTACAGCTGGTTTCTCTGATACAAATATTGTATAAAAAAGAAAGCATTTTGCAAAACATATTTATCCTCCAAATATTTAAATAAAGTTTTAATTGCCTTTTTTGCATTGTTACTATACACAAACCATAAAAATGCCTTATTGAACTTACTGAGTACATTTGGACTGAGGTGAAAGGAAGTTCTATAGTGATCAGTTTTATCATAAAAGTTTCTGAAATCTGTCTGTCTGTCTGTCTGTCTGTTGCACTACCAACAAAAAAGAACCAGGTATACTATCTGAGGTTTTGATTGAGGTGAATTTATGAGCTGGTGAGACCCACAGCAGTGGCAAACCTTCTCTGGGTATATTTAAATTTATACTGTTAAACCAGCAATTCTAAGAGAATTTGTTGTGGTTACTATTTATCTCACAATAACCAGATTTAATAAATGTGGTTTAGTTTTATGTCAAAAAAGCCTTATCTAATTTCATTTTTTGAGACACATCGGCAAACTTTAGGTAAATAAACTCATGTGATCTAGAGTAGGGAAGACAGAAGTCATGCAAAGGTCTTCTCCTGCCTCCCTATTTGTAGCCCTTCAGAAAATCCAACTGATGATGTCATGAATTCTTCTGCTTTGTTTTGAATCACCAAAGCTAATGATCAATACAGAACAATCATACTTTGTGACCAAGGCATTCCCCCCAGCTGGGAACTTGGGTGGGAACTTGGTGTTGGATTATGGCCTAATAATTTTTCTGTTATTCTTTTCCATTTAGGATCTGGATAATGTTTCAAATGAAATAAGAGTCACATTTTTCTGTGCTCACAACAAGCTGAGACAATGCAAGACCTGATGATGCAATTATCTTTCTGATACTAGTCCGCAAGTACAGTGTGCTCCCTTGCAGGTCTCATCATGCCGGTGAGATTACACTATAAAAATGATCAATCAGTGGTGTAGGTAGGGGGTGCAGTTGCACCAGGCTACAAGCTTCAGTGGGGCTACAAGCTGATCTCGACACTAGTGAATAAAATTGTGAAAAATGGGATACGTATGAATCGTAATACTATCATGTTATATATCTTTGGAAAGGTAATTTTATGCAGAATACAATGAAACATACTGCATTTGAAGACCTATATTCTATCAAAGGTTATGGCCAATTAACCCGAAAATGAAAACACAAAAGCCTATGGAACAAAAGTGGATTTTCTTAACTCAAACTTTCCCATGTTACTGATGGCTCTGCGAGCCAATCAGATATAATTCTGGTACTGTATGGAACTAGTAAGCTGTTAATATGAATCAGCTATCATTTCCATATACATATATCATAGTATACTAGCCCATGCTAATTGGGTATATAGGCACTCTAAGTAGAAGAGTGGTGCTCCTTGTCTATTTGGAAGGAAAGAATAACCATTCCCCTTTGCCTCAG
Source organism: Cryptoblepharus egeriae (assembly GCA_030015325.1). Classification (NCBI taxonomy): domain Eukaryota; kingdom Metazoa; phylum Chordata; class Lepidosauria; order Squamata; family Scincidae; genus Cryptoblepharus; species Cryptoblepharus egeriae. Next base: position 67,865,171 of record JAREYC010000002.1, on the reverse strand, counting down.
TACAGTTTCCCTAACCAATAAGGGACACAATTTTCATTTTTTAACATAGATAAATTTGATTTTGTGGTTGCAGGGGGAGGGGCAACAAAATTTTCTTTGACTCCAAATAGCGTAAAGGTGCTTTAGCTATGTCACTAGCACAACAAATGGTAGGTGAACTGCTTAGGGAGAGGAGCCAGGTTTTTCCCCAATTTTCTTTTTAAAAAATACCTGGGGATGACATCACTGCCAGTAATGACATTACTTCTGGGGATACATTCTGAGTTTTGCACCAGGCTACGTGATCATTAGCTATGCCACTGTAATCAATGATAATAAAATGCTTTCAGAAGCAGGAGTTGATTATGCAGAATGATATCCTGTAATTCTCAGAGAATTTGTGCCGAGTATATGTGAGTCAATCCATAATCTGGACTATTTCCAATTCAGGTGAAATTAAAGTATGCTTACTTGCCATTTTACATTGCGAACATAATTATGTCCATGCAGTTTAAAGGAGGAGATATATTTTATTCCTCCATTTTCAAGAATATGACACTTCTACAATGTTTACACATTCAAAATTAATGTTGTCTAAAAAATGTGTTAGATCAAATTCAGGATGTGAGCAATCTTCTTTATATCCTCTTTCTGATTTATGATGGAACTCTGTAAGTTATGTTTACTTAAATCACTCATTCTGAATTAATGTCTGTTCAGGGGCAAACAACAACATGTGGCAGAAGCAATAAAATATCTGCAGATAATGACAACTGAGATACAGTTGTTGTCTGACACATTTATTTGCACGTGTAGATGCTGTCAAGTGATTGCCAGGAGAGCATTTCCACGGCTAGTCTTGAAACATTTTATATTAGGATGATGGCCTTAAGGAAAAGACCAAACTTTTTTTTAATCCTTCCCCTGCTGTAGCTGACTGATTTAAGAGAATCATAACTTTACGGTTTTTTTCAAATATTCCATGACTAGCTACACCAGGCTTTGGTCAGCAAATTTTGAACCTTGTAAACAACACTTCATTCTGGAATCTTCCTGATTTGGAGTAAAGAAAGCTAATAGTGACACAAGATAACCCCCAAACCAGTCCTAGTTTCCCTCACCAGCTCCATGACCAAATTGAATCAAAAGTTAAGACTCTTTTTCCTTCAATAAAAGAAACTATTGCTCCAGAACCCATTCGGCCACCTAACCCTTTTATAAACATCCACTCCAGCACCCACTAAACCACCTTTCAAGAACCCCTTTCCCCTGGGAAAGCAACCCAATATTCTTGCTTTACTTCCCTTACTGAAACCAACTGCAGTGACTGCTTAGCTCTCTCAGATTTGTTTTTTGAACTGTTTCCTGCCTTTTTCCTTACCTTTGCTACAGGTGATCATTGTGCAGCGTAACTCCATGATCCCTGCAATGCTTCAAACTGCCTCAGTAGATTATAAATAGGTAAACTTGGCTTCTAACAACCCTTGATCCATAAATTCTGCCTTCCCTGAACTTTTATATGCAAAGTAATTGCTTGTTTTGTTCTCCCAGGATATTTTAAAGTTTTTCGCTGCCAGTTTGAATTGCTTTTATCATTGCTGCAGGTTTATCGAGTGTTCCTGTTTTATTTTTTTCATTAGTTACATGGCTTGGGACACTATTTCAAAGATGGAACAAAAATCTGCTAAATAAATAGTCTAGCAATGATGCTATGAGACAAGCCTGCACATGGGAATCCAGACATGAAACAAAGGTCTCTATGAAGGTCACAGGTGAGACACCGCTGAGTCTTCTGAATATATCATCACCTTCTCATCACAGCATTCAAATATACCCATTGATCCCAAAGTTATTTACCAGATACCATGCACATCTTAAATCTTTATGACCACTTAATATAAATTAAAGGAAAAATTTATTTCAGCCTCTGGCCAAACCACCAATTTAAGGTTAGTAAAATGGTGAAGTTCCTTAGGATAATGACAAGTACATCAGATTCTCGCAGTTACATCATTGTGTAAAAAAGAAGAGACAGGCACTGGAGATATGGGTTAAACTAGGCTATAACTTAATTAACATCCGCAAATAACTAGATCACTGAAGAAAGGAACAAATTAATTAAAGTCCCCGAGGAGTCCAGCTTGGCTATCATGCTACATAATGCCCCTTCCAAATACTCACAACCTGATGCTAAACAATGGCAAGAGTTTGCAAGTTGAGTAAATGACACAGACTCTTCAACACAATTTTGCATCTCATTATTCACATTTCCTGTCTAAATAACTCCAGGAGCCTTCAAGACTTGGCGGTTATTCAGCTGCACCTATCCAAAAGACTATCTGCCACCAATTTTGGCCCACTGTAAAAGGCCACCCTCCCCTTCACACTGCTGAAACCCAGCACAAGGAAGGTCTGCCAAGCTTGGTTCCCTTAACTCCCTAATCAGTCCTTTAAAATGTTTGGACATTTTCTAAAGAGAGAGTCCCAGTCCCATTCCCACTTCCAGTCTGGACTGCAGTGCTTGCGAAGGTACCTCTCTTCTCTGTCATGTCATTGACCCACAAGCTATTCTTTTCCATTGAAGAACTATTCAGGAGCATATAGTAGAAGGAAAAAATATTACAAAGAAAGAGGATTAATTCCCTCCCTTCAAATGCTCCATGGTTACAACCCATATTGCAGATCTCTAGCCATTTTCTTAAGGGAAAAAAAGCAGCCCAGTCCTCAGGGTATTAGCTTAAAACAAATGTAATACACGTGTCGTTTGATTTTGTTGCAGTCTGACACAGTCTTTCTATGAAAAGAATAAAGAAAGGCATTAGAAAAGTTCTGTGTAATACTACAGAGTCCTCTGAGGACACTGATGTGCCACAAGAAAGAAGAGAGAACCCATTTGCCATGGAATAGGATAGCATTCTATTTTTTGCCCAGTGGCTGCCATGACATTCCTCCTTTGGTGGGACCAGAGCAGAGAAAAATTTACCACATCCAGAGGCAGCACTGGAAAGCTAAGAGGAGGTTGGAAAGCTAAGAGGAAAGGTGCTGAGTGGCAAGGAGAGATGGAGCTCAGAAATCCTGAGCCAACCTCTACCTTCACCTTTGGTTTCTTTTAAACATGACTATGCAAAAGTAGGAGTCAATATAGAGCTGATTTGTGACTACTACACGTGATCTTGCCTCATCCCCCCCTCTCTGTGCACTACTGGTTGTTTTCAAAGTAACTTCCTATGTGAGATTGAGGACATGAGGAGTTGGAGGGTAAGGTGGTGCCACCATCAGTAACCACAATGGTGTTGGAATTCTAAGATTTAATACGCATTTATTCAAGATATACAGCCCCTCGGGTGCAATCCAGAGTAACTATGTGGAGTCCTTGCTCTGACGTAAGATCAATTTACTCTGGATTGCAATACAAATTTCCTATAGGTTTTCACGAGGTGGTGCTGTAACTATGTTGGTGTAAATGTCTCTTAAGTGCTCCCGTAGTTACTCTGGATTGTAGGGTAAGTCAGGGTTTAACTATACACTGATAGTTAAATCAGGGGTGGTCAGTTTTTCAATTTTAGGCCTCCTAGACCTTAATAACTGCAGGAGGCAATTTCAGCAGTTACAGCTTGTTGTGACTGAATTGTTAAAGGTCCAGAAGTCCTAAAGCTGAAAGTTTGCTTACCCCTGCTCTAAAACAACAAATATATTTACTGACATTTGTAAAATATTAAAATATTGTGTAAATATTGGAGGAAAAGGAAATAATATGCATAATATAATGCAAATCATAATGCACATAATATAACGCACAATATAATGCACATGTACTTAATGTGCATTATAAGTCTGTGGAGAAGCTCCTTCTGCATTTTTGTCTTTATAGTTCTTTATAAATGCTGTCCTTCCTGTTTGTAGGACAAAGATGTGGAATGAATCATCCTTTATCGACAAAGTTGTCTACATATGTTAACTGCAGATAAGGTCTTTCTCCCTCCGCCTACTTCTTAGATCTCATATGCTGCATGCAGGGAAAGGGACTATTTCATTGTGACCTTGCCTGCAGGAATTGGTGGTTTCAGGAAATGGGGATACAACACCAAATCCTTGTTCTATCCTCCTGTCCCTATGCACACAGTTAGGATGTGTATTGGGTATGCTGGGCAAAAGGGACAGAAAAACTGGGCTTCTATTCAGGAAAGCAGACTTCATGACATCTGTCTTTTGGGTGTACAATGGAAATCAGGTAAGGGATACATTAAACCAGTGAAGGGATTCAAAGAAATTAACAACCAGTTCTATGCCCACCTGGCAGCCAATTTTAAATGGCTATTTTTAAACTTTATATGTCCTATCTCTCATTAACAACCAGTTCTAAGGAGTAGGTGCAAACCTGCTGGAGCCCACCACTGCATTAAACTCAACATCTCTAAATCTATCATTGCCAGGAGGCATTCCAGGGTATTTCATAGTTAAGTCAGGTTGGGGGATTGGCATAGAGTGGAAAGTCTGGTTAAGAAAGTTTGTGACACTTTGATGACTAAATTGAGACTGATATCAACAATCTGTTTCTCCTTTTATGTAGTCGACTGTTTAGCGTTTGGCTCTAATGCCAAAGATTGGTTCATTGAGTTACAGGAGGACATCTGGGGGTGCAAAGGGAATCATTCCAAGTCAGTCAGGAAGAGCAAAACCCTGGTGCAACTCAAGAGTCTGTTATCTTCAGGTCGATGTCCTGTAGTTGACACATTCAGAACAGCTGCTGGACCCATTGGTACTGCATCTCCAGGAAAACAATTTGGCTGATTCAAGCTCTTCAGCAGGCTAAGGAAAGATCTGGTCAATAGTAGTGAATTGTCACTGTGATGTGGGTAAATATGCTTCACCATAGGATATGATAGGAGCCAGGAATGCTTCTGCATTGATAGAGCCTGATACAAGGTGAATCAGAAGATTTCTCAAATTATGAGCTGGGGACAGTGGCTGGTGGTTAGTCAGCCTGGATTTGCAGCTAATGAACCACACTCAGAGGTGAACCGGTTATGTGGCACGACTTGCCTTGTGCCATGGGCACATATGCCCAGTTTGATATTATTGACTTGTAACATTAGCAAAAAGGTGGGTTTCAGGTGTTTTGAAAGGGGCAAATTTTCTGTCCTTGCTATTCGTGCCATTTTGCCTAGGTACGCCTCTCCCCACACTATCTTGTCAGGATGGCATATAACTCTTCAATGCAGGTTATGAAATATACCTGGAGAATTTTAATAGGGGTTGAAGTCTTGTTGGCATCCAGACAAACACCACAGACATGGTGCATCTCCATAACTCCTGATGTAGCTCCACTCTTTTTGTTGTGTTTGCCTGGAAAAGCCATTGCCCTCAGCATAATAACTATTAAACTAAAAGCAAGAAATTATTTTCCAAAAATATTCTTAGCTTTTGATTTCTTCCTTCATTTCCATTCAGTCACATCCAGGAGAAGAAAAAACTAATCTATTTTATGCTGTCAGTTTCATCCCTAGAAGATTAAAATTATAGAGCTGTTGAAATTGAGAAATCTTGAAGGTCAGTCAGATAATCTAATCTTCCACATTGAGGCAACATCTTTCAGAGTTACAAAGAATTTTATCAGTATAGTAGGTATCACCTGAATTAGAGCATTCAAATTTTTTTACATCAAAACAAAGCATTGTAGTATAAGAAAAACCACTTTTCCATTTACTTTAGTGAATGAGTAGTAGATGAAAATTTGAATATCACCCCCTCTCATTTTCGGAGAGAGAAAAAGAGTGTTTATGAACTGATTTTAAGTCATTCATAATTTCTATCTTTAATGCATTCATTTATGTAAATTTATTCAAATTTGAAATATAAATCAATTCATTTTTTCTTCTTGTCCCCAACACAGTGTCAAAGGGATAATGTGGCCATTCTGCCAAAATGTTTGGACATCTCTGATCTAGCATAAATAATCTCACTGCATAGTTTAGATAATGTATGTGGGAACCACCTTTTCGAGAAATACAATTTTAAAAAACTATAGTATACTTTTGGAAGGTTCAAAAAGCTTTCCCTTTGGCTCAGGAATATCAATGCCCTCTGGATTTCACCCATGGATGAGGAACTATGCAGGTAAGACCCAGAATCATGCTCCACTGGAGTCCCTCTGCTGATGTGAGGAATCCTCAGGACACTAAAAAGATGTTGTAAGCTTTTGTTTGCCCAATTCCTAGGATACTTGCTATCTTTATTCTTCTGTATTTAAGCTTTCTCTTGCATCCATATACAGTATCAGTAAATCTTGGACATATATTGTGATCTGGCTCTCCCTGGCTACCCTCTGAATCTGAAAAAGGTGAAGTCTGAATAAATCTGTGTTTGCATTTTAAAACAAGGTGAAAATTTTATTTCAGACTTTATGTTGTGGTTACTTTAGCATCCAGGGAATGGGTGTTGCCTTTATAAAAGGGGAACAGCAGCAAGGCCAGCAGGCCAGTTGTGAATGACAAAATAACAAATCACTTCTGAAAGTTATAGCATTTTATAAAAGTTAAACAAATTGATGTTCTAGCACACGGAATCCCCAGCTAGTTTGATTTATTTGCAATAATTAAACATGTCACATAATCAGTGAGATGATAATTAGTTATGTTATATAATCAACAGTTTTTGACAATTAATACTTGTTTTGACTTCTGGTCAGTGGACCTTGGTAGACCATGGTCACTCCTTCTGATTTGTGCTGTGGTAAAACAAGTCTATTTGTTCTTTATGCATGTCATATTGTTTAGAAAAGTCTTACTTCTACCTTTTCCTTCTATGACAACAGTAGTTCATCTACAACATGGCTGGGAGCAAAGCACAACTTACTTACTTGTTGCCCAACTGGACACTTGATGTCCTCTTTTGCATTGGTATAGCCAGAGGCAGTGCGACCTGGGTCGGTGATATGACATTAGGCAACATCATAACATCACATAACACCATGATATAATGGTTTTAAAGGATACTATTGCAATATGGCTGCCTCTTCCCATTCCTTCTTCAGCAGCTTCCCAGTTGACTTTTAGCTCCTACCAAGTCACTACAAGCTCCTGAGCATAGCACAGTGTTTGGAGAATGGGTAATTGCTCACCATATAGAAATGAGTAGATATAGCTTTTTCAGTACTAACTTATGTACATGTGTACATAACTTATGTACTAACTTATGTACATGTGAATATATCCAGATATACGTCAGTCTTGAGAGACTATGGTATTGTGCTTGGCGCTGCATATACTGCATGCGAAGCACGAAAGCCTGGGTTAGATTGTTATGGAGGATAGGCTGTTACCCAAGCAGCAAATCCCCCCTCTCCACACCACTGAATTAGTCCAATGGAAAGGCAGAGCCAATACGATTGGATCCAGCTGGCGTCGCAGAGCTGGGCTAAGGACAGGAGCTCACCCTGTCTTGTGGGGCTGACCCAGTCTCGAACCCTGGCCTGCTGATTAACAGGCACAGTGTCTTAGCCACTTGCACCACCCACAGTTATTCACACATAAATGGTGGTCCTTTGGATATAGCTGTTGCAGAATTTGAGATGCACCACAAAAGCATAGTTCCATCAACTCTGGAATTTTGGCTGCAATCCTAACTGGCATTTAGGCTGGCCTAAGCCCTGGCACAAGTCCTGTGCTGACCTGGGGTGTCACAAAACTTCCATAAGAAACTTCTGTGCCACTCCTGGGGGGACTAGTGCACAGACACGCACTTGCCTCCCTACATCATCATGGGAATGGGAAGATCAATTAGTTGTGCCAGCCAAATTTAGGATTGCACCCTTTGTTAGGATTTGTTAGGTTCCATATCAACGGATTTAAAGTTCCAAAGCAACAATCCTAAGTACTGAATTACCCTACAATCCAGAGTAACTACGGGAGCATGTAAGAGATATTACGTGTACCTGTAGTTACTGCACTACCTAGTGAAAACTTATGGGAAATTCATATTGCAATCCAGAGCAAATTGTTCTTACACCGGTGCAAAGACTCCACGTAGTTACTCTGGATTGCGCCCTTAATCTATCATAGCTGAGTAACCAAACCATTTCATTATTGGACAAGTCACACAAAAAGAGTTGTAAAATGTTTATATTCAAGACAGATCAGTTCATTAAAATGATTCAGCATGACTGATGAAATCCCTTCATGAACCTGTTGGCATTGCAGATATTCTGCTACACTTTCCTCATTCGGCTCTTGAGTTCAGATATCAAAAATAACTCTAGCAGAGATCGTCACACTGCAAGGACATTGTAGGAGAATCCCTAAAGACTTTTCAAAGCACTGAGAGAGAATAACAAACTGAAGTTTTTGTTGAAATTGGCCCTTTGGAAACATAAAAAACTTGGAAGGCAAAGTGTATGTGTGACACTGATATTTCCTATGAGCCCTGTTTTAATGATATTTATCCTTAGGGACTTGCTTTTTAGGAGTGGGTTCTAAATAGCACATCACAGTATCAGCTCAGAGATCTATTAAGAGGCATGAGTCAGAAGTTGCAGTAGAGAAGAGACAGTGGATACTGATGGATATGTCAGAGGCAACACACGCACATTTCCTTGTGCTGGCTTACCCAAATGTGCCACATGTTTGCAGCACTCCTCCTGGACCAGCAAAAGGGACTAGCACCAGCCCAGCAAGCACTTTGGATTGTGCTCTTCCACAATCTCTACTGAGATTGTAAAAAGTCTCAGTAAAGACCTGTTTACCGTATTTTACGGGGTATAGGGCGCCCCTTGGTATAAGGTGCACTTAGATATAAAGGAGGGAAACAGAGAAAAAATGTTTTCCTCCTTTAAATCTAGGAGGTGGCCATCACGCGGCCTCTTCCAGCCATAGACTCGGGTGGGCTGGAAGAGGTCACACAATACCTGGGTGAGACCTGGAGACCCTGAGAGAGACTGCACTCTCTCAGACCTCCAAGTCTTGCCCAGAGATCACGCGACCACCACGTGAGACCCGGAGACTCTTGGAGAAGCTGTGATTGCACAGCCTCTCTCAGACCCTCCAAGTCTTGTTCTGGACCCGCAATGGCTGATGCCGCTGGGGTGTAGGGTGCACCGGTAGTTTTACCCCCTATTCGGGGTAAAAATAGCGCACTCTCTACCCCATAAAATATGGTATACATTACTGACATTGCAGCTCCTCCAAACGGACCACATGATAACCATTTTAGAAACAAATACAGTACATCCAAATAGCATCTCTGACTTTGCCATGTCTCTTAAAATAATATATTTAAGATATATAACAACTAGTCTCACCCCAAGCAAAATCTTTAGAGCAGGCCTGCACCACTTGTGATTCACCACACTGAATGTTTCTCACCAGCCACATATGGCAGTCTTCGAGGTAAATGGCAAATCTGTATTCCTAGGTTATGTCAGAGGCAAAATAGCCAAAATAGTACAAGTAATTTCACTGTATTTTTCAAATGTTTTTTATCCTTCTGTGAGTTTAAAAAAAATGAGAAAATAATTACCATGATAAAATGAGATTATAACCAGAAGAACATAATAAGATTTTATAAGAGGGCTGCATTTTAGTTGGTTGGCCCAAGACAAGTTATATAATTAGAACCTTTTTATATACAGGAATTGGTTCCATGATCCTCCATGGGTGGGGAATTTTGCATTGTACCAAAATTGCATACATTTAAGCAAACAGTGTTACAGCCTCAGACTTGGGGAGTGAAGGAAATATGGACTGCTGTTTTACAGTCCCCAGTGACCACCTCCCTCATTTCCTGCTATCCATGATTATTTTACAGGAGGGTTAGGATGCTGAATGGTGCTGGCCAGCCTAATTAGTCTGGCCGGCCAGTTTATCCCCCCCGGCGAGTTAGTACGGCCGGAGGAGATGTGGTGGCAGCCCATTGGCTGCCAGGGCTTTAGGGGGCGGCGCTGAGCTCGCGGAGGCGAGCGCACTGCCCAAGAAGCCTCATTCGGCTTCTGAGCGTCGTCCAGAGCAGCGGCTTTTCCGCGCTCTCCCAGACGCTTTTCTGGGGGCTTCCCCGGCAGCCGAACGGAGCGGGCAGGGAGGCTCCATCCTCCAGAAGGACGCCCCTGCACCTCGCTCTTGTGCCCCCGCGGGCTTGTTCAGGTGGTGTGCCCTCCTTTAGGGCCCCACCCCGTGGTTGGGCGTTAGCCTGGGCGCAGTTGAACATTGAGGGGAGCCTTCGTCCTTTAAAGGACGCGCCCGCTCCTGGCCTTAGTGAGGGGTGCGATTTTAGGCATTGGGGGAGGGTTAGTCCCTCTTGAGGGCGCCCCCGTGCCTAGCTTGTGGTGTGCACGGGCACCAATTTTTTCCTCAGATTCCTCCTTGCTGGGAGGTGCTGCTGAGGCCTCCCTGGGTGGCCTCGTGGTGGTGGTGGCCATTTTGTGGTGGCGGCCATTTTGTGGACATCATTTCATTGCTGCCTCGTTGGGCTGTGCTGTCAAGTGGGGCTGATTGGCTCTGATTGCTGCTGCTGTGGACTTTCTTCGTTGGATCTTTCCTGGTGGTTCCAGTTGTGCTGTTGCAGCTCCTGGCTGCGCATATCCTTTAGTGTAAAACTAAATACACACGATTTGGTTGTCCTTTCTTGGTGTTCGGTGGGGACATTACGATATGGGAAAAAAGACTCAGAAATGGGGTGTTAGGGCTCCCAGATGCCCGCCCTCTCCTCCTCCTCCACCTGAGCCTACCTCTTCTGATGAGGAGTTGGAGCAGATGGAGCACAGGGTTTTGGTTGAACATTACAAGGCGCTCGAAAAGGAGTTGATGGACCAGTCAGAGGGTAAGGGTGATGGGGGTTCAGTATCCTCTCCTGCTCATTTTACCCGGTCTTTTGCCAGGAGGGGTAAGGGGTCATTGCCTTTTGCAGCTCGCCCTTCCAGGTCTGGCAGCCAGGCTTCTGTGGGCCGTGCCACTTCTGGGCGTCTTCATGCAGAGCTGCCAGTTCAGGACGGTCCATCCTTCCCTATAAGTGGGGCTGCTCCGGCAGAAGAGGAGGATGATTTGCCAGAGATTGTGGGATATTGGGGGGGGGGGCGGAGGTTTCTTTCCCTCCCCCAACTAAACAGCAAGCTATGATAGCCCCTTGGTGTGGGCCTGGTTGGGGGGTGCCTGGTTGGGGACCGCCTTACTTTCCTTGGCCACACATGGGTGTTAGCCCAATAGCTAACCCATGGACTGGTTTTGGGTGTTTACCACGACAGCGTGATGCTGATGAGGGTGAGAGGCTTAGGGGTTGGCCTTCAGGGGAAGAAATCCAACGTCTGGCCAGGTATTGTGATGAGGACGATGGTCCTGAGGACCGCCCTTATGGCAGCATTGATCTGCCTTTGGGTGGCCATTTGGCCATGTCAGTAAAGGAGAAGATCTGGAGAGGGGATTATGTGGACCTCTTCAGTCTTCTTCAGGCTGAGCCAGAAAAGGTTCCTAAGGTTGGGGAACCTGAGCGGGACGCTGAGACCACTAACAAGAGGAAGGTTGATCATAATTGGACCAACTGGCTATACGGATACTGCATATTTATGGCAGTAGTAGTGCAGTTGCGACCAAAGTAGTAGTGCAGTTGCGACCAAAGAGGGCTCCGGCTTTAATCAAATATCTGGACATTGTTCACTGGACCTTTAGAGACTTTGGGGGCCAGGCTTGGCTCCATTATGATCAAAACTTTCGTCGGCGTGCAGCTAATGACCCTGCTTTATTGTGGTCTGTCCCAAAATTCGAATTATGATGCAGGTCATGGCTACTGCCCGGCCCATCCCTGGTGACCGCTCGGACAGTGGTCACTTGATTGCTCGCAATACAGTGACGCAACCCAAGGCATCTTCGGGCGCCTCGGGGGTTCCCGGTTGCCAGTTGTGTTTTGAATTTAACTCCGCTGGGTCCTGCCCCAATGTCGGGTGTTTGTTCACTCATGCGTGTTTGGGATGCGGTGGAAAGCATCCTGCCTCCACCTGCTTCAGGAACAAAGGGGCCAAACAGTCTGGGGGCCCTGGGGGTGCAAAAGGTGGTGGGGATCGGCCTGCTCTCCCAGATCTTGGTAAAGGGGCCCAGCCCGATTAATTTGGGTGTTTTGGATGGTCTGCCAAGATGTTACCTTGAGTGGCAGGCTGTACATTACTTGTTTAAAGGTTTCTTGAGGGTTTTCTTTCCCAAAGGGGAGTTGGTCAACGATGGGATCCCTGCTCACCTGTGTTCAGTTAGGTACGGTTCCCTGGATGAGGCAGTTCGCCGTTTGCGAACTTGTGGAGCTGGGACCCTTGTGGCTGAAGCTGACATTGAGTCTGGCTCTTGGCTGTTCCCGATTCATCCAGGTGAATTTTGCCAGCTGGGCTTGTGGTTGAGGGGGCTATTGTGTAAACTGGGCTCTCCCCATGGGTTGTTCTATTTCTTGTTCTGCCTTCCAGGCATTTTCTACATCTTAGAATGGGCTCTGAGGTTTAGGTCTGGATTTGAATTGTGGCCCATTGCTTATATGATTTTTCTTGATGGGTGTCGGTGGCTCTACTGAGTGCCACCTACTTTAGTCTTCCTTTCAGAGCCCCTGTTTAGCTTTAGGTGTCCTTATGGTTAAGGAGAAGACTGTGGGCCCGGCCACTTTGCTGACCTTTGGGGTTCGGGTTGGACACTTTTGCTCAGTGTTCCAGTTTGCTTACTGACAAGCTGGCCACCTTGTGTGGCTTGCTGGGGTCAGGCCCTGGGGGCAAAGAGGCTGACTTAGGGGCTCCTGGTCTTATTTGGGCATCTTCACTTTGCATGTTGGATCTCACCTTCTTAGAGTTGTTTTTCTTTGGTGGTGGCGATGCACATCTGGGCTGATCATTTCCAGAATTCTACTATTAGGTTCTGTTTTGATACCCAGGCTGTGGTGCATGTCATTCAACAAATGGTCATTTTGATCTCTGAGAGTTCTGCCTGCGCGTAACCTCAGTAGTATCTATTGTACATGTTTGGGAGGGCTCGAGCCCTTGCTGTTGGAAGGTGGGAGGTTTCTCGGTCTTTTACTGTAATTATGGTTTATTACTGTCTACTGATTGATGTTTATCTGCTCTCATTTTGCCAACAGGTTTCCTGAGTGAAGGACAGTACTTGAAGTTTTCGGGTGCGGCACATGCTGGGGGGCACGAGATTTGATTGGCCCACTGTCCCGGATGAACGTCGGCCAGTGATAATGCTTAATTTGGCTGGTTTGTTTACGGTCTATGGGGGTTTTACTGCTTGGAATTGGAGCAGAATCCAAGACTGACCAGAGGGACGTTGGGGCTATGTATGGGATCATGTCTCTACCTCTTCATCCTCTCTATCATGTGAGGACTCTTGGTCATTAAGGGAATTGAGTCCTCCCTTATGGGGGTCCCCTACTGTGTGGGCCCCCCCTTTCTTTGTTTCGAGTGGTCTTTTCCCTGACACTAGTCCTCCATTGTGGGGGTCCCCTACTGCAGGACGCCCCCCTCTTTCTTTGTTCAATTTTGAGCGGTCTTTCTATGGCACTGACCACTCTTGGAATTTTGAACCAGTTGTGCCAACCTGGGCTGCCGGCTTGGGTCTCCCGTTGAAGTCAGGGGTCCTTTGTGCGGGGTCTCAAGGCTGGCCGTGAGGTTACTATAAGTTGGCCGTGAGGTTACTATAAGTGTTGTTATGGACTGCTGCTTTATATGTTGTATAGTTATGACCTTGTCTTCTTTTTGTTTTATTATAGATGCACCCTTCCTCTGCTGCTCCAAGTCCTTGTGTGATCGATCCATCTTTTCCATGCTGCAATGCCTGTTTGGTGGCGGCTCCTGCTTCGGCTGGGCCTCAAAATTTGTATGTCATGGGCATTGAGGTGTATGTCTTGGGCAGTTTGGAGGGTGGGGTCAGTTGTCCCTGGTTGTGAAGGAATTTGGCAGGGCAACCCTTTCCCCAGATGTTTTGGTCCACTGTGGACAGTATGATCAAACCCGGAGGTTGGATGCCTCGCTGTGGGTGTTGATCGGACATGGTTGTCCTTTTGGCCTGGTTATCCTTCTCCCACGCTGAGTGTGAAGTGGAGCCAGGATTGTGTTTGAAATTGATTTTGCCCGTGAGCGGGCGCGTGCTTGAGTGGCATGCTTTGTGATCTGTATTGAGGGATCGTTGCCTGCCATCCTTGTCTTTATTGGCAACTGCCCCCATATTTTTTACACACAATGGGGAGCATCTTCTGGCCCAAGCTTTGCAGGGGTATTTTGTTCAGGGGACTGCTTTCCTGTTGTAATGGGGCAGAGGAACCATGTTCTAGACAGGTTCCCCGTGTGGCAGGTGTCGTGCTGGAATAGGCAGGATAGGCCATTGGTGACTGCCTGAGATGGCAAGGATCAGGGTGATGCAGAGCGGGCCTAGTGCTACCGGACCGGACATAGGCCTATGCAGCTAGCCCTGTACCTGGGAATTAATATAGGCTCGGTCAACTGGGCAACTGGTTGGCCGAGCGCCCAGCCATCTCGACCCTGGAGTTGGCGTTGGAGGGCACCTCCTGAGTGGGGTGTTACCTGAGCCAGGCTTTCGCCCATCCCTATTTTTGTAGTTACCAGCACAACTTTGTTAGCAGTCCCCTGTTTTTTATTGATGTTAAAATAGTTAATAAAGTGGCCCTTTACTTCCACATCTGCCTCCGTGTACTTATTCTGCGCCGTGGGTGATAATGTCTAAGATCCCAGTCCTAGACATGTCAATTTGGAAGTAAGTTCCAATATAGTCCAAAACAAGGATTAGCGGCTGAAGATGTATGTCTGAGAACATTCAGATATAATTGTACTTCCTTAAAGCGCTCTACAGTTTAAATACAGTGCTACCACTTTGGATGAATCTCTCTCTCTCTCTTTCTCTGTGTGTGTGATCCCTACATGTGTTAAGACTTGTTTCTTTCATTTTCAGTATTCTGCTTTTTGCTTCAGCAACCCTTTTCTGTAAGGCCTGATTCACATATACAGTGGTACCTCGCTTAACAAGCGTTTCACATAACAAGCAAAAATTTCCAAGAAATCTTGCTTCACATAACAAGTTCTGCTTCACTTAAAGAGCACTTATACGGCCCTGACACTCCATGTGGAGGCTCTTTAAAAGGGCTGCCGGCCAGCGCTGCTGCCTCTAACTGCTCCCAACTTGGGTGCAGTTACCTGGAGGTGCCAGACGCAGCTGCCCCTAACTACCCCCAAGTGCCCCCACCGACCACCTTGAACCTCCAGCAGCAGCCCAGATAAGCCTCCCAGGAAAGTGTCTTTGATTGCAATCTCCTAACTATGTCTACTCAGAAGTAAGCTCCATTGTGTTAAATGGGGCTTACTCCCAGTAAAGTGTCTTTGATTGCAGCCTATTAACCATGTCTACCCAGAAATAAGCCCCATTGTGATAAATGGGGCTTACTCCCAGGAAAGTGTCATTAGGATTGCAGCTTAAGTAGGCTTCATAGGATCATGCACATTGAATGCATGTTTTCAATTCAATTCCAGTGTTTTGTCATCATTTTTACATCCAGTTAATATTTTTATATAAATATTTTGGGGGTTGTGGAACCAATCATCTGAGTTTCCATTATTTCCTATGGGAAAATCTGCTTCACTTAAAGAGCGTTTCACTTAAAGAGCATGCCTCCAGAACGAATTAAACTCTTTATGTGACGCACCACTGTACTTTACTGGAAATGCAAGTGATTGTGGGAATTGTCTTCCTAGGAAAAGTACATCCTGAAGTGAGGTGTGCACGTTTTGTGTGATCTAGAAAGTGAGCTTTAAATATGCAAGCTATCACTTAATATTGTAACTATTATGATCTAGATATAAATAATAATAATATAATGATAATAAAAAAGCAGGCCTCCATCAGTCTTGGAAGACTATGGTATCGTGCTTGGTGCTGCATACGCTGCATGTGAAGCACAAAAGCCTGGGTTGGATTGTTATGGAGGATATGCTGTTACCCAAGCAGCAAATCCCCCCTCTCCACACCGCTGAATTAGTCCAATGGAAAGGCAGAGCCAATACAATTGGATCCAGCTGGCGTTGCAGAGCTGGGCTAAGGACAGGAGCTCACCCTGTCTTGTGGGGAAGACCCAGGTCTCGAACCCTGGCCTGCTGGTTAACAGGCACAGTGTCTTAGCCACTTGCGCCACCCACAGCCTTATAATAATACACTTGATTTATATCCCACTTTTTTCTGTTGGTGATTAAGTGTGTAGTAAACTATTAATATTTACCAAAAATGCTAAAATTCTCATTCTGAATACAGAGAATAGAATATCATTTAACCCAAATAAAGAAACTCACCCACTGTTAATTTCAGACACTACATTAATTTGTTTACAGTCTGTCACAAACCAGTAGAATTTATGACCCAGAATGTTAAGCATAGCAGAACAGCCATGTATAGTGTCATACAGGGAGCTTAGGACCCAATCCAATTTAAATCCAATCCAGGATGCTTAGGACCCAATCTGCCAGTCCAAAGCCAACATGCTATGGTGTGATGAGAGACCAGACAGCCTGGGAGAGGTAAGTAAAACCAATTTATATCAATGAGTCTTCAGCTAGTGTAGGCCCAAGGAGACCTTTGGGGTGAGTCTGGACTAGAAAGGGGTAGGATCTGGTGCATACTATTTCCCCCTGAGATGGACTCACTCCCATCCCAACTTCCCCTTGCCCTCCCTCCCCTGATCGTCCCCCTAAGTGCCCACAAATTGCCCACTCTGCCACCTTATTTGTTCCTTCAAAGCATCCTGAAGCCTCCGCTCCAGCATCCAAGCATCTGTGGCTCCAAAGCTCACAGCAGTGGTGCACATCAAATGTGCAGCCAATAATACAGTGGCAACAATGGAGGCAGAGTGGAAGTTTTGCCACTGTAAGTGTTGTATAGGAAGGGGCTACCTGTATGATATATTTTTCCTTTGTCCTGGAACTGCTAAAGTAGAGAACGGAAAGGCTTAACAACAACATGGCAAGCCACAATATACATAACGTATGGACTGTGCACACAGCTTGATGGATCAGATATGGAGGTCTGATGTACTCTGATCCCTGATGAATAGCTCTCTCTCTTTTCCTTTTGGTTTCTTTTTTGCAGTAGTGATCTACATAGGCCTAGCTCTGATCTTAGAAGTACTGTATGCGTTGATGCTCCTTCATGCCCAATAAATATCATTGGTAAGAACAGAGAAAGACCCAAGACTCAGAAGAAAGCAGCAGTATGAATCAGGCTAGGAACAACTGACTGCCAATTACTGGATGGGTAAAAATGCATTTGCTGTCTTAAGGCATCAATATATAAAAATCTTTATCCTGCTGTTGCAGTCCAATAAACATAAAACAACACTGCTTCGTAATGGTGGCTGTTCTTCATATACTGCCTTTTTCTGAAGAAATAATGCTCATTTTAGGGGAGAGAAAGAAATCCACTCCATACTGGCTCATTTACAAAAAGACTGAGACAGAACATAAACCAGTGAATGAGTACAACGGAAAGTGAATGAACAACAGGAGCCTGACTAATGCTGCATGCACAGTACATTTGAGCCACAAAGAATTAAGCATGATAATCTATGCCAGTTGTAGCCCAGAAGAAAAGAGAAAATCTCCCACAAGGAGAGGATATGTCAAAACTGACAAGTCTCTTTCATTCCACTGCCACCGATGGATCTGCCACTCAAGCTGTTTCTTTGTGTGTAGCTGCCAACACCTGAGCCAATGTTCACTGCGGAGATTGCAGTGCCAAAGACAACAAGCTGTTATGAAGTGAGGTTGAGAGAAACTGCCAATGGACCTTCTCCATTGAATTTATTAAACTTCTCATCTGAGCGCAGGGGATCAGAAGATATCAAAACTATCAGCTCCTGATGCTTGGTCATGCAGTAGTTCCACCAACAAATTATCCCCAGGATGAGATGATGAGGCAGCAGGGGATTAATTGCAACAGTGGTGAGTTAAGAATCTGCCCTAGTTCAGCAGTCTTAAACAACTAAACCAGGACCTAGAAGTGAATCACAATGCAACCATGGTTAGGTTAGTGTACAGTACCATTGATGCCATTTTGTTTTAAGACTCAGGCCTTCACAGATTGAACAGTGCTCAAGAAAGTGAGACTGATGACCCAATCCTAAAAGGGCTTTCTGCTGCTGGAGGAAGCAGTCCAGTGGTATAAGGTAAGGATGGAAACTTGAGTTGTGAAAAAAACACATTTTTTGTGACTCTTGTTAACTTGAGTCATAGATGTTACTAACTCAAACCTGACTCATTCATTATTCAGGGCCAGTGATTTGGAAAAGAGTCATGATTCAAATAGACACAAATCCCGATTCACATTTGTGTGTGCTTGCCACCCTGTGTGTGTGTGGGTGCATGTTCATGTGTGCGTGCAGTTGTGCATTAAGGCTCGCTTGCTTGACTCATGACACAACTCATTACTTGTAATGACTTGGTCTCAAATAAAAAATGATTATTTATTTATCATATGGCAATTACAATTTCTGGGAAAATATTTGTGAGGTCCAAAGCTTGTTTATGCTTTGGGTGCAAGCTTGTCAATATTGTTCTATGGGCAGCTCATACAACCCTTCTCTTTCCCGCTGGAATCCTTCACTGCATGGTCATCATCATATCTGGTATCAGGAGATGTTTTCAAGCTTCTGGCAACAGTTTTCAGGTCAGCCAAGCTGTAAACAGCAACACCTTCTGGCTTTGATGACTCATGACAGCTTATCAGTTAACAGTTTCCCATCCAGGAGCTGTCCAGGTCCTTCCCTGCTTAGCTTTCTTCAACAGCCCTGATTATACAGCAGCACAGAATGAGTCATTTCACCTTCCCTTTATGACTTGAAAGTCAACTCGAGTCAAGGTGTTGGAAACTCAGCACACTAAGGGCAAAATCCAGAGTAACTAGGGGAGTCCTTGCTCTAATGAAAGGACAATTTACTCTGAATTCCAATATGAGTTTCTCATAGGTTTTCACTAGGAGGTGCAGTAACTACGGGTGCATGTAATGTCTCTTACGGGCTTCTGTAGTTATTCTGGATTTAGAGGTAAATCCAGCACATCCCCGGTGTAAGGGATGCCATTATGGCTGTCACAAAACACCATTGGATGCATAATTCAAATAATTAATAGAATCTCAGGAAAAGAAACCCCAAGAAGGCAAAACTGCTAATTATCTGTTTCTTCTCCATTATAAAATATCTCCACTATAAAATATTTTGATGCCATAAGATTTTTGTTAGAATATCAACAACATTTCATATTCAAGGGACACTAGGCTGGGTTGTGGGATTACATGATTTCTTGACAAGGGCACAAATCAGTTTCAGGGAAGCCAAAAATGCTCACCTCCCCATACTGCATTATTGTTGTATGTTATGTAGAAACAGAGTGCCTATTTCTAAAACTGTATTTCAGTTTGCATGTCCGGGTGATATAATTAAAAATAAGCTGCTGGTGGCAAACTAGTTATGATCCATCATAGAGTGACATTTGGAGAATTGGAATTTTTTTCCCCATTATATTGTTAGTTTGAGCCCTTCAGGCAAAAAGTAGTACTGTATATAGATTTTAAAATTAAAAATACTATAAGTAGCATACATGGTCAATTATCTAAGAGACAACAGTTACTTGAATTTTTTGGCATTTCATTAACACGAGAATAAGAACAATCAATCTTTACATGATGCTAACAATACTTGATTTTCTGAAGATCAGATGCTGAATCAGTATTTTCCTCTCCTGAGTCATGGGGGACAAAGTTGTTCTTTACATTTTCTGAGATATCCTAGACTTCAGCTGGTCTCTCCTTTTTTTTTCTCCCTCCTTGCAGTGGCACAAATTAAAAGCAATACTTTTGTTATCTCCTACCTGAGACAGTTGAGGGCACTTACTAAAATTTAACAAGGGTAGATAGCTTTCTAAATGATAAATTGTTCAATCTAGATGTTTTTCAGCTTCATGCTGAAGTTTTATCATCACCTACCAAGGAGTTAGTTTTAAATTCGACAATACAGTGCAATCACTTGGGATGAATTTCTCTCTCTCTCTCTCTCTCTCAGCAGTTGAAACTATGGAACCTACAAAATAATTTACAAAAAACAAAACTGACAGTACAATCTTAACTTATTCTGGAGCAGGGCCAGAAACAGGTGCTGCCGTGCTACCATGGAACAAGGAGAAACTTTTCCTCTACCCCCATGTAGTGCTGCAGTAACCCCAATGTGGATACTTGGTTCTTCATTGACTCTGAAGATTCAGTTTTGGATCCAGGAAATTGCTGGGTCCTAGCCAACCTCCCACTCCTCGGCCACCCACTCTTTGGACTGCCCTCTGCCTGCCCCTCCACTGTTCTAGAATATTCCCTCTCACCTCCTCCTTGCCCTCTCCCCACCTCTTCCAAACCCCTACATTAGCTGAGATTTGTCAGTGCATCTTATCCCTTCCCTTTCCAACGGTGATGCGGGGAGGCCAGTGCATAATCATATAAAGAGGCTTTGATGATCAAGAAACTTGTTTAGCATAATACTGTATAGGCATTTATATTATTACCTGCTCTTGTGTGATTTGTGGGGAATGTAAACTTCTCTAGCTTGTCAAATTTGGCTTGTTTTGACCCTGGTCAAGCATTTTTTGAATGGAACTTAATCCAAAATGAGATTTCCTTCTGCTGATATCCAGCTCTCTGTACTCAATTTCTATCTTCCAAATGCAACCCATTCCATCCATTTTCCTTCATGAAGTATGGGATTTACGAAGGTGATTTGGTTTCAGAGTGTGACACAAAGGTGTGACTTTGATAGTCAAGGAAAGTCTACACAATTTTTCCTAAGAATATGTCAATATCAGGATGATATAATACATTGTGATATAGTCACAATCAATTCATGTTTTAGGTTTTATAGTTCACAAATAACTCTTGGTATAAAAAACACACTTCAATTTTCATGCAGAGGTTAATAGGATGAACTGCATAAGAAGTAGCTAATTATTTTTGTTAATTACAGGTTTGTTTGACCTCATGTTTTTATTCATGACTTCTACTTTATAATTGTCTCTTGACTGAAGTACAGGTAATGTGTCAGGCAACATTCCCGAGAGCTGCTGGCGTGGAAGTCAACACTGCTTTTTAAGCCATAAATCATATAGCAATCAAGACCATCATGGGGAATATGGTATAAATAAAATGTGCAATATCTATTAGACACATGGCTCAATCCTAATTGGGCCTTGCAGTACAAAAACTAGCATTCCAATGGTGTAAGGCCCTTTATGGCTGTTGCAAATGGCACTAAGCCACTTGGTGCAGCTTAGCCATCACCACAAGAAACAAGATATCCAATCCAAATGCTAATGGACCAGGGTCACCCACCAATGCTGGTAAGGTTAGGGCAGATGGTTTTAGGGATATGGGGGGGGGGATGGAATGAAGCAGGAAGGTGAGGAATAGGAATGAGAGGGGGCAAGTAGGAGGATGGATCAGGGCAGTTCCACATTCTGGAGTTGTGACACAGAGAAGACCCTTTTTGACTTTCCCATCAACCACACCTCAGTTGGAGGTGGGATTCTTCAGCTGTCCTCAGATTATGGATGAAGGAGTGTGCAAGGAAGTAGTCCTTCATGTTATTTGACCGCACACTAAGTAATGGCTAGAACTCTAATGAGTGATGCATCACAGAAGTGTAGCATCACTCCAAAGTGAAGAAATGTAACATGATAATCTAGTCTGTTTAATTGGCTAGCAGAAGCATTTTGAATTGATGAAGCATTCTAAATACTTTTTAAAGGTAGTCCTACATACAGTCCATTACAGAAATCCAATAGGAGAAGTTAAACCTTTGCCACAAACAGTTACAGTTGACACATCAACCAAAGTTCAAAGGCATACCAGCCATTACTACCATCCTTAACCTTATGAGGAATGGCAAGTAAGAAATATATTTTAAAGTATCCATATAGATAGCTGAGATCTCTCTTTTAGAAACCTCAAGCTGCCTGGCTGCAGAAGACACTTCCAGTCATATCAAGGAGGTTATTGAGGCCCACCCTGTGGATATCTGAAAAATGGTATCCACAAGTGGGGGAAGGGGAACATATGCCTCTCAGATACCAAAGACCTACTGTACTAGACTGAATTATGGTGGACTTACCGTAACTGGCATCCCAATCCTATTCCCTGCCAGCCCAGAGTATAAAGCATCAACAATTTGCACTACATGCTATGATGAGTGAGAAGGACAAAAAGCCCAAGACAGGTGACTGAATTTTTTCCCCCTTAGCTCTCCATAGGACACTTGATCTCTAATGGGTTTCCTTGGACTTATGCAGGTCCTTTACCTGGTAAGAGTCTGGGTATGTAGCTATGGCTGAGATCCATTCCCCTCCAACTCCCAAACTGGTGCTGCCTCAGATCCACAAAGAAAAGAAATATTCATCTGATTTTAAAAAATACATTACATTACAGCATGTCTATTCAGAAGTAAATTCCATTGTCCTCCATAGGGCTGTCTCTCAGAAAAGTACATACAGGTTTATACAGGTTTGCAACCTTAATCATTTATCTCCAGGGTAGCAATTCAGAAAGGCTGAGGATGAGGGGCTGACCAATCTTTTGTGTTTCAAGTTCTTTGTATTAGCCCATTCTGCCAGGTAAAGATTTTTTATTGAATTCTTTTTGACATGCATCTCTTTTGCTTTTCCATTTGAAAGAGGAAAAAAAACCCAGATAAATTAATTGAATTGTTTATTAGACAGCTATCTTGTTCATTTCAAATTCTAGATCTTTTTTGAACAAGATTTAATTACACTTTTCCATCGAAATGCTCTTTGTATAGAAAACATTGATAATTATTTGATGAATAGTTTTGGATAGTGTAAGTTTCTATTACTCCCTTTGTGTATAAAAGTAATTTCAAACTGAGTGAGAGTGAGGTATGGTAGAGTTAATTATTTTTTGCTACTCAATATGGAGATTTGTGTTGTTATAGGAAAATATAGATAAATGTTTTGTTTTTGGTTTGATGGGAGGAAAAACACCCAATTTAGAAATGAATAATTAACCTGGGGTCAAAAATCATTAAATATAGCATTTTAAATTTCAAATCTCTTTTTTCAAAAAGGACACAAGGGAAAAATGTTTGCATTTTGTTTTGCATTCCTTGTAAAATTATTGTTGACAAAACTGATTCCTTTTGAAATGAAGGCATGTACGATCTCACTGCTGCCATCTATTAAACTTCCCTTCTAATTTATTCTCCCTTCAAAAATTTTAGTTTGGAGATACCAGACAGCAGAAGAATTAAAATGAGGAAAGATGAAGTCACCCCAGCAGATCTCACTAACATTCAATTTAAAATCTTCAGCTAAGCCTGTGACTGTTATTTTGAATCAGGCACCTGAAGTCTTCTCAAGTCCCTGTGCAAAGTTTTTAAATGTCTCACTCCTCCTCTTTGGGTCCTATTGACATCTCACCTCTCCCATTTCTTGTTTAATGGGTTCTCCAGCATCATTGTTGCCTGATGGAGGGAAGAATGGGACTGCGCATGGTGTTCTGTCTCCCAGCCTCAAGAACAGGGACAGCCAGAATCAGCCAGCCACAAGAGCCAAGGTTAAGTGGCATCTCTGACTAGTGGATGTGCACAGGCAAAGCTTGGCACCAACTGCCACCGCAGCTACCTCATCTTCCCTACAATGGCACCTGCATCTATTTTCTCTTCTTGCTCTGTTGCTCTGGATTTTGAAACTATAAAACAACAATTTTCAACCACTGTGCTGATGTGGTTGATGTGCCACAGATGATGTGCTGATATGCCACAGATGGCCTACATGTGCTGATGTGCCACAGATGGTCTACATCAGTGATGGGCTTCAAAAAATTTAAGAACCGGTTCTCTGCCCATCTGGCAGCCACTTTTAAATGGCTATTTTTAAACTTTATATGTCCTATCTCTTGTTAAGAACCGGTTCTATAGAGTAGGTGCGAACCTGCTAGAGCCCACCACTGGTCTACATGTGTGCCCTGGGACTTTGAGAAGGGTTACTGAACAGGGAGCATTGCATAGAAGAGGGAATTTAGGCAGGTGCTGCTTTTTAAACCCTGCTATAATGAACTACACCTGCCTCAATTCCTTCTCTGTGCAATGCTTAAAGGTTCAGGAACGCTGTTCTCCATTCTATATGGTCACCCTGTGCAGGAAGGCATTAGACAAGGCAGCCATTGGCTGTATAAAGTCCTGGATAATGAAAAAGGAAATATTTACAGGATGATGGACATTTCCCAACATTTCCCACAATCACACAAAACTTGTGGTGGTCTGCAAAAATTATACTTTTTGAAATACTGAAAAATGCCCTCTTAACCAGTGGTGGGCTTCAGAAGGTTCTCACAGGTTCTGTATAACCCTTTGCAAATGAGTGCCTGGTATGGGGGTTACTAATGGGACATAGAACCTGTTGTTAATTTATTTGAATCCCACCACTGCTCTTAACCCTTCATCATGTCAGATCAAATCTCAAAAGATTTTGGATTGTATTTTCCAAAACTCACTTCTCTTCAGTGTTAATCTATCTACATGAAAGTCTTAATCTGTGAGTTAATGTGTACAATGGTATACAGCGTTCAGCCACAAGACGGGGTAAAATGAAATCTAATGGACCCTACAATCCAGAGTAACTACGGGAGCACATAAGAGATATTACATGCACCCGTACTTACTGCACCACCTAGTGAAAAGCTATGGGAAATTCATATTGCAATCCAAAGTAAATTGCTCTTACACCGGAGCAAGGACTCCCCGTAGTTACTCTGGATTGCGCCCGGAATCTCAACTGTGAAGAAGGTAATGCTGAGAAGAAGAGGAGGTGGCAGCGGCAGGGGGGGAATTGGGGAGAGCCATTGAGGCAAAAAGGCAGTTGAGATTCTGGAAAGGGGGTGTGTTTTTTTACTGAAGAATGTTGTTGCATTTCCACAAGCGACAGCTTCAGGCTATTACTAGCTTATATACAGTATACCAGTGAAAAGTCACTGACTGACTGACTCATCAATTCTCAGCCAAAACCGCTGGGCCTTGAAGCGTGAAATTTGGGGACAGTGTTCCTTCCATGATGGAGGCACCCAATAAGAACTGGTTTTTGGAAATTCCAAAAGGTGAAAGGGGTGGAATTTTTTTTTGAAATTCCAAAAGGGGGTGAAAAGGGCAGAATGTGTTTTCTTCCAAATTTTACATTGAAGAGTCCCTGACTGAGGTATTCTCTGCCCCAACTCCTGGACCTACAAGCACGGAATTTGGAGAAGGTGTTCCTTCTGTAACCAACACCAATAAAGAACCATTGTTGAGAAATTTAACCCTTAAGGGTGCAATGTGTTTTTGTCACAGGGGGTGATGGTGCACATGGCAGGATGATGCGCATGGGGTAATATGCCTGGGGAGATGGTACGCATAGGGGAGGGTGCATATGGGGGATGCACTGGGAGGGAGGGTGCACATGGGGTTGATGCACATGTGGGGATGTTGCATATGGAGGGTTGATGCGCATGGGGGACAGTGTGCATGGGGGGTTGATGAACATGGAGGGTGTTACAAAGGGGGAATATGCACATGGGGGATGATGTGCATGGGGGATTGCACATGGGGGACGGTGCGCATGGGGGAACGATGTGCATGGGGGATGATATTTGGGGAAATTTTACTGCCACAATGCAGGTACATTTTTGCTAGTTTTTAATATGATTAAAGATGTCATCCAGGTGAACACCTTGGAGAATTTCTCTCTCTCTCTCTCTCTCTCCCCCCCCCCCCCCCCAAGACATGGGAGGTATTCCTCACTGAGTGATATTCCCTCCAAAAAGCACCTTTGTGCAAAATAAACCTTCACAAAGTGAAAAAAGCAAGTGTGTGAAACTGAAAAAGACATCAGCATGAAATGGTATTTGTGAACTGAGTGAAAAGCTATTTGTTTCAGTTCTACTGTTAAACACAATTAGTTTTCATAATATGTGCCATTTGGGCTTTTCAAGTGCCGTTAAACAGCCTGGGAATTTGACCTTGTCAATTTACATGAAGAGCCTTGCCAGTGTTAACAGAAGTGATATACTGTATTTTGTTTCTGCCTCAGCTCCGGAGAAGGAATACATTTACCAAACTTAAGTAAAATTATCATGCAATTTTTTGAAGCTGAAGAAGAAAAAGGGAAAATTTGGATCTAGAATTTGGATTGATTGTTGTCTATTTGAACGGTGAAGGTTGACTACTTTTGATGAAAATTGAGACCTTTACGTTTATCACTTCTTTCCCTGTTGCACATCATCCTAATTTCTGTTACTCAATTTCTGGTGGATAGCATGCTACTTGTTCTTCTTCCTTTTGTGAACCTGTTTTTTGAAACCTATTTTTAGAAAACCTCTTTGTAGATTTTGTGAACCTATTTGTGGCTTAATTATTTTCTGCCTTTACTCAAGGCAGCTTACAAAGCTTTTATCCATTTTATCAAACCCTGTGAAGTACATGAGGCTGAGAATATGTGGCTGTGCCAAGGTCATCTAGGAAGCTGCATGACTGAAGGGGGATTTGAACCTGGATCTTCCAGATCTTATTCCCACTCCCTAACCACCTTACCATCCAGGCTTTTTTGACATATAAGAAATACTTTTTGCCATCTGTTGTTCACTATGAGCAGAACCCTAACCAGATCTACTCAAAAGTAAGCCCCATTGTGTTTGATGGGTCTTATTCCCAGGAAAGTGTCTTTAGGATTGCAGCCTATAAGGCATACTAAAGCAAGCATCTAACATATTCTTATTTTTGAAATCAGGGCACATCAAAGTTAAATTTCCAAGATTGTTTTGGAACATATAAGAGTTAAACTGATTTTTTTTCATAAAAGATATGTGTGATGACATTGATAGCATTGCAGAAAAGCAGTCCAGATGTGACTATATCATTGCATGTCAGTTATTTTTGTGCAGTGCCCTGCGCATTGATAAAATCCAAAAAACAATCTTGAAGGAACCATAGTTTGCTTTTTTCTCTTGTGCTATTGTGCCATGTACATGTACTCACTGGAGAAAATATCATACTTAAGGAAGCTTATGAAGAATTTCATCAGGACTCTGCAATCAAGCAGATGTAATTTTCTACAGAATACCATGATTGAGGCTGCAATCCTATACATGCTTACCCCCAAATCCAGAGTAACTACGGGAGCACATAAGAGACTTTATGTGCACCCGTAGTTACTGCACCACTTACTAAAAACCTATGGGAAATTCATATTGGAATCCAGAGTAAGTGAGTACTCCCCATAGTTACTCTGGATTTTGCCCTTACTTGAGGGTAAGCCCCACTGAACATACTGAGGTCTACTTGTGAGGAACAAAAAGGATTGCACTGTAAATAGAAGAAACTGAAAACTACTACAAATTCTGTATGTACTGTATTCAACTTACAATCCAGTATTTTTTTAAGCGGAATAATGAAGGGCTCCATTCTCATTGGTTCCACCTTGAAAACAAGCCCAGATAATCGGGAACTGCAAAATCTAGAGATAAATTCAAAGACAAATTATTTCAGATGGAAATTGATGATCTTGTTCCCAGTACTTTCTGAGATTGCAACTGTGAAATTTCCTTTTTGGGTTGGCTTTGGAGAGGATTGGTTTGGTTTTAGCTGAGATCATGGGGTTACTAGGATGGGTCCAGGGCTTCAATCTTTTGGGTCCATGTCACCTTCCTTATTGTTTGAGGACTTTGATATTTTCTGTTTGCCATGGGTGACCATTATGTCATAGCCACAAAAGAGGACAAGGCCAAGTGTAGGACACCACAGAAAAATGTAGGACTTGACAAAATGAAAGCTGAAAACTAATTTAAACACTATACTAACCACATTCATCTGCTAGTTAAGTACTGTACTATTCAACACAATGGTACTTCTGAGTAGACATGGTTAGGGTATCACTGTATTTTATTTATAATTAAATTTAAATCCATTACCTCTAATCTATATATATAAAAGAGAATAGTCACTCGCTGACTCACTGACTGACTGACTCATCACCGCCCTACCAAAACCGCTGCGCCTAGAAGTGTGAAATTTGGGGTGGGTGTTCCTTCCATGAGGGAGGAGTGCACTAAGAACCAGTTTTCAGAAATTCCGACTGGAAGGGGGTGAAAAGGGGCGCAATGCGTTTTCCTCCCTATACTTTGCATTGAGAATTGATGACTCAGCAACATTCCTCCCCAACTGCTGGGCCTGAAGCATGGAATTCTGGGAGTTCCTTCTGTCACCTGAACTCCCACCAAGAACCATCTGGAGAAACTTAACCCTTCAGGGGCTGAAAAGGGGGCAACGTGTTTTTGTCCTACACTTAACATGGGAGACTGACCAACAACCAGCCATTTGGGTGCTCAGTACCTGGTGCACTGGGGGATGTTGTTTGGAGGAAGAGGTCCTCCACTGGCCTTGCACTGGCGAGGATGCTGTGCATGGGGGGAAGTTGCTCATGGAGGAAAATTGCGCATGCAGGAAAGTTGCGCACAGGAGGATGATGCGCATGGGGAAGTCGTGCATGGAGGACATTTGGCATGGGGGACTGATGCACATGAGGAAAGTTTGCGCATGGGAGGATGATGCGCATGGGCGGAAAGTTGCACATGGGGGAAGTTGCGCATGGGGGGATGATGCGTATAGGGGGATGATGTGTATAGGGGGGATGATGCGCATGGGGGAAGTTGTGCCTGGGGAAGTTGTGCACAGGGGAAAATTGTGCATGGGGGATGATGCGCATGGGGAAAAGTTGCGCACGGGGAAAAGTTGCGCATGGGGAAAAGTTGTGCATTGGCAGATGATGCGTATGGGGGAAAGTTGCGCATGAGGAAAAGTTGCGCATGGGGGAAGTTGCGCATGGGGGATGATGCGCATGTGGAAAAGTTGCGCATGGGGGAAAGTTGAGCATGAGGGGAAGTTGCGCATGAGGGGAAGTTGTGCATGGGGGAAGTTGCGCATGGGGAAGTTGCGCATGGAGGGATGATGTGCATGGGGGATGATGCATATGGGGGATAATGCGCATGGGGAAAGTTGCACATGGAGGAAAGTTGCGCATGGGGGAAAGTTGCGCATGGGGGGAAAGTTGCGCATGGGGGGAAAGTTGCGCATGGGGGCATGGTGCGCATGGGTGGAAGTTGTGCACAGGTGAAAATTGCACATG
The DNA here is from genome assembly GCA_030015325.1 of Cryptoblepharus egeriae. Lineage (NCBI taxonomy): Eukaryota > Metazoa > Chordata > Lepidosauria > Squamata > Scincidae > Cryptoblepharus > Cryptoblepharus egeriae. Next base: position 67,835,986 of record JAREYC010000002.1, on the reverse strand, counting down.
GGGGTTGATGCACATGGTGGTTGATGCGCATGGGGGGAAGTTGCACATGGGGGAAAGTTGCGCATGGGGGATGATGCGCATGGCGGGATGATGCGCATGGGGAAAACATTTTAACATTTTCATCAATGACTTGGAGGAAAGGAAATGGGGGAGCCTGATCAAATTTGCGGATGACACCAAACTGGGAGGAGTAGCAAACACATCAGAAGACAGGAGAAACCTCCAGGAGGATCTGGATAAACTGGAATCCTGGGCTGTAACAAACAGAATGAATTTCAACAGGGAGAAGTGCAAGGTTCTGCACTTGGGCTATAAAAACCAAAAATACAGGTATAAAATGGGGGATACTTGGCTTGGCAGCACAACATGTGAGTGGCATTTTGGAGTCGCCATGGATCACAAGCTGAACATGAGTCAGCAGTGTGATGTGTCTGCAAAGAAAGCAAATGCCATTTTAGGCTGCATTAAGAGGAGTGTAGCTTCCAAGTCGTGAGAAGATCCAGTTCCTCTTTATTCAGCATTGGTGAGACCTCACCTTGAGTACTGTGTTCAGTTCTGGGCACCTCACTTGAAGAAAGATGCAGCCAAACTGGTGCAAGTCCAGAGGAGAGCGACAAGAATGATCAGTGGGATGGAAGGGAAGCCCTACGAGGAAAGGTTGGGGGAACTTGGGATGTTCAGCCTGGAGAAGAGGAGGCTGAGGGGAGACATGATTGCCCTCTTCAGATACTTGAAGGGCTGTCCTAGGGAGGAAGGGGCTCATTTGTTCATAGCTGCTTCTGAAAGCAGAACTAGAACCAATGGGTACAAACTGCAAGAGAGGAGATTCCGGTTGGATATCCGGAAAAAATTCCTGATGGTGAGGGCGGTTTGGCAGTGGAAGAGACTGCCAAGGGAGGTGGTGGACTCTCCCTCACTGGGGATCTTCAAGCAGAGGCTCGACGAGCACCTATCGGGGATGCTCTAGGGGGAATTCCTGCTGCAGGCAGGGGGTTGGACTAGATGACCTACTAGGTCCCTTCCAACTCTATGATTCTATGATTCTAAGTTGCGCATGGGGAAAAGTTGCGCATGGGGGGATGTTGCGTATGGGGAAAAGTTGAGCATGGGGGAAAATTGCGCATGGGCGGATGATGCGCATGGGGAAAGTTGCGCATAAGGGGAAGTTGCACATGGGGATGATGCGCATGGGGTTAGTTGCGCAGGGGGGAAGTTGCGCATGGGGGGATGATGCACATTTGGGGATGATGCGCATGGGGGGATGATGCGCAAGGGGGAAGTGGCACATGGGGTGTTTCTGCACCATGGGGGGGATGGCATAGGGGAAAATGTTACACCCGCAACACAGGTACGCTTTTCACTAGTTTATTACATTTTTTATTCAATTTATATCCCAGCTTTGTTTCTTAAAAAGGAAATCCAAGGCAGCTATAATTTATTAATTACATATAATTTATTAATTACAGAAAGGCTACATGCTTTCTCCTCACAAAGTAGAAGACAATGAAGGTTTTTTCTCAAGGACACAAGACTAAAAAAGAGGACGTCATGTAAAAATGGGACAAATGTTCACCCTGTATTTTCCTTTTTCTCTTCCTCTTCCCCCTTTTTTGGATTAATATTTTCCTACTTTAACCAATTTCTTATTTTTTTTCTCTCTGATACATAGAAATTTCAATGGACAACTAACTATAAATCTCATCATATATTCTTTATTGGAGAGTCTAAATCAGTTTCTGGCTTCATAACTAGCCTGTGCCACTTTGAAGACCGAAGCAAAAAATCATTTTTGCCTATTACTAGTATTTACTGCAAGTGCTGGAAGAGAAACTGTGCCACTTATAATATTATCATATGTCCACTCTGGAGGAAAAGGGAAAAGGCAAGTAAGAAATGCAACAATAGCTTAATAGTAAACTCAAGTGACAGTTGAAGCAGACATTTATTAATATAAAAAAGTCACAGTACGAAGCAAAAAGATGGGAAAAATCTCCTCTCTGCTTTATCCATTTCCCAGAAGTGTCTATTCTAGCAATATGAATGTGGAGGGAGAGGGGAAATCAACCTATAATAGTCCATAAAAGTTATTATTAATAAGAGAGATCAGGATGGATAATTGGAAAATGTAATTTAGAAAAGGGGGCATCACAGGCCTAAGTGGCGTGTAGCTGCATATCCACTTTCAATTATGTTCAGTAGCAATGTAATGCCCATGTGTGCTATATACCCAGCTGGTGAAACCAATGCAGCACTCAAGTGCCATTTGCATATGCAAAGAACAGAACCACATCTGCTTCTGTTCATGATGTGCAAGTGCACCTTACATGCACTGATTCAGCCCTGATGAGTGCACACTGATAACAGACAGTAGTACTCTATCTTGTGAAACTGCTTTTTTGCATATGTGTTGCATATACTGTACTGATATCAGCTCTTCATAGGAATAGCAAGAATCTCATAGTGCAGTGGTTCCCAATGTGGTGGGTTGAACCCTTCAGGAGAACCAAAGCAGGGCATTCCCCCTTAAGAGGTCCTGCCCTGAGGGCATAGAATCATAGAATCATAGAGTTGGAAGGAACCTAGTAGGTCATCTAGTCCAACCCCCTGCCTGCAGCAGGAATTCCCCCTAGAGCATCTCCAACAGGTGCTCATCGAGCCTCTGCTTGAAGATCCCCAGTGAGGGAGAGTCCACCACCTCCCTTGGCAATCTGTTCCACTGCCGAACCGCCGGAACTGTCAGGAATTTTTTCCGGATTTCCAGCCGGAATCTCCTTTCTTGCAGTTTGTACCCATTGGTTCTAGTTCTGCTTTCAGAAGCAGCTATGAACAAATTGGCCCCTTCCTCCATATGACAGCCCTTCAGGTATCTGAAGAGGGCAATCATGTCTCCCCTCAGCCTCCTCTTCTCCAGGCTGAACATCCCAAGTTCCCCCAACCTTTCCTCGTAGGGCTTCCCTTCCATCCCACTGATCATTCTTGTGGCAACAGTGCTGCAGAGATCACAGCTTTGCCACAGCCAAGGGTTTTTTTCCAGCAGTGCTTTGGTGGTGGTGTTCACCCTCAGAAACAAACAAGTTGATCAAATAAATACTTCAACCTTACAGCACAAGCTAAGAGCCAGAGAACTAGGGTATGGAACAACTCCCTTCCCACATGCATCTTCCTGATAGGTGTACATTATTTCTATTTCATTAAATAGGGTCTGAATTGGCAGAGACACTGCAGGAGGACAGACAAAAACATTTAGCATCAGGATAAGAATAAACATTAGGATAAGGATCTATGACTTGAGGATCCTTGGAGCACCACTGTCTTCTAACTGCAGTGAAGTCTTCTAACTGAACATTTGGACCAATTTATCTTCTTGCATGTTATATGCTTTTGAACTGCTAGGTTGGCAGGAGATGAGCAAGTAACAGGAACTTGCTCCTTCTTGTGGTATCGGAATCTCGAACTGCTGACCTGCCAACCTTCAAGTCAACAGCCACAGTGTCTTTAACTATTGAGCCACCACTGCCCTGCTTCTGTTCCTTCTGGAATGCATTGCAGTGTTGCAAGACAACATCTGCAGACATTACCAGAAAATAATAATTTTCTAACCCTACAATCCAGAGTAACTACGGGAGCACGTAAGAGACTTTATGTGCACCCGTAGTTACTGCACCACCTACTGAAATCCTATGGGAAATTCATATTGCAATCCAGAGCAAATTGTTCTTACACCGGAGCAAGGACTCCCCGTAGTTGCTCTGGATTGCACCCTAAGAAGCACTAACGCCTTACCATCACCGTGCAGAGAAGAGCACATGAAATTGCCTGATTATTGGAATAAGCAGCAGGAATGGGGAAAAGGCTGCAAAAGGCAAGAAACAAGGTGAGAATCGAACCCTCGTAATGGCTGTAGAAGAGCCAGAGTTTCCAGTGCTGCTTAATTGTCCCTGATTCAACAGCATACACTCAACTGTAATCTGTTAATTATGCTGTTTAGCCTTTCAGTGTTTTCTTCCAGCTTCTTTCCCATAGCTCTAAATTGCTCCAATCCAAATTATATGTAACATTTTTTGTTCTGTTCATTTAAGTAACCACAAGTACACGGATGCAGATATGAATAGTAGGTTGGTTTGTTTGCACTTAGCCATTTTCTCCTCCCATCCAATTTGAAGTCTAAAGCAATAGAATCCCATGTTATATACTGGATATTTGGTGTACACATGATGAAATTCTCCTTGGTCTGCTCACAATTTCCAGTCATTATTGCCACGATAGCATAATAATAACATTTTGCTCTGAGTGGTCAAGTCCCATCAATTCATTCAGAGTGATAGATAGATAGATAGATAGATAGATAGATAGATAGATAGATAGATAGATAGATAGATAGATAGATAGATAGACAGACAGACAGACAGACAGACAGACTGATTGACTGATTGGTATCATTTTTGTTTTCTCTTTTTACACATGGTAGCTGAATATCCAAGCTCACCAAAAAAATTTAACAGCTCTACTTAAACTCTCTGTAAAGTGAGACAGCTATGATAGTGTAGTGCCTGCTTTTTCTTGCAGGAGGTATTTTGGCCTCCAGGGGCCTGTTGCCCTTGAACTCCCAAAGGCAGTGGGAGGTTCATTGCCTGGAGTGCCTGCTGCTAATGGACCTCTCTGAGTACAGCAGAAAGCATCTTGTTTTTTGTTGGTCCCAAAGCAAGGCAGCAAGGAGACCAGGTTCCTCAGATGATGCACAAAGATCAGTTGGGTGGAGGTATACCCAAAGTATACCCAAAGTAAACCCAAAACTATAGTCTCAGCTAACCGCTGCTGAAATATTTGAAAAAAACAAGTGCGCATGCGCGGAAAGCTAATTTGTGTCCAACAGAGGTCCTAGAGAGTCTCTGCGTGGGTGGAGACCTCAATTGACCTCCATTGGCATGCACCTAGGGAAAGTTATATCTCTGTTCAATATAGAGTAGCAGTGTGTAGGCCACTGAATCATAGAGAAGCTAAAAATGTAACTCACTTTAGCTCACCATGTTAAGACTAAATTTTCCAGGGGCTTTCCCTCAGCTTTGAAACAGATTATAATAGCACACTGAATTAATCCTCTTGCAGCATTTCATACCATAGAAAACGTAATTTTGTATGCTGAATACAATGAATAGTAGGCAGTCTTGTCTCCAATCATGTTATTTAAGCCATGCAAGTCTGGAGGCGGGCTTAATTATGACAAACCATATCCAGTTGAGTGTTGCTTCTGTAATTACAATCAATTAAAAAAGTAATTTCCACTCATTTTCCTAAATTGTTTTAAACCACTAAACCAAATAAAGTGTTCATTAATATATGAGTGAACTTTATGAAAAATTGCGTAAGTGAAAAAGGGTGTTAACGGCGGAGACTTCTGAGTGTTTAAATAATGAAGAAGTCTAGAAGAGGCAGATTTGTTAGAAGGAACAGTTGTTATTGATCTTCCGGTGTATACCTTAAGAGTTCTAAAATCTGAAAAATGTGCTCTTTTGTGTGCAAATGTGTCCTGATCTCAGCCACGCATCCTTCATCCCCTTCTCCCTTACAATGAAAATATATAAATTTTTAAAATAAATAAAATAAATAAATACTCCTTTACCACTTACATATTCTTTAGTGCATCGTTTTAAATCTTAATGTCCTCCCATGAATGTAGGATAACTGATGAAGATAAAGGTCCGGAAGCCATCACATGCTCAATCATCATGATCAGAAAGAATGAAATGAGAGAGGAAAGTATTTCTGGCTTGAAAAATATCATAAAATTTTATTCAAAGTCACTGTTTGAAAAACCTTACTGTTTCCTGTAGGAAAACTGAAGACAATTACAGAATAAGTAAGTGTTTAGTGGATTTACGGTTTTAATATTATCTGCACCTACTCATAGTAAAAGGCTTGCTGGTCAGGCTTTGTTTTGAAGCTCTTTGTTTTTAATCAAGCATTCAGCAGGCCATGTGATAGCTTTTAACTACCTTTAATGGTGGTCAGAGACTGAAAAACAAATCACTGATGGACTGAGCTTCCTACCTTCATTGAATTCCAGCCCCCCATACGTGTACCTAACTGGAAACTCCTTAGCTACACCACACACCTCCCACTTCCATCAACCCCACAGTAGGGAGAACATAGGAAGTATTTTTTACTATGGCTGCAATCCTAAAGACATTTTTCTGGGAGTAAGATCCATTGAACACAATGGGGCTGACTTTTGAGTGTAAACAGTTAGGATTGTGCTTTAGGACAGGAGTATGTGTAGAGGGTGGCCCGAAAATCTCTACCATCTATATATCTTATGTATTCAGTGTAATAACATTTGAACCTACATAGGAGCTACATTTGGACCTACCCATCATCTACATGTATACAGTATAATAACATTTGGACATACATTTGGACCTACGTTGGACACCCTGTATATGAGTAAGATAGAAACTAGATTTTAACCTGTGAACAATATAAGTCAGGTTAGAATGGAGAAGCTGAGGAGAGCTAGTCAAAAATCAGGTCACTTTGGGTCCTAAGGCTGCGAGCTCATGATATAATCCAATAATCTTTAAAGTGGTGGTCGGGACCCTCATGAGGGGTTGCAACTTCATTTCAGGGGGGTCACAAAAAGCTGGGTGCAGCCATCTTGGAATATGGCACTGGGAACTTTTAAAGTTACTTCCAGCCCTGACGTCACTTCCAGGAGGTCCTAGACAGATAGTCATTCTCAGAAGAGGGTTCCCGGCTGAACTGCTCAGTTACCAATCTGTTGTTGCTTACAAGAGTGCTGCTACCGGATTCAATCCCAGTGTTCAAGCTGTACAATTATAAATAAAGCAAAATATTTAAAAGGCACTAGGTTTTCAATGATCTCTCTTCCATAAGAAGCTACAATTGGGTTGTGATTTCTGGAAGTCTCACCACTCAGAGAAAGCACAAGCAGATAAATATCTCCTTTACCAAAGTGACCTCCAGCACCCTTCTAACCTACACTGACCTACATCCTATATCCTTTAGTACTCAATCCTATCTAACTTCCCAGCTCCAATGTAGTCACAAAACAGCCCTGTGCTAAGGGAACACATAAGATGCAGTGCCAAATGCCCCCAAATGCCCCCGTGACTGCACATCACATAAAGAATGCAGTGCATACCTCACTAGCACAACTGCACCAGCACTGGAAAAAATTGATAAGATTGGGTCCTTACCTGCTCCATCAGGCATCCGGATAACATTGGCAACAGTAGAAAGGTTCTGGCCTTTCCACCAATGTGCCTGGGCCTTGCACTGTTGTAAAGCACTTTGTGGCATTTTTGCAACAATGTGCACCAATAGAACATGCATTTTGCTGGCACAGCCCTCAATTGGATTGGGTTGTTAAGAAAGTGAATGGCTGCATCCTCTTTTGACTTTCCCATACCAAATATGATGAATGCATTTTTGACTACTGTAATCATAGAGAAAAGAACCTTATCAATGGGAATGCCTGGAGGATATTTGGACACATATAAAAATGTTGTGCATCTCTGCAGTATACTTGCCATCTCTGGACTTAAAACTCTGTTGTTGCTTACCCATCTATTTAATTGCCATTTGAGCAATTTATGCTCTGTAAAGTTCAGTCCTCTTTTGTTTGGACAGAATCATTCTGTCTTCTTGTTTTAAAGAAAGTTTTTTTTTCTTTTATTTGGATTTTTATATTTTAGTATTGTATATGAATATGGGTGCAATCCAGAGTAACTACGGGGAGTCCTTGCACCGGTGTAAGAACAATTTGCTCTGGATTGCAATATGAGTTTCCCATAGGTTTTCACTAGGTGGTGCAGTAACTACGGGTACACGTAATGTCTCTTATGTGCTCCCGTAGTTATTCTGGATTGTAGGGTATAGCAGTATAAAGAATGTTAAGGGCCAACTTGCTCTGGCCATTCCAAGTTAGCACAGGGGTTTGGGGAGAGTGGGGAGGAGGCAGAATGGGGTTTTGGGGGGGAGAGTAATGCAGGAGTGGGTGGAGCAAGTAGGGGGTGGGCATGTTGGATCTAAGCCTCTATCCCTAGGCAACTGTCCTCCTGTCCCATCCGTCCTCCTGTCCTATCTGCTAGATCCAGAGGTGGTCGAGATCCAAGCAGATCTTTCAAGACTGTGTTTGCTTTACCTTGGAGAAAGAGAAAAGCATCTCCTTTCCCATGGTAGCATAGCAGCAGCTCCAATCCTTGCATTGGATCCAGCACATGCTGAGCCAGCCTAATCTCACAACCTTACCCAATAAGGTGGTGAAAAACAGTTTATTTTCCATTTGGGGTTAGAAAGTCCTTGCTGGATAGGACCAAATGCCCATCTAGTCCAGCTTCCTATATCTTACTGTAGCCCACCAAAAGCTTTAGGGAGCACACAAGAAAACAAAAATGGTGCCCTGCTCTGCAACTGGCATTCTGAGGTAGTATACACCTAAAATAAGGAGGTTACATACCCACCATAGCTTGTAACTTAGGATGGTTGAGTTGGAAGTATGGAAAGATAAAGTGATAAATCTCCTCTACCAAATCTCTTCCATGTTACAGTTTTTCTTTGTCCCCCCTTCCAGTATGCTACTTTAGAACTTAAGTCCCCAGAGTTTGTCATCATTCATGTTACAAGAGGGTTGGTGATCACAATATTATAAATATTAGTCACCAGTCCTTAGATTTAGAGAGTCAGAGAATAGGACATTTTCAGATTTTGTCAGGAGACATGAACCTTGCTTTTCAAGTGTATGATTTGATGCAATACATATATTGTTAGGTACATCGTTTGATCCAGTTTTCCATGACTCTTTGAACAGTCACCTTTCTCTTTGTTTTTCAGTGAAGTTTAAAAACATTTTTATTTTACAGTTTTAAAAAAAGTGATGAAACTCCCAAAGGATCCCTTTTTAATTTAATACCTCTAGATCTTTGTTGATGTTTTATACTATTTTAATAATATGCATTGCTAGTTTTGTGCCTTTCTGAGCCCAATCCTGAGGGTTCACCACTTGGACTCTGAGGCGGCTGGGTGACCTCTTTGAGTACATTTTTTTTTCAAACAAACAAACAAATAAATAAGTTTTCCCATTAGCTTGCTGTAAACTTTGGTGCAAATTTGGTTCAAATTCCCCTAAGGACAACCTTCACTGCACACCAGAGTGTGATTTAAGAGATCCCTCTGAATTATTCGCCAAGAAACAGTGCTCCCCTTGTCTTGACTTATTTAATGCACTTTGCCTTAACAACACAAGATGATTAGTTTGCCATGCTCAAGATGTGGCAATTACTGGTGAAGGATCTGAGTCTGTGATTTGTCTCTCTCATAGTTTGCCGCTCCTATGAACAAAGCAGAGGTGTAAAAATATAGTCTAAGAGCACAATCCTAACAATATCTACTCAAAAGTAAGCCCCATTGTATTCAATGGATCTTACTCACAGGAAAATGTCTTTAGGATTGCAGCCTAAATGTGAGTAAATTCTTGCTGCTCTATAAATCAACTGCCAAGCATCTCCCAAATCATGCTGTAACAGCATATAATGCCGTACCATAATTGAAAATATTCTATAGCTCTCCCTGGATCAGTGACCATGTTTCTATCACTACCCACAGAGCCTGTGCATTAAATTCCAAAAACAGTCTAACCTCCCACATCTGTTTTCAAATGTGGGAATGTAAGAACATAAGAAAACTCTACTGGATCAGATACTGGCAGTGGGAATCAACCTAGTGTGACAGTTATGCTCAGATGTTTCTGATGTTATACCGGTATATATTCCCTGAGGGATAACATATGATTGTGCTCATACCAGATCCTAAGGCACTCCAGCCAATTAAATTAGTTTAGGATAGCTCTCTGACTTATGAAGGAATTGGGCTGAAATGCCTGTTTACTGCTGGCTTCTCTTCTAGAGAAAAAATATATGCTGACTAACTTTTTCATCTGGGTTGAGAATGTACTTTGCTGCAAAGACTACTGCTGGATCTAGTTTGGGTGCCAGAAGGGCAAGTTGCAGGTTGATTCAAGTACAGTGAAATTCAGGATCATACAGGTCTGTGAAAAAGACCTATCAGAATGGCAGTAATTACTTTCCCTGGAATCATTCCAGCTATACTACAGGATTTCTGAAATGATTTTATACAGAATGTAATGCTGGATGCTGCCGGGACATACATTGTGGAAAATGGAGATGAAAACCATTACTTGCAGACTTTCACGATGTGGACCTTTGACCAAGGAATCTGGGTTTATGACCAGCAATGAAAAATAGCACACTGAGCTATGACTCCAGAAGCGGAGAAAAATATTATTGATTGTTCGCAAGATGTTCCTCTTCTCTCTCTTAGCATCAGAGCAAAAGAGATGACCTGATTTTCTTCTTACTTCTCTCATGTGACTCAGGAGTGGTTACTGAAGTTAGTACATTGATTATAATCAGTTGCCACTGGCGTCAGAGAATCAACTCCACGCTTTTCTATTTTAATATGCCAACAGCTGTAAATCGGCCTCCTGGGAGTTCAGTGTAGTGTAATGTCACATGACATGGGTTCAGGGTTTTCAGTTTTAGATATCTGATACCATTTTCTTACTGCTTTTTGTAATAACACTTTTAAATTCCCAGAATATTCTTTTTATGCAAATGGGACCACATACCAAAGGGATCAAATAAGGAGCAACAAATTGCTCAGAGAAATACTCTACATTTCTGCCAGCTCATTCAGCTTTGGACCAACCTGAAAGCCGCTTTGCATTAATATCTAGATGGTAAATGACCATTCTGTTCCTCTTATGTATCATTTTCATTTTGCTGAAACAATTATAATTGATGGCTGTTCTGTTCCCCCACTGCTGTGGGAGTATGGTCACTGAGTCTCAAACCAATTAGAACAGCGTACCATTAACCTCCATGGAGCTTTGGCAGACTTTCCTGCCCTCTGCACATGCTCAGAGGAAATTCTTAGGGAAATTACTGGCTTCCATCTAGATCACATGAGCACCACTCAGGGTACAGAATCCACTAGTGAAACTCCAGGTCCCTTAAGGTCCGAACATTGAGCTTTACCAATATAGCATTAAACCACAAGTTTCTCTAATGATGGTCAGTTTATTAAAGTCATAAGCATAAAATAGTTAAGGCACCAGTAAATCAGTTACATTAATTCCAGAAATAAAAATAAGAAAATCTATCTCCTGTCCTAAACTTAGGGCACAATCCAGAGTAAGTATGGGGAGTCCTTGCTCCAGTGTAAGAACAATTCACTCTGGATTGCAATATGAATTTCCCATAGGTTTTCACTGGGTGGTGCAATAACTACGGGTGCACGTAATGTCACTTATGTGCTCCCGTAGTTACTCTGGATTGTAGGGGTAGTCTCAGATTAATATACATATATACACATATACATATACATATACATACACACACACACATACATACATATATATACATACATACAAGATGTAACACGATCTTTCTTACAAATAAAGTTTGGAGCACTCAATAGATAGTCCCACGCTCCTTGCAATGGCATGATCTCTTCTCCTTTCTGGGCATCATTCAGCAACAAAACAACCAGCAGCTAATCAGCATCAGGGTACCATTTTTATAGGTCTTTGTGGACCCTATCTGTCAATCAAATCAGATCCAACTGAGATGCTAGAAAGTTATGTCCCACTCAACACACATTCTGCCCAGCTGAAGACGATTTTAGTTAAACTCAATCTCTTTGTCACGAGTGATACAAAAACCAAATGATTCCAGTTGTTAATTGTGGCCTTGAGAACTGCTGCCACATCCTGAGGAGGATCCAGCGTAATCTTTGATCTCCACCTCCTTTATAGAGGCTGCAATTCACACTTCACATTCTTTCTTAGTTCCCACAGACTGTCTGGCGCTGCCCCAGCATTCCACTTTACAGAGATACAGCTTCCAAGATGGTGTTACTTTGGTTCAGACACAGCTGTACGGAACAATGGCCTTGAAGCTTCAGCTGGTTCAGAATGCGGCAGTCCAGTGCTGATGGATGCTGGCGACTTGGGCCATATGGCACCATTCTATTTCTATAACCATTATGTAGCCAGGCACAATTCAAGTGTGACCTTTATTAAAGCAGTGGTGGAATTCAAATAAATTAACAACAGGTTCTATGTCCTAATAACCTAAATTAACAACAGGTTCAATGTCCCATTAGTAACCAGGTGCTCATTAGCAAAGGGTTCTAGAGAACCTGTGAGAACCCCTAAAGCCCACCACTGCTTTAAAGCCCTAAACCAGCAAAGTTCTATTCTGCTAGTGTTGGGCCTTTCAGCCTGACAGACTCTCTCAAACCTGCACTGGCAAAAAAGCCTAGAGAATCCCCATTGTAGGTCTTGGGACTTTCCCAGGGAATGGAGATGAAGGTCCCCTCCCCCTCAAAAAGCCATCGGTTCCTGCCATACAGAGTGACCATATACAATGGAGGACAGAGTGCCTCTACCTTTAAGCATATTTAACATGAGGGAATTTTGGCAAGTGCAGCTTTTCAAACCCTTCCATGTTGAGGCAAGCCTCCTAAATTCCCTCTTCTATGGTACAGACATTCTGTCCTCTTTTGTATAAGGTCACCCTCCTGTCATGGTGCCACAAAATGCAGCGGTAGCCGCTTTGGCACCATTGCACCTGGGTGCAGTGATGCCTTTATATTTGGGCCCTGAGCCAACCAGTCATTTGAGCCTACCTGCCAGTTAAAATAATGGAGACTCTCCTTGTGTTCCAACATCTTTTATGATTGCTTCAGGAGAGAACTTTCTCTGCAATCATATCTGGGCTTGGGAACATCTTCCCATGAGAAGCATGCCCAACTTTCCATTAGGGTGAAAAGTCTTGATTCCCAAAGGCTTTCAATTTATATTGGTTCATTGTTCTTTGTTTCTTCTACCAGATTGCTTGATTGATGTTTAATTTTTGTATTTTAATTGCTGTTAGCTACCGTGGGCATTTCTTTAAAAAAAACAAAGGTGAGCTAAATCTCTAAAATAAATATATATAGAAGTCAGAAAAAGAAAATGTCACTGTGTTAGAGGGAAGAATTAGGATTTAGTACCAATGCTGTTTTTTTGCCACACACACAATACAGTATGTAAACTGGAAAAATAAAAGGCAGAATATAATTACTATACATACAGCTCATAAACAGAATTGGCAGGACGTCATTTGCCTGAACGTGTAAATTATTGCTGAGTGAGACAAAAGGCATTGGTTCACTGAAACTGCACAAACACACACACACAAGTTTAACATGTGTGCTGCAACAGTAGGAGTAAAATTGGGTCTTAAAATTTCTTTCATTGTGGTTTAAATATTATCAATGAGATTACAAATTTATTCATGGTGTATATCTTTCTAACTGGTGCATCCATTGGATACTAAAGGGATTTGCACAAGGAAGGAAAGCTTAGGTGTGATCTGCTCAGGACCATTTTAAATAAAAAAGATTTCCCAGTCCAGCTGGTGGAATGGAGAGGAGGAACATTCAGGATGGCAAGGAAAGTCATGGAAGGACAGAATGACAGCCAAAAAGATAAGACAGCAATTCCCAGGAATGGTGTTTGGAAAACAAATTATTTTTATTGCTCCATTTCATTAATCATTAAATACATTATACCAATGCTGAATGCAATTTACACTGTGTTCTCCTAATGTTTCAGCTGTCACTCTCTCCCCCCCATTCACCACAAAATAAAAAAAATACAAGTTCCTTTTTCATTACAGAGTTTTGGAGCAATGGTTGATTAATTCAGTGGCATCTATTTCATAACAAGTTTAATTATAGGGAAAGAAAAGATGTGAAGTAGGGATATAAATCATTTCAGGAGATATTGTATGAAACCATGGTCTACCAAGGCAGTCATGTATTGTTATTAAGATTATCCAAGTATATAAGCCAATGACCTCATTTTCAGATAGGAGGGAAAGAAAAGGATGTGTTTATTTTGAGCTGAATTTGCATGTAACGTTTCCAGAGTAATTTGCGCTTCTACCAACTCAGATATGATTTATCTCCTATTGTGATCTGCACAACCATATTGCCTTCTTTCTAATCAATGTGCAGTGCTTGTCCCTCGTTTAAGTTCTTATTGCTGATTTGCTTCTTATAGTCTGTATATTCTTATGGTCAGAATAGGCCTCTCTTTGAATGTACACAAATTTTATGTTTGTGTGAGATTATTGCATGGAACTATAGCTATTTTGAAGTAGCAGCAGCAACTGTACTTCTTTAGCCAGCATGTTATTAGTCTGTGGAAGTCTTTGTTATAAGATGCGGTGATGGCATCTGGTCAAGATGGACAAATTTTTTGAGGAAAGGTCCATGCCAGATTACAAGCTATGATGAATATAACCTGACTTTTGTCATGTACCTCAGAATGCCAGATTAAAGAGGGGCACCAGGATGCAGGTCTCTTGTTGTCTTTTGTGGTCTCGGAGGCATCTGGTGGGCCACTGAGAGATACAGGAAGCTGGAGCAGATGGGCTTTGGGATGATCCAGCAGTGATCTTTGTAGGTTCACGTGTTAATGCTCAACAGTTTGCGTGCTTGCAAGCATCAACTGATCCTTATATAAAATTAAGAACCCAACCCAAATGAATGTGTTTTATGACAGCAGATGTGCAATGGCACACACAACAAGGCTGCCAATGTAGCTGGAGGAGCCACCCAATATCAGCATGTAAGTTAGTTGAGAGGCAGGTAGTTGGAAGAACAGGGTGGGGGAGGTGGTGCAATTTGGGAGTTTTGGGGAAAGAAATGGGCAGGTTGGAAGCAAACTAGGGAGGACGAAGTTGAATCTTCACAGTACCAATGTGCACAGGATCCAAAAGTTCCCTTGCCTAAAGAAAGCCCTTAAACTGCACCTGCTGCAGGATACAGCACCAATTCCAAAGCTGTGGCTGCATTGGTGGGAGTGCTCTGTTGGGACTGGACTATAAATCAGATGCCAGTGGTGGGCTTCAGGGGGTTCTCACAGAGAACCCTCTGCTAATGAGTGCCTGGTTCTGAGAACAGGTTAATAATGAGACATACAACCTGTTGTTCAATGGATATAGAACCTGTTGTTAATTTAGGTTATTAGAACATAGAACCTGTTGTTAATTTATTTGAATCCCACCACTGTATAGAACTATATATTCAAAAGGTCTCTAAGATAGTCATAATATATAACATGTGTATAATATAACATCATATAAAAGGCAGTGCAATCCTAACCCCAGGTGCCACAAGTCCTGACACAAGTCCCCATGCAGCCCACTCTTTGGAGGTCAGGCCACTGCACAGTCATGCACCAGTTTCTCTTTGCCACTATGGAAATGGGAAGTTGGGTGAACTGTGTTGGCCTAAATTGGTTAGGACTGTGTCCATATAATATCATATAACATACTGGCCCCATGACCTTTAAAGTGTCTTTGGACAATGCAGGCTCTTTGGACTAATACTGGAGATGAACATTGCATCCTACAGTCAGTATGGCTAGCAGCACAACCTGAGAGGAACTATTCTTTTCTATATAGTATAATAACAAAGCAAAACATGCTGAATGTCAAGCAAAAATAAGAATGTTAAATAAGAGAAAATGGCAGCAAGACAAAGAAGTGAGAGAGTGTACATAATCCATCTTTTAAAAAGTGAATTTCAGAAGTTAAGGATAATTACTGAGAATTTGATATATAGGAATCAATATAGTTCTGTCGAACACTTCAAGCATGGGAATAAAGGGTGATCATTACAATATGTGCTGTCTCCATTCCTTTAATAGCATATCCAAGTCTTTACAGAATCTCATAATTATTGATTGTCCTCTTTCACAGCATATCCTAGACAATATGTCTAAGACATATTGCTGTGCTATCATTTCATTCTCTGGAGCTCAATTTAAAAAACTCCACCTGGGTTAGAAGTATATTGTTTCCAAATACAAAGCACAGTGTACCATATCATAACAAGTCCTGAAGAGATGAGTTATCTATGCCAGCCCACTCAATGCTGAACATAAATGCTTACAATAATAAAAAAGAGTGCTTTATTTAATTTAAGGGCAAAGAAGCAAAGAAGGAGTGGGCAGTAATAAAGGAAGAGAGGTGCAAAATACACAGCGTGCCTTGTTATTTAGTGTAAACATAAGCAGAAATTAATCACTGCAGGAAAAGAGCTAAATAATATAGAAATTACAATCTATAGCAGAGGTCTCCAAACCCAGGTCTGGGGGCCAAATGCAGCCCTTGGCAAGCCTCAGTGTGACCCCTGGCAAGATCCCTCTATCTGGCCCTTGGGCAAGACTTGTAATACACTCCAATACATTCTTATATGTAAATTTATACAAATTTGAAGTGTAAATTAGATATCTGGCCCTCTGATACAATATCAGAGAGATGATGTGGCTGCCAAAAAGTTTAGAGACTCCTGATCTATGGGGGTGGAGCCATGATTTGATGGTATGACCATTGCTAGATTGTAAGCAACTTGGGGGAAAAACCAGTCTTTCCTCTATGGGAAGTGCTATGGGCATCGATGGTGCTACATAACAAATAACATTCCTTCTGATAGCCCTTCAAAGGCAAGGGTGCCAAATGATAGATTGCAACTCCTCAGGCTTACTCAGAGAAGGAAAAGAGGCAAGGAGGCCGACTGGTTTGGGGCCGATCAATAGCAGCAAAGGTAATTTGTGTTAAGGTGGGGAAGAGGGAAGTAAGTGGGTTGTGATTACCTTCATTCCCACTTCCACCCCCCAAAAAGATACCAGACAGAAGCCAATTCACTTATACAGCTGCAGAAAGACTAACTGTGTTGAACTCAACAAAAGGGTATGAATTTGGGTAAACAATCCTAGCTATCTGCCTTTCTCAGGAACAAACAGTGCAATCCTAAGCATTACTCAGATGTAAGTCCCATTATGTTCAATAGTACTTACTCCCAGGAAAGTGTGGGTAGGATTGCAGCCTCAGTGGACATAGAATCTAATTTAAGGCAATGCTCAGTCTGAGCTAGCTTGTCATAGCCAAGGCAGCTAGATGTGACAGACCTATAGGACATCTTCCCAAAGCCTGTGCCAGGTCCAGTCCCTACGGGGCTTGCCAACCAGCCTTGCTAAGCCAGTTAAGCATCATCAGAGTGGTCTTGGCTCAGCCCTTGACCATGCTGTCTCCAACTGGACACCAAGAATAGATGCTTAGCTACCCCAAACTTGCACAATACCTTCTAAAGTGACCATAAAAGACAATCCACCAAACCAAAAGAAATTGCACTGAGTAGCTAATGATCACATATCCTCAAATTGTTGCCCTGGAAGTGACATCACAACCAGAAGTTACATCGTTCCTGGGCTTTCTAAAAAAAAATGGGGGGAACAAGCCTCTTCCCCACAGCAGATTGCCACCCATTTACTCTATTGCCTCCACTAGCAAATGACATAGCCAAGGCATCTATCTGCTATCTGTGGTCAACGAAAATTTTATAGCCAACATACAACAACAAATTTAATTAATTAAAAGTGTGCCCCTTATTTGTTAGAGACAATGTGCTAAAGGAAAAGAGGGATGGTTATTCTCTCCCTGCTAAATATAAGAGGAGCACCACTTGGAAATGCTTCTTTACTCCCCATGGGTAGCAGACCTCCGTCAGTCTTGGAAGACTATGGTATCGTGCTCGGCGGTGCATACGCTGCATGCGAAGCACAAAAGCCTGGGTTGGATTGTTATGGAGGATAGGCTGTTACCCAAGCAGCAAATCTCCCCTCTCCATGCCACTGAATTAGTCCAATGGAAAGGCAGAGCCAATACGATTGGATCCAGCTGCGTCACAGAGCTGGGCTAAGGACAGGAGCTCACCCTGTCTTGTGGGGCTGACCCGGGTCTCGAACCCTGGCCTGCTGGTTAACAGGCACAGTGTCTTAACTGTATTATTATACAGAAATGGGCACTGGCTCATTTTAACCCTTTATTAGTTCCATGATGAATCACAATTAACATCTCACTGGATCTCAGAAAAATCAGTCTCATGGGTCAATTTTGATTTAAGGAAAGCCCCTTTTATTCATAGGCTGTGGTGTTTTCATTTTCTGGTTAATTGGCCATATTGTTTGATAGAATATAGTTATTCCAATGCAATTTGTTTCATTGCATTCTGCGTTGCATTAGCTTTCCAATGATATATAACTTGATGGTAATATTATTCATACAGACCCCATTTTTCATTATTTTAGCCACTAGTGTCAAGCTCAGCTTGTTGCCACCAAAGCTTGCTGCCCAGTGTGACTGGAACCCCCTGCACTCCCTTAACTATGCACCCGCCAGTGGTGGGCTCCAGCAGGTCCGCACCTACTCTATAGAACCGGTTGTTGACGACAGATAGGACATATAAAGTTTAAAAATAGCCATTTAAAAGTGGCTGCCAGATGGGCAGAGAACCGGTTGTTAATTTTTTTGAATGCCATCACTGGCACCCTCCTGTCATCATGGTGAAAATGTACCAGCCATACCAGTTGAATTCAGTCAACTCAACTGAATGAGAAGTAGGGGAATACTATGCACCCCTTCTGATTATGTTAATCACAATATTGTATAAAACGTTACAGCATCTTAAAACTGCTCCTATTATTGAACCATACAGATGGGTAACAGAAGAGGAGCAGGATGTAGAGGCATCAGGCAGAGCAAAGATGGATTTGTCTAGTGGATCCTGCCACTAATCAATAATGTAACCGTGATTTCTGAATGGCTCTTCAGAGATCAAAACAATCTAAATGGTATCATTCATAATAAAAGAGAAAGACTGAAACAATTGTCTGCCGCAGACTCCCCTTGTCTCCTCACACATGCAGTGTTATTCAGAAATGTTTCTCTGAAACAATCTCCCTTCACAGAGGCAGCACTCATTTGAATCACTGCAGGGTGGTGATTTCCAAACTTTTTAGCACTGGGACCCACTTTCAGAATGACAATCTATCACAACCCACAACTGAAAAATATAATTTAAAATATCTCAGATAAATATCAGAGGCATTTTGCAAACCATTCCTCCACCCCAGGATGCTAAAAGAGCTGTGCCCTCTAGATGAGGAGGGGAGAAATTAGGATGCTGTAGTAGGGAAAATAATATAAATTCCTTTCCTCCTGCATAGGCATCTGTCCCTCACAATGGCTTCTCTCATATCTGTGGAGTCTGATGCAAAGAAGGGGGCAAGGAGGCTGCTGTTGAAGGGGACAGTATCCAGATGTGCCACTGCTACACATCCCCCTCCTGCCACCTCCCTATCCGATGATATTCCCCTCCAACCCAGTTTCTCTCCTCTGGTTCTTGCAGTTTAAGCAACTAGTGTTCCTAGATCATGTTCTGAGTACACCCAGTGGTGGGCTTCTCACGAGTTCTATAGGACCCTTTGCTAATGAGCGCCTGGTTCTGAGAACCAGTTACTAATGGGACATAGAACCTGTTGTTCATTTAGGTTATTAGGACATAGAACCTGTTGTTAATTTATTTGAATCCCACCACTGAGTATACACTACTATAAGTCAGAACTTCCTATTATGCCTGAACTAGTAACAGCCCACAGCTGTCACTTACAGAGGAACAATATAACATGCAGTCGTTTTAAAAAAATTCGCTTTTGCAGCATCTCAACTACCCTTTTGCCACCTCTCAACTCAATGGCTCTCCTCAAGTGTCTCTTAGATTCTTCTCAGACTGGCCCAGAGGCAGTTAGAAATGATAGTTGAAATGAGAATAGAACACTGACATTTGAGTTGCCTCTCCTCAGCCTTCTCTATCCAGGAGGTTACTTCCCCACTGTGATTATCACATCAATACAAGTGATAATCACTTCGGAATTGCTTTGTCAGGGGAAGCTTCTGCATCTGAGCTGAAAGGAAGCTGTTTTAAAGGGATTCAGTCATTGCCTCCCTCATTATCATCTAAATAATTGCTTTTGTATAATGAAAAAATGGGTAACCACTGAGATTCTTGGAACCAAATGTTGTGGATGGTGAGGTTCAAACTGATATCAGTCTGAAGAGGAAGAGGAAGAAGAGCAGGAGGAGGAGGAGGAGAACAATAGCAACAACTTATGTACATCCCATTAGATCTCTCCATCCTATCCACCATCATATACAGTTTCATATTCTTCATTCCTCATTCATGCCCTTTCCACAAAAAAGAAAAGCCTGTTTTAAGTGCTCGTAATCCGAACCCAGTGCATTTCAGTGTAGTCTTTCCTCTGACTTCCTTCCTTACTGTAAATATACTTCCTTTGCATGGAGTCCAGCTATAAGAAAGAATAGGCTATTTGTAGAACAAGAGGCAGCTCACAGTATCGCAGTGTTTCTCGTTCAAGAAGTTGCACAATCAGCAAGGTAACAGCAAGCAATTGCGAAGGAAAGAGCTGTAACATGAAGCACAAATAAAAAGTGACCCACATTCACGGGCTTGTTGGGAAAAGCTGACCTCCTACTCAGCAAGTCCTTATCATGAATCACAGGATACATCAATACCCAAACAAATGAATCAGTAAAATGAAAACACTGTTCAAAAGGAACAAAGTCGATTCCTGTCAATCATAAGGATGGCATTACTGTCTTCATATGATCATATAGTGGGTGCAGCTCTGACAAGACTGATTATGCCTGCCTGCAAGCAAAGGTTTACTCTTGGCTTTTCTCATTTACTCATAAATCCTTACCTCTGATTTCCTTGGGGTAAGGGAACAAATGTTCCTTATCCTTAGGAGATTCCAACTGTTGCCTTACCCCTAAAGGCCTCATTGATTCCTTTTGGAACCCCTGGGGCACGGGGTTGAGCTGTAGATGAAATTTGGTAATATCTGTGTCTTAACATAATCCTCATCAGTACAATAGCTCATGCTTTCAATGCTAAACGGCTCAGGTCCAGGGTATCTGATGGACCGCCTTCTTTTGTACAATCCGACCCGTCACCTAAGGTCATCTGAGGGGGCCCTACTGACTGTGCCGCCACTAAGAGATGTGAAAGGTGTGGCGGCCAGAGATAGGGCCTTCTCGGTGGTGGCACGCCGGCTTTGGAACTCCCTCCCCTTTGAACTAAGGAAAGCTCCCTCATTGCAGAGCTTCAGGTGGAGCCTTAAAGCCTTTTATTTCAAAAGGGCTTTTTAATAGGGCAGAGGTTGGGGGGCTGTTGTTTTATTGTTTTTAATGTATACTCTTTTAGCCTGTATGTTTTAATTGTTTTTATTGTATTGAACTATTTAAGTTTTAAATGTTGTTTTATGTCCGCCGCCTTGAGTCAGGCTAAATAGCCCGAGAAAGGTGGGATATAAATTTTAAAATAAATAAAATAAGTGTTGACTAGATGTTTCTAATTCTACCAATAGGAATATATTTTAAATGGAATACTGTACATACATGGGATTGCATTTGTGTGCAAAAGTCATACCATTATATTCACATTCCCAAACTCCTTCTAAATAACAAGCAGATCAAAGAACTAATCTAATCACAAATGTGTTTTCCACTAATAGGATTCACCGTACTTTCATTGACTGGTTTGCTGTCTGCAATGGATGCAAAGCCACAAGAATTTATCTGGTCAAATCCTGGAGGTGGAGCTTCAGAATGGCTGGCCAGTAGTCTTGTTTTGGAGTTTCTTCCAAACAAGATCCACACCGAGGAGAATTTATGACCTCCTAGAACTCAGGAGGTCCTCCTATGACCTCAGGAGGTCCATGAGGACCCACATTTCTTCAAGCTGAACTCCTGTCCACACCGAGGAGAATTTATGACCTCCTAGAACTCAGGAGGTCCTCCTATGACCTCAGGAGGTCCATGAGGACCCACATTTCTTCAAGCTGAACTCCTGTAATCAATTCCAGTGGAACAGGTGGCTGGGTTTGGAACAGTTAGAGTTATTTGAAGGAGAGATTCAGAAGAGTGATTCTCAAGAGTGTAGAAGTTAAATGTAATGGGCTGGATAGGGGTGAAGTAAAAACAGGGAAGAAAAGTCAAGAGTTATGAACAGAAGTGCTTTGAACTTTTTAAGGCAAGAGCTTCATTTGGTTCAGGAAGGGGTGTGATAAAAATTTAATATGGGGCACTTGGATATAGGATATATTGTGGGATATATATTGAGGGGATAATACTTGGCGTGGGATATATTGAGGGGATAATAAAGAATTAATATGGGGAAAATTAATTAATATTTCTGAGGGTAAGTTTAAATAATGTTTAAGTACTTGGATTGTGATTATTATTGAGCTTGGGTTAATTTGATTATAAGTATTTTAAATATAAAAGTAAATTGAAATATGTTAGTTTGATGGTTGTATAGATATGGTAATTTTGTCATTTTAGATAGTTTATCATATCTGGAATTTAAATTTTTTCAAATTTAGTATAGTCAGAGAATAATGAATAATTAATATGGGAAAAAATAATAATGGTAAGTGAAATAATTGTTTATTTAATTGCTTATTTAATTGGATTTGATGATTGATTTTAAGTGAGTTTGACTCAATTTAAGAAAGTACGGCAGACAGAAATTATATAGAATTTAAAAATAAATGGAAAATTAAGTAATTGGATTTGGTTTAGTATTGAGTTTGGCATAATATAAGTGAAATATAAAAGGAAATAAAAGTAAATTGAAATATAAAGGTAAATATAATAGTTTGAAGGTTGTAGTGTTAAATATATGAGTAAGGTATTCTTGTGGTCTATGGTAGTTATATTTTGGATTTACATGAAATGTAAATGTTAGATATGGTAATTTTGTTATTTTAGATAGTTGATTATATTGAGAATTTGAAAAGTTAATTTATGCTGCAATCCTAAAGACACTTTCCTGGGAATAAGACCCATTGAACATAATGGGGCTTACTTTTGAGTTGACATGGTTAGGATTGTGCACCTAGTATAGTTAGAGAATAATGAATAATCATTATGAAAATTAATAGGTGAAAATTGTAGGTGAAAGTAACTGTTTATTTGTCTATTTAATTGGATTTTGATGAATGATTTTTAGGGAGTTTGGCCCAATTTTATATAAAAAGGGGTTTAAGGAAGAAAGAAAAAGAAAGTATAGCAGATGCATTTGAAATTATAAAGAATAAAAAATGAAAAAGAAAGTTAGTAAAGAAAGAAAAAAAGAGAACTGGAAGTGTTCTTTAGAGGCATTTCATATACACAAATCACACTGATAAATTATAATTTCAGAAGAATATGTTGAAAGTAAATATGGTTGTTAGGAAATAGTTGGATAGGTTAGAAGATGTAAGTTATTGAATTTATGGCTTTGTTGTTATAATGTATGAATATAATTTTTATTTGTATTTTAAATAATTATTTGAATAAAAATATATAAAAGAATGTTTCTGGTCAAATCCTGAGGTAAATTTAGCAGAACTGATTTGGAATTATCAATAATAAACTAAAAATAATTTGCATTCCAGAGTTAAATGTAATTCAATGGCAATATGAGAAAATTCACAAAAGATCACACTACATGAAAGAACTTTCAAATCCTGAATGCTGAACTAGAAGGATGCCAGGATATTGAAGGTAAGGCATAATCGCTACACAAATAAAAGTATAAAGGAACCTCAGAACATGTAGGGATAAAAGCAGAAAGACAATTTCACAAAATAAGTCAAAACGGGGGAGAAAGGTTAAAACTAATAATAAAAGGATCAACAAGTACTTTTATGTAGAAAGCAAAAAAGTAATTCTGTCAATCAACAGAGACAGTGACCTTCTAAAAGGAGATCCAGAATAAATCCCATTGTCCGTGTAACTGTTCTTCAGCTCTCTCTAACATAACAGAACTGTGGCTTCTTGAGGCCTGGCATAGTCCAAAATGAGAAAACCAACAATGGTGAAAGGATTCCCCAAAAGATAGCTGAACCTTACAGCTATTAGAAGTAGGTGAAAATAGATTTTTTTTGGTTGAATTTTGGTTTTTTGATTTTGTGCACAAAGGGGTGTTATTTTATTGCTAGGGTCCATTTTAATTAAAATTATCGTATATTACAGGTAAATTGTCTAATTATAATAATTACATAATATCTAGCAGAATGAACCTGCAATTGTGGGAGTAAAATTTGTGAATATTTGTGAAATTTGTGAAAATCAAGAATATTTCTGGGCCATGGCCATGGCTGGGCCATGGTGGGTACCAGGCAGTGGCAACAGGTGGCGGGCACTGGCAGGCATTGGCACCATTGGGCAACGACAGGCACCAGGCACTGGATAGTACCAGGGAGCAGTGACAGGCAACATCAGGCACCAGTGGGCATCCCTTCCAACCACAGGGCATCTAAAAATCAGCTCTTGGTGGGTGCTTACATCATGGAAAGAATAGCCTCCCCAAATTTCGTGCTTCTAGGTCTAGAGGTTGGGGCTGAGTGTTGATCAGTCAGTGATTCTTCAATATAAGTATAGGGATGAAAACGTGTTTTGCCCCTTTCACCCCCTTCTGGTTTGAATTTCCCAAAATCAATCCTTAGTGGGTTCCTACATCACAGAAGGAATACCTCCCCCAAATGTCACTCTTCTAAGTCTGGCGGATTTGGCTGGGCACTGATGACTGAGTGACTCAGTGAGTGAGTCAGTGACTCTTCAGTTTTATATACAGGGTGTCCAGTGGTGGGATTCAAATAAATTAACAACCAGTTCTATGTCCTAATAACCTAAATTAACAACAGGTTCTATGTCCTATTAGTAACTGGTTCTCAGAACCAGGCACTCATTAGCAAAGGGTTCCATAGAACCTGTGAAAACTCCCTGAAGCCCGCCACTGAGGGTGTCCCTAAAGTTTGGACACATAGGAAAAATGCATATTTTCACAAATTTCAATTAATTTTTCTTCAACATTTTATTTCATTGGAATAATAATTATCAATAACATATTCACTTATTGTGGTGATTTCCACCATTTGTGATGCAAAGTTTCATGTGCTTTGCAAGATTCACATGAACAAATCAATGCAATAACCCTATCTTTAGTTACAGTAAGTGATATTTCCTATGTGTCCAAACTTTAGGGACACCCTGTATATAGAAGGAGGATGGGGCAACAGATCATAAATCTTTTACATGTTGAATATCCCAGGTTCAGTCTCTCTGTAGGACTTATTCTGTCTAGAACCCTGAAGAATCAATACTAGCTGGTATAGAAAGCACCAAGCAAGATGAAATATTGTCTGACCCAGTACACAGCTTTGCAAAAATATACACATTTAACTGTCTATTTTTAAGTTCTTAAGTAACTTTGTGTTATGGTAAGTGGCAGTGCATATGCTATTGCTTACTGCAGGAGCATCATGCTATGGAAAGGTGAGACCACATAAATACCTTCATATTCAAACAGCACAAAGCTATTAGGAAAACAGATTCCCAGGAAGAAGCAGCAAGCTTGCTTGCTGTAATACTAATTTGCTTCCGTGATTACATTAACGATGACAGCAGCAGCTGCAGTTGCAAATCGGCTATGTGACTGAAGAGCAAATTAGAGAGCAGAGGCGTGCAGAAGACCTGAGGACCATTTCCTGATCTCGAAACATATCTCTTTCATATCCACAACACATCTCTCACATGAAAACCTATGGCCAGCACATGCCTCCTTGTCCCTAACTAGAAGTATTGCTTTTAAAAAGAGCCATAGTATTTGTGTATTTTTCACATTCACATAATGCCCTCGAGTCATGGTTTATGTCAATAGTTCTCAAAGTGGGGGTCAGGACCCCAAGGGGGTGGTCTCAACCATTTCAGGAGGATCGTGAAACGCTGGATGCTGCCATCTTGGAATCTAGCTATGGGTACCATCATACTGAATGGGGCACTCAGGCTGCTTTCCTGGGAATAAGGCTGCAATTATAAACACACTTTCCTGGGAGTAAGACCCAGAGAACACAATGGGGCTTACTTTTGAGTAGAAAAGGTTAGGATTGTGTTCTAAGTCTCATTGAACATAATATAACTTTACTTCTGAGTAGACATGGACGAGTTCTGGCACCATAGGGATGTCACTTTCCTTACCTGAACAATAAAAATTAAGCATTCCCCTCCACCCCAGGCCCTTGTCTCTGCCTGTTCTGGCACCACAGGGATGTCTGATGATGGTGATTTTCCGTCTGATGTCACTTCCAACTATGTCATCACTTCTGGGACTTCCCAGACAGATTGTCCTGCGCTGAAATGCCACTGGTTTATGCGATCTTTTTTTATTACCATAAACAAGTTTGAATTAAAACTAGGACTAAGCTAATATGCCCCCCCCAACTGCACTGTCTCCCATAGTGATAGGCACTCAAGTGACTCGATATAAGTAACTCAAATCAGAGTCAAGAAAATACATGAGCAGACTCAAGTCACATGTCAAAAACTTGGGCAAAAACATAAGTCTGGGGCTACTGCATCAAAAAAGTGCCATGAATTTTGATAATTCTAGTCACCCAGAAAAAGTTTAGGTGTGATGCTTGTGTACTTTTATGTTGTGCTGCTTCAGTGTTGCTTACAAGACCTTGTATAGTGATCTGGAAGCAAGCATTCAAATTTGTGCAAACCCCCCCCCCCCCAAAAAAAAACAAAAAAAAAACAAAAAAAAAAACAGAAAAAAGATTTGTGCAAGCAGCAGCAACCAATAGCAGATTATATTGTGTTTGGTCAGGAGGCAGAGACAAGGGTGGAGGAAAATGATTAATTTTTATTGTTTGGGTAAGGATATCAGGATGCAGAAATAAGCTGGGTGTAGCACACATCCAGAGTATGGAGGGGGAAGTTGTATGGAGGATGCAGCCTTCCGTTTATTGATGGGATGGATGGGGACATCAGGGGAGTGTTTAATGAGAACTTCCTCTCTCTCTCTCTCTCTCTCTCTCACACACACACACACACACACACATACACACACACACACACACAACCCTGGCAGCAGCTCTGTTTTTTACCCTTAAAATGGTGGCTGATGTTGTACAGAACATACTGGGGATTCAACTCTGCAACATGCTTCAGGAGACTTGGAAAGTTCACCTGTCAAAATTTGTTTTGAGTTGAGTTAAACAGAGCAAACTCGACTCAAGTCAAGCCATACTGTATTTGCCCAGTTCTGCGCTTCCATTTTGCAGGTGGTGAAGGTGAGAAGTGAAAACCAGTAGCAACATTTAAAAGCATCTTTCAAGAGATGCTCTAGGACTCTGCTGCCTCTCCCCACCCAATTCCACAATTTTTTAAAAAAATTAGTTTAGTGCCACGAAGAGGAAGCAATGATGGCGGCAGTAGATGACATTGGTACGTGGGTTGGAGATTAACTGAGGTGGCAGATGGAATTGGGATGCAGGAGGGTCATTTCAGGCCAATTTGCCATCTAATGCAATCAATCACCTAGATCTATTGGCAGGCACCCCTGGCTATCAGCCACATTTTAAAATAGTGGTCACCATGTGCTGAGATTCCATGGTGTTCCACAGCATAGCCAACACTGCAATCAGGAATGGAACGTAAGAAGAGCCCTGCTGGAACAGCCAATGGCCCATTTGCACCAGCTTCCTGTCCTCTCACAGTGGCCCACCAGATCAATCGTTTTGGTCGAACTCTTCTGAACCTTCTCCATTTCCTCTATATCCTTTCTGAGATCTGGCAACCAGAACTGGACACAATACTCCAAATGTGGCCTCACCATCAATTTATGGCATGGGAGGGCCAATTGTTCTCTCTATTCTTGTTATTCAGTCAAATGTACTAAAGCAAAAATCCTTCAAACAATATACTCTTTCCCAGAGATGTGGGGAAGTATTGGGTGTGAGGAATGTTTTGATGTGGTATATACCACATTGAGTATATACAACTAGCAATTTCCTTGCAAAGATACCTATGAGGAGATGTGCCAATAGAAAATATTGAAAATATTGAACCCAACACTTTTCTATCAACCAGATTTTGCCTGTGGGTCTTCAACAGTCCTCTATTTTCTGATTTGAGACTTCTATCGCTTTTACTGAAAGTTGCCTCTGAAATATAAACTGATATGAAATACAGAACACATACACAAGCCACTGTCTGTAACCTGTTGGATTGGAGATGTATTAGTCAATCTCCAGTGCCAGTGGGGGCTCCAAAGAAAGAAACAAAGGAGAGGAAAATCAGCTTGGATGTGATGTGTTGTGAATTAATGCCAGAAGGAGGAAAAGAAGGAATGAGACTTTTGCAGTGCTGGTAAACATTGCCATTGTGGAAGGGATTTTTTTCCCCCAAAGCTGGGTCATTGACTCTTATCTGTATGAATATTCACAGGTGTTTCCATTTATGCAAATTAACAATTGCCATGTGGAGGAAGAAGAGCAGATGCTGTATCAAAAACAATCCACTGCAAAATTGCAACTGTTCTGTGATATGTGAGAGAAATGTGATACTGTGAGAGAAAGCAAATTGGAGTCAAAGAGACCAGGTCAGAGAAAAGATGATGTGTGCCTCCTACTCACAGCCTTCAGGACTCTCAGGGGGTCAGCCCGATGGTTTTTGTTTAGTCTGAGCTATGACTTCCTCATTCCTCCTTGTCACTTGAACATCCTCTTATCCTTCTTGTCTCTTTTCAGCCATGTCAAGCAGGGCATGCATTCGCTGTGCCTTTTGCCCATGAAAGCACTTCATCTGTCAGTATCAAGGACTGCACTTGATCAAATGCACCACTTGAAATCCACAAGGTCTTGAAGTGGCACAGACCCTTTGTTTTTTTTAAGGCAGCCCAATGTAAACACACTTTGCCGGACTTCTTATATAACAGATGTGATCCACCGTATTAAATGCCAAGTATTGTGGCCTGGCAGGTGCTTGTGAATTTGGTGGCCTATTGTCTGTATCTCATGGATTGTGCTCTTCTTGGTGAGCAGCTCGCTTGCAACATGTTGAGGCCTCAATCCAGCAATTACTTTGAATTCAGAATTTGACCATTTCAAAAATATTCCCTATTCTTTGTACCCAAAGGGTACAAAGGGGGTTAATTTTTCAGGCACAAAGGAATGCAGACAATGTATTAACTTCATGTACTGAAATGAGGGGATATGAATATTTGTATTGCTTTGGATATGGCGTTTTCATGGACCCACCAGTGGCACAAGTCACTGGACTTGTGAGGCAGGCTAAAGGTGGAGAAAAGTGAGGCAGAACTGGGTAAAGATTAAAGATGAAACCTTGCCAATGCACACTTCAATAGGAATAAGCCCTACAAAACTCAGTGGTATTGAGGAGAGAGAGAGAGAGAGAGTTATCCAAAAACCATATTATGCATTCACCATAAATTGTAATTTGCACTGAGCAACTGAGCAATTTGCACTGAGGATCGCCATCATACTAATTTCAGAGAGCAAAACCTTTGACCATTAGCTGTTTAATCTAAGCTATCTTGACTATCCAGGCTATGATACCATGTTGGAATCTGGTTAATACTGGGCGGCAGTCATTTAGATTTTTTAAAGCATCTGAAGAATGCAGAATAATAATCATTGCCCAAATGATGCATTTATAATATAAACATCCTATTAAGGAGAGAAGCTGCACTAAATGTTCTGGAGAGTCTTTATTGATTGAAAATGATACATTTTAATTGCTGTCTCAGCTGGTGAGAACTCATTTATTAAAAAAATTACCAGAAATATATGAAAATATTAATTAAATTCTGTGATTTAAACCAACTTTTGCCACTGGATATATTTTAAAAATTACTGGTTTAAAACAAGCCACCCATGAAGTGAAGGAAGATTTGAATTGGATCTGATAGCTTGCAAGATTAGTGGAATTCTGTCTTTCCCAAATGGTTCTATCCAATGCTTTTTTCTAGGGAAAAATGTGCCGGTACTCACCACAGGTTATTCCATATGACTAATTATTAATTATCTGCTGAGGGGAGGGAGTTGGAAAAAGGAACTGGTACCGTTGAGTACCCCCAGAAAAAAGCCCTGGTTCGCTCCCTACTTGTTCTCATATGGACACCAACATAATCTGTTGCACACACTGCACTGAAAGCTGTCTGTGCGGACTCCTTAGTACCCTTAGCAAAGCTCCCAGTACTTAATCCACAACCTGGTAGTAACCAAGTCTTTCTTTGAGCAAAAGCCATTATATAATTTGAAATGAAGCTTGATTAACCAAATTCCAGAGATCCATGAAGGAAAGATCTGAACCCTGTTTTGTTTTCTCATTCATTGCCTGAATGAATGAATACTCAAATACAGAAGGAAAATGGTAAAGTAAAATGCTTCAAATATCTAGTTGTTATTCATCCCTTCAACATGGACTTAAACTATTAATTCTAATTTCTAGGGGTGATAATGATAGTGTAAAATACACCCATGAGAATTATATTGGAAAATAAAATGTGGTGAAGTAACAGGTTAGTAATGAGCTAGCAGACTGTGTGTAGAGACTTATATCTATCTTGCATAGGCATGTAAGAATAATGGCACAATGGCTATGATTTATAAGGAATCATACAGTCTCCTGCTTTCTTATGAGTGGTTGAAGTGTGGGTATTCAACTACATGCACTCAGCACATATACCCACACAAACCCAGGAAAATGCAACCGTCTGAACTTTGCTGGTGATTCTTCCCACAGTTTCACTTTGCAAAATAATTATATGCCTGAAAGTGGGTGTGAGATCAGAGCAATGGAGTAGTGAGGGCATTTGACACCAAGGACCCATAAATATTTGATACCTGCTAGAACAAATTTAACTGTTGATCTATTTATTTATTACAAAATATTAATTATTAACCCTCTAAAGGCAGTGCAGAACCAAGTAGACTTATTGGGGCTGCTGCAGCCCTATCTGGGGTAAGGGAAAACACATAGCATGGCAGCAACCCCAATGAAACCCCAATGAAATGCTGGATGTAGCACAGGCATGTCATTCTGACTATTCCAGTACTTGTTAGGATTTCACTTACCATCTATCTCATTGTTCCATTTAAAGTTAAGGAAATTATTTTTTACATAACACTTGGGTATTTTTCTTTAATTAATTAAGGAAATTATTTTTTTACATAACACTTATATTTTTGTTTTTTGTTCATAACATTTTATATAATGGAGATATTACAATTGGGTATTTTTCATTGCATTCTGCTGTAAATGCATTTCATTGCATTCTGCTGTAATTGGGCTGTGGGTGACGCAAGCGGTTAAGACACTGTGCCTGTTAACCAGCAGGCCAGGGTTAGAGACCCGGGTTGGCCCCACAAGACAGGGAGCTCCTGTCCTTAGCCCAGCTCTGCCACGCCAGCTGGAGCCAATCGTATTGGCTCTGCCTTTCCATTGGACTAATTCAGTGGTGTGGAAAGGGGGGATTTGCTGCTTCAGTAACAGCCTTTCCTCCATAACAATCTAACCCAGGCTTTCATGCTTCACATGCAACGTATGCAGCGCCGAGCATGATACCATAGTCTTTCAAGACTGACGGAGGCCTGCTGCTGTAAATTGCACATTCAATGGTACATAGGATGATGGTATTATTTCTATCAATCACAATTTTTGTGATCTTGTTACTATCAGTGTTACCCCTGTAGAGTGAAACCCAGCATGGACTGCTGTCCACACTCACTATTAGCTACGCCACTAGATCAGAAAATGAAGCTGCTGTTCTTTCAATTAGTTTCAGTTCCCACCAATATCTCTTCTAATTTAAAAGGGACAGTACATATTTTCTAGGTATAAGAAATTTTCAACATACAGAAATTTTAAACAATTTTAATTTCATGTGCTTACTATGGAATGCAACCCACATGTAAGGTGAGAGGCAACAGTAAGAGTCATGCTTCTCCCCACTACTCAGCTCAAGCTATTATTTTGATTTTTGTGGAATTGGATTCCTAGATTTTGGAAACTGCTTTGCAGATAAGAGACAGAAGTTTCTCTGCTGAGCTTTCCTCATACAGCACAGACTTTGTGAAATTCCCCAAATATATCCTCAGATCAACCAGCTGGGAAATAAAAGGGGTGAGATGGCTGTTGCCATCTCCTTTTAGCATTTTTTTTGCCCTCTGCCCTGATAGAAGTTCTGATCCTTACTAGTGTAGCAATCAGGATAAATGTGCAAGGATCCATCTTATTAACTGTGCACACACACCCCGAAATGAGATACCAGACTGGTTGTTTTTAGGTTGAAAATGGTAACTTTATTGAATGCAGCAGGTGGTACACAGGGTTAACCATATAAACCCCAAATGCCAAGCAAGTAGGGTAACCGAGAGGGGAAACAAGTCTTGTCACCTACATCTCCTCCAAGTTCTGTATGGGTGAATCATCTGGCTGGAGGCCACCCTTCCAGACTATATGGAAAAGCAGCCTATCAATGTCACCCCTGAAGGGTCAAGACAGCTGGATGCCTGGCTAAGAGAGTAAACCCAACAAGCCTAGCAAATCCAGTGAGGGGTCCAACCAGTCAACTCCCGTCAAGCCAACCAGCCAAGTCGGTCAGGCATCACAGGAGCAGTACTGGCCAGATCAGCTGACCTTGCTGTTTTGGAAGAATACCAAGATGTTCCTACCTATTCATCCCTGCATGTGTCCTACCAAGTGTCCAATCTATTTAACAGGGGGAAAAACCCTTATACCATCACATCAGTCTGGATTAGGTGAAAAAAAAACTGACATCCAAAAGCCAAACCATATGTCACTAAAAAATTTGTGCTTGGCTCCAAAACAGCCAGTTATTCTCACACTGTACACACTATACTGTACACTGTATCCTCTCATGCAGGAAGCCCTGGACTGAGATCATCCAGATGGGAAATGCCAACTGATCTCAACTCTGCCTCCAGATTCAAAGGGAAGTGGCCACACAGCCTGACTAATGGAAAGGCCAGGCAATTGGCTGCTAGTGCCAAACGGTGCCAGCAGCATTGATAGTTTTTCTCACTCACCAGATGAAAATGGCATACTTCTTGTGGAAGAAATAAAGGTCTGCTGTCACTTTATTACTGCATCCACGCCAGAAAAGCTAACATGGAGCACCAAAACCACAAATAATCTCTTTCTGAACTGGCCATTTTCCCCACAATTATAAGAAAAGTGCTGAACAGGTTTGATGCCTATCCAGTTTGGCACAGTCTGTATAAGAAACTGAAGGAAAGGGATCAAAGAGAATCAATAACACTTTATTTAATTTCTCAGATAAATGTGGCACTTCAAAAGGAATTGCAAGAAAACTAGGCAGGAAAATGGAAGAGGACAACTAATTCCAATCAATTGCAAGGGGAAAATAATTGCATGTACAAGGCTAAAAAG
Source organism: Cryptoblepharus egeriae (assembly GCA_030015325.1). NCBI lineage: Eukaryota > Metazoa > Chordata > Lepidosauria > Squamata > Scincidae > Cryptoblepharus > Cryptoblepharus egeriae. The sequence continues at coordinate 67,802,708 of JAREYC010000002.1, read as the reverse complement.
AATTTCCTTGCTAACAAAAGGGCAGAATTCAGTTCAACAATTCTCAGTTTAAATCTTATTGTTACCAAACACTTCAGAATAGATGGCTGTGTTTTGGAGCACCAGTCCATAAGCCTATAATGCCAACGAGAGCTTAAATATTTCACTGACTGATCACATTATATTCAGACCAGGCCTCAAACCTCTTTTCTTTTGTTTTCAACATCTTCTTTGACAAAAAGCAAAATACTGCTTTTTGAAGTCAGCTCAGCCCCTGATGTTGCTATCCATCCTTTGAAAGATGATTGATCTCCTATGGTTTTCATAGGGAACTCAGGTGGGGTGGAAGTAGTGCTTACAGAGAATGCGACTAAAAGCAAGATGAGGCACTAAAAGAGGCCCACACATTGGCTGAGCTAAGTCCAAAATATTGCAAAGGTGTTTAGAAGTGCTCACAGACACTGGCAACACTCCGGAGTTTATTTATTTCTAGGATATTGTTGATGAGCACATACTCCATGCAAAGACATATTTAGTACATGGTTTGCTTAATCTGCTTTTTTTACCAGTCACTTGATTTGATGAAAACAACCTTTGGAGGCACGTTGCTCAGTGTGCCAAAAGTCGTTCTGCAGCTCCAGACACCTTTGGATGATACCATTATTTCTGGATCCATCTCAAATCAGGTTTCCAGAGCATACAGTAGTTGGCATGCAAACTTCTGTACTTTGGTCACCCTTTTAAATGTATTCTGCTGGGAGAAGGACAGGGTGAATGTAACCTGACTCATTTGTTCCCTAGAACCTGAAACAGCATTATCCTATGAATGATGGTTCACAAATAAAGCCCACTGAATTCAGTGGGACTTACACCTTGGCAAGTGTGAATAAGATTGCATCTAAAGCTCCAAACCTATCCCCTACCATTTTATGCAATGCAGTGATGCCAGTGGAGCACAGTACACCCACTGCATTGTATGGCAGGCAACTAGACATCTTGGAAGAAGTAAGTAAAAACATTTTTTTTAACTTATCTCCAGTGGTGGGCACCAGCAGGTTCGCACCTACTCTATAGAACCGGTTCTTAACAAGAGATAGTACATATAAAGTTTAAAAATAGCCATTTAAAAGCGGCTGCCAGATGGACAGAGAACTGGTTCTTAATTTCTTTGAAGCCCATCACTGCTTATCTCCCCAAATGCTGCCTGATCCCGAATGGGCCTCCTTGGATCTTCACCAGCAGTTCAGTTGGTGTAAGTCCAAGCAACTACAGATGGATAGGATTATGGCACATGACTCTGCCACTGAGATCCTTCCCCTCCTGCTCTAAATTTCCACCTTGTTGTCCCAATTCCTTCTCACTCTTCCAAGGAGCCTCCCTGAACTGCCCACAACAGAGTCTTGCCCCCACCCTACCTGCTCTGGCATGGACTAAAGGTTTATGTGGAATATCTGGCCATTTACGGTGGCAGGCCACATGCACAGCAGTAATGCACCTTTTCTCAGTAATGCACCCAGTTTCTTTCTCAAGCAGGCCTCCGTCAGTCTTGAAAGACTATGGTATCGTGCTCGGCGCTGCATGCGAAGCACGAAAGCCTGGGTTAGATTGTTATGGAGGATAGGCTGTTACCCAAGCAGCAAATCCCCCCTCTCCACACCACTGAATTAGTCCAATGGAAAGGCAGAGCTGATATGATTGGATCCAGCTGGCGTTGCAGAGCTGGGCTAAGGACAGGAGCTCAACCTGTCTTGTGGGGCCGACTCTGGTCTCGAACCCTGGCCTGCTGGTTAACAGGCAGAAAGAAAAATTTCTTTTCAAAATTAATTTTGCAATTACTTTAAGTACTATGGTATAATCTGGAGACTAATAACAGAAACAGTTCAGCCTGTTTAACTCATATACTTTGCAAAAGTTTCTGAAAAATAAATCAGAAACTGACATCCACTAAGGAAAATAAGAGCTCAATCCTGATTATCTCTACTCAACAGAAAGTCCAATTGGGTTCAATGTGTCTTACTCCCAGGAAAGTGTGTTTAGGATTGTAGCATAAGTTTATTAAATGACTGGTTTTTCTCGAGATTTGTCTCTAGTTTATCATCAACAGAGCAATTGTGGGAATTCAGGGTTCCTAGTGACTTTAGGGTGAGTAGGTGATAGTAATTCTCTGTAGAGTCACAACATCAAGGAGAATGAGGTGATGCCAGCATAACCAGAAGTCCTCTTTTTCCCAGGACATGTCCTCTTCTTAAGCCCCCTATTCTGGAAAAGAACCGAATGTCCTCTTTTTAAACAGACCCCAACAGGCACTGCATTACCAGGGTGTCCAGATGTCATAACAACAAAAGAGGACAAGGTGCTACAAAAATGTAGAACATCCAAGAAAAATGCAAGACATGATAAAATAAAAGCTAAAACACCCTTGAATGGATTTTATATGGTTAATTAAACATTAAATCAAAAACTATATTCCATATAATTTATTACATAAGATTTATTAATTACAGTAATGAGTAATGCTGTGACCCTTTGCATTTTGCTGGCTACCCTTGAAGCACTCTCATTATAGATACCTGGGTGAACACGGAACTTTTCCATCTCTTTGAGATTCCAACTGCATATTTCATGAGTTTGAATTGAAACACGCCATACATTTCCAAACCATTTAAATAACTTTCAGAGATAGATTGACTCATCAAGCCAAAGCTAGGCTTTCTGCAACATTTCGAACATTATGTGTTTGGGAGAGACAATCAGCAGGGGATATTCTTTCCCAGAGCAGCGAACTCACAGAAGGGTCAGATTTTCTATCTAATTCTTGATAGGTATTTATTTTTCACAGATGTTGAAGCCTGCTTTTGTCAATTATGTATGTGGATTTGTTCTGCAGATGAAGGGTCAAAGTGAGTACAAATCCGGAGACCATACAAGCAAAATCTGATTATAAAAGGATATGATGAACTCTTCTTATGACTGAACTTTTACCAATTCTGAGTATCATTTATACTGGAAATGACATCACAGACAAAGGAATCCAGCAGATAGATGACTTTATCAGATTTTCGCATCTGTCCTGCTTACTCTGAGATGTACATCTTGCTAACATTTCTCTCCTTGCTCTCCAGACATATACAGACATCTTTCTATTTTTCATTACATTTGATTCTCTACATTTGATACTCTACATTTGATTTCTCTACCATAGATGGTTACCATAAATATTTACCTATGGGAAGAGAAATTTCTGCCAATATATGAAGTGTAAATCACCTCCTCACCTTATTTCCGGGTGACTCGGGGCCAGGGCTGGTCATGTAGGGAGAGGTCATTTCAAAGCTAATTACAAGCTGTTTGTCTTCAGGCAATCCATCCCTGGCAAGCACAGTCAAAACTTACCTTTTCTCCACTTCTGAGATACAAGCCCTTTTCATTTAATGCTTGAGCCTCCAGATTGAACCCTTCAGCCTGACGGTCAAGGACAGCCACAGAAATGAGTAAACCAATTGCACAGCTACTTCCGTTTCTTGAGAGAAGTGGACAAACTTGAGGAGCTGCCAGTGATGACCTGGAGTGCTCAGGATACCATAGCAGGCCATTGGGTGTCATGGCAGTCCTGGCGCTGTGGGCAGCTCAGGATTGTGCTGCCTTTCTCTTAGTCACCATCCCACTTTTATGACTTTAAATTGCATTTATACGATGAACTTTTTCTTTCTGTAAACACATTTGTTGCTTTCAGCATTTTCAAAACGGGAAAGGATCAGGAAAAAGGAGTGCTTGGAAACAAATAAATAAACAGGGATGTGGTTAGGATTCTTCACATGGATGACTTTCTGGACTGTCAGGTTTCATCAGCCTTTAAGTATCTGCATAAGGTGAGTTGGGTTTTTGCTCGGAAAAGGCCATGTTTGGAAAAACCACTTTGACAAAGAACACCCATGGGACATGTTGTGATCTCTTTCTGAATCCCCCAAGGATATACAGTACCATTCTCATAAGCCTGTTTATTTTAAAGACATTAAGCTCCCAGAAAGCAATTTAACCCCAAGTCACTTGTAATGACTCTCAGAAATGGATCATGTTTATGCATGGCTGTGAAAGCAAGTTGAATGAAAATCTTTCTAGTGAATTATCAGATTTGAAGAGAAACTGTTCTCCAACAAATCAGGTCCAAGAAAACCTTTTACTGTATTATCAAGGAAATTTAATAAAGAGGAAGTTGACATTCCAGGAAAAATATAAGTGGATGCCAACCTTTGACCAAAGTTGAAATTCCAAGAAACATGTCAGTTCTCTAGCTTCACTGTATGTTGATTCTCCACAAAACCCTGGATGGGACCAATCACTGTGGCTCCCAACTTCATGCTCTTTTTAATCATTGAGAAGAAATTGATTGGTGGATGTAGGTTTCTGGATTAGATGAATGTTGGTCTGATCCAGAAAATGTTATGTTTATGCTCTTAACATTCTCACAATATACTGATTGCAAGGGGAATGCTATTCTCTTTTTGAAGTCTAGTATAGTATGGGAATTGTGTACCTTAAGTGCCCTTTGTGGGGCCGACCTGGGTCTCGAACCCTGGCCTGCTGGTTAACAGGCACAGTGTCTTAGCCATTTGCACCACCCACAGCTCCTGTCCTTAGCCCAGCTCTGCTGCGCCAGCTGGATCCAATCGTATCGGCTCTGCCTTTCCATTGGACTAATTCAGTGGCGTGGAGAGGGGGGATTTGCTGCTTGGGTAACAGCCTATCCTTCATAACAATCCAACCCAGGCTTTCATGCTTCGCATGCAGTGTATGCAGAGCCAACCACGATACCATAGTCTTTCAAGACTGACGGAGGCCTGCTTTTAAGTGCCCTTTGGGGAGAAAGATGGAACACAAATAGAACACACACACACACACACACGGTTGGCCTAATTGGTCAACTGGTTGGTCTTCACTAGATTGGCCTTATTCTAAGATAGGCCAGCCTACCTACACCAGAGAAGGCTTGGGCTAGCATAAGTCTACTTATGCTGGCCCAAGGCAGATGGACCGGGGCTGGCCTAGCAGGGGTAGCCTAGGCAGTTCAGCAGGAATGTGTTGAGGGCATGTGGGGCATGGCCTGGAACAGTGCAGGTAGGCCTCATCCAAAGCCTATTTCCAGGGCAGAAATGCCCCCTTCCAGTTCCTCAGAGTTAGGCAACCTTAGGAACAGGAATAAATCTGAGTAGATCCATAGGGACCAATGATAGGCTACAGTAAAAATGGAAGCAAAAGAAAATGTTGAAATTAGGCTAACCTAATTACCACTCCTGCATTTCAACCTCAGGATATGGCATAACTACATCAGCCAAGTGAGCATGCTGCCCTTGTGCTTTAGCAGGTATGTCAGCCTAGAGCAGTGTTTCTCAAAGTAGGGGTCGGGACCCCTTTGGGGGTCGCCTAGAGCTTTCCTGGGGTCGCCTAAAGACTCCTGGTGCAGGGGGCCAGGTCAAGCTTGCCAGACCTTCAGCTTCAGCTGCGCATGCACTGGGGCTGACTAACAGCCTCAGGGCCCAATCCTATGCATGCCTACTCTGAAATAAATCCCATTATAGTCAGGGGGGCCTTTACTCCCATGTAAATGTGGATAGGATTGCAGCCTCAGGGCCCAATCCTATGCATGCCTACTCTGAAAAAAATCCCATTGTGTTCAATGTGTGCATAGAACACACATTTCATTTGTAACAATGAAAATACATCCTGCATATCGGATATTTACATTATGATTCATAACGGTAGCAAAATTACAGTTATAAAGTAGCAACAAAAATAATTTTATGGTTGGGGGTCCCCACAACATGAGGAACTTATAAAGGGGTCATGGCGTTAGGAAGATTGAGAACCACTGGCCTTGAGGCTTCCTAGCCCTGTGGATTTGACCTAACTTTCAGCTCAGGATATGGCCAACTTCGGCCAGCTTAGCTGGGCCATTTTTTTAATCATATGGTGATAATTGTTTAGAGAATGAGCAGTGAAATCAATAGTCTTGGCCATGAATTCTCCTATGCTGGCAAATAGCTGGGTTTGTTGCTTACTGCATACTTCATGGGTTTTCTGGGTCTTGGACCTGAATCCCCTAAAAAGGAGATTGTGGGTATAATCCTTTTCTTGGCCATGTTCCCGTTCTGGTCCTCAGAAAGAGGTTGAAGGAGGAAAACCCAGAGGTGATGTCACACACTGGATTATATCCCCCATTTTTGTTGTTTTACTGCCCTCTTTCTCTCTTTGGCATTAAAAAAACCTTGGCATCCATCAGTCTTGAAACAGTATGGTATTGTGCTTGACGCTGCATGTGAAGCACCGAGGCCTGGATAGATTGATATGGAGGATAGGCTGTTACCCAAGCAGCAAATCCCCCCTCTCCACACCACTGAAATAGTCCAATGGAAAGGCAGAGCCAATATGATTGGTTCTAGCTGCGTTGCAGAACTGGACTAAGGACAGGAGCTCACCCTGTTTCGTGGGGACCCATGTCTCGAACCCTGGCCTACTGGTTAACAGGCACAGTGTCTTAACGACTTGTGCCACCCACAGCATTTGGCATTGTGCTAGTGAAATCACCAGCAAAAATCCAGTGTGAGTCAGCAAAAAATTCAAAGGTGTAAGGCAGCATCAGTTTTTGGCTGCATCAGACGGGGCTATTGATAGGATTGGCCTTTTAGTTACATTAACTTTGGCAGGAAAACTGTTTATTTTTCCCCAGGTACTTTACAGAATAAATGTATTTCCCCTGAGTTCAAAACATCTGCTCTCCACTGTTGGGTTGGGACAACAACAAATTAATTCCTCTTTGAATCTTTGTATAAATCATACCTGGGGGAATTCTATTAAATGTAAATCAATATAACTGGGAGGTATGAATGCATGTAAGATTCATAACAGCCATACTTAAAATGATATTTTTCTGGTTTTCTTTCCACTGCCTTGCCCCAGATAATGTCTAAATATTGGAATTCTTTTTAACAGGAAGGGTTTCAGGCTGGATTGAACTGTCTGGTTAACACAAGCAGAAAGATGCATGGAAGTAGGAAGATACGATTAGCCCTACTCTGCCAAACCCAAGAACCTTGGAAAAAGTTCTCATAAAAGTTCTGAGATTGCATAAAATGTTTCAACAGTACCAAGTATTCTTTGTTATCTAAAAAAATCCTCAGTGATATGGGTGAGGGTGAGGAGAGAATTAAAAAAGCAAAATAATTTCCTGTACAGTTTAAAGGTAATATCATGTAATATCACGTAATATCATGGACCATAACTAACTCCAGTCAAAACGAATTTGCAATTGTTCAATGCACATTTCTTATCTATTACCCAAAACTGAATTCCTGCATAGGGCTGCATAGGGCTTCATCATCAGCATATTTGGCAGTACCAAAAATGCCTTCCATCCATCCATCATATTTATATACCACTTTTCAATGAAAAGTTCTCAAAGCAGTTTACAGAGAAATTAACTAATGGTTTCCTGTCCTAAAAGAGTTCACAATCTAAAAAGATGCAAAAGAACACCAGTAAAAGGCACTTTAAAAGACACTGCTGGAATTGGGAGAGCCAGTTCCTCTTCTTTTTTTCATAGTAAGCTTTGTATAAATGACCCTTTGTTTGTGTTACTGTCTTTTCAAATTGCATCTAGTTAGCCCTGAGGACATTGTGCAGCCTTGATTTGTTTTCAAAATTCTGTGACACACTCCATTCATTCTAAGACCATGCAGATATTTTCCTTCAATATTTACATTGACATGGATTGAGGAAAGGACTGAACCTGCTGGCCTGATCAACCCATGCATGTGACAGGCCAACCCCCTGAAAAACTGTGCTTAGTGAAACCTCTGAGAGGACAACCTTAGCACATATACTGTGTGATCCCACCCCAGTCAAGAACCCTTATTATTGAGGGATGTAAATTCCCCTTACATTCACTAGGACATAATTGGGAATCCCTTCCTGACTGATCCCAGGGGATGTCAGACCTAGTGCTAGTGGTCCCTTCATACATTCCATGACCTTGAGCATGTGGTACTCTGTATCTACTGCTTTTTTGTTTTGAGAAATTCCTGAAAAGAACAGTGCTGGAGGCCTTCAATTCAATTTATTAAGCTTGCAAATTGTTAATAAATGATGTAGTCTGGAGCAGATCAAACACAACACAGGGGAACTGGCATCGACAGGCCACTGAAATTCAGCTACTACTCCACCATCCAGGTGGAGAAGGTGAAGGTGCCAGATGCAAAACCCAAAATTCCTGAACCCCAAGGCTGAAATTCCTACCTCCCAGGATGAAATTCCTACCCACCCAAGCCAAAATTTCTACCCACTTAAAAAAATTATAGGATGCCCGAAAAAATGTAGGACACATATAGGACATGTTAAAATAAAGCAAAAATACCCATATTATTTTCCTGTACTTAATTTCAACACTTTTAAAATTGAAAACCCTGTAAAATGCATGATTCAGACCCAGACATTAGACAGTTTGTAGTAGCATAACACAAGCCAGTGACTCCAATGTATGTGGTTGAATTCAAAACATACATTCAATGTGCATGATCTTATGAAGTCTACTTAGGCTGCAGTCCTAAAGACACTTTCCTAGGAATAAGACCCATTTAACATAATGGGGCTTACTTCTGGGTAAGCATAGTTAGGAGGCTGCAATCCAAGACACCTTCAAAGTGTCTCCCCACTTTCTCCTTCTCTTCATCCTGAGCCCCTCTCTCCCCTGCTCTCTTCTGGCTAGCCCTGAGCTGCTTCCCTCTTCTCCACTGCTCTTCTCTCCCTCTGCCCAGCGGACACCCCGCCACAGGGGGAACAGCATGGAAGTGTTGCTTTCACTATGTTGCTTTTTAAAAAGTGTTGCTTTTTAAACAGGCTGCTGGCCAGCACATCTGCCCCAACTGCCAACGAATGTGTTCTTTACGTGAAGCACAGTTTGTTATGTGAAGCAGAATCTTAGATAAATTTTTGTTTGTTATGTGAAACATACTTTATGTGAGGCGTTCTTTACGTGATGAGGCAGGTCAAGGTATACTGAGCCTATACTGTAAATTATTTTGACTTACTTTTTTGGATTTCACATTTCAGTTTGATGATTTCATTATAAGAAGCAACCTATAACTTGCCCAATGTCATGTTAACTCATTTTTCTTCCTGACAGATATTCACACCAATCTCATTGGTGCTGTGGATACACAATTTTGAATGCTGAATGACTGGATGGGCCTATTTCTGATATAGCTTCACTACACCTATAATTTGGATAGTTGAACCCTAGATAGTACTGAAAAGCACGAGTTGGTAAAATTCTGCCTTCAGACGCTTGACATCTAAATGACATTTTTGTTGGCCCCGCAGTTTATTTTTTTCCAATCTGAGGCATATCTTACAAAAACCAATAAGAGGTATGAACTTGAGAGAATTTTAAAATGTGCAATGCCGCTGCTTGTGTTTTAGAAATTGCTTTCTGCCAAGTCCTTCAATTTAGCTCAGACCATTGACAATCAGTTTGATCAACTCAACCACATGCTTTAAAAGGAAAATACATGTGAAGGAAATAGCAGATTTATTCCCAGCTTTTACAGATCAGTATAACATGTTAAGGTTCAATTTGGCCATAATGTGTTGGCTGGCTTTGTCATCTGGGAAAAAAACAAACACAGCATTATAAAAAATGCTCTATGCATTCTCAACAGCACAAGTTGCTTGTGTTAAGATTGCTCATTCATTGTGAATTCTGTAATAGGTTTTTTATTATGATTTCTTGACTTCACCATTTTCTGTATTCTGTAATTTGCTTATGATCCAGCCTGAATGCTTAGAATGTTAAGGATACATAAAAAATAAAGCTGACTGATGTAGAAACTACAAAGAACTACTTGGCAAAACTTGACAGCATTAGCATGACTAGCATTTAAGTCACCCAGCATGAGAGTTCATTGAGTGTTACCCCCATGATGGACCTTCTCCCATACAAGACCATACAAATAAATTACAATACCATCACTTAAATGCATCACAGACACACACAAATGCATGCATACACATGTACACATGCACTTGTGTCACTAGGTGCAGTCATCAGCCCCCTTGCACTGCCACTGGTCTATGGACTAGGAAAAGAAGGTCTGTGTGATTTGTTGGCAGACTTTCATTCATTGATGCTGCATCAGTATCACCAATGGAAAGGGCCTTCCACTGACATAGGAACCTTGAGTTGGATGTATTGACATCATTATTCATGATGCATAGGGTCCATACCAAATCTATTTGTTGATCCTAGTTAAGATTCCAGATGACCCTGATTTTAAGCTATATTGGGCTGTCGATGCTATTTCTTCTACTGTAGACTGATGGAAGGCTCTCTTGAAAGAACCAGAAGGCTACTGTTGCTTATTTAGGTTACAATCCTGAGTAACCATGGGACCTTTTACACCAATGTAGTTCCAGTGCCACCTATGGGAAACCTATGGGAAATGCTTAGAGCAATTCAGAGTAATTGCCTCTTACATCTTCCCATAGTTACTCTCGATTGTAGGATTAAAAACATTGAATTATCAGAACTTAACTTTTGGTGCATATTACTTCTAAAGATCCTGGAATGCAAAGTGATAAGATTCTGAGATACATTTATGAAACACTATGAGTTATGAGAAACTCGTAAGATTATGAAATAGGTTATGCTGCTTCTTCCTACCATTTTTTCCACACTATAACAGGGTCGACAATTCTGGATCAGAGTCATCTAATCCATATTTAGATTTGAGGAAACCAGCAGCCTGTTGTAGGGTACTGTCACTGGGTTGTAATCTATTCATCTACTTGCATTTTGCATGCTTTTGAACTGCTAGATGCGCAGAAGATGGGATGAGTGATGGAAGCTCACTCCAACCACTTGGGTCTTGAACTACTGAGCTGCTGACCTACCACCCTTCAGGTAGACATCCTCTTAAACCCCAGAGCCACCACAGTCCCCTTTTGCATACAGCACCTGGTGTTCCAGGTGTCTTAACCACTTGCACCACCCACAGCCCTTTCCTGTAAATAAAAATAAAAATAAAGGTGTCCCTCCCTCACAGATTGTTCTGCTAGTCATGACTGACTGTAGGGTGTGGTGCCCTCTCCTGTAAATAACTTCCTATAAAATGCATTTTAGCATGTATACATACTGAATCATTCTTATTAAGTTCCAGTCATATGTGTAACTTAAATTGGATGAAGTCAAATATGAGGACCTTAAAATGGAGCAAAACTATGGTGAAATAAAGAAGATTCTATTAGATTGCCCCGTCACAGTTTTGACTCCAACAGCATATACCCTGCATATTATTTCTAAATTTGAAAACCCTTCAATTGGTTGTCAAGAGAGGGATTATTCAATTGAAAAACTGAGCTTGAAATGGGATCAAGCTCAAAATAATGATCAAGTTCAAAATTGATCAAGCTCAAAATTACAGTGGAATCTATTTATCTCTAAATCATCCACCCCCAAATTGTCCGTGTTGCACAGATAAGCTCATGTCTGAGGCTCTTGATCTTCATGTTTATTCTTAGACTATTGTTATTTCATTGACTAATGTTGGCATAATGAGAGAGAGAGAGAGAGAGAGAGAGAGAGAGAGAGAGAGAGATGGTGCTATACTGATTGATGGGCATGCATTTGGAGTATTTGAGTAGGACACAGTGTGACAGTGATTGTTAAGTGCCTCATTGAGAAAGTTCTTTGCTTTGTTGATGGAAAGCCGATTGAATGGCAGTGTTATTACCACAGCATTTTTCCAAAGTTGGACATGCTGTGCTGTTTTAATACAGTACTATTAATTATACAATTAACTACAACTATACAATTACTGTCATTACAGCCCTTTATGTTAGGTTTCCTTTGCCTCACCAAAATACAAAATGGATGTATAAAATTTACAATATATCTTTTAAAATGCATACATTCTTGGGACATAGGATTACCACAAATGATGCAGAGTAAGGTAAGCAAAGATATATACACAGCCAATTGTCCAACAAAATATTCTTAAGCAACTTTAAAAAAATTCAAATATATACAGACAGTTCATTGTTAGAATGCCAAGCTTTGTCTATACCTTTGTAATTTCAGTCATAAATGCTTTTATACCCTAAAACAGCAATTTTCAACCATCTCATGGTAAACCATCAGCTGTTTTTACCATTTACAAGGCACACCATACTGTTCAAATCCCCAAATTTCCCTATTAATAAAACAAATTTCCCTATTAATAAAACCCTAAAACAGCAATTTTCAACCATCTCATGGTAAACCATCAGCTGTTTTTACCATTTACAAGGCACACCATACTGTTCAAATCCCCAAATTTCCCTATTAATAACTGCCACTCCCCAAATTCCTATGGAACACATAAGGACTATCCATGGCACACTAGTGTGCCATGGCACACTGGTTTAAAATCACTACCCTGAAATGACATTTTCCTAATTTATGGACATAAGAGTCTGTGAAAAGAGGAAAATTTAGGTTCAAACCTGAATTCAAAATTACTTGTTATCTGTCCATTTTAATGAAAAGTGAGCATGCAAGTTCAAATAGGCATGGATATTTCCTGTGAAGCATCAAAATAAGCCCAGGTATCTATTGCTATGACTTAATCAGACCATAGACATATCTGGCAGAGTGCTCCATCTCCAGCAGTGTCTTGGAAAGTTAACAAGAAAGGCTTGAAAGTGATGGCTTGCTTTTGTCGTCTGTCTCCAGTATCTGGCAAACAGAGAGATATATCTGTAAATGAAGTTACTATTCATAGCTCTTATACATTAATATTATTTTCCCTTTTTGAAATTCGTACTGTGCTGGGAGGGGATAGGACTCAATGGTTGAACACCTGTTTGAAAGGAGAAAGCTCCAGGTTCCATCACCTATATCTCCAGGCAGGGCAGAGAGGAAATTTGGCAAGCCATTGAAAGTCAAAGTAGTCAAGATTAAACCCTACTCCATGAGGAAGTTGGGAATCTGTATAACTTGCCATTTGTTTCTGCTGTTGGCTGCCCTCATCACAGGATATTGGTACAGTTTTGATTCCTGATTCTGTGCTGAAACTGTGCAGCCTCCTCTCATTTTGCCTTTCCTCCTCCTGAAAAAAAATCTGGTTGTGTTATCCCTGCCACCAAAGCAGTTAGGATGTCAGACATGCTCCATGCACATCATCAAAGGGATCCATCCAGGCCTGGGGGCAGTCATGGGGAGCAGGAGCTATGGCCACACTTGGGCTGTGGCTCAAAGTCATATTTTGCCATGGCTGGAGCACTGCAAGGTTCCCATACTTCTGCCAAACCCTGGTGGCATATCTCAATGGGACTTGTGGCCCAACAATAACAGTGAAGAACAGGCATCCCCCACTTTTTGACAGTTTATTTTCTGACAGTTCCACACTTTCAACACCTTTCAGTTAGACCCAGGACTCATACATTCAGTACATGCTACAACCTCTCTCTTCTGGTTTAAAGGCTAAAATTGCCTTCCCTGATGATTTGCCTGTGACATGGTGATCAAACTGTTTTTGGCATAACCTTCTTCAGTTAATAACCATCATTCAAATACATATGATATTCATTGCCCACACAAGCCTTTGTTCATTTTACTGTAATTTGTTTTGTGTTTTGGCTATGTGTTAATAAATATATGTTATATAGACTTTTGCAAGTGATATTTATGTCTTTTTTTTGTTGCCATTTGCATTAGCAAACTGAAAAAGACTAGGTTCGCCTTTCCAATGGTTTTTACTTTTGGACAGTGCTCTGGTTCCTAACTCATCCAATAAGTGGGGGATTCTTGTACTCAGATACTAAGGGGAACATGTTGCTACAGGTCTTTGTAATATTTGCAGTTTACACTTGTTAACTTCACACCATGGCTTTGCTTCAACATGTCCTTAAATATATTTTCATCATTCATTTGACATTTGCACTTTTGAAGATTTTCTTTCAGTAAATATACATGCTCTTTCTTTATTGTGTCTAAGTAATAATATCCATTGCCTATAAAATTTCAAAATTGCTCTGAAAACAGTGAAACTGGCTATGCAGTTCTGATGGTGGATTGCATAATGATAAGGCAATAAAATGATTGTTTAAAGAAATGCCTGCTGTTAGTGAGTTTTCAGATAAATAGATTAGAACCCTATTATTTGAGCATTGAGTATACAGGTCACCCAAGTTTCCTGATCATGTGGATCTTGAACACCTGCCCAAAGCTAATATTAAAGGAAATTAAAAAAAAAATAGCAGGCCTCCATCAGTCTTGAAAGACTATGGTATCGTGCTCGGCGCTGCATACGCTGCATGCAAAGCATGAAAGCCTGGGTTAGATTGTTATGGAGGATAGGCTGTTACCCAAGCAGCAAATCCCCCCTCTCCACGCCACTGAATTAGTCCAATGGAAAGGCAGAGCCAATACGATTGGATCCAGCTGGCATCGCAGAGCTGGGCTAAGGACAGGAGCTCACCCTGTCTTGTGGGGCCGACCCGGGTCTCGAACCCTGGTTAACAGGCACAGTGTCTTAGCCACTTGCACCACCCACAGCCCAAAGGAAATTTACAGCCCTGTATTATCAGGACCTTATGGTGTCAGATCTCAGGATCTACCACTGGGGATGTCCCAGAATGATAGTGTAAACGTTGCTCTGTTATTCTGTGGGTCAGGCATGACAACGTAAGTGGCTGGAGTGCCCAAGCCAGCACTACCACCTCTGCCCTCCACTAGAGCAAATAGTTTAGTGGAGGGGACAACTCAGGGGAGGTTCAAGATGGAACCAGAACTCAGGGGTCAAGATGGAAAATTCAAGATTCTTGGTGGCAGTTGTTTGTTAATACTGAAATTCTCAGCCCTCTTCCTTATGCAGGGCTTCTGAGATTCCTCAGACTTAGCTAACTAGCTGGTATAGGTCTGAGGAGACACACTGAGGTGAGACAACTTTTTTTGCAGGAAAGAAGGAAAATCTGCTTCTGTACTGTATGCCATGGACTAGTGGTGGATCAGAAACTATGGAATTAGGGCCTCTTCTGAATATATTTTAGGGGCATAAGAACTGCTGTAATGTGCTTCACCACCCAGCACTTTTAATCTCTTGGCAAGTGCCAAGATTTCTCATCTCTCAGGTTTCAGGTGTTATTCCATTTAATAAATTAATTTTGAGCATCAGTTGTCCCTGTTTATTGCACTGCATCAAGGAATGCAGATTATAATATTAAAAGTAATCATGTTCTAAACTCCAATCAGTAGGTGAATTGTCTGTTGAGTTTGTGCAGTGCTACAGACATCATGATTTAATGCCAGGATTTTAGGCACACCTGTCCTCATAAACATTTTGTGGATGTTTGTGATGTTTGTGATGGTGAATGTTTGTGAATGTTTTGTGATGTTTGTGATGGCGGATGTTTGTGAATACTAAGTTTGACCGGAAAAAAAACTTCTGTCCTTTGCATCACCCAAGAGCCAACCATTTTTGAAAACTCAAATGTCAGGCTTTAAGAACGAAAAAGGGGTTCCAGACATGAGGGAAAATAGAAGAATCTTCTAGCACAATGAAAGTACATTATTGGCAATCAGTTTTTAATCACACCCTTTTCACCAATTACCCCACCCACTTTTTACCCATTGGTAGAGGCCCCTGTCTGTCCTCCCATATGTGACTGAAGGTACTTTTGGTCCTGTCTCGATGTCAGGTAAGGGCACAGACCCATGGATTTGGTATCCACAGATTTTTCCGAGAACAGAATTTTCATGGATGCCAAGGACCAACTGTATTTGAACAACGCAGAGACCTGCCTTTATATGTTTTACAAATTAAAACCAAAACAAATATTTCAATCGTATCACAAACAATAGAAAACCATGTTTCCAAACTGGTGTATGAACATGAAAGAATATGTGGATTTTCCATCCAGAAAATTATATGTCTGCTTATGGATCAAAGAAGTATATGAGGTGAAATAGGACAGAGTTGGCTCCAGTATTCAGAATTAGGGCCACAAATTTATGAACAGAAGGATGCCTTATATTTTTCATTTAGCCTGCCTTTTCCTCCCCATGAAATTAACTTCTTTAAATGAGAAGAAAAAGCGAATGGAAAAAGAAGCAGTCCTGGGCAAAGGGCCATTCACTTTGACAAATTGTAATGACCCTTCCTCATTTGTCAGGCTCAGCTGCTCTTACACCTGGGAATACTCATCACACAGACCTTTGCACTGTTGCACAGAATTGGCTATTTTCAGATAATCAAGTCAGACAAACTCCTTCCGAAAGGAGGTTTTGAGAAAAAAAAAATGTTGCCATGTAAAAACTCTTGTTCCACAAAAGTAACTGGGTATGTCTGTGTATTGTGACCCAGACCTGCTGCAGACACACACAGAAATTCTTACAATTAAATTTAAAGACCTCCAGATCAAAACACAAGGGCACAAGTGAAACTTGGTGTTACATAGCTAGGATTGCCTTTACCATACCTCTAAGTCGGCCAGTGTGACACTTCTTCTCTATGCCTTCAGCATATTTAGCTACTCCATTGTTGGGCTTTGTCACTTTCTGAACACTGATATGAGCATCTGGTATTCCATCATAGCAAGGTGACCTCATTCCATGCACAATTTTTCAGAAGTCAGTCCAATTGTATGAGTGGGACCTACTCATTTATGGTTGTATTTTGATTTGTATATTTTATCCTAATTATAGAAGCATCTACTCAGAAGTAAGTCCCATAAGAGTCAATGAGAATTAAAGGCTGCCATTCTAAGAATACTTACCTGGAAATAAGCCCCATTTAACTCAATGGAACTTACTTCTGAGTGGATACAAATAGGTTTGCTTTGTAGATTCCAGAGAAATGCGGATCTGATTGAATCATTTATATTAAGATTTGGAATTTCTTGTCTCATTATGGACTTTGACAGGAAATTACATTTGGTGTATCTTTTGCAGTTAAGGAGAAACTTTGAAAACCATTCCTGTCCAGAAAGGATCTGTCATCTCCTGCGAACCACTTTCCTGTCCCCTAGGGTCACTGATTTCCAATGTGATGGGTTGCAACTTACCAGCCAGGGGAGCACTTAGGTTTGACCCCTTAAGGGAGATAAGCTGGATTGCAGCAATGTGATCCCCAGGATTGTGCTGATGATCCTTGGAAATTATTATTTTTTTAAATTGGAAGTAATTTCTCATTTTGTGATCAGAAACCAGAAGTGGCTTCTAATCATTTTTTAAAAATTTTCCATGCTTGGGAGGCCCTGTAGAGGTGCCCACAGGGTTCCCCACACCCAATCACAGGCTTCAAGTAATCCAGGAACTCCTCCTTTCCCTGCACAGTCTGATTCTAGAGATCACATTGATGCAGTTCCTCTGCCTCCTCAAGCACTAAGGTGGTTCCCTCCTCCTAAGAAGGACTTTGCAAATCAGTACCCTAAATAAAGCTTTTTTGGCTGGGAGAAGGGGAATTTCCAACCAAGCTGGAGCTTTTCCATGGGTTTTATGTTTGGATCTCAGCTTCTGCCGTGCCATAAAATTTTTCAAGTATCATACTGGAACATTTGCAAAGCTCAATTAATTTTGGGGTGAGCCAGAGGGAGTAAAAAACTTCCTAATGAAATTCCTACTATAATGGATAACTCCTTTGAGGCTATTTTATAATTGTAAATTCTTCAGTAAGCCTACTATTCATTAATATAGCTTATAATCTGTTCTGTTTTTGGAAATGTGGCAATTTGTTACAAAACTAAGATGTTTGCACATGGAACATACACCTGGCATGGCAAGACTTCTATGCATTATTCTATGCATTATCCTAAGGATGTCTACTCCAAAGTAAATCCTATTGTATTTGATGGAGTTTACTCACAGGAAAGTGTGCTAGGATTGCAACTTCTGTGTGATTTCTGCCTAGTTAACTAACAGGTTCCTCCTCACATGAAAAACACAGGATTTTTGCCAATCAATGTAGCTTTTTCATTTGGCTTACCCATTCTATCATAGATTCACATTTAGGAGTACTCTTTTTATTGTTAGGGTGGCTTTTGGCCATATATTCCCTTAGGTCATGCATGAAAATGAACAGTTTAAATTCATTTAAATATAAAATGAAAATGAACAACCCTGTGAAGAAAGGCATGCTGTAAGATAGTAATTAGCCCAACATCACACTAGAAAACTTCATCAGTTAGTGAAGAGGTGAACTCATGTCTATCCAACCCCACCCACAACTAGTAATCATTGTATCATATTGGTAATACTTTGTTTTTTTAATAATTGAAAAATCATTTGTGCTCCTTACATTCACACTTCCCTCTTCCTTTCCCCATTTTAGGGCATACAAAATCCCTTTGCAGGATCCATACATGTTATATGTGTTTTAAAAGACATTGTTGGTAAAAAAAATCCCAGACATGTCTCCCAAAACAGCCTCCCAGAAGTGTTCAAGGAGCACATAGAGCCACTGAGCCTACCTCTCTATCCAATGCATCTACTAGCCAGTGGGTTTTCTCTACATTCTAATATTTTACACAAAACACTTTATCAGAATTGTCTTTCTTTCTAAACAGATGCTGAGCCTTGTTAATGCAGACTGACAGGAAGTACTGAATAAATACATCTTGCACCTTGAATTCTCCTGAGAAGGTGACTCAGTAACACTTCAGGAATCCCATTGATTTTGAAAGTTTAAAAACTCTTATGATGCCATTTTAATATTAAATGGACCTTAACAGCCATAGGGGAACTGAACCATGAGATACTGAATGACCTTTTAAATAACTAATAGCCAAATCCTATGGGCTCATAGCACTGATGTACCAAGCCAGTGGTGTTCCTGGAGAGGGAGTAAAACACAAACGGCACAATCTAAACCAATTTAGGCCAGCTTAATGCATAGGCATATCCTGTGGCAGTGTGGGGAGGTTGGTGTATGCCTGTGCACTTGCCTAATCCCTAGTTGTGGGGCAGAAGTGCCTTATGGTACTTGTAAAATCCCAGGTCAGCAAAGGACTTTTGTTGGGGTTTATACTGGTCTAACTGGTGGTTAGGACTGCAGCCTAAGTTACCCCCAAATCCAGAGTAATTACGGGAGCACGTAAGAGACTTTACATGCTCCCGTAGTTACTGCACCACCTAGTAAAAACCTATGGGAAATTCATATTGGAATCCAGAGTAAGTTGTTCTTAAACCAGAGCAAGGACTTCCCATAGTTACTCTGGATTTTGCCCCAAGTTTAAGAGCCACACCCCCCGTGTAAAGCACCCTTCTCCCTTGACTTCTAAGCCAGTCACATCAGTGAAAGCCTTTGGCTCTGAAGGCAAGAGGGAGGAATGCTTTACACAGGCATCACTGCTCCTGAAAAAACTTAAAGCACAATCCTAACCATATCTATTCAAAAGTAAGCCTTATTGTGTTTAATGGGTCTTACTCCCAGGAAAGTGTATTTAGGATTATAGACAAACTCCCTAGTGTACAATGTCAAGTAGTGACCTTTGTTTTGCCTGGTTGCTACACAGACGACACATCAGGTTCTCTCAAGCATTCAGCATTTTGGGAATTAGGGAGGTTTCAGTTTTTGTCCAATGCTCAGAGTAGACTCCTGCTTCGTCCCTGGTTGGTGCCAGGATCAGGCTTAATATGGATGCTGGGAGAAATTAAGGAAAAACCTCTTTGTCGGAATGGACGCTTGCAGGACACTTGCATGATTGAACAAATACTGGCCTGATCACCCAAGCTTGCTTGCTCAGTGATCCTAATTGGGTTTGCCCCAGTTCTGCTCATAAGCTTCAATCAGGGGAATTCAGTATTTCACGCTCACGACATCCCTAATTTCCTGTTCTGGCAATGAGAAGAGAGCAGCTTGGCTCATTTTGTCGCCAAATCCATGCCATTAAAATGCTTTTAAATAACTCAAGAGGCTGTTGTGCATGAATGATTGCATCCAGCAAAGCTAGCAGGAGGTATTCAAACGACGTTTCTTCTGATGAGAGATCATTACCATCATCTCAAAATCTCTAAAATCTCTAAAACCACTTAAGGCTACAGCAGATACAACACTTGAGAGGGGCCAGAGAGATAAGTACAGTCAAGGTTTTTTTTGTTTTGTTTTGAGGGGGTGTGCACTCATGTGGAGTACTGGCACCTCTGTGTGAGTACCAGCAACTCTGTGGGTGGGTACCAGTACCTCTGTGCCCCCAAGTAGACATGACTATTATTATAAATAACTTCTTCATGGTGATTATCCCACCTTTATAAAAATCTTCATGGTGACTACCTCACCTTTATTTCTAGAAAACAACAACAACACTGAGTTCAATGCACACATAGGTGTGCATTTTCATTGAAATCAAAGAGTGGACAAAGCTTCCCTTGAAGTTTTTGTATGAACTAACTTTTGTTGCTACGGTCAAGGCGAAGGAGTCAATCTCTGCACCATTCTGATAAAAAGGAAGTTTGATAGGTTTTATAGGATTAAAGCCAAAAATCTATACTGTCTGTACTGGTGGCCATAAAATGAGTATTATGAGGAGGCCTTAAGTTACCATTTCAAGCAGCAGGTTGGAGAAGGGATCAAACTGGATGCAGCAGTCTGGAAGCTGAATCCTGTTCTCAAAATGTTCCACCCAGCCTGTACATGGTGGGGCAGAATCTAGTGGATCTAGTCCTTGAAGCTACAGGTAAGAATTGTCCTGTGCTCCCTTCTCCTCCAGGGAACAGGGAAGGGATGGAATACAAAAAAAGGGAAGGAAATGGAGGCAATAGAAAATTGGGCTTTGCTTCAGGCATTTCTGAATGTGAACTGGCTCTCTCCATCCGTCCCTTTATAAATCATAGGCTCAAATAGGTGCACCCTGATTTTCAGTAGCCTAAAATATTTCTTTGTGAACTCCTTAATGCAACATACTATGTTGTAAACAGAGTTCTTGAAAGATCAAAATAAATTTTCAAGTTGGGGAAATGCTCAAATAGATTTAACTGCAGCATCCTACAGCACCAATTGTACCATTTGTCTGAGAGGGAAACAATTATACTTCAAGGTTCCTTTTATTATAGTGCCTATGAAAGTCTCATTTTTTCAGGGTGAACCTTCTAATACTATACTTTTGGTGTTTCATGTAGTTCGGTAACTGCTTGTAACATGAGAGGAATATCTGTCAGATGAAGTGTATTGGTTTTGGCATGAACGGATTCAAGCTACAGTCTATCACTAATGCTAGATCTAATCTGGATCAAGAATTGTGAATACTATATCATGTTTAGCCAAACCAATTCTCTCCATCATTACTGACTGATGCAGCCATATCATATGGTGTATGCTGAATTATCTTGAGGGGTGAGAGAAATCCAAGGGTAAGTAAAATGTTTTTTATTCGCTCCCATATAAGCTGTGGAGCCACCTATGGCTCTCCTTAGAGTTACACCACCTATTTTGATAGTGGATGTTTGAGGAGGGAAAAGAGACAGGAAAATTTATAAGATCTGGTATGTGTCATTGCCAGCAAATCCACTCTCTCCTGTCTCTTTCCTGCTAGGAAACTTCCCCTTTACACCCACCATAAACTCATCAGCACAGGTGCACTGTACAGCCTGTACATGGTCAGATTTAGGTTTGATGAGGCCCTAAGCTATTGAAGGTAATGGGGCCCTTTATATGTCCAGCAGTCCTTTGTCAACAACAAATTGTTGCAGTTTTTTGTGTTGAATGTATGCTGTATGGTAATTCATGGACCTAATAGGAGATGGAGACACCAAAAGTTGAATCAAGACATTTGACTGAAAAGTTGAATCAAGACAAAAGAAAATATTTTGCCACAGATGTCCCAATCCTAGGGCATCTAATGCTACTGAGATGAGTGTTCTGGAAGCATTATGTGCTTTTCAGCTGCAGCAAAAAGCAACACAAGGAAGCACTTACCAGTATACTCTGTACGGGGGTTGGGAGAGAGGTGCAGATGGGAATTAAAGAGTGGCAGATGAGGGAGGATGGCAGATCAGATATGGGATCAAAACACAGTGGCTTTTGCAATATCAGTGCATACTGGAACTACACCCCCTTCCTGACCGCAACCCATTTATGGGATCTGCACAGATATAAACCTGAAATATTGCTGGCACATGTCTAGTGGTGGGATTCAAATAAGTTAACATCCGGTTCTATGTCCGAATAACCTAAATTAACAACAAGTTCTATGTCCCATTAGTAACTGGTTCTCAGAACCAGGCACTCATTAGCAAAGGGTTCTAAAGAACCTGTGAGAACCCCCGGAAGCCCACCAATACACATGTCCAAAAAGACCCAGCAGGACTGCAAAGGCTTATATCAAGGTAAGGGAAGAAATGTTCCCATATTCTGAGAAGGCCTCTGATGGCCAAACCTCCCTTATGGCATCCACTCCCTGCACAGGAATTGGGCTGTCCAGTATAGTGGATTGGGCTGTCCAAATCCTCCTTCCAGGGCAAGGTGACCATATGTCTTACTTTTCCAGGGCATGTCCTCTATTTTAGCCTTGTGTCCTGGGGAAAAAAATCTTCATTGTCCTCTTTTACTTTGTGAGCAGGCAGCATGTAGCTCTTTTATAATTAACTAGCAAAAAGCATACCCATGTTGCGGGAGTAACACTTCCCCATACGACATCCCCTCACGGCGCATCAACACCCCATGCGCAACTTCCCCCATGCACAACATTCCCCCATGCGCAACTTCCCCCCATGTGCAACATCTCCCATGCGCAACATCTCCCATGCGCAATTTCCCTCCATGCGCATCAAACCCCATGCACATCAGTCCCCCATGCGCGACTTCCCCCATGGGCATCATTCCCTATGTTCCTGAACTCCTCATATGCAACATCACCCATCTGCATCAGTCCCCCATGCGCAACTTCCTCATGCGCATCATCCCCCCATGCGCAACTTCCCCATGCGCATCATCCCCCATGCGCATCAGTCCCCCATGTGCATCAGTCTCCCAAGCGCAACTTCCCCCATGCGGATCAGTCCCCCATGCGCAACCTTTTCCCATGCGCATCAGTCCCCCAAGTCCATCAGTCCCCAAAGCGCAACTTCCCCCATGCGCATCAGTCCCCCATGCGCAACCTTTCCCCATGCGCAACTTCCCCCCAAGCGCAACATTCCCCCATGCACATCAATCCCCCATGCACAACTTTCCCCCATGCGTAACTTTCTTCCATGCGCAACTTTCCCCATGTGCAAATTCCCCCCATGCGCAACTTCCCCCATGCGCATCAGTCCCCCATGTGCAACTTTCCCCCATACGCAGCATCCTTGCCAATGCAACCTCTTCCTCCTAACAACATCCCCCCAGTTCACCGGGCACTGAGCACCAAATGGGCTGGATGTTGTTCAGTCTCCTATGTTAAGTATAAGTATAGGACAAAAACACATTGCCCCCTTTTCAGCCCCTGAAGGGTTAAATTTCTCCAGATGGTTCTTGGTGGGTGTTCAGGTGACAGAAGGAACTCCCAGAATTCCATGCTTCAGGCCCAGCAGTTGGGGCGGAATGTTGATGAGTCAGCAATTCTCAATGCAAAGTATAGGGAGGAAAACGTGTTGCGCCCCTTTTCACCCCGTTCTGGTTGGAATTTCTGAAAACCGGTTCTTAGTGCACCCCTCCGTCACAGAAGGAACACCCACCCCAAATTTCACGCTTCTAGGCCCACCGGTTTTGGCAGGGCGGTGATGAGTCAGTCAGTGAGTTAGTCAGTGAGTGAGTGAGTCAGTCAGTCAGTCAGTCACTTTTCTCTTTTATATATATAGATAAAGTATGATGCAATCCTATCTGCACTGTCCTGGGAGTGAATTCCATTGACTATAATGGGACTAACTTCAGAGTAGTCAGGCTTAGGATTGCACCCTATATGTAATAGTTTTAAATTTAATAAGTAATATAGTGTTTACACAAAGCACATGGAAGAAATATAGAAGTCCAACCTTGTTATACACTGATTTTTTTATAGTACACAGATTTGACTTAATATGAATGGACACTGCAGATCACAGTTTAAAAAACTGCTTTTCTGTTGTTGTAGATAGTAAGTCATGCAAGCAATCATTTCATTTTTCAGTCCCAGAATCAAACGCCTGAAAATACTGAGACTACCTTATTCAGTTAGGTGCAATAGAGAAACAAGAAACCTGGAAATGGGTCTTTCAACCTATTTTTCCATTTTTTTTATACACGGATATAATATTATAATATATTTATCCCTCTCATTCGAGCGGTCATCGGCTGGTGACAACTAAATTATATAATCGACAGGAGCTTCTGGAGCAGAACCCTGGTGGATAACAAGGGACACCTGTACCATACATGAGTGTTTTATTTTTTATTTTTTCAGGTCCTACATTTTTTGTGGGTGTCCTACATTTCGGGGGTCCTTGTCCTCTTTTTCAGTTATAACATCCGGTCACTTTGTTCCAGGAAGCTGACTGCATCCAGAACTTAGCATGCAAGCAGACAGGTAGTCGAGGAATTGGAACTGAGAGTGGAGCAGTAGGGAAACTGGGAAGCAGAATTGCTTGCAATGGCACTCATGTTCAATATGAGCATATTATGCAGTTTTGAGGGATGGTGTTATCTGTTGTATTGGAATCTCCATAACATTTTAAGGCCTTTCCTAGCTTTGTGTTTCTGCAATATTTATTCCATCTACTTTCATTATATCAATCAGAATTAGGTCCACCAAACAGCAGCCCCTGTAATGTAATCATTGTCAGTGATTCTTGAAACAACTCACGGCATATTCCTGAATGACTACACAACATATTGATTTTTAGAAAACATGTCTGGCAAGGAAGGACTACTGGGCACTGATCCCAAGGAATCTTTTAGAGACTTTGAATAGTGACTTAAATTTTGCTGAATCCAACCTGTTCACAAGGTCTACAAGCATATTTCACTTAGCAGGAGTCCATTGTCAAAAGGCGCCTATGCTGTGAAAGACTCTTCTTTAGGAACTCTGCAGGGCTCTGAGTACTTTGACATTTCAATTAATTTAACAGCTGGTCTTTTTCTGCATCTGCTTATAGAGATTGACTTAAATTTTTATTACTTAAGTTACACAGGCTGAGTCTGATTTTCTTTTTTTCTTCTTTTTCTGAAATTCTCTGAGTAAACCAATCAGAAATTATTCATGGAATTAAGAAAAGTGACTTAGATTAAGCTTTTTAATGTCTATTGTTCCAAGTCAGAGTCAACATCTACTGAATTTGATACTGAAAATACTGAATATTCTCAGTATTACCATATTAACTACTAGCGAAAAGCGTACCCGCGTTGCGGGAGTAAAGTTCCCCCATATGCCATCCCCCATATGCATCAATCCCCCATGCACAACTTCCCCCATGTGCATCAACCCCTCATGCACATCCACCCCCCATGCGCAACTTCCCCCCATACGCATCAACCCCATATGCAACTTCCCCCCATGCGCAACTTCCCCAATGCACAACTTCCCCCATGTGCGCCAACCCCTCATGCACGCCAACCCCCCATGCACAGCGTCCTCCACAGTGCAACCTATTCCTCCTGACAACGTCCCCCCAGTGCACCAGGCACTGAGCACCAAATTGGCTGGATGTTGGCCATATTTGTTTGTCAATGTTAAGTATCATCCAAAAACACGTTGCCCCCTTTTCAGCCCCTGAAGGGTTAAATGTCTCCAGATGGTTCTTGGTGGGAGTTCAGGTGACAGAAGGAACTCCCAGAATTCCATGCTTCAGGCCCAGCAGTTGGGGCGTAATGTTGATGAGTCAGCAATTCTCCAATGCAAAGTATAGGGAGGGAAACGCATTGCACCCCTTTTCACCCCCTTCCGGTTGGAATTTCCAAAAACCGGTTCTTAGTGCACCCCTCCATCATGGAAGGAACACCCACCCCAAATTTCACGCTTCTAGGTCCAGCGGTTTTGGCAGGGTGGTGATGAGTCAGTCAGTCAGTGACTTTTTTATATATATTATACTAGTGAAAAGCGTACCCGCCTTGCGGGAGTAAAATTCCCCCCAGTAAAATTGATGCCATCCCCCCATATGCATCAATCCCCCCATGTGCATTAACCCCCCATGCACAACTTTCCCCCATGCATAACTTCCCCAATGCTCATCAACCCCCAATGCGCGACTTCTCCCCATGTGCAACTTCCCCCCTTGCGCATCAACCCCCATGTGCATTAACCCCCATGGGCAACTATCCCCATGCGCATCAACCCCCATGGGCAACTATCCCCATCTCCAACTTCCCCCATACGCATCAACCCCCATGGGCAACTTCCCCCATGCACAACTTCCCCAATGAGCAACTTTCCCCCATGCACATCAACCCCATGCGCAACTTCCCCCATGAGCATCAACCCCCATGCGTAACTTCCCCATGCACATCAACCCCCCATGCGCAACTTCCCCCATGTGCAACTTCCCCATGCGCATCAACCCCCCATGCGCATCAACCCCCATGCGCAACTTCCCCCAATGCGCAACTTTCCCCCATGCATATCAAACCCCCCATGCACAACTTACCCCCATGCTCATCAACCCCCCATGCACAACTTCCCCCTATGCGCATCACCCCCCCATGCGCAATGTCTTCCATGTGTATCTACCCCCCATGCGCAACTTCTCCCATGCACATCAAGGCTCACACATCTCCCATGTGCTTCTAGGCCCCCTGGTTTTGGCAAGGCGGTAATGAGTCAGTCAGTCAGTCAGTCAGTGACTTTTCTCTTATATATATATAAAGTCATTTTTTCCTAGTCATTTTTTCCTAAGATTTTCTATGATTACATTTCTCAAAAAATCCCAGGTACAGCTGGTAGAAAGGCATGGTTTTCTTTTTTTATGTAAAAATACATCTTTTAAAATAAATAAGAGAGGGGGGGGGGAGTAAATCAGGAAGCTTACTGTAGGAGAATGGGGCTGAAATTGCTCAACAATGGAAATGGAGGAAGAGAAGAAAAAAGAGGAGGGGGAAAAGAGGAGGGAAAAAAACAGAGAAGAGGGAAAACACCAAGGTTCTAATAGAAGTGTATCTGAGGAGGCAGGAACCTTGGAGCAGTGATGTGATTATGTCCTCCTTCATGTCATCCCACACCTGTACAGACACCCCTTGTGCATGTATGACCCTGACATTAAAAATGCTCATTTTGGAGCCTTATGGGAATCAGAGAGGTTAGGAGGGTCAATTTTGCAGCATATCCATACACTGAAAGGTAGCACCCAACCAAAAGGGGAGATAGAGGGAAACTGCTATTCCACCATGAGGAGGGCAAAGGGCCCCCAAACCCTTTCAGCTACATTACTGGGTTTTAACCATGGGATCTGACAGTAAAAAAGTCTTTCATTCTATGAAGCAGGGCTATGAAAGAATCAGAAACAATACGTCATTAATATGTTTGCTTTGATGCAAAGTGTTAAAAATGAAGTAAATAATGGAATTTACTTATTATGCACACATATAATGAAAACATATGGTGAAAATTAAAGCAATTGTCATTTCTTATTGTTCTATTTCCAACATTATTTTCATACACTAAAATTTAGGACACAATTCATGGTGAATAGAGTTGACGTTTACATATACAGTACTCATCCACATACATGGTTAACATTAAAAAACTAGAAGACAAAACTTAACCTGTTCCTAATATTAAACAGCAATCACAAAGAGCCATTTTGATTCAAATTGTCTCCAGAAGCAATATATTCTGTTATTTCTTTCATCCACTCCCCAAGGAACTTCTCTTTATATCATCTCTAGAGATATTTCTATCAAAAATAACTCTTTCACAGAGAAACTATGAAGTAACTGGCCGCACAGTATACAGACTTTTCAAAAATAAACTTTCTAGTTCAGCACGGCTTGAGGTAGGTTTATTTTTCTTGCATCTTCCACAAATGGCTTCCAATGCATCGTGATTGTGGGGATGTCTGCTTGTATCATTCCTCTCTCTCTCCAAAGGAGGGTTGGGTTGTGTAAGGGTTTTCTGTCCATCTCAAATATTTTCCAATGTTTTGCAGCTGCCTTACAAACACATACCCCAAGGTGTGGGTATGTGAATCTACTGTACTTGCAGACCACTCTATAATTGCAGACCACTCTATAATTTTAGGAAAGCCTAGATTGCTAATTCACAGCACAATCCTCTCCATGTCTACTCAGAAGTATGTTCAATTATGTACAATGGGGCTTACTCTCAAGTAAGTGTGAACGGGATTGCAGCTCGTTTTGCCACAGCAGGAGCAAAAGACAAAATCTGTGAACAGTATTCACATGTCAATGCAGGAACTTGTGTGATATTCTTGGTACTGAAGTTACTTTCTAGTAAGATGTTTTAAGCTGTCTGAGGAAAAATATCATTTGAGGAAGACTGTCTTTGATCATTTCTCTCAAAATGTATATATTCCTCTTCTGCTTCTAGGCAGGCTCTTGCTTGACTTTTGACTAGTGTTATAAATCCAGTGACTGCACCAGCTTTTCTCTGGAACTTTTTTCAAATTTCCTGCACCTATGGACTGCATAGAGCAGGGGTTCTCAAACTTCCTAATGCCGTGACCCCTTAATACAGTTCCTCATGTTGTGGGGACCCCCAACCATAAAATTATTTTTGTTGCTACTTCATAACTGTAATTTTGCTACTTTATGAATAATAATGCAAATATCTGATATGCAGGATGTATTTTCATTGTTACAAATTGAACATAATTAAAGCATAGTGATTAATCATAAAAACGATAGATAGATAGATAGATAGATAGATAGATAGATAGATAGATAGATAGATAGATAGATAGATAGATAGATAGATAGATAGATAGATAGATAGATGTGGCATAGCTAAGAGGGGGTGACTGGAAAGAAAGAAAGAAAGAAAGAAAGAAAGAAAGAAAGAAAGAAAGAAAGAAAGAAAGAAAGAAAGAAAGAAAGAAAGAAAAAGAAAGAGGGGGAGGGAGGGAGGAATGGGAAGGTAAATACCTGGGTGAGAGGAGGCCTCCATTGGATTGGGATCTCAGGCAGCAGAGCCAGCCACTGTTTCCTGGGAGTAAGTCCCATTCACTATCATGGGACTGACTTCTGAGTAGACATACATAGAACTGGGCTCTAAGGCTGCAATCCTCCCCACCCCCAAGGCTCCACATTGTCTCACAGCTGCTCAGAGGCTCCTTCTGAGCTGCTTCTCAGCAGCTTCCAGCCGCAGCGGCTCCAGCATTTCTGCCAGGTCTTCCCACCTGGCCCCCTGCACGTCTTTAGACAACCCCCAGAAAAGCTCCAGGTGACCCCCAAAGGGGTCCCGACCCCCACTTTGAGAAACACTGGCATAGAGGATGACCATGGGCTCAGCCAAAGAAGACATCCAAAATATAGGACATTCAAGGAAAATGTAGGACATGACAAAATAAAAGCTAAAAATACTTATATTGACCATATTTAATGTAAACACTGTAATTAAATTCAAAACAGTATTATATAGTAGTAAATATAAAAACTTTGCCCAAAAAATGCATATTTCAAGTCTCCAGAAGAAGCCCAGCCTTTCCAAGCCACCATCCACATGCAAAATCTTTGCAAAGACCTTCCCAGTCAGCCACCTCCCCTCAGGCAGGGAATTGACTTGCTTGTTACTGAAGTGAACCCTGCCTGAACTCTCTGGAGAAGAGAGCTCAGTGGATAAATGAAGGAGAAACAAGTTGTTGTCTCTTGCTTCTCCCTCCCCCTGGTTGATTGTGTAATATGGTATGTAGGGGCTCATTGACCCTTCAGTAGTCTGAGGAGCCTTACTGGTGGTGGCTGTGTGCAGAACTGAGCTTAAAGGGAACATAACATCACAGCCAAAATGGAGGACACTTTTAGAGGATATCTGAACAAAACACTGAAAAAGAGAACATGTCCGGGAATTTCTGGTCATACAATCAGCCTGAACGTATTAAAAAAAATGGTCGCAACCAGTGATGGGCTTGAAAGAAATTAACAACTGGTTCTATGTCCATCTGGCAGCCACTTTGAAATGGCTATTTTTAAACTTTCTATGGCCTATCTCTCATTAACAACCAGTTCTATAGAGTAGGTGCGAACCTGCTGGAGCCCACCACTGGTCGCAACCCACTTCCATTTTGGTGATAGCAATCAGGAAGTGGGTTGCAACAGTATTTTTTACAGACCACAAGCTGGGGGAAATCTTTCAGAGTGCTCAGCAGGGCGCCTTGCAACTCCCGGCAGTATCTCAGCATCCTTTCTGCTGCAGCAGTGCTATCCTGGGATTGCACTGATGCTCTCCATCCTGCCCCAACAAAGACTTACTCTGTCTCTTAAACTCACAGGGAGTTTGAGAAGCACGGTTCTAGCACTTTCAAGGAAGAGTAGTGTTTACTCTATTGGTCTTTGTCCCCTAATAGAAACATAGAATACAAAACATCAAACTTTTACATATTATATCCCCTTCTGTTTAAACACAAAGGAATGTGAATTGCTGCATCCTGTGATTGGAGGGGGAACAGCTTAGGAAATCTCCTCTGAGTCAGAGAATATTTGTTCACTTACCAAAGGGTAAGCCCCTGAAGAATTAGGGGTCTACTCAGACCTGCAATAGTGAAAAAGGCACAGGTCTGGATGGAACCACCCAAGGGATTGGGTCTGGGAAGTGTGCCAGTACCGCTGCCAATCCTATTGAACATCTAGCCCAACCCACCCATAGCAGTTCCCTATTTTGCAACTCCGACTCCTGTTCTGGCTTTCCCACCCTCCTACTGCCTCTTCCACTAATTAATATGTTCTGCTGGTGACTAAGCCCTATACCTGAAATACTCTTCTATAATCTCCTCATTGTGACTTTTTAAAGTACAGTGGTACCTTTCATAACAAGTGCCTCACATAACAAGCGTTTAACATAACAAGTATAAATTTCCAAGAAATCTTGCTTCACATAACAAGTTCTGCTTCACTTAACAAGCAAACATGCTATGCACACGCGTGCTATGCAGCCCTGACACTCTATGTGGAGGCTCTTTGAAAAGGCTGCCGGCCAGTGCTGCTACCTCTAATGGCCCCCAACTTGGGAGCAGTTGCCTGGGGGTGCCAGAGGCAGCTGCCCCTGACTGCCCCCAAGTGCACCCACTGGCCACCTTGAACCTCCAGCAGCAGCCCAGGTAAGCCTCCCAAGTGTCTTTGATTGCAGCCTCTTAACCATGTCTACCCAGAAGTAAGCCCCATTGTGTTAAATGGGGTTTACTCCCAGGAAAGTGTCTTTAGGATTGCAGCTTAAGTAGACTTCATAGGATCGTGCACATTGAATGCATGTTTTGAATTTAATTACAGTATTTTGTCATCATTTTTACATACAATTAATAGTTTATATGAATATTTTTTGGGTTGTGGAACCAATCATCAGAGTTTCCATTATTTCCTATGGGAAAATCCGCTTCACTTAAAGAGTGTTTCACTTAAAGAGCATGCTTCTGGAATGAATTAAGCTCTTTATGTGAGGCACCACTGGATCTATTGAGTCTACGGATCCCTTTAAAATATACACTAGCAGCATGAGAATTTTCTTAAGTTATCTGCTAGCTGCTTGAATATAATTGAGGATCTGAACCAATAATGCAGGTTTTGACCATAAAATCAGATAACCTACATGAGGATCTACATTTTTCCTGAATCTTCCCAGGTGGCTAGTGTAATGCTGAAAAGGCTCATATGGAAGCATTTTATTATGACTCAGACACTAATGGAGACTTTTGGCAGGAACAAAACAAAGTCTGACAAGCAATAATGCAAAACAATACACTTTAAAAGAGCCACCCAACAATTTTAGTGTAAACTGTTCAGGATCATTGTGTCATATTGCATTTTTTCATTAACAGGACCAATATTAAAAGCCATCCATTAGCTTTGGCTATTAAATTAATGTCTGCATGCTTTGAAAATTGGGGTTTCAGCTATCTAATTTACTTTGATATAAAGTTTTTTATTGGAGTGTAATGAAAAGCCCTTTCTAACTCATCTGTTATCATTATAATAAATATATTTTAGGAAACAGTTGCAGTTTATTTAGTTACTGCATCTCAGTGTCTTTATAATAAATCTAATTAAATGAAGCAAACCCAAGTGAAAATCCTGAGGGCATCTCCTTTGATTTAGTAATAGATACTCTATCTTTGGGCATGGCCAGTCTGATCATTCAGAAAGACTGTGCATCACTCATATAGCAGAAGAAGAAATCCCCTTTCATCTTTGCAATGTGTTTAAAGTTCCCAGGCAAACACCCTTTACCTTTTACTTTTTCACTCTTCAGACTACACCCAACTTATATCCAAACAAGTGCCAAACAAGTACCAGTTTAATGGTTAGAAGAGAGTTTCAATTACAGTTCTCTAAGAACATCAGTAATTCTGGCTCCCATTGTGACAATATGAAAAGTGATTTCAGAGGAAAATCCTACAATAGGGTAAAGCAGGGGCATCACTAGGGTTTGTGTCACCCAGAGTGGTTTGTGTTCCCAAACCCTGAAGACACGTGCTAGGCTGCTGAACACTGCTGTTCACCAAAAGAGACAATTCTTTTTAATAAAATCACTGCTCATTACGGTGCTAATTTCTCCATGCTGACCTCAAACTAGTGCAGACTTGTACAGTTTTTAGTTTCCAACATAAAATACTGCATAGTTGGGTGGGAAGCGAGCCCTGATGTGGTCTGAATGTCTCTTTCTCATTCATGGTTCCACGCACAGGGGTATCATCCTCCCTTCTGAATGTGCCTGAAGTAGAGGCAGGACTACCACTTCCTGAATTTTTTGTTGAAAAGCTGTTTATAAATACCATTGATGGATTGATTTATTGATTGATTGATCGATTAAGCACTATTTCCTTGACACAGTGAGCTATTACACTGATTCTGTAGAAGCTTTTCATTCATTCTTTGTCCTGAAGGAACATCTGCATAGGCTTTTGACCTCTGTCACCCCTTCCTAGCTAGTATGCGGATGGGACTGTAAGTGCACCTGATTTTCTCATGAATTGGATGAGCCCCTGTAGAGTCACCCTCCAGGCTGTTGTAGGCAGCAGCTGCTTGTGATACAATTGGTTTGCATACAGCAGGACAGAAAGGAAGAAAGCCTCACTTTCTAACCTCCCTTCTACTTGATCTGGCCCCCCTGCTGCCTCCTCTGATTGTTGAGCTCTTGTAGTAACTTCTAGGAAAGGCACTTTTTGCTTACTCAAGAGCACCTTACCTTATTATCATCAATGCATTTCTATAAAAAGCACCAATAGAGAAAAAGAGCAGCTCCCCATGGTCTCACTTCCATTTATGTTTAGAAAAGGAGCAATAATGTGAAAGACGGGGTTATACTTGTTCATTGAAAAATCTTACTATGAGCACAATCCTAATTCTGTCTACTCGGAAGTAAGCCTCATTGTGTTATATGGGGCTTACTTCCAGGAAAGTGTGTTTAGAATTGCAGCCAAAGTCACCTTCCCCCCAAAATCAAATTCACTTTTATGTGCCACATCCCTCCCTCCCCCCGCCCCACAATATATTTGGTCTAGTATTGCTGCTCTTCCAGCTTAAGGGTTTCCTGCTGAAATCAATGGAAATCTGCTGTACTGAACTTTAGCAGCAGGCACTGCAATGGGAATTTCCAGCTGAGCAATGGAAAAGGAAGGAAATCCCTTCTTGTGGCAGTACGAGTTTCAAAACAGGCTTTTTCATGGTCTGAAGAAATAAAAGGTGCTTTCTTCCCCTGGTACATCATCAGTCTTCTTCTCAGCAGTCATGGTTTCCTGCTAACTACATTCAAAGTAAGGGATGCCAGAGTTAAAAGGCCCTCTGCTGGGCTCCTCTGCTGAGAATGGGATGTCTTGATGAAGCCAGTGGTGGGCTCCAGCAGGCTCGCACCTACTCTGTAGAACCGGTTGAGAGACAGGACATATAAAGTTTAAAAATAGCCATTTAAAAGTGAATGCCAGATAGGCATAGAACTGGTTGTTAATTTCTTTGACTCCCATCACTGGATGAAGCCCATGATGATGATTTTCTTCTTTCTTCCTCTTACCTGCCATGGCCACTGCCTGATGAAATAGTAAACATTTTGGACTTTTATCACAGGGGTTTTTATTCCAAATACAAGGTAGCTCTAAGTAAGACAGATAGTCTGTTTTTAGAGCCATGGCAGGCATTTGTTTGTGAATAATGAGCAGCAGGGAGAAAATGATTAATAATTTTATAGAGAAGGAGCTGAAGCAGGAATGGACTGTGGAGGGGACGGAACAAGTATGGACCATTTCTTAACAAAATACATTCAGCTCCAAGGGATGAAGAGAAAGGAATCGTGTAAAAATGGGTGGTTTTTAAGGAAGAGAGAGCAGCCCAGAACAAAGGAAGGCTGACAAATTGCAACTTCATGAGAGGCAGAGCAAAGAGAGTGAGCAATCCATGTAGCAGGAAAAAGGAGCCTTTACAGAATATTAAAGATCTCTGAAGCATTTCTTCAAAAAAGAAAAGTCCACGTATGAAAGGAGCAATCAGTGCGGGGACTTTCTGATTAAATTCTGACAGCCTCGTCTATGACTCATGGAAAGGTCTTCATAATTTTATGTAATTTCTTTTTTAAGATGATGGCAAAATGGAAAGACGTGGATGCTCTCTCCCCCCCAAAAATATAGGCAATATGTAGCCAAAGCATAGCATTTTAAGCATGGAAACTCAAACCATGATCTCAGTTTTCAGTGAGGAAATGAAAATGAAGATGAGAGGTCACTACCATTTTAAGAGATGAAACATGTGTGTTGAAGCAAAAGCAAGAATCTCTCTGAGCTATCTGTTCATGGCACAATCAATATAAAACTGTTTATTGTATAGGGTCCAGATGACTTTCTTTGATAACTTGCTGCTTGTCTGCTATAAAATGCAAGATTAGGACATGGCATACTGGCTGTGAGTGATGTAGTTTCAAAAATATGAAAATCATCTATGGAAGCAGTGCTTGTGATGCATCACTTTGACCCACCCCACAAACTTTAGTGACAGGTAGCTCTAACTAGAACTCCCACATGTGGTAAAATGGTCACATGGCCATGTGGATTGCACCAGTTTCATCTTGTCTTGACTAAAAAAATCAATATAAATTCTGCAACAAGAAGAATCCCTTTTTGGGACAATGTATTCTCAATTTCCCCTTTAAAGTCATCTGAACTTCAAAACCATCTAAAGTCATCACTACATTTTATAGCAGCAAGCTCTATATATTAATTTAAATGAATACACTAGAAACTCACTTTGTGTTTGCTTTGCTAATGCAATTATATCCATTTTCATTATTTTTGTCCTTGGTTTTGCTCTTATGGTGGTGACACACACATCAGCTGTGTTTGAACTGAACAAGTCAACCAATGCCAGTAGGTATTGGTTTACATAATGTTTACATAATGTAATCCTCACGTGGTTTACATAATGGCAGGCTTTGATAATTTTGAGAAAAATTCTATAGTAGGAAAAATACTACCAAATGGCATAGGATTCTATTAAAAAATATTTTATGAAAGGAAGTGTCAGTGAGGCACTATTGACGTAGACACCCCATGTTTCAACAGCCAATAGTAGAATAGCCAGGATGGGGCAGGGTGATAAGCACACTGCTATGTAAATGTCCCCTCCCACTCACCATCAGAGCTATTTGGGGCAGGGAAGGCAATAGGCAAGCATCCACTGCTTTGGGTTTGCCTGTGCATTGCTGTCACTATACTGAATGGCACTAAAGGGAAGGGGCACCTTACATAATGCACTGCAGTGTCAGTGCACTAACCATGCTGCCCTCCCTCTGCCTATGGTATTGTACTCTTCAACAGTCTTCTCCAGAGGTTGCAAGCACAGGCATCCCTGCTATACCTCACATGCCTAAACAGTTTATGTGTACTTGCAAGAAAAAAAATCTGTGATTTGCTGTATGGCAAAACTTGCTTTAGTCTAACCGAACATACTAGTGAGGTATGGCTGTAGTGTGTTCAAAATAATTGACATGATTATTATATTAAATGTTATTTAATAATGTGATGAATTATATGTTGTATAAAAAGGAATTTTCAGTACAGTCCTAAACATTTCTACTCAGAAGTCCCATTGTGTTCAATAGTGTTTATTCCCAGGAAAGTATGATTAGGATTGCAGCCTTAATTTTTTAATTGCCCTGAATCTTCTGCCCATCAGTTTCATTGGATTACTCCCGGCATAATAAGAGACAGAAAGAAAAAAATTGTCTCCCCAATTTCATCATTATTTGTAATTTTACAAACCACTATGATGTTCCTCTGATCGTCATTTTGTTCTAAATGAGAAAAAATCCTCAGCTGTGTTCCACATGTTGCTAGACCTCAAATAGTCTGATATCTTTTGATATCAAAGATTAATATGCTCTGAAAAAGGCAAGTGAATGTCATGTTCCTTCCGACAATGAAGGGAAGATAAAAAAAAGCAATTAACTTGAAGAGGAAGAGAATGTTTGTTCTATTTCCCTTGGGTCAGATCCTCAATTGAAAATAAAGCACCATGCTGACATAATTTTATGTCAGCTTAGGATATGATCCCTATCTTTCTAAATTCATCTGAACACACTAGTATGAAATACGGGCTTCAAAAAAAGTGTTTTTAAGGGGTAATAAAAGATTTTCATTGTTCAAAAGAAATAACATTGACAAATGAGTGTTAATACCCCATGAAGGTGCAGTTCAACTCTTTAAAAATTAGGGATATCTCAAGCATTACCACACTTCAGTAAGATGTTTACCGAATTTTCTGTTTAAAATAGTGCTTTTGACTGTGTCCTCCTTTTGAGGTTTGGGCACCTGGTCACCCTGCCTTCTTCTTACTACAAAACGTTCAATCTTGAAAGCCATGGTTACTCCTGTGTAAGCCTCCTAATTTCAGTGTCCTTTTCCATTTCCCTTCTTCCCCCAGCCCATCAAATGGTCCCTTCAAAATTGGGAGGCCAGTCTTTCTTCTTTGGAGGCTCAACTAGAACCATCATCACCACCACCTTCTCTTATTTCACATGAGGAGGAAAGGTAGCTGTGCAGCTTCACAAATGGCCATATAAATGCCTCCACCTTTTCCTTTTCCTTTGGAGGTTCAACAAGAGCCTCTTGGTATTTCAGTGGCATCTTCCTCATATTTTGGAAACCTATTAAAATAGATTAGCATGATTATGCAATGGTTTGTATTGCTCCACTAATGAAGTTACTCAGTGGTTAGCCAATGCATATGTTTTTCCAGAAACTGAACATTCTTGTCCAGGGGCCACAGTAGTTCATATTCATGGCCCAGGACATTCAAGGATGGAGTCTTCTTTTATTACCTCTGTCAGTATCAGAGACGCCAGGGCTCCTTTCTGTTTCTATGACTGTGATGTTTGCCCCCTCCTTTCCCTGGGATTTTTCTTAAGGTAGGCCTTGGCATAATGATAGGGTTGCCATAATTCTCTTCGACAAAACCAGATAGGTCCCCTTGTCAAACTTGCCAGGATGTGAATGTGATGTCATCTACCCAACAGTGAAGTCATGACCAAAAGTGATTTCATACCAGAAGTGATGTCACTGTCACATCCTGGTGAGTTTCAGTGTCAGATCTCTGAAGTAGTGTCTACTCTGAAGTAAACACCATTGTATTCAAAGAGACTTACTCCTAGGAAAGCAAGGCTGAAATCCTATCCATGCTTTCCGTAGAGCAAGTTTAGGATGAAAATACACTGCACATCTTTTCACTTCTTTAGGAATTAAGTTTCTCAAATTTGGTTCTTAGTTGGTCCTAACATCATGGAAGGAAAACCCTCCCCAGATTTCATGCTTCTATGGCCAGAGGTTGGGGCAGGGCATTGATCAGTCAGCAATTTTTCAAACTAAAGTATAGGGACATAAATGCATTGCAGCCTTTGTGGTGGATCTGAAGTTTTCTAGAGTCAGACTGGGGGGTCACAAAGGGGTCTTGGTTCTCCATCAGGTCGGGCCGGCGAATAAGGATATGCATTCACTCCATAGAGTGCAAACAAGTAAGTCAAGCTTTACTTCTTCCCTATAGGAGGCACAGGACTTGGTTACAAATAACTCCAACTGGTAAGTGTTATAAACAGCAAGAACCGACAAAATGCAACAGAGTTTCTCCCCAGCTGGGTTAGTTGTGGCTCCGGCTAGGCCAGCTCTGCACCTGCCATGTGGCGTTTGGCTGGGAAAGGGCACCAATGCTGCAGCTCCTACTATCTCCACCTCCACACCCCCGACTACCCAGCTTCCTCCTCTTTTCTCCTTTTATTCCCCCTGCTTTCCTGCCATCTCCTTGGATTTGCATAGGAGACGTGGGAAAACAGGGACCAGGAGCAGTCCTGAAGGTTAATCCCCTTGCCGGTCTTTTTCTACTGCAAGGGGCGGCTTTCAGGACTGTCACTGTCTCCTCATCCTCCCCTGCCACCTCATACTCATCTTTCTAAGCTCTCTAGCCCCTCAAGTCCACAAAATAGGGGACACATTTCCCTGGGCCATCATCTGAGATGGACAGGTGCATTAGGTCCATTTCACATTCCTCTGCTGGTTTCAAGGGTCCATGCTTCTCACAGCCTATTTCATCCTTTTTCTGGTTAGAATTTATATACTGTGTTTTTTGCTTTCTAAGAGGCAGTTTCCCACCCACCCCCCACCCCAAAGTGGGGGGAAATGTGGGTACATTTTAGAAAACAAAGGGGCCAGTCCTGGAGCACCTTCTGCAGGTGTACTCTGCCCCCCTGGGCAAACCTATAGGAAGGTGAGGGCAAGCTGGGGGGAAGGGACAGAGGCTTCCCCACAGGTTCCTCCCTCAAAGAAATGGAGCCCAGAGGATCCCAGAGGATTTGCAGAGCATGGAGGCAGGCAGGCATAAACAAGGCAGCACTGGTGGGAAGGGTTGGAGGAAGCAGCCCAGGAGAGAAACGTCCCTGCTGCTGCATGCCTGTGCATCCCTCCCTAGTTTCATCCAGGATGAAACTGCCCTTTATGTGGAACACAGCTCTGCTGTCCTAAATGACCACTGTCAGAAATCTCCAGCAGCAAAGATAAACTGGCACAACCATGGTGTTGTTCATTCATTCTACTCTCCTTATAACACAGCTGAAATAATAACTGGGATCCAAAGGAAATGTTCCTGCAGTTCTCATTCATTGCTACATCATGAAACTGACATGGTTGTAAGCAATGGTAAAATTGCTCAGCCTGGTGGGTGTTCCAAAATGGTACTGAGTCATGACGCCCTAGGAACTGAAAATATTGGACTCTGTTGAGATCACAGATGTATTTGTTTTTACTTGGCCTGCTGTTCTATTTCAAACCTAACTGGGTAAAACATACATTGAGTTCAAATTTACAGGCTTTGGATTCAGTCGAAGCATCACTATAAAGAGAAACCAAGCTCAAATTCTACTTTTGTTTTCCTCTGTTGAACTCTGTTGAAACTACCTGATCAGTAAGCAGCTCTTTTTTATTTCATTTATTTTACATACTTTAGTCCTTTATTCACTTACTTTATTCCTCAAGTCATTACGTTCCTCAAGTCATTACTTAGCTCAGTGATTTTCAACCTTTTTCATCTCACGGCACACTTAACAAGGAACTGAAATTGTCAAGGCACACCATCAGTTGTTTTTACCATGGACAAAGCACACCAGACTGTTCACATTCCCCAATTTTCCTATTAATGAATGTCAATCCCTAAATTCCTGTGGCACATTTGAGGACTATTTGTGGCACACCAGTGTGCCATGGCACACTGGTTGAAAATCTGTCACTTAGATCATGACTGATTTGGGACACAGATATTAACATTTGGAAACTGCTCTGAGTCTATGGGATGCAGCAGGAAATAAATCTATTAGCAAAGATGATGTCAGAGGTCAGTAAGGATGAGCACTGAGAAAGAACTTATAGGACTGAGCTAAGCTTTTCACCCTCAATACTGATTTCAATGCTATCACTCAATGTATGATTGAGTGGGTGGGGGAGAATATGCAGGGCATTTTCCAAGGTCTTCAATACTAATAAATGGCTAATTCTGTCTGTCGGTCTATCCATCCATCAGACGGATGCTAGCTCCACCCACAACTGATCTACATAGATAAATTTTACCTTTTTGGAATTGGGATGATCCCAGGATTAATCCCCACACATAACCCAAACCCACACTCCACACCCACACACAGCACAATTCCACACACTTCCTAAACCCCTCTAACTCCACCCACACTTGCTCTACATAGACATATTATAATATCCGGCATTGGGATTTGTGTACGGATGAAAAGGGAACAGTTAAGAATTCAAATTTGAAAATAACTGACAAAACCTACAGTGAGGTTTTCAAATTCCATGGACTGAATTGAGGAATTCAAAGTTATTTCATCAAAATTGCTGTTTTCTAAGCTGGACCAGACGTCCCTTTATTTTTGGGCTGAAGACTCAAAACTATCTCCACAGGAGCTGGCTTAAAAATCCGCATGGAGTACAGCTTTTAAGCTAATTGGCAATAAAACTAAGAAACTTGCTGAATAAATAATATGGCTTATTTTGTATTTTATTTTCTGATCCATGTTATTGCATAGTTTATGTTACTGAAGTGCAAGAGACTTTAGAACAATATTTTAAATGGAAATTTTGATGAAGATTTAAGTAAAATATGATTTGAAATACAATGCAAGCTCCTTCAGAAAGAAAATTCTAGCTCATCTACTTCAACTATCTTGACAAATATTGTGGGTCTAGTATAATCCCACCTTTTTCCTTGGGCTACTTGACAAAGCGGCTGGTGAAAGATTGAGGGCTAGAGCCCTGGACAAAAATTGTTAGCCAGCTGTCAAATGATGTTCATGTTTTCATCTAGCAAATGTTTTACAAGGACACACTCATGTCTAGCCACAAGCTTGCCTCACTCAGTGGTGACAAAAAGGAGCTACTGCACATCACTTTGATGTAAACTGAAATTATTTTTATGCTTCATGAAACGTTTGGACCACAGCCAACCTGCCTACAGCAGATTTTCCATCAATTCCTCACCTCATTGAGAAATATATATATATATTCTCTCTTTGTCTCTTTTACCTCTATAACTATTTCTATATTCAATGAACAAACATTGTTTCTAATTTTGCTTCTTTTCACCATATGTTTTTATGGAAGATGAACATATCTAAACAAAGGCAGCAGCAATGGTCTGGTGGTTGAGTGCAGGGCTATTGAAGAAAGCTATGCAGGGAAAGACCTAACCTACTCCTGGATAGGAGACTGCAAGCTGGTAGGCTGTCATGAATCAGTAGAGCCAGAAAGTGTTACTGTTTACAGCTTGGCTGACCTGAAAACTCCTGCTGGAAGCATGAAGGCATTCCTTGATAACAGATGTGATGATGACCATGCTGTGGCATATCCCACCTGGAAAGAGAAGAGTTCTATGAGATGCCTATAATGTAGACTAGCCTGCACCCCTGGCATAAACAGTCTACAGTTACCGGCTCATTCATTGTCACTGGTCACTGTTCATTGGTCAACTATGAATAGGATCTGTAACCAAGATGCTGTCTGCCAGGACGCACTGTTCAAGTGGGGCCTTGTATCTACCCCTCAGCGTGATTGTGGAGCTCCTTGACAAAATATTCATCATACTGTGTTTGAGTGTCCATTGAGAGCCTACACCAGCCCTCTGATTTCCTTAATATAGACCACTCTGTCCTTGAGTGGATAGGTGGACTGCACAGCAACATTTGATTTATCTCATATCCATGTATTTTGCAATACACTAAATAAATAAACTTACCGGCTGATAGACTTCACAAAGGATCTCCCAGCAACTGTAACTGCCATAAGCTAAAAAAAATCTATATACTCGTATATAAAAGAGAAAAGTCACTGACTGACTGACTCACTGACTGACTCACTGACTCATCAACACCCTGCCAAAACCGGTGGGCCTAGAAGCGTGAAATTTGGAGTGGGTGTTCCTTCTGTGACTGAGGGGTGCACTAAGGACCGGTTTTCAGAAATTCCAGCCAGAAGGGGATGAAAAGGGGTACAATGCGTTTTCCTCCCTATACTTTGCATTGAAGAATTGGTGACTGAGAGAAGCTCTGCCCCAAACCCCGGACCTAGAAGCATGAAATTCGGGGAGAGTGTTCCTTCTGTCACATGAATACCCACCAAGAACTCATGTGGAGAAATTTAACCCTTAAGGGGCTGAAAAGGGGTGCAACATGTTTTTGTCCTATACTTAACATGGAAGACTGACCAACCTCCAGCTAATTTAGTGCTCAGTGCCTGGTCCACTGGGGATATGTTGTTTGGAGGGAGGGGTTGCACTGGAGAGGATGCTGCATGTGGGGGGTTGTGCATGGAAGATGTGTATGGGGGGTTGGAGCGCATGAGGGATGTTGATGCACATGGGGGAATGATGCACATGGGGAGACGTTGTGCATGGGGAGACCTTGCACATGGTGGTTTGATGCACATGGGTGATGTTGCACATGGCGGGACGTTGCGCATGGCGGGATGATGTGCATGGTGGGACAATGCGCACGGCGGAACAATGCGCACAGTGGAATGGCATATGGGGGAATTTTAGTCCCGCAATGCGGGTACACTTTTTGCTAGTAATTTTCTAAATGAGATGCATGTGATACTGTATAGATAAAGATTAGGATTTAGAAACTCCAATTCAGCCATGAGGTGCAATCAGTTGCAGGACCAGCCGTAGGGCAATGTAGTCCCATGTTCTGATGACTCTGTGCCACAACTGCTACCTCA
Organism: Cryptoblepharus egeriae; assembly: GCA_030015325.1. Taxonomy (NCBI): domain Eukaryota; kingdom Metazoa; phylum Chordata; class Lepidosauria; order Squamata; family Scincidae; genus Cryptoblepharus; species Cryptoblepharus egeriae. Next base: position 67,759,906 of record JAREYC010000002.1, on the reverse strand, counting down.
TGAATCTCCCATGCTGTAGTGTCAGCTAAGAGTGCAGCATGCAGAGCATTGTTGTGTGTGGTCTACCCACCCCTGAGTTTGAATGGCTCAAAGTGGGCCTCCCAGAAGCAGTGTCTTCTCTTTTTCTGTTCTTGTGCTTTATTTTTCCTGTGCTTGTGGATTTCAATTGCATGAAATAATATTGTTTGGTTATAGACCCATTGGATCCAATGTACCCACAGGAGAAGTTGAGAACAAAAGTTTTCTTTCTTTCATATGACAGCCTTTGGTATTTGAAGCCTTTTGAATATATGACATCTTTCAAATTGTTTTAAAGTCTTTTTCTACTGCAATGAACTGTTGCATTCGGGGGAGATACTTCGCTTGAGGTTTGCCAGCTCCAAAACTGAAACACATGTGGTAAATGCTTTCTACTACCCACCTAAATGCCAGGAATGTCGCAGTGATGCCATTTTAAGCTTTTGCTCTCAAACTAGATTGCAACACCCCAGACAGAGAGCCTTGGGTACTCCCACCCACCCCACCCCACCCTCCACCAAGGGATAGGGGGAGAAGGCACCTACTCAATCAGCAGGAACACATCACTAGTGAGTAGCACAGGAGCGCATGGGCTTACCTGAACCATGCAACAGCAGGGATTTGGGGAGCCCAGTGCCAGCCTCTGCACAACCCTGCAAATTGTGGAGAGAGTAAGAGCACAACCCCCTTCCAGATTCCCAATCACCAACTGAAAGTGGGTGACTATTGTAACATTCACACTCTCCACAATGTGAGACATGCTGCAGAGGCTGATGCCACTTTCCTCACACCTGGGAGGCTGCTGCATGCTTGGATAAGTCTAGGTAAGCCCCTATGTAGGGACCAGTGTCACCACTGTGATGCTATCCTGGTGCCATCATTCTGTACATGCAGCTACTCAGACTCCCCAAAAATGTGAGAACTGCTGTATTTTAAGTACGAGGAGATGTGAATTAGATAAAGCTCAAGACTGTTCAAGCAACACAGACAATGTACAATTAACACACATAAGATAGCAAGAATAGAATAATACACTCTTGTCCAAATCTTCTATGTACAACTTGCATATACATATCTATCAACAGATAGTGACCAAACCACATACCTGCAACTTCTCCTGGTCCCATCAGCTTTCCCATCTCCTACTAGATGGCCACCACTTTATTTCTCTCTGTTTCACTTGGTGGTTAAGAAGGACACAGACCAGCCAGGTATAGACCAGCTGGTTCTCTTTGTCAGCCATCCAGTCTCTCAGCTGGCCAGCTGAGAATAAGTGGCAGGGCTGAGGGAGAAAGAGCCAACTGGATCACTTGCTTATGTTGGCAGAATGACCTAGTGGCTGAATGGAGGGACAAGACAGCAATCCCAGCCAAGTTGGTTTTGAACCAGTTACTTACTATTAAGGTCAGACAGCAGCCAGGCAGTGGTGATTATCAGGCCTCTGGTAGACCCAGTGGCCATAAGTCATCTGCTTTCAGCTGACCACAGATCCCACCTCAGAAACAGACCAGTCCTGAACCTGAGTATAGTATGTTAAAACTTTCTGTCTCCTTTGAGTGAAATTCCATAATCCATAGAGTTATCTGTTAATAAACACTAGCCAAGTTTTACAAAATGTGTCTGACCAATTGCATTTACATATACCCATTGCCTCTATATTTGTCTCCCTCACTTCTGCTCTTTCCCCCATTGACAGATTTAGATAGTAAATTCCTAGGGGCAGGAATTTTTAGTTTTGCCCATGTAAGGCACCATTTACATTGACACTGCTGTGTTCATGTGGGCTGTGGGTGGCACAAGTGGCTAAAACACTGTGCTTGTTAACCAGCAGGCCTGGGTTCGAGACCTGGATTGACCCCACAAGACAGGGTGAGCGCCTCACCTTAGCCCAGCTCTGTGACGCCAGCTGGATCCAATCGTATTGGCTCTGCCTTTCCATTGGACTAATTCAGTGGCGTGGAGAGGGGGGATTTGCTGCTTGGGTAACAGCCTATCCTTCATAACAATGCAACCCAGGCTTTCGTGCTTCGCATGCAGTGTATGCAGCATTGAGCACGATACCATAGTCTTCCAAGACAGACGGAGGCCTGCTGCTGTGTTCATTCTGTAAAAAAATTGATAGGATAATTGTAAACGGTAGTATCACTGTCAACCAAAACCTCTTGGGTAGCTTATGTTTGATATAGAATAAACAGAATAAAAAGATATATCATCTGTTATACTAGGAAACTGTATTTTGCCCTGGGCAATCAACAAAAGGGGACTCAATACACTGATACACTGAATTCATTAGAGCTGTGTTATCATCTATATGTATAAAACTGAAAAGTCACTGACTGACTGACTCACTCACTCATTCACTCACTCACCACTGGGTCTAGAAGTGTGAAATTTGGGGAGGGTGTTCCTTCCATGATGGAGGCACCCACTAAGAACTGGTTTTTTGGAAATTCCAACTGGAAGGGGGTGAAAAGAGGTGCAACACATTTTCCTCTCTATACTTTCCAGTGAAGAATCACTGACTGATCACCACTCTGCCCAACACCTGGACCTAGAAGAATGAAATTTGGAAAGGGTGTTCCTTATGTGATGTGAGCACCCACCAAGAAATGATTTTGAGAAACAAACTTTATGGGGGTGAAAAGGGGTACTCAGAATTAGATGCATGGGAGTCTAGTTTTCACAGGAGTTAATCTTAAATAATGGTGCTCTGATTTGTAGCCTTGGACTTTGTTTCAGATGGAAATGAGGATTACATTCTGATTTGCAGACCTGTGCAAACAGTTCCAAAATTGCATGAGGTTGCAGAATGATCAGATGTGATCCAGTCAAAGAAAAGGAAACTTGATTACCTTGACCTGCTTTTTGGCTTTTAAGTTTTCTTTCATGGAAGTCAACAGCCTAGTAATTATCCCTGCATAAGGTTGCCATGTGTCCCGAAAAACAGGAACAATTCTGATTTTGGGGGATCGAGTTCACATACTGGCAAATGGGACAGGGGGTCTTGTCCCAATTTTGTGGAAGGAAATTATGGCAACCCTATCTCTGCATTGTTTTCCTGCTGATTTAACAGCCCTGACTCCGGAGAGGTGTATAACATTTAAGTGCAAACCTTCTGCTTTGTTGCATCATTATCTGGAGACAAACAGCCCTGGAATTATCCGCATGTTGTCCTCATCCTTCCTGAGCAGCCCTGAACTCTGAGAGAAAAGGAAGGAACGCAAGGCAAGAAAGTGATTTAATCTTAATTTATAGTCAGAAATTTATTCTCTAATAGACAAGTGGCAATATAAAAAGTGTAGCTTTATCTGTTTGTTGGGTGTTTTTTTTTAAATTGAGCATATCGTTAGGAACCTTTTTATTTTTATAACTATATTATTGTTTGTACTTTTTCTTACATAAGAGTTTCCTTGGGAAATTCAAACTGAAATGATGAAAAGGGGCACATATAAAGTAGAATGCGCCAGAGGCATGAGGGATAGACACCATCTTGGCAGCATCCTCCTGGCATGGGATGAGTGTTTTGTCTTATTCATTTGTCTCCCATCAAAAACCTCTGGCACTGCAGTCTGCATTATGAATCAACATAATGTTGTTTCCCTAAAGGAAATATAAAGCAAGATGAGGAATGCTTAGAAGACTCTAGTATCACATTCTGCCTCTCCATAACCAATTTCAAACTGTATGCAATCCCTAGAGCTCTCATATTTGAAATAATTGCTCAGAGCTTGTTGACAGTTCGGAGACACTTGAATGACATTGTATTCGAGGCAATAGACCTCATACTCCTATCATAAAAAATATGCTTCATAAGTGATTAAACTAGACTCAATCCATTCTACCACGGATAAATACAAACAAACAACATGACAATTGGCAAATGGACTGAATTTGTGTCTTCCTTAAATGGATGCTAAAGTGGCTGAGGGCACAATCCTAACTAACTTTCTGGCACTGGCAGAGCTGTGCCAGTGGGGCATGTGTTACATCCAGCAGTTAGGCAGAAGTCACATAGGTCTCTGCCAGGTAAAGTAATGTTTGTTCCCTTATCTTGGAGTTGCTTTGCCCTTACCCTTGTGCTGAAAAATTGATTAGGACTAAGTCCAAAATGTAGCATTAATGTTGATCCTGGCTGGCTTTACAGTATTCTGTAGCACAATCCTAACCATAACTCTGGGATGAGGGAACAAACATTGCCTTATCTTGAGGAACACTGTGACTGTTTCTCAACCAGTACTGTCACATGGTGGAAGGCCGGAGAGGAGGGGTAAGAGGATCACCAGAACTGGATACCATAATTAGGGTTGGTCCATAAGAATCTGTTTGGCAAAACTGACAAGGAGTAGGTAAGGAAATTTATGACAGAAAAGTCTGCAGGCACAGCAACTGAGTCTTCTTGCCAGTGCCTTAAAATGCCTAAAATTATATGAACAATTACTTGGCAAGGATCTGGGGCACTTATTCTCACCGTCGGCTGTATAGAACATTCTTGTATGTTCAATTGTCCCTTGGCAGCAGATTATATATACTATTAAAAGTTCTGTTTTGGTTAAAAGAGATTTGCATTATAATAGGATGTCTGTTTCAAGCACACTGTTAAATCATTCATTGAACTTTGTACTTGAAGCAGAAGAATCCTTTTTAAAGGGTTTATTCCTCTTCTGGAGTTGTACTGTGACAAGCAGATGACTGTAACTAATAAGGTACATCTGTATGTATTTAATTTCAGTATTGTGAGCTGTAAAAAGTTATTAAGGCAATGAAGCTGATCAAACAGATGTAAAAAGGGAAGTTAATCTGCCTTCAGGTTATAAATATTGCTGGATAAGTCTTCCCCTTCCCCCCACCCCTTCTCAATGATGCCTCATCTTTGGCTTTCAAGGATTACTCTTGAAAAAGATCTTTCCTAACTTTTTCTGATAAGTTTAAAACACAATTTGAAATATTTTTCAAGCCATGGATTCAAATACTTTGTAGGACCTAAAGATAAAGGTGTCCCTCTGCAGGTTGTACTGCTAGTCATGACCAGCCGTAGGGTGCAGTGCTCATCACCGTTTCTAAGCCAAAGAGCCAGCACTGACCATGGTCAGCACATCTCTGTGGTCATGTGGCCAGCATGACTGTTTACCAAGGCACATGGAACACTGTTATGTCCCCAGCTAGGTGGTACTTACTTGCATTTGAATGCTTTTGAACTGCTAGGTTGGCAGGAGCTGGGTAATTGATGGGAGCTCATTCTGTCTTGCAGTATGAGTATGAGTATGAGTATGAGTATGATGGGAGCTCATTCTGTCTTGCACTCGGGTCTCAATCCATTGATCTTCTGATCTTCAGAGACAGAGGGCATTGCTTTTAATCACTAAGCTACTGCAGCCCTTTTGTAGGATCTAATGTCTTCTTCAGAGAAACTTGGAAGCTCAAGCCTAAGAGAGCTTCATTCAAACTCTCAACTAATACCCACAGTTTTCAAAATATACATTGCTTGGCAAGTGGCGGTTGTGGTACTAAGCAAGGGGACTGGTTTAGAAGAGCTTAAAGCAGCATGCTTGATTCTTGAAGACCTTGATGGAGTTATTTTTGAGCATGCTTAAACTGCCACGAAGGTGCCTAGGCATTCCAGATGCCTCTTGGATTCATGGATCAATCTAGGAGGCTTTCAAGAAATTTCAGATTTCATGGCCACACAGTGAGCAGTAATGAACCAAGTGCCAAATTAAAAAAAAAAAAAAAGATTTGGCAGTTCTAATTTACATCCCTTGAGAAAGAGCAACACTCAAAATGTGTAGAAAATAAAGGACAAACTTTTTTCTATATAATGTTCACCTCAAGTTTATTTGCAGTAAGTTTCCCCCTAGTGTACTAAAAACCAAGTACCTCCACAGCACAGGCAAAATGAACCAGTTAAGCATGTGCTGATTATACCATCAAAGACAAAAAATGGAAGTAATTGTCTCAAAGCCAGTTACATTTACACAATGATTTCTGCTGGAACAGTTTAGGAAATGAATTGGTTTCTGCATTGCATGAGGCTCCTAAATGACAAAAAAATAGGTACAGCACAAGTAACTACTGTAAAGAGGTTATAATGCAATTCTGTGGCTCCCTTACCGCAATATATGATGAGAGATCAAAAGGTAAATCAAATGAATCGGTATCCGCACAGTCCTGAAGTTGTTTTCCCTTTGCATGTTAGAGAAAGGAGATTTGAGTATAAAATTGAGAGCATAAATCCTGATGCTTTTAAGACTTGAAGTATGCATGTATTAACATTTATGTGTATTCATTTAAAAAATAACATTCAGTGGAGAGGTTGGGTGTTGACCTACAGGACAGATGTTGCATTGCAGTACATGCCATGACATGTAAACCTAGATATGACACTGAAAAATGACAAGTAGTGGTAATGATGGGATGCATCTGCCAGGCAAAAAGAATGCTTATTTGAAGATCTCCTGGTTCCTTGTAAACCCCTTCAGCTCAGTTATATTCATCCTAAAACCAGGATGCTTGTTGTGGCTGCAACTGAAGAAGCATTTCTTTGCAGCCTCCAGAAAAGTTGACCCACTGTATTTATGTGTATATAATGTGGATGAGATCAACATCCTGCCTCTAGGAAGAAGCATTTCTTTGCAACCTCCAGAAATGTTGACTCAGACCCACTGTATTTATGTGTATATAATGTGGATGAGATCACATCCTTCCTCTAGGAAGGGTGGTTTGCATTTACCTTTCCAATAAACATGTGAGGCAGATGGAATGAAAGACTTTGGGTGGCCCAAGATGAATTTCATAGAGGTTTCAGTCACCACAGTCAAATTTTAACACCCAAATACAATTACACCACATATATAGAGGTAAGTGAAAAGGAAATAAAACATATATCACTACTTTTTGCACTTCTCACTTTCGTAAAACAAAACAAAAATTTATAAAATCAGAATTAGAAAAATAAAATTATTTTATTTGGCTTTTATTTATAATTAATGGTAGCTGCTTGAGTAATGGCTATAGTTTCATCTGCTGACACTGTGCTGCCTATATGACATCCCTACCACACTTTCAAAGCAATTTTAATTAAGAATTATAATGTATATTTTTAATTTAAAACAATAGATAGCAATTCTAACTTTGAAAAAAACACTGAAGTTGTGAAAAAATAACTCACCCTCCCCTACATATATTTAGATTTTTTGTTGCCAGTGCTCATTCTGTTGAATTATGTTTGATATACAAATGCAAGGTACACAGAGATAAAAAAAGCATAAAGGATTATCGGTTGGCATACTGACCAATGACGAGTTTTACATGCCACTCACTGGGCATGCTGCTAACTATCCATGTGAACCATTAACTAGCCCAGAGACTACCGGCTTTAATTTTTTGTTTGTTTGTGCAAACCAAGTTAGGAAGCATGTAGGCAATATTCTCCCCAGTCATTCAATCTCACCTTCCCTGCAAAAAAGTTAAAAATCACCAATGGGAACAGGCTTTGTGAAGAAGGAATTACTGAGAATGGGCAGGAATAATAGTAGGTTCATATGGAACAGCATGTTCTAGATTAGAAAGGAGAAAATCATGTATTGTTCTGAAATATCCAGTCAAATATTTTGCCACTTACAGTCAAATATTTATTATTTTGCCTTTGAGCAGCACCTAAATTTGTTTTTAACATTCCCAGCTGCTAAATCAATTCCTCTTTAACATCAAAATGATGCAGCTCTTGCATTCAGAACACTGAAAGTCTGCTATATCTAATACAATTATTCTACTGGTTTCTTTGGAGGCTTAATTAAATTTCAGTTACTACTATCTTAAACAAGGTTTGACATGTGAAGAGTCAGCTGACATGTTAGGCTGCTTAATTCCCGAATTAAGCAAAGTCATTGACTATAATGAATGATGGCTGCAATCCTAAAGACAACCTTCTGGGAGTAAGACCCACTGTACATAATAGGACTTACTTTTGAGTAGACATGGTTAGGATTGTGCTATTTGTTTTTATCATAGATAAAGCAATTTTACATACTTAGGATAAAAGATCCCTTGCTGAAAAGTGATTGATAAAGACTGCAGGATTGAACTTTTGATTTTGATGGCGCATAACCTCCGCAGCTTGATTTTGATGGTCCATAACCTCTGGAGCTTCCTCTGTAGAGGAAAGTATGGAGAGGAGGAGATTGCTGAGCCAGTGGGGCATATCGTTGGGGCATATTGTTAGTCAAGAAGGGCAACAATAGACTTTCAATTGCCACCACAAGCATCAGAAGGTCTTGGGCCAGCCCAAGATCCAATATTTCCTATGGCCACTTTTTGACACCTCTTCTTCTCGAGTAATATTAGGAATGTGGACAGCAGGCTTGGGTTTGCAGTGATGGGTAGTAGTGGTGGCAAAACATCTCAGGCCAATAATCTAACTATTGTCATACTCTTGGTTATATATATATATACTTCTGGGGACTTGAAGCCTCACTAATTCAAAATTAGTCTAAACATTAAACACCCAGTTAGAATGTCCACTGGGTGGTCACTTTAACTTCTTCCACTCAGTGATTGCACCTAAAAAAGACATGATCAGCAATGCCCACAAAATAGAGGTTTTCCTGAGAGATGAAAACATGTCTTCTAATCAAATCATCTTCTTTTAAAGATTTAGAAACACAAGATACTAGTGTCTAACTTTTGTTGTTATAGCTGATTTTGGGGATAGTCACAGACAAGCTGGGAAACTTAGAAATGGTCATGGACTGCTTTTGCAAGGTGCAAAGCATGCAGTCTGCAACCACTTTCCCTTTTTTAGCCAGACATAATTCTCTGCCTTCAGTGATCAAGACAGATGAATGCTTAATGAGCTGGAAAATATGCGGCTGTGTAGTCTATATGTCGTGTATGATGTTTCCAGAGTATCCATCATGTTTGTGATTCATCCACTTAGGAAATCTTTTGTTGTACACACTCTCTAGACATGAGGCAATTATACTGTGCAGCTCTGAAACCATGTCACTATCAGCACTGCTTCAAGGAGATTACAGAAGGCTTCAGAGTTTCCTTCATTAATTACAAGGAAAATGGAATACAAAAGCTGTTTCTTGTTATAACACCATGAAAGAGCAATGCAAAGCAGCATAAAAAGAAATTTCTTCAAAAAAATTTTTTTAAGAAATTACAAAGCATCAGAATGGTGCTTAGAATGACACCCATTCAAAAAATGGCACCCTCTGGCACCTTCAGGCAACTGCCCCCAAGTTGGGAGTAGTTAGAGGCAGCAGCGCTGGCTGGCAGCCCTTTTAAAGAGCCTCTACGTGGAGCATCAGGGCTGCATAACACACGTGTCCATAGTGCACTTGCTTGTTAAGTGAAGCGGAACTTGTTATGTGAAGCAAGATTTCTTGGAAATTTTTGCTTGTTATGTGAAACGCTTGTTAAGCGAGGTGCTTGTTAAGTGAGATACCACTGTATATATTTATTTACTTACACTAGAATCCAGAGTAACTTTGGGACCTTTTATACCAACGTGGTTACAGTGCCACCTATGGGAAACCTATCAGAAAAGCATAGAGCAATCCAGAGTAAGCGCCTCTTATGTCTTCCCATAGTTACTCTGGATTGTACTTACAAGATTTTCGCCCTGTAAGGGTACCCAAGGCAAGTCATACATGCACTGACATTCCTGGTGGGGAAATTAAATAGTAAGTTTCTTCAGGGACTGGGACATCTTTGTAAAGCAGTCCCTTCCCCTCGATGTTGGAGCCAGTCATAGCTGGAAAAGCAAAACGGAGGCTTCTCTTCAGCTCTGCTCTCATTTTCCCTACTGGCAGGAAGCTGAAGGGGCTGCTTTAAATACATGTTACCACACACTCCCTAAGACATGTGACTTAACATGTATGTCATTCTTCTACTATGCATGTGAGTCACCCCTAACCATCAGTTGTGCTATACCTATTCTGTGTGTAATCACTTTAAGGAGTTAAAAAGAAGTGGCAGTGGTCAAGAGTAAATGAAACAAATCATGTCAGTTTAATTGGGGGATTAATTACAATATTATAGGTGGGGTGAAAAACAGCCAAGGCAATAAGAGCAAGCTTCTATTTAGAGCTTAATAAATTTATATTTGAATAAGTATAAATCCTTATTAACTTCTACCTTATCAATGGTGAGAGAGAGAAAGAAAGGTAAAGAGTTTATAAAAGATTAGTGGTTACCTTGACACACTTTTTGGAATAAGAATCTGTCAGGACCCACCATATATGATTTGATAACTAGATGTGACTAAATCAAGTAGAAAAATATTTTAACAATCCTAGGCTCCACATTTACTCAAAAGTAAGTCATATTGTTAAAAGCAAAAAGTCCCCCCCTCCAAACTCCAAAAGTTTCCCCCCCTTAAAAGTACAGATCTCTAACATTTCCCTAAATACAGTCATATACCATGATGGCATCAAACTTATTAAAAATAAAATTTTGAAATGTGTGGGCCTACCAGAAATTGATTTGCAACCCACATAGTGGATTCCAATGCACAGTTTGAAAAACAGTGATGTAGATTTTCCTTTTTACCCAGGAGATAAGGAGGTGGTTTGGGTAGAAGGACATGGGAATGCTTATGGAAGCCCCTGTTTGTCAAAGTAAGGTAAGGGAGATTGAGTAAAAAATGTTTGGGGGCTGGGGATAAAAGAAAGTTTGGAAAACACTGGTGCTTTGAAGGCAAAGGAGAGAAGGCAGCATTTTAGAATGAGGAGGATTTCTCTGTCAGCTCAAGAGAAAATAAGAGTGTGAGAGTGATTGTAGAACATGATATAACAGCTCAAGAAGGGTAAAGAGTGTAGAGAAATGCTAAATTCCTCGCATAGCTTTTGCTGATTGACTAATCACCTGGGTGCAGAGTCCATACACTCAAATGCAAAGTGAAGTAAAAGTACAAGTTGGGATTGGAACGTATGGATGGATTTTACACATGGCATGGAGAATACCAAAATATCAGCCTATTTGGAAACCTTTCACTAGCGAAAGATGGGGAATAGATTTGGACCATAACTAGAAATTCTCCATTATGGGTTTTGTGCAGGTTGTAGAAGAGACTTCTCTTGCTGAGCAGTGGCCTAAGAGAGAGGGGGCAAACTCATACCAGTAGATTTTTTTTGTTTTTAAACAGCAGCAAAAATAGAGTCCCCTAAGACTATCTATCACCAGATCACTGTGTTCTGTATTTCCATTTGTTCCCCTGATTCAGCAGTCACAGTAGAAAAGAAAAGCACTGAATGTGGGCAAAGAGAATCAGAAATAAAAATGCATTGCAGGAGAATAGAATGAAAAATAAGTGCAATGAAAATATTAGCACATTTTGACAGAGCATTACGGAACTCAACAAGCATAAGCAAAACACTGCTTGTCTTATCTAAAATCCGTCTGTTCAGTTCTTATGTTAGCAAACGGTTCTTAAAAACCTACAAGGGGAAACTTGATGAGCACCAATATTTTTGAATTCATTCTACCACGGATTTGTCAGGCTATTAGCAATGATGTATTGTACAAGAATTCAAAACTGAGCTTATTCCGAACTCCTTATTTTGTATTGAGGTTTTAGCGTGGGGGGAAGAAGGGCAAGATCAGACTTCTTTTACTTAAATAAACCATTTCACCAAATGATGTCCAGTATCCCTTCCATTCCCTTTTCTTGATCCATTTTTGTTTATAACAAAACTATTTTTTTAATTACCAGTTTTACTTTTTGAGCAAATGCTGGTGCTATTGGGACTACTCAAGAGTAACTAGATTAATGCTTCTGTTTAGAGTTTGCTTCTTTGGAATAATAACTTTTGGATAGAAATACTGATTAGGTGCAGACAAAGTTCAGTGACAAAAGTCACATTGATTTCACAGGGAAAAATAAAAATTGATGGGATTCCTTGAAATCAATAGGACTTAGAAATGCTTCATTTTGATTGCTATAGCCCAGCACTAATAGGTTTTTTTAAGCAAAATGGTTTTTTTCTTTGCAACATTAACTACTTCAGTTTCACAACAAGGAAATTAAAACTTATTTCAATAGCAATCCAAACTTAATATGGAATTGCATAATCAGAACCACTGCAAGTAATTAGGCCCATAGTTATCACTGATGATGGAAAATAGATGAAAAAGTGGTTTAATTTGTGTGTGTGACACTAGGTGGTCTAAAAAATAATTTAGATAGTAAATAACATTGGCCAAAAATGTTTTAAGTGTCATCTACTGTACACCATAGTAGAATGATGTTTAATAATTCACCAGTCTGTTACACTGTTTGTTCCAGGGGAACAAATGACAGTTAAAATTGAGGATGGCAAAGACAATTCTCATACAGGTGCAATCAGTGATGGGATTCAAAGAAATTAACAACCGGTTCTCTGCCCATCTGGCAGCCACTTTTATATGGCTATTTTTAAACTTTATATGTCCTATTTCTCGTTAACAACTGGTTCTATAGAGTAGGTGCAAACCTGTTGGAGTCCACCACTGGGTGCAATTTTTTAAAAATGCAAACATTTCAAGCATTAGAAGAAATTCTTGGGAACTATAGCAGTGAACCTTGAATTCTCTTAAAGTTTATATCAGGATATCAAAATCAGTTTCACAGATTTGCTTCTGATTTTCTTAGCAGTGACAGTAATCAGCACTGTCTTGTCAGTGATAGTTTTCTCATAACTAGACAGCAGGTACTGAATTTGTCAAAATTTATCAGTTCCCAGAAACTATATGAAGCCTTGATAAAAAATCACCTTCTGGGCTTTATGCAGTGAACAATATCAGTTGTTACAGACTGTGTTTTCAGATGCATACAATACACGCATCATAATAGAATATATTTTAATCTAGAAAATCTGAGGACTTTATCTGAATGCATCAATCTCATCAGTGCTTTTCATACTAAGAAAAACATGAGCTCTTGCAAGCAATACTGCTGGAAATGGGCCACCATAAAGTGATACTTTTTCAAGAAACTTTTTAATTTCCATATCTTAGAAGCAACTTTTGCCAAAATCTTTAATTTTCCCCACAGTCTCAAATAGCTTCAATAAATAATTTTTTCTAGTTTTGATAATTTTTCTTTCTTTAAATTGTAAATTTAGTGAATATTATTACTTCTTCCTAAGTACTTCTTCCCAAGTTCTTCTTCCTAAGAGCTACTAAAGCCAGAGGATCCTGGATGAAATTGATTATCTAAATTCCTTTCAAGCTGGAAGCCTGAGTAGCCCAATCCTAAACAGTACTGGCCAGGGGTGGGCCCAGCCTGGCCCAAGACCCGGTTTGCTGGAAGTAGGAGGGGCCAGGCCGGGTCAGGGGGCGGGGCCGGGGTCAGGGGGCGGAGTGGAGCGGGGAGGGTGGGTCAGGGGCGAGGCCTGGGAGGGCATGACTCCCATGCTCCTCCGAAGCTCCACGCAGCCGCCACCCGGAAAAAAAAGCGCAACTGCGCAGTGCACATACACTAAAAACAAAGCGCACTGCGCATGCGCTGAAGGACGCGCACTGCACATGCGCCAACCAACGAAGTTGGTGCATGCACAGTCTAGGGGGCTTCCCCAGGCTTTCCCTGTCCTAGCCTGACCTCTGGCCGTGGACAGGGAAAGCCTAGAGAGGCCCCGGGGTGTCTCTGCCCACACCTCCTCTATTGAAGACGGACAATAGCAGTGCGGACAATTTAAAGGGAAAGGAGCCGTGCTAAGTCACGGCTCCTTCTTTGGGATCATCTCAAGCTGCAGAGGTCCCATCCACACTTTCCTGGGAGTAAGTCCCATTGACTGTCATGGGACTTACTTCTGGACTACATACTGGACTACATACTGGACTCTGAAGATGCAATGCATGCAACCCTTACCCTGACCACACTTTCCTGGGAGTAAGTCCCATTGACTGTCATGGGACTTACTTCTGAGTAGGGAAGTGAAAGTACTGAAGAGTTCACATGAGGTCCCCACCTACGCAGGGACCTCTAGGAGCTTTCCCAGCCAGTAATTAGCTGCGCACGCACGCACAGTGATTTTTTTGTGAATTTTTTTTAATTTTTTTATTGTAGCAAGCCCCCAGTGCCCCAATCACCCTCTCACCCCCCAGGACTGGCTCTAAAGAGCCCCTGCTGCCCCCAGGTGCCCCCGATCACCCTCCCATCCTACTGGAACATATTTTTAAATGTAGGACAAAATGTAGGACATACTGCATTTTGTCCTGCATTGGTTTTTTTAAGTCTTTAAAACACACACATTTGCCCTGGAGGTTTCCTCAGAAGTAAGTCACAAACAACACACATTCCCAGAGCTTTGCCCTGGAGGTCTCCTCAGAAGTAAGCCTCACGCTCTGTCCAGGACTTACTCAAGAGTAAGCTGCAAATCACAGGTCAGGCAATGCAGCAGGTCAGGTCAGGCGCAGGCGGCGAACAGCCGTAAGATGCCTCGCTCGGAGGCAAAGCAGCCTGGTTGGCTGAGAGGAGCGCACGATGCCTGTGGCTCCTCTCCCTCTCGCCGGCTGGGCTCTGTACATGAGGTGGGGAGGAGGGACTTCCTCACCCGCCTCTAAGCAGCAGCTGCGCATACACAGTGCCCGCACAGAGTAAAAATGGTGGCCGCGGTGGACTGTAGCGGCTCAGAACTGGTCCGCACAGTTCTGGTCCCACCACGCTGCTACCGGCTCGCCACCGGCGGCCAAATAACAAGATCCGGTTCGGGAGAAGGCCGAAACCGGCATCTGCTCACCTGTGGTGCTGGTGCAATGGGACCTCATGGCCCATTCATGATCTGGAATTCAGCAGGTCAGAGGTTTCTGTGGGGTAATGGAAGAAGCAGTTGCCCAAGTTCCCCCCTCCAAAGAAATTTATGGCATTGCATTTTTAGGAAGGAATTTTCTGGGAATTGCTACTGCTGAAAGCCTCCAAGGTGTCCCTCTTGGCAGCTGTTTAAACAAAAGGGAGGAGGAAAGGGTGGGGGTTGGCTCTAAGCTGTGCCCTTCTTTTCCTGGTGACTGCTTCCTCGGATCTTTTGGTTTCTCTCTGACTTAGGAGCTTCCTACACACCTTCTGCAGAGGGACATCAGGTTCATAAGAAAGTTTCAGGTACATCTTTATAGTCACCCCCATCATGTGCTTCAGATGGGATTATAAACCCCAAAATCATTCCGCCTCTATTATCACACCTGCATTTTTGTGGAATATTCTCATTGTCCTATCAGATGGGACATTTTCTTACATATGGAGCCTTGAAGGAGGATCAGGGAGAATGATTTTCTCAGGATGGAAAAAAATTTAAAGCTTTCTGAGATTTTTTTTTAAAGGATTTGTGTCTGTCACTCCCATCAGCTTGCTTCTGATGTGCTTGGCAAACTCCCAAAAAGCAAAGCAGCAGCTGCTAATGGGTTCCACTGACATTTATATACACAACATATGCCTTGACAGCAGTGATGAATCCACATGGGGAAGACTTTCCTCAAAAAGCTCATGACCCACAAACTGAATTCAACTGAAATATTTCAACTACACTTTTTAACATCTCACTTCTCAAAAGTGGGCTCCTATGGAATATATTTGAGGACTGAAGTCTTCAGACTCAAAGTACGCATGCTGCACAAGCCATATTGAAGACAGCAGGAATCTGAATTAAACAAAGATTATTCAAGTGGCAACATGCAGTCACTTTATTGAAATCTTTGATGTGGCAAGACAGTGCACATTCCTCACAATGGTTTTTGAAGGGCTTTATGGATTGGTCAAGAGCATACCATATCAAGTGTTTTAAGTAATCTCCTTAAATGGACTGGTGGGAAATGCAATTATTTCAAGTGCTATACACGTACCTGTAAGTGCTTTCACATAATATGACTTAAAACCATGAACAGGCTTTTAGAGCACAATAATGTTACAGATCTGCAACTTTAAAGTGCTTCAGAAACATCCAGTGTGCCCATTCACAGGGCCCAAAATGACATCTCCAACCCTGCATCACTTGTGTATTCCTATTGAACTGTCCAGTGATATTACATGATCTGATGCCTGGAATTCACCAATGGATAACAGGATTATGAACATTAACTTAATGAAGATAGCTTATACCACTATCCATGTAGTGGATGGGGGTAGAATCATCCATGCTGGATCTGAATAGGTGATAATCTGGGTAAATCATCCACAGAGCCATAAAGCTCACCCTGGATACCCCTGGGTTGTCTGTCTGACAACATAATCCCTTGCATGCCCCAGGTTGCCCAAGAGCCAGATCCAACATTTTTTAATTCTGATAGTATGGGCGTACTGCTGGTACTTGCTGTCACAAATGTGCCATTAGGCAAATCTGCAGAAACCAAAGAGAAGGAGCCACAGGCATTGGACCAGCATTGAGCTTCAGCACCACTCAGAGAGCCAATCAGAGAGGTGATGATAGCATCACCTTTAAGATTAGGCTGTGAAACTCCCAGATACCACCTATATGAAAGTGCTTGCATATGATCCATTTAGGAGTCTTTGGGATTCAGAAGAAAAACTTTATGTAAGAAATTAAAAAGGAGCTAACTTAAAATAATTTAATTATCTTGTATTTTGTACAGCAAAGAAAAAGACTTGTTTCTCCCACAAATCTTTTTTTGTTTAATTTAACATAATAAATTACTTATTAGAGTTCCCACCACAATACAAATGCAAATTACATGATAATGTTGGAACTATGAAGATTTACTCTGTGGGTTTATTGCCTCCGGAGAACGGTAATTGAATTCGCGTTGCTTCTAGACTAGGTGGAAATGGCTGTAATGAAACACATCCGTTTTAGACTTCACATGTCATTATTTCAACGGTGAGCATCTGTCTATACCATTTATTTTCCCCCAAAGCAGTCCAAAAGTGAAAGTGTTAAATCCAGGAAGCACTCTGGCACTTGCACAACAGCTATCTAACAACTTTACCATTAATGAACAATGGAAAGCTAAATGGGCAGCTGAATGCTTATGATTCTCATACTGATGTCTACTCTGGCATCAGGCTTACAAGTATGGCAGCTGTTAAGCCATACAAGGGCACCGTATTCTGCTGTGCAGTAGACCTACCTTACTGCTGCTATTCTGAGATTACAGGCTGAGGCTCCCTATCTTGATCCTCTTAGTTTCTAGAAGATGTTGTTTCTGGTATTAATTTTAGTCGACATGTTCTCTAGGTGTTTCTTATAAGAGAGAGTCCAATCCAAAGTTACTCTGATGTATTTGGGGTCAGGGATATAAGGGAGTAAGTTGTTATTCAGGTAGACCTTTAGGGCTGCATTAGCGAGTTTGTTGTTAAGATGGAAACAAATAGTGACCGTGGTTCTCAAACTTAAACCTTTGTGCAGGAGGAGCTAGGGCATTGTTGTGAACCTTAGGATCACACCCCTGCAGGAGAACGAGGGGCAATTTTCTGCCTCCTCAGGAATTGTGCCAGGTTGTATGAGGTTCTGGGGGCTCTGGGGAGGTCTGCAGAGTGCTCCACAGCTAGAAAAAAAGGGGAAGGTTTCTGGCACAATTCAGTCAGAAGCCAGACTTCCACTTGAAACACACCAGAAACTTCTCCTTTTTTGTATGCTGAAATAGTGTCATACTGGGAAGCTGGGAGTCCCACTTAACAAATCTGTTCTTCATGTAAAAGTCAGATGCACCATTGTGCAACTACAGAACTGGAAAGAACTTCTTCAGCATAGAGGTTCTACAAAGACAACTTTTCCCACTTTAATAGACAACACAAAGTGCAGAGATATTTGGAGTTATTCCATATACTGAAGAACACTGGGCTACCCACATACATTGAAATTTTATGGGCTTGCTGTGAATTAAGGATAATTGTGCAATGCATTTTGATACAACTAAGTGGTGTAATCCAAAGGTATAAAGCAGATGATAGCAAAATTAGTTTTATAGATAGAATAGAACTTTTCAGCCTAAATGAAGAAAAGGAATTTCGAAAATGATTGCCCAAGGACGTAGTGATCTCTTAGAAGAAAGAACATTGGTTGTGGCTTTTTTCAGCATTCCTAGGAGTGATCTGAACTATTGCTTCTTGAAATGAAAGATTTTTCTTGCTCCCTGGGCTAATGTAAAGAGAAATAAGCCAGTCTGTGCACAGGAAAACTCTAGTCACCCCATCCTTGTCATTGGGTTCTACAAAATTGAAAACAATCCACTTTAGCCTGAAGTTGCCCAAAGTTTTTTATTGTTTTCAAAATGCCATAGATGAATATCCTTCATTCTTAGAGACAAGCCTATAATTATGTTCAAGAAGCTTCAAAGTATTATTTTTGCTTTGGGAGGGGTAAATAAGGAGGATAATATTCAAAGTTGACATCATAGAGTACAGTTCTCATCTAGTAATATTGAAATGGTTATTCAAATATTCACACTGAAAGCCTGTAATAAATTGCCAGTATATGATCGAGCATTAATTCTCTGATCAAACCTGAAAATTTTAGTATGTCTGTTTCTTGGTTCATGTATTCAGTCTATTTATTTCTCAGTTACTAATCCAAAAGAGAGTTGATTTTAAGTTCTCAAAAATTCCATTAGAGGAACAAGAGGAATATTAATTATTAAATATCTACATTCTATTATCTGTTTCACTATTGCTTTTAACAGTGGTGGGCTCCAGCAGGTTCACACCTACTCTATAGAACCGGTTGTTAATGAAAGATAGGACAAATAAGGTTTAAAAATAGCCATTTAAAAGTGGCTGCCAGATGGGCATAGAACCTGTTATTAGTTTCTTTGAATCCCATCACTGTTTTTACAGTTGTCCCTCATTATCCACTAGTGTTCAATTTCGGAACCTCCTGAGGATTAAAAAAAAACTGTGTATAAAGAAAACAATGGAAAAATAGGTTTAAAGACCCTCTTCCAGGTTTCCTGCTCCTCTATTGTGCCTAATTGAATAAGGTATTGCCTCAGTATTTGCAGTGGTTTGATTCTGGGACTGAAAAATGGAATAATTGTTTGCATGACTATCTATCTACAACAGTAGAAAAGCAATTTTTAAATTGTTTGCAATGGCCATTCGCGTTGAGTCAAATCCATGTATAAAAAATTAGTATATAACAGGGTTGGATCTGTGTTAAGAATTATATCATCCTGGAAGCACTAAAGAAAAAGTAGAAAACAACATTATTTATTCACAAAATGACTTAGGATAGTGCCGCAATAAGTGAATACATCAGCTATAAATAAGCATTCATCCAGAATATGTGATTGTGGGGAGCTCCCAATGATTCTTGTATCCAGAGTTTCTCTCGTGTATGGTAGGCTATGTGCCCATTGGCATCCACAGTGATATTCCACACTTTTCCAATGTGCAGGTAAAAACAGCTGTGAGCTGAGGTAGGACTGTTCACTTGGTGGAAGATGGTCGAAATGGGGTGACACAGCTGACAGTACTGAACATCTGTTCTCTAGCAATATTGGAGGATGCCTTCTCTATCAGTAATTAAAACTTTTTTCTTATGAACTGCTTGCTTCTTGATTTATGAACCTACTGAATTGTGCCTTATGTTTACAGTACTTTTGAAATCATCAGAACTTTATGAATTATTCATTATTTCTCTCAGTAAAGTTAATAATACAAAATCATTACTGTGCATTTTAAAATACAATGAGTTCTGTAAAATATGAAGATAAAATGGTAGATGGGGTTCCCTGGATTGGGTTTTGGGGGGAGGAGAGTCTTCACTTGTTGAACTTGTGGTGCTTCCTTGCTGAGCCTCCAGTTCATCCCTGTCCATCCACCAGAGAAGGATCTTGCTGCCTGGCCTGGAGAGCTGTTGCCTCAGTTTGGCTTCAAGAGGGAAAAGGGGTAGCAGCTGTTTCTTGTGCTTCCTCTTCTTCCTCTACACTGAACCTGCTTCTCAGGTTATTATTTTTCCGGAGGTTGGAAAACCAGAGGCCCCAAATTTGCCTCCTGCTACTACATCGCTTGCTACTCATCGCTGACATTGCTGCTACTCATTGCTTGCTCTGACTTTACACTGGGTCAGCCTTGTGGGAATGTGCAGCCCTGCCACATTTCTATTGCCACATACTGAGGCTTGTCGAACAGTAGTGCCTCTAACAGTGGTTGCAGTAGCAATGGTGATTCCAGAAATAATGATGATAAGTATAAGTACATCCCTGTCAAAGTTCAGCGCATTTATGTTACACTTACTGAATGATGTTGGAGCATGTGTTTGTTTTTACTCTGGAATTAAATCCTTCCAAAAAATTCAGCACTATCTGAAAATGGCAGCATTTGAAGCTGGGGTCTGATGCATCCAAAGCATGTGCTAGGGCCTTGGAACTAGGCCATGGAGCTCTGTCCCCTTCTCATACTCCTCCTTCTGTGTTGCCTTCTGTGGATTCTTTTTGGCTGCTGTTCAGTTGTTGTTTGCTTACTCTGGGCAAAATCTACACCACCACCATGGGTCTTCTCGAATCTATGCCTGCTCTCCAAGGCATGGAACACAGTGATAAGGAAGATGAACAAGACTGATGGTGGAACTCCAGCACTGCTGTTAGACAGTGCTAGGTAGGATTCAGCTCTGCTAGGTGGTGCTAGGTAGCACTGTGTGTCAACAGTGCTAGGTAGGTCAATGCATTTATTTCACAACTTCTATGAATAGATAAACTGAACGTTGAAGACTGCTATTAAAAGCATTCCATTCGTAATTACTGTAAATATTTCTTCTAGAAATGAAATCATGTTCTCTGATGACATCCTCCATTTTTTGCACTTCAAGAAAATTCATTTTTTACTCTTCCTCCACTCTCTGACACAAAAACATACAGTATTAGAAAACAGTACCAATTAATTCTCTATGCTCAACAACTTTGAATGCTACAATAATTCTTTTCTGCATGAGAAACAAGAGAGGAACTTTAAGTATAAAAGCCAGGAGCTGAACATATGTTGCTGTCAAGAGTGACATTTTCCGTTTTTCTTGTTCAGTTACTCAGCCATAGTAGCAGTAATGCATGAAGACAATCCTTGTCTATGACTGTCTTCCATTTGCACTATCCCATAGTTCAGAACTGATATATTTATTGTTAGAAATATCTATAAGTGTGTGTGCAAGCATGTGCTCTGGCCCTCATGAGGATTTGGCTGTATGTCTATTATGTTACAAAGAATTTTGTGATGATTTATTAATTCATAGAAGTGCGTCTATGCATTAGTGAAAAACACTGCACAAAAATAATTCTGATGCAACAAAGATTACATTGAGACAAGTAAAATATTGCAAAACAGGAATGGGCCCAACATACTGTATGTTGATTGGTTGTAGGCAGTGATGGGCCCAGCCTGGGCCAAGAACCAGTTCTCCGGAAGTGGGCAGGGTCAGGGGCGGGGTCAGGGTCAAGGAGCGGGGCCAGGGTCAGGGGGTGTGGCCAGGGAGGTTTTTAATTTTAAAATTAAAAAATAATAAATAAATAAATAAAATTACTTACTTCAGAGTAGACCTGCATAGGATGGGGCTCTGAGGCTGCAGTCCTTTCCACTCTGGCTTGGGAGTAAGTCCCATTGACTATACTGGGACTAACTTCAGAGTAGACCTGCATAGGATGGGGCTCTGAAGCTGCTCTGAGGCTCTCTCCACACTGGCCTGAGAGTAAGTCCCATTGACTATACTGGGACTAACTTCAGAGTAGACCTACATAGGATGGGGCTCTGTAGCTGCTCTGAGGCTCTCTCCACACTGGCCTGGGAGTAAGTCCCATTGGCTATATTGGGACTTACTTCAGAGTAGACCAGCATAGGATGGGGCTCTCAGCCCCCCCCCACCCCCCGCGCTGGGAGAGGCTGGGAAAGTGCGATGGGGCTGCTCTCCTCCTTCTCAGCCCCCCTGCTAGCAGGAGAGGCTTGGATAGCACGATGGGGCTGCTCTCCTCCTTCTCAGCCCCCCCCCCCCTCACCGGGAGAGGAGAACGTACCGGTCCTCATTGTTCTGGGGACCTCCTGCTGCTGCCTACTCTCTAACGGCAGGCTTTTTGGAAGATCCCCCACGCCAGAGTAGGGGCGCATAGGCTCCTGCCTACCTGTGGTTGTAGGTACCTGTTTTTATTGCAATATATATTTAGACAGAAGGCATCTGATATATCTTCCATCCTATGCAGACATGGCATAAACATTTACGTCAGCCACTATCCCAAGCTGTCCACCTTACTGCATATGGCTATCAAGACCTAGGCAAAAAGAATAATGTCTGTGTCTACTGTTGTTCATTACAGTAAATTAAAGGCAACCTATAGTCATTCGCCTTTTCAGTATGACCTGCAGACACTCTTCATTAATTATTATCTTGGGCTCAATGTCAAGGCATATTAATAAGCATTTATATTCATCCAGAAATAACAGCTTAATTTGTTTATTGGATTTCATATCCCAGTCTGGTGTATCAGAGTTTAACATATGTTTTATGAAGTATTCATTAGTTGTCTTCCTCCCTTATGTAACAGACTGACCAGAAGATTGTGCTCAGTCTTGCCATACATAGCCACATCTTAATTTAAAGCACACAGTTTCCACAGATATAGTACATGAAGAAAATCACTTTTCTAGTTTAGTTATCAGATAACTCAGTTATCTAAGATAGTTGAAATAGATAGTTATCAGGTAGCTATGGACAGCTGCCAGTTATCCATTCAAAACTAAGCTGACATCCTGGAATTCAGTCCAATTGAGAGCAAATAAATATGGGTTGACTCCAGTGGTGGGCCCAGCATGGCCCAAGAACCGGTTCCCCGGAAGTGGGCGGGGCCAGGCAGGGTCAGGGAGCATGGCCAGGGTCGGGGGGGGGGGGCAGGGAGAATTTAAAGGGGGGATTTAAAAAAAAAATAATTTTTAAAAAAATCTAAGTTTTTGTTAGTGGGACTTACTGTCATGGGACTTACTTCAGAGTAGGCATGCATAGGATAGGGTTCTCAGGTTGCAGTTCTAGCCACACTTGCTTGGGAGTAAGCCCCATTGACTGTCATGGGACTTACTTCAGAGTAGGCATGCATAGGATAGGGTTCTCAGGCTGCAGTTCTAGCCACACTTGCCTGGGAGTAAGCCCCATTGACTGTCATGGGACTTACCTCTGAGTAGTCATGCATAGGATTGGGCTCTCAGGCTGCACCCTGTCCACTCTTTCCTGGGAGTAAGACCCACTGAGCACAATAGGGCTTCCTTTTGAGTAGACATGGTTAGGATTGTAATCACCAGGCTGAGAAAAGATCTATCCTGGAAAGAAGGGAGGAATGCTAGAGACAGTTTCCTGGGAGTAAGACCCGTTGAGCACAATAGGGCTTACTTTTGAATAGACATGGTTAGAATTGTAAGCACCAGGCTGAGAAAAGAAGATCTATCCTGGAAAGAAGGGAGGAATGCTAGAGACAGTTTCCTGGGAGTAAGACCCATTGAGCACAATAGGGCTTACTTTTGAGTAGACATGGTTAGTATTGTAGTCACCAGGCTAAGGAAAGAGGCTCTATCATGGAAAGGAGGCAGGCAAGAGTTAAAAAGAAAAATGGGCGGGGAGGCTGTGTTCTCCTCCGGCCAGCTGCTGCTCCATGCTGGAGGAAAGACGCTCCGTGCTGGAGCTTTTAATTGCTGGCGGTCCCCTTGGTTGAGCCCCCTGCCGCTGCTACAGGCTCTCCAGCGGCTGGGGATTTGGAAGATCCTATTCCCAGGGACCAGAGCGAATAGGCCTCTGCCCTCCTGTGGTTGACTCACTTCATTGTATCCTTAATACATAGGCCAATAGCTTTATTTTCCCATTTTTATTGCAAAATAAAACAGGCAAGCACCAGCCTTTCCACCCCAGGAAGTTATGCCAGGTGAGTTCTGCTGGCCTTAACTGGTTAAAATTGCACCCAATAGCTGCAATACTAACTTTCATTTATGCAGGCATAAATCCTGGCATAAGTCCTGTACTGACAGGGGAGGGTTAAGCCAGTGCACAGGCTTATGCCAACATCCTCACACCATCACGGGAAGATATGCCAGGTTAGTTAGGCTAGCCTAAATTGATTAGGATTGCACCTTATGTTTTATCTAATCTTATCTAATCTTAATTACATGAAATGTTGTATTGCACCAACTACAATGTAAATCCTACTATTTCTGCTTAGCGGCTCACTCTCACACAAGCATACAAACTTGCATCATGCATACACACGCGCTCACACACACACTAACACACACACACACACACACACACTTCCAGTTAGCACCAGGCCTCCGTCAGTCTTGAAAAACTATGGTATCATGCTCTGTCTATCTATCTACAATATTTATATACCGCTTTTCAACTAACAAGTTCACAAAGCGGTTTACAAAGAAAATGGAAAAATAATAATAGCTAATTAATAGCTAATGCGCTGCATACGCTGCATGTGAAGCATGAAAGCCTGGGTTGGATTGTTATGGAGGATAGGCTGTTACCCAAGAGGCAAATCCCCCCCCCTCTCCATGCCACTGAATTAGTCCAATGGAAAGGCAGAGCCAATATGATTGGATCCAGCTGGCGTCGCAGAGCTGGGCTAAGGACAGGAGCTCACCCTGTCTTGTGGGGCTGACCCGGGAATCGAATCCTGGCCTGCTGGTTAATAGGCACAGTGTCTTAGCCACTTGCGCCACCCACAACCCAGTTATATGTATTATATAGTATTATATAGTATATATGTATTATATAGTATTATTATATAATACTACCCAGTAGTATTATATGACTATAAGGTCAGTGCCCTGCCACCTCATTATCACTGTCCATACTCTGTTTCTTTTCTGAACATTACATTCGTCTCCAGTGATGGGCATCAAAGAAATTAAGAACCGGTTCTCTGTCCATCTGGCAGCCACTTTTAAATGGCTATTTTTTAACTTTATATGTACTATCTCTTGTTAAGAACCGGTTCTATAGAGTAGGTGCGAACCTGCTGGAGCCCACCACTGTTCGTCTCCCTCCATGCAATATGCAGCCCCAGCATTTGCTGTTCTCCTCAAAGGCAGCTGACTTAAGCTTGAATATTTGAGTGATGACTGTAAGTACACTAATCTTGTATTAAGCAAGCAGGCATTTTAATCAAGTCTGCAATCAGAGTTGTACTGAGCAAGCAAGCAAAAATGACCTGCACCTAGAAGCTGCCTGGTGTATGCCAACAGCTTATTAATTCAAAATAAGCCACTCATTTAAATTAGGAACCTGCTTCCTAATTTAAATGCCACATTTAAATATATACACTACTTATCCAAGTACATACATTAGATCATGCATAGTACCTTAACAATATTTTTAATATATAACTCCATTCCTCATGGAAATGAATTCACAGGAATTCAGATTGAGATTCCCCAATAAGGAATCTGTGGTTGCCACAGGAGAAGGCATGGTGCAACATCAAACTCTAAATCAGAAACATAAGATATCCCATAGAAAACAAGGGCAAATTCTAGCAGCCAAAACTGGTGCTGCAACATTCAGAACAGCTCTGCAAAAGCTCCCCGAGCTCTAACGCTTTCCACAGCCAGAACTGAGTCCTTATATCCCCACCACCACCACCATCCTAAATATATTCCCAGTTACAATGGTACCTTGATTTACAAGCATAATTCGTTCCAGAAGCATGCTTGTAGTCCAAAAAGCTTGTACATCAACGTGCATTTTCCCATAAGAAATAATGGGAGCTCAGATAATTCATTCCACAACCAAAAATATTTATATAAAATGATTACAATACAACTCTAATTTTAATACAAAAGAATAAAGAAAATAGAAAATATAAAGAAACTGGCCGTAACCCAGCCCAAACTATTTTTTTGCTATTTTTTGCTCGTTTATCAAGAATTGTTTGTATTTAAAGTCAAAATTCATTAGAAATGTTTGCTTGTCTTGCAAAGCACTCTCAATCCAATTTACTCTCAAATCAAGGTTCTACTTCATTCATTCATGTCCATTCATCACTAGGCAAGGCAGCAGAATGGAAGCAGAAGGAGAACAAGTGGAGAGAAAGGATGGAGTACAGTAAGGCTGCAATCCTAAAGACACTTTCCTGGGAGTTAGACCCATTGAACACAATGGGGCTTACTTTTGAGTAGACATGGTTAGGATTGTGCTTTCTGGCAGTGGTCCTCAACTTTTTGGCCCCAGGGACCCGTTCTGTGGAAAAGGAGAGCCAGGACAGGAGGAATTCTGGGGCCAGAAGGAAGGAGATGGGAGTAGCAGAGATGACAGAAGATAGTCGCAAAAGAAAGGGCAAGGGGAAGCAGCCAGGAGAAATTCAGCTGAAGCCCCATTCCCTAAGCAGTATTCTTCAGCATTAATGGATTGATCCTAGAGGGCTGTGGATGGCGCAAGCAGTTAAGACGCTGTGCTTGTTAACTAGCAGGCCAGGGTTCGAGGCCCGGGTTAGCCCCACAAGACAGGGTGAGCTCCTGTCCTTATCTCAGCTCTGCGACGCCAGCTGGATCCAAGGGTATCGGCTCTGCCTTTCCATTGGACTAATTCAGTGGCGTGGAGAGGGGGGATTTGCTGCTTGGGTAACAGCCTACCCTCCATAACAATCCAACCCAGGCTTTCGTGCTTCGCATGCAGCGTATGCAGCGCTGAGCACTATACCATAGACTTTCAAGACTGACGGAGGCCTGCTTTTTTTTAATGGATTGATTCTACAGAGTGGGATAGGCATCATAGATATACAGCTATTCCTATAGTGCTGAACTCAGTATCTGATTCAGATTGGACTTCAGTCAACATACAGGACCTTCCTACAAACAAGAGGGATTGTAATCTGGGCTGGGAAAAGTTCCCTCTTCCTTAATCTCACACACTCATTCTGTGGAAGTGGCAGAGAGGAGAAAGAAATGCCTTTTTGTCCTCACTAGAGCTTGAAACATGGCTTCAACAGCATTGCAACAACCAGAGATACCAGTTAATGTTAATTTACCCAACATCCTTGACACTTTGGGAAACTTAGAGCAGGCCATAGAATTCTATGTCTACTCAAAAGTTAGCCCATTGTATTCAATGAGTCTTACTCCCAGGAAAGTGTCTTTAGCATTACAGCTATATTTTTATCATTCCAGCCACCTGAAACTTCCTGCTGAAGAATAAAGAGCTAGCAAAGAAATGCGATAGGAGAGAAGGACAATATTTTGGAGAAGGAGAAAATGTTACAGCTCCCTCCTGCTGCCACAATTGCTCCAAAGCAGCAACAGTGGCAATGTGGCAACGGTAGCCAGATTGGAGGAGAGTGGTGGAAACTTATCAGGTTTTGAATTTGAGAAGTCTAGGAGAAAAATGGAGACCACTATTGTGCTTCTGATTTTACCATCAGGAGTATATCTGGGTCACAACTGGGCTTGAAATGAATTAACCAAGCATTTTTTTCCTATTGTTTTTAATATTGGCCTCCATCAGTCTTAAAAGACTATAGTATCGTGCTCGACGCTGTATGCGAAGCACAAAGGCCTGGGCAGATTAATATGGAGGATAGGCTGTTATCTAAGCAGCAAATCCGCCCCCCCTCCACACCACTGAATTAGTCCAATGGAAAGGCAGAGCCAATATGATTTATTCCAGCTGCATCGCAGAGCTGGGCTAAGGACAGGAGCTCACCCTGTCTTGCGGGGACCTACCTGGGTTTAGAACCCTGGCCTGCTGGTTAACAGGCACAGTGTCTTAACTACTTGCACCACCCACAGCCCTATTGTTTTTAAATCTTTAAAAGCAAAATAGTTTAGTTCAATAAGTTCAGTCCTGAAGCACACTGAGAATTGAGTTGCCCATCACTAAATTGGACTACCAGATATTGAGGGGCAAGCAGTGGAGAACATTTATCTCCAACTTGCTGTGTTTTTGAACATCCTGGAGCTTCTGTTTGCCCACACAGGGAGGCAGGGTATGAATTAAATGTGCTGATCCAGCACAGGCTTTCTGATGTTCATATTTGAAGTGTGGAGCATTCAGAGCTGTTCCACTGTCAAAAGTTCTTGGGTTAAAGCTTTTGAAAGCATTTCCTCCAGACGTCATTTCTAAGAAGCAACTTCTCAAAGCAACACATCTCTGTGTTCTAGAGGCTCTTCTGCTAAGAAATAATTGAAGAGAAGCAGGGGGTTGAAGGGATGAAGAATGAGTTTGTCCTGTGAGAGTCTACAGGCAAGTCTAATTTTAAATAACAATCAATAAGAAGCCTTTACATTCGCCAGCTGCCTTGTAGAAAAAGACATGAATATTGGTCCTTTTCACAGGAAAATTCATTTTTGTTTGTACACACGAAGGCAGAATCAGATTATAATGAAAAATTATGATGCTCCTGTCAATGTGATCCGGTAAAATATTTGGAGGTGGCCAAATTTATATGTTCACAGGCAAAGGAAACAATATCATTAGCCCATGGATAATTTTAAGATATATCATGGTACAACACATGAAGGCTGGGGCCAAAAACATCAAATAAAATAAAAAGTACCAAGAGAGAAATATAAATGGCAATATAATGCTATAGTTTTCTCCACAACACAAAATTATGCCTATTCCGGGAATTTGAGGACAAATATCCTTAGCCCAAGGAGATCTCCAGGAGCCAAAAGTTCCCACCACCGCTGCATCACCATGTGAGTATTTAGATAGGGTTGGGCTATTGGTCATCAAGAGCTAATCTTTAACCAAAGTCAAAGAAGGATTTGGATACCACTACAATCACTGCATGCTTTTAGATACCATTGTATCTAGAGAAAGACAGGCAGGTATGATGATGTGCAAACTCACCTCCACCCTGATTTCTGCCAGTGGCAATTGGTATTCACATGACTTGTAATTTAACCCCTCTTTATGCTAAAGGTCAGCATGCAGACTAAAACAGTGTGACTGCCATACCCAAAAAAAGATTCATAAAGTAACTGAGCTGAGAATTAAATAACACACAAAAAAAACAATCACACAGTCTTCTAGTGTGGATTCTGGAATATTTTGACACAGTGACTTCTGGAATATTAAGGATAAATTTTCAACATTGTGCTTATTATGGAGTTAGTGTTTTTGGCTCCCATGTACTCTACTGTTAAACTCTTATTAATGGTACAAGATGATTTCAGTATATTATAATTTAAATTCACTCCCTTTTATAGCAAGCTCAGTTGGTTTTTAATTTGGAGCAGAACATTATAATGACTTTTGAACTAACACCTAGTTACATTTTATCCACTTTAGTAGGCTATAAATCCTTATTTTCATGTCATTCATATGTTTTCATTTAATGAACATTCTTATCAAGAGATTTATCTCTGTGTTAGCTATATCTAGAAGGCTGTAGTGAATCACAAGTTTTGTGGATTTTGTAGTTCCCAGATCTGCCAGTTCAATTTGTGGTGGGGATCATCATCAGTAAGATGAACAAACTTTTAAATGTGCTGTTCGGAAAAAAAAATGCTAAATGCTCTGACACTTGGATGTGGAAATCAGCTCCAAAGCTAGTCCCGCATTTCATCTAAATAAGAATGTCATTGGCCTAAATGAAATTCATGCATCAATATTCATGAATTTGGATCCTATATTAAACTGAAAATTCAGGACTCAATTGCACAGAATAAATAAGAGTACCATGTTGTATATACTGTTAACATAACTAATTTGTTTCCTTCTGAGAGTTTGCACTATAAAATTATTATCACACTGTTAGCTGCTTGTAAACATCTTCCTGTTCCTTGGCCCTTTCTATACAGAATGAATGCATGAAGGTTAGCCCTGTAATCTTGAAGCTGCTGGGGAGGTTTAAAATCCAGTGAATCTAAGGATAACCCATGTTTTATTTGTATTCATAAAGGCTGTTGCAAAAAGTGCTGTAAGGCACATTTGCAAGCAGTACCACAGATGCAGTGCCAGGTGGCAGAGTGGAGGAGGCATTTAGGGTTGGGATTAGGCCAGGGAGGAAGCATGGTGTGGGGACAGAATGAACTGGAAGGGGGAAGGACTGGTGACGCTTGGCTCCACCAGAAACAGAGCCTCATATCAGACCTCAAGGTCCAACACAAGACATCTTGAATCTGCACCAGGTAAATAGTCAATGAAGAGTTGAGAAGAAGCATTGCATGGGATGAATGTCCTTATTTCCCAATGAACCACCACCAGCTGCCTGGTGATGCTCAGGATGCCATGCTCAGGATGATGCTCAGCCATTTTGGCTCTGTTGCAGCCCCATGAAGCTTTCAGCTCAGAACTGGCCTGTCGGTCTAGAATTCTCAACAGAAAACAATATAAGCTAAACCTACATTTAACACTATTCAAACCTAAATCCATGTGAAACATATTTGTTTTCAAATGTTAGCATTTTGAACATGTAAGCTGTTATTTTTATATTTTTTATATTTCCTTCTGTTAATCGTATTTCTGTGGCTTACAAAAGAAAAATAAGTAACATTCATCATGATAACTATTTAAAATTTCCAGTACAGGTACAAGTGAGGGTAAGACTGCAGAGTGATAACACAGGTACAGGGAAGACTTTTTAACAGAGGCACTGTGGTCCATCAGTACTCAAGCTAAAGAAACAGAGAGCATATTGCAAGCATCACATGAAAGCTAAAGGAAGTGGCCTCCATGTGATCATGTGGTGATTTACCCTTATCCATGTAGTTACTTGTAGTGCCAGCCAATATGCTATTCAGATGTTTAGCATGAAATATTTCAATATCAGTACTATCAGTTCAAGCTGATGGGTGATGCCAGCACATAAACATTCCATGCCAGTCCCCAGAATGACAGCCTGAATTGTTCATTGTGGTCCAAGAAAGGATAAAATTTTATTCAGTTTTTTTTCGAGTATTCTCCATGTTCCTGGTGTTCTTGTTTGCTTTGGATCTCAATCATCAGTGGAAACAGCAATTAGGTCGGCACTGAACATTCTCACATTTTCAATTTTCTGATAGAAAACACAGTCATGAGGAAGAGAAATATTTTCACTTAAAAGCTACATTATGTTCACTTTTATTCCTCGTATTCATTGTTATTATTTCCCTGGTCTGCTACATCATCACCACCTTTTTTGTATTCTTCTTTGTGAATTAGTGCATGAGCAATTTCAAACAATCAGGGAATCATGTAGTGAATGAGATGATATGATGCTATGTAACCAATAATGATACACAGCAACATTGCCGAGTACAAATGAAGTTAATGAAAAATCCTGCCATCTGCCAGTGATCCTGGAGGTGAGGTATAAAAGCAGGGCAAGTTAAAGCTATTCCTCACAGGGTGCTCAAACTGAAGCCGGCAGATTCTGTGGCTGCACTTGGACTGAATTGGGTAATGGCACTGTAAAGTTTATGCACCCCTTCTCTAGGGTCTTTTAAGGATTAAAAGTCTTCTAATACAGTCTGTTCTATTTCCCCTGCTTCTGAAAAGCACTATCCCTATTCTTATCACTTAATTGAACGCATCTTCTAAGGCTTGTTAGTGTTTCCAGGAAAGGAGTGGCCACCAAGTGACCACATAGTTTGTTGACTCTTCTTTCTCCCGACTGACTCATTTTGGGGGAAAAATGAACATTGTTTTTATGTCCAACACATATAATTTGATGCTTCTCCTCCCTTACTAATGGGGGCATAAATATATTTATAGTTATAATAATTATTCTTAGACCTGCTGGCCTCCTGCACTGGGGGAAGCAAACCCTAGTGACACCACTGGCAGCAGATGCCACTACATACACCCTATGCCGGCGTTTATCCAACAGCAGAAATGATCTCAACAGCAGAAGTGGCATAAGCAAACCATTACTCTCAGCTCAATCCTATACCTATCTACTCAGAAATAAGCCCCGTTATAGTCAGTGAGCTTACTCCTAGATAAGTGTGGATAGGACTGTGGCCAAACACAAATGCCATCATCTCTGTGTTGGCAAGTCTTGAAGGAGCAAGTGGCCACCCTGGGTCTGCCTAGCTGCCCCCACCAGGTTCTGCTTTGCTAGACTCAGCTTGTCTCTAGTTAGCTCTGCTGAAAAATGTTGGCTACAGAGTCACCGTTTCTTCTCTTAAATCCTCCACAAAGACATCTCATAGGCTTTTGCATTGCCAAACAATGAACACAAGAGCAGACTCTGCCTTGCACCAAGGAGCATCTTTTGGTAGCATGCTAAGGCACCGTTTGGTGTTGCAGGTGAAAGTGACGTTGATTCTGAAATTTGTTTTGGCTTTAAATTAATGGTCATTCACTTTGATGATCATGATAGGTTTTCCGTCATCTTGGATTACAATCCTACCCAGACTTACCTGGGAAAACTTAATTGACAATGGAACAAGTAGACATCCATAGGATTGGGCTCTTAGTCATGCAGTGGTTCCTTTACTCAGCTCCAGAGGTAAGGAAAAAACTGCTCCCCTTTTTCTTTTATCATTTTATATTTTCTTTTACCATTAACTCACATGCATTTTTTAATTCTATATCTCTTTCGCTATGAACCTGGGACCCCACACTAATGTTTTCTACTGGGACCCTATGAACCTTGGACCCCACACACTAATGTTTCCTACTGAGCTCCTAAGTCCAGCCCTGGTGATCATTGGGAATTTTGGAGCAGGCAAAGCTCCAGGCTGCAGGGCTTACTAGCAACCACACCATTGGTATCAGGAGACAAAATGTTGAGGCAGCTCCAACAATGGTGATCTTGGCATTAGAATAATACAGCCCAATCCAGAGCAACTAATCTGTCCACATAAGAGCCACATAGGTTGCCCTATCTAACACTAGGTTGGAGCAACTGCAAGATGCTCCAGCCCAGTTACTCTGGAAGAGGCTTAGGGCAGAGCAAGGCAAGATAGGGTGCCCTAAGAGAGGTGGACCTGCTCTGCCCTAACTGGGGCAGCCTAAGCAGCTCAGGAGAGGCAAGTTGAGGGCATGTTTAGCATTGCCTAGGGCAGAGCAGTTACTCTGTATCCAAAGCCTGTTTCCAAGGCAGAAATACCCTCTTCCAGCCCTCAGAGTTATACCACCTCAGGAGCAGGTATAGTAATGAGTAGACCCATAGGGGTCCATGATAAGGCCCGAGTAAGAATGGCAGTGCTGACCAAAAATCTGAGTTCTTGGCCAGCCTAGCTGCAACCCCTTCCTCTCAACCTCAGGATATGGAACAAACTATGGCTGCCCACAAACCTCAGGATACAGCAGGCCACTCCAAGAAGCCCCTTGTATTCACTGTAGAATGTACTGGCATCTCATCAGGAACTCCTTATAAGGCAGGCACCCAGTGGCGTCACCAGACTGGTGCGGCTGATGTGGGCTGCATTGGGGATGCGCTCCGTATGGGGTGATGTGCCAGAGGAGTTTGACTGTCCTTTGGCAGGCCCCGGGCATCAGCACCCCCATTCAGGCCTGCTCCATGGCGGAAGAGCAGCCAGAAGCTGACACTTGTCTGAGGAGCTGGCCTAAACGGCCATCTGAGGTGCACTGCGCAGAAACACACTGAGCATGGTGAACAGCTTCAGAGGAGACTTCCTTAGAGCAGAGAAAGTCCACGCCTCTGCACAGCCATTCAGCCTCACTCAGGAGGCGGAGCGGCAGCCGAATGGCTTCAGAAAGAGTACTGCACAGGCACCAACTCTGACGCCTGCACAGTCTCCCCTGAAGCCAAAAGGCTTCAGAAAAGTACTGTGCAGGCGTCAGAGGTGGTGCCTGCGCAGTACTCTTTCTGAAGCCAGTTGGCTTCAGAAACAACTGCGCAGGCGCCAACTTTGGTGACTGTGCAGTCCAGGTGGGGGGGGCGCATCCCAGGGATGACGCACAGACTTCCGCACCAGGTGATGTGCAGAGTCATGTCACCACTGTAGGCACCACAGCTGTTCCTTGTTCAGTGTGATTTGAGGGGTGTCTCCTCAGGAGCAAGACTTCCCCTTGTGTCAATTACTTAGCATGCTCTGGAGCAGTTAGGGCAGCCCAGGCTTCCTGACTCTCTGGATTCAGTATAACTTTCTGCTCTGGATACAGAATAGTTAGGAGAGTGCAGTTAGGTCAGAGCAGGCTGAATTTGCTCTGGATTGCAGCCATAGTCTGCAAGACTATGTAATGCAAGGCTAGGACTGGGCCATAAGCAGCAATAGTAATTATTTTTTACTAGGAAGCTGCTTGAAAAAGGTCAGAATTATTGGAGAGTAATCTCAGGTCATGACAGATGGCAAACATGGCGGCATAAACAAGTAAATTACTTGAGGAAATGTGGAACAAAATGTAATGTGTGTGATGTTTGGTACAATAAATATGATTACAACAGTATTTATGTTAAGAAATATGAAAATAGATAATAAAAGTCATGTTGCCTTGCAAGGGACTAATCTAGCTCTGATAAAAACCTGAACCTTGCAGTTCGCTTCTGTAGGAATTTAATCATTTTCAGACGTAAGCAGGACATTGATATATAAACCCAGATTTTAAAGGTTATAAAGAAAAGAGTGAAAATTATATCCTTGTACAAAATACATAATCTTCAAAACAGTAGATAAAATATTCTGAAGTAGAGAGAGAAAAGATAGGAACTGTTGTACATATGAAATAGTTGTGTATCAGCACACTGGAGTAGGCAACATTGAAGGTGATGGTCAGATAAAGCAAAAGTTTGCATATATCTCCAAATCATCAACTTACCATAACCACAAGCAAGAGACTGATGGATTAGAAAAAATTAATCCAGTTAGTATAGTATCATGCTCTAAGGCCCAACACTATCCCCTGCCAGCCAGAAACATGTAGCACCACCAACAGAGTTGCAGGCCTCCGTCAGTCTTGAAAGACTATGGTATCGTGCTTGGCACTGCATACGCTGCATGCGAAGCACGAAAGCCTGGGTTGGATTGTTATGGAGGATAGGCTGTTACCCAAGCAGCAAATCCACCCTCTCCACGCCACTGGATTAGTCCAATGGAAAGGCAGAGCCAATATGATTGGATCCAGCTGGCGTCGCAGAGCTGGGCTAAGGACAGGAGCTCACCCTGTCTTGTGGGGCTGACCCGGGTCTCGAACTCTGGCCTGCTGGTTAATAGGCACAGTGTCTTAACCGTTTGCGCCACCCACAGCCCACAGCCCACTATCCAACAGAGTACGTACTGCATGATATGAGAACAAGATGACATTGGCATGGTATAATTTTTTAAGCTTACTAACCTGTAAATCTCACTGATCTTAAATGGGTCGCTTCAGACAGACATCAGCTCTTCAGCTGACTAAGGCTGCAATCCTAATCTCCAGTTAGGCTGGCAAAATCCCTGGTCCTTTGCTGACCTGGGGTTGTCACAAAAGTATCATATGGCACTTCTGCTGCATTCCTAAGGAGGTTAGGCCAGTGAACAGGAATACACTAACATCCTCACACCACAACAGGAAGTCCTGCCAGGTGTTAGGCCACCCTAAATTGGTTAGGATTGTGTCCGTACTCATATATACCCTAGGAGATTCCTAGGGGAGGGCCTAGGTTTGGAAGGACCAGCAAAGAGGGGTAAGATGTCATCATGAATAGATGTTGCCCAGAACTATCCACAGTCCTCCAAACTACCCTCTCCGCCACCACTGACTTGACTGGGGACAATAGGGGATAACAGGAGGTTCAGTGGGTCGCTGTCATCCATGTGCAGCTTCTAAGCCATTTGCCCTAGTGACAGCAGCCTGCCAAATGGTGAAATGGTTCTTCCAATATCAGTTTGAGACGTATGCATTTGGATCACTATATCTGTGTTTTGTGCTTTTTCTGTATTTTTGTATTGTGCTTTTTTGTGGTGTATTATGGTGTAGTGACTAGAATGACATTTGAGTACCTTTACATTTGTGACTTGGGTTGAAAACATCAGTTATATTGGTGGTCACTGAATGGGAAAGTATAGGATGGCCCCCAAAAAAGATGTATGTGAAGATGTATGTGAAGACAGGTACAGTAGGTAATCACTATGTACAAAAACAAAAGCTTACTAAATTTCAGTTACCTTTTTTTTGGGGAGGGGCACCCTGTACTACTCCCAATTTAGCTAAGCTCATAGTGCTGCTGTGCTGATAAAAGGGGAAGGCCATGGATTCTGCCCTGAGGTCCTAGAAGGAAAAACAGGATATAAATGTAAGAAAATATTTGCATCTCTATTATCAGAAAGAAACATGATGTGCATACTGGATACTGCGTTAAAATGAGCATTACTTGAAAAATAAAGTAGCCTTTACTCATTCATGGAGTATTTTTACATTAAAACGTGTTAAATAATTTCATAAATGCCAACAACAGCATTTTCCACACATGCCCAAAATTAGAAAACTAGCCCTAACAATTTGCTACTGTGATTCCAGGGAACAATTTCTCTAATTTGTCTAGTCTGCAAGCACTTCCCATGTCTTTGATTGCAAAAATCTTTTATTTGCACAAACTCTGATGCTTTGTAGAGATTAATTGGCACTAATTAGTGTGATCCTTTTATCTCATTCCAACCAGCACAGAGACTATGAACTTCCCTCTACATCAGTACCATAAAGAAGAACAAGGGACCCATTCAGTGATGCTATCTTCAAGTACTTTTGTTTAATATGCTTTGGGTGATTATTACAATTAATTTCAATGGGATTACCAAAGTCTTAGTTAAGCATCTGGGTAAATATAAGCAGAATTTTGAGCCACTGCAAGCAGTGGCTTAGCTAGAGGAGAGTGGAGCGGTCAAGTCTTGGAGGGAGCCTTACCTCTTCAGAGCCATTAGGGGTGAGGCTCCCTACAAGACTTGACTACTCCTCCACCTCTTGCTACGCCACTGACTGCCAGCATTGATGTCTTCATTTAAAAGATTTATATCCCAGTTTCCAGAGCACAAAGCATATTCGTATTAAGAATGTCATATTCATATTCAACAAATTCAGTCAATAATAATAATAATAATAATAATAATAATAATAATAATAATAATAAAGGCTAAATTATAAAGGCTATAAATACCTGGGCCATACCTGTAGTTAGGTATACTGCTGTCATTGTGAACTGGACACAAAAGGAACTGGATGACTTGGACAGGAAAACAAGGAAATTAATGACCATTCACTATGCTTTACATCCACGTAGTGATGTTGACAGGCTGTACCTGCCTTGAAGATCGGGGGCAGAGGACTTTTGCAAGTGAAGCAATCGGTGGAAGAAGAAAAACATGCCCTAGCAGATCATGTGCGAGAGAGCCAGGAATCTGCTCTGATTGAAGTCAGCAAGAGAAAGTTGCTGAAAGTGCAGCAGACCAACTATGAATATCGCAAAAGTGCAGTTCAGGCTCAGACTGCCAGTTGGCAGAATAAAGTATTGCATGGCCAATTCCCTGCCAACATTGAAGGAAAAGTGGATCAGGATAAGACCTGGTTGTGGCTCACGAGTGGAACACTGAAGAAGGAGACGGAAGGCCTGAGACTTGCTGCCCAAGAACAGGCAATCAGGACAAATGCCATCAAACCAGAATGGAAGAGAATTATGGCAACTCTAGGGGAGAAAATATGAGATGATGAAGTAAACAGAGTAGGGGGCTGACTTATAGTATCCCCCATCTATTCCCACTGTAGTTTGGCAATGTTCTTCAACTCTCTACACATGCTATTAAAGACAATAGGATTAAAAAAACAAGGAAAGAACTTACACATTTGTTAAACATGTTGTTTAACCCTAGGAGATAAATCAAGCCAGAAAAGCTGGATAAAAGTCAATGTCCAAACTATTAGGATTTAGACACTCACTGCGATTAGAATTGCTCCACAGAGCAAGTTGCTTATTTTGAACTAGTAACGGCCCACAGCTGTCACTTGTGGAAGTAGAACAGAACAACATTCATCAGTAAAAAATCATCCCCCTTTCCAGTATCAAAACTGCCTTTTTACCTCCTCTCTACTCCATGGCTCTCCGTAATTACCCTTTTGCCACCATTCTCCTCAGTAGCTCTCCTTCTCAGCCTGGCTTATTCTCTGCCACAGTTGGGAATGGAGACTGCTTGCCTCTGCTTCCTTGATTGACAGGGAAGATGCGGACACAATAGTCAAGTCTCTTACATAGATAGATTACATTTCTAGAAAATTACGTTTCAAGTCCACATCCAAGTGGCAAGAAAGATATAAAGCATCATTCTGAAATGAAGACTTTCATTTCTATTTTGTGAATTTTTTTTTAAATCTGGAGTAGTGTTATAATCATTCCTTCCTTCACTGGAGACCACCACAAGATTGTGCAAACATTTCAAATCACACTAACAACCAGTATTTGAATGCCCCAACTTCATATAACAATTGTTACTTTTCTGGTATGACTGTCTATTTCAAAAAGTAGTGAAAGAGACACATTGACTGTGATGTACTATGAGGCAATTATACTGATCTCTGTATTTCTTCCTTGAATCCTTTTTTTAATTGCTTCACATTATATGATCAAGTAGGGTGGTGCTACTGAAGTTCCAAGTCTGCAGCACCTATTCAATGAAATAAAAATGTGCGCAAAGGGTCATTATCCTTCATTATTTCTGTCTCCTTTTACCTGAGCTTTATAATGAGTCAAATTTTCAAGGCAGGTTTAACTGTACTTGTAGAGGAGACTTCAGTGTGATTGGCGTTAATGAGAAAATGCTTCATAGAAGCTATACTTTTCTCCTCTAGAAATTGGTCCTTTAAATGAAAGAATGGATATTCCGCATGACATAATTTCCATCAATATGGCTGCTTCTCAGAAAGATCAGACCTTTGGGTTTTTCCTGCAGCAAACATCTTCATCACAGACCAATTGCCAGTGTTGCACATCCAGAAAAAGTGATAGTGATCTGGCCTGATTGTAGCTGAAGGCAGGAAGCTGCCATCGCCCTTCCACTAGCCTGTTAGAGAGTCAGTGACCATTGACAAATAGCTGTACTGCTACACATAATAGGAAAACAGTGTCAATTTATAACTAAAATATAGAAGTTGTTTGATCTATGCCTGGTTCTCCCTTTGTTTTTCCAGTGAAAATACCTGTCTTGGTTTTAAAGGTAACAGTTGATCACTAAGAGTGCAATCCAGTGGGGGGCTCCAGCAGGTTCACACCTATTCTATAGAACCGGTTGTTAATGAGAGATAGGACATATAAAGTTTAAAAATAGCCATTTAAAAGTGGCTGCCAGATGGGCAGAGAACCGGTTGTTAATTTCTTTGAATCCCATCACTGGTGCAATCCTAACTAATTTAGGCCAGCACAACTCACTCACTCCTCATTCTCACGGTGGTGTGCGGAAGATGGGATATGTCAGTGCATTAGCCTACCCACCCCCCTCCCCAGGAGTGGCGCAAAGTGCCTTACAACAATTTTGTACCTGTAAATGGTAAAAAAAACACTTTTTGTACCTGTAAAACCTGCAACAACCCCCAGGTCAGCATGGGATTTGCACAGGCATGTGCTCGCCTAACTGGGGATTAGGATTGCAACCTAAATTCTATAATCACCTCCTTCCCTCATGTATAACAAGACTGAACATAGGTTAGGACTGGTACATGGATTTCTTGCCTCCCCCTGACTTGCTTACTCAGCTCTCCCTCCCTCTCTGACTTGTCTCTTTAGCCCATAGTTCTCTGCAGGTAATCTTTCTTCTGACTGTCTTTGCCTCCCCCACTTGTCCATACTTTTCTTGTCTTTCCTGGGGTTTGACATAGTGATGGCTGGACAGAGATAGTTCCTGCCACCTTAGACAACACTCTTACTGCACAGGATGAGTGCCAGCCAACTAGCACTTCATTAGATTCTAGGAAGGGGGAGCTGGGGGTAAATAGGGGATTGCTCCCTGAAAGAGATTCTGGGAGAACCTCACTGGCAGATTCAGGAATAACAGCAATCTCAAATTTGAGTGCCTCTTGCCCAGTTACCGAGGCCATTCTACTTTCTGAAGTAGATCCTTTGTGCAGAGAAATTGACTCACACACAGAACAAATGACAGTGCAATCCTGACTTATGCTGGTGGTGGCTGGTGTACCTGTGCTATAATCAGCACACGTTTAGAGGCTGCTAGAGCACACCCGCAGGGAGGGGGAGGCTCATCTTCTCCCCAGAGATAAGGCAGCAGCCGCCTCTATGAATCTACTCAGATCTACGCCACCTCTAGAGTATGTCTAAGCAGAGAGTGTGGAACAATGCTGCCTGGAATGAGGAGTTGGGATACAACATAATTGTTGGTTCCTGGTTTCACCAACTGCTTACCTCCTTTTTGCCCTCCTCCACCCACCCCCACCACCCCTCCCCGCTTATCAGGTTTGTTTGTTTTCCATCCTGACCTGTTGCCACTGATGCAGGTACATCAAAAGTAAGTACACTGTATCTAGAGAAGGGTTGAGGACAGTTTGAGAGTCTTCAAAGAGTAATAGGGGGTCTCCTTGGGCCTGTACCAGTCCAAGAAGACAAAAGGGCAGTTAAGCTTTAAAAAGTAAGAATAGGAGCCAGTGTTTGCCGTCACCTCTGGATCCACTACCTTCCTGCAGCCTCCGTGTCCCATTCACCGCCCCTTTCCAAGAAGGGCCTAGCTATCTTCTTGGCCAGTTCCCCACCACACACCTGCCTTTGTCTTAGTCTTGTCTGGAACTTGAGAACATGAGGTGGATTCTCAGCAGTAATGGAGCACTGCTTGGAAAATAGCCACTGATGGAGCACCACTCTGTTGGCATGCATTTCATGACAGTAGAACACTGTTGCATTATCATAAACTGTAGTAGGATTCGGCTGTCATGTTATGCAAAGTGTTTGCACAAGCTTTACATAGAGAAATGTTTGTTCCAAAGGATTTATTTATTTATAGGTACAAATGTGAAAAAGGAATGCATAGCTTCATACCAATTTAGGATTTGTTGATCCAATGAGAATACTGAATGCATGAAGTTTTGTCTACAACAGATCTAGAAATGAGGCTTTATTTGTTGATTTTTTGACAAGCAAACCCAGAGCTTTGGAAAACATTCCATGTTATTTGATGTAAGTGAACCACATAAAGCTGGCTTTTTATTGATATACAGTACCTGGATGTTGGAGATTAGCTTTTCCAGTCTCTGTACTCTTTTCTTACGTTTCTCTATATTATATTATATTGTCTTGTCCTTGTCTAACTTTTTTAAAAAGTTTCCACTAATCTCTTTAACTCTTTTTTCCCACCCTTGTTCCTTTCCAGAAAGTTACACCATAAACTGGCAAGTTTTATTCCATCTTCTGAGCTGCCCCATTTGAGTGAGCATAATAAAAGCATACTTATGAGAGCTCACTCTGAAGAGGACCAGAGAGTTTCATTTCTCCAGAAGCTAAAGAACCATAGTAGTAGGAATTCCATATCTCAGTAGGAATATATTTGTATACTAACATTTCAGTACAGATATATAATTAATATTTACTGTATCTTTTTGCAGAAATTAAAAGAAACTTTAAGAATAGTTGCCATACAGAAAACTGGCATTCTCTCCATATTAAACAGACTATAGAATGCTGAAACAGACTTTTTTTGTTCAAAAGGATTTTTTAAAACCCAACAATATGAAAAGGTGGCAAAAGCTTTTAACGATGCCATCCCCACAGCAGGTGACCTAATGACACCAAAAATGGAACTCAGAAAGCAAAGGGTCACCAATCAGTCTCTGAAGCACTTTAACAGGTCAGTCCTTTGAGGATCACTATCTTACATTTTGTGTATGTCCTTCAACATTAAGGTTTCACATCTAATGTGTAGAACTTTTCTTTGTATGGAGTCCCGTGACTCAACTCGACTCAACTTGTGAGTCTTAGCATGCACCCATCAAAACTTGAAAAAATTTCTCATGTCCTTCAAGTCACAAGTCTGAATATTTCAAGTTACATGTCCTTGAACAACAAGTTCAAGAATTTGTGTCCTTGAACTCAAGTTGCGAGTCCTTGAACAAAAATGCACAGTAAAAGGGCAGGTGGTAGAGGGGACTCAAGTCATTTAAAATCCAGACACTTTTTGAAACACTGGTCCTGAGTTGCATCTCAAGGTCAGTGATGTCCATAATGTGTCATCAAAAACAGCCACTTATGCAAGACTCAAGTTCAGTCAACTGAAGTCAAGTGGCCATTCCTGGTCATGGGCTTGCAAACTATAAATTAACCTTACAGGATTTTTCCTTCTGACTGCTGCACACAAATATGTCTAATTTTTGATAGACTATCAGCACAATCTTATGCATGTCTACTCAGAAATAAGTCCCACTGTTTTCCATGCAACTTAAACCCAGGAAAGTGTGCCCAGAATCAGTGGCATAGCTAGAGGGGTGGAGGGGCGCTCCACCCTGAATATCGCCCATAGCCGGGGTGAATCCAACATCATAACGACATGAAGAAATGGAGCAACCCCATCATGTTATATACCGTTGGATTTGTACTGAAGACCAGAATCCAATGCAAAAATCTGTTTTTGAATATGTCCTTCCTGTCAAAAGTTATTCCCCCCCCCAAAAATAAAAAATAAGCATTGAGTTCTATGGAAAAATGAAAGTTCCCCACATCATGGTTTTACCCACAAGTAGATGAATGTGCCATAATCCTTCGGAAAGGGCAAGTTGAGATGAATCCAAGGACATGAGAATGGTCTTGATTCAATGAACAGAACCCTCAACATCACCTCAGAAAATGTCCCTTTTAATTGCATTGACCCTATATAAATTGAAATGGAGCCATATTGTGCCTTTACTTGTGAGTAGGCCAGCTTGCCTTTGATCAAGCTAAGAGGTAGCAGGTCCTGATCCAGTGAATGCAGCCCCACCATTCACCCCAGAAGGAAGTCCCTGCTGCAGGTGCCACTGCATTGAGCTCCATGGAAAGTGGAAGTAAACTGCACAGCTGAGTTTACACACAAGTAAGCAACCAAGCCTGGCCTACAGTTCAGGTCAGGCTCAGAGTAACGCAAGTCCCCAGGATGGTCCTAATTCAGCAAAAGTGGAGCTCAGCCAGTACTCCAGAAAGTAGCCTCAACTCCACCCCACCCCCCCAAAATGCTTGAGTGGTAATGAGAGGGCTGAAAAGCTAATTGATTTTTTTTTTTTGGTATTTGTATAGGGTGTTGCTGCAGGCTGGCTATAAGACTTCGTGTCCCCTTTTTCCAGGACATGTCCTCTTTTTTAGCCTTGTGACCGGGGAAAAATCTACACTGTCCTCCTTTTCCTATTCTAGGCAAGAAGACCTGGGCTCCAGATGCTGGAGCAGTATATGTGCAGAGGAATGTTATTGTGGAGGGTACTGACATTCACCAACTGCTTGTGAAGAAATATTTGTTGCATATATTTTTTTCGCCGATGACGCTGCTGTTACTGCTCACTCTGCCGAAGACCTTCAACGACTTATGGACCATTTTAGCAAAGCCTGCCAAGACTTTGGACTAACAATCAGTCTGAAGAAAACACAAGTCATGGGTCAGGGTGTGGACTCACCTCCCTGTATCACAATCTCTGAACATGAACTGGAGGTTGTCCATGACTTTGTGTACCTTGGCTCAACTATCTCTGACACTCTCGCCCTAGACTCTGAGCTGAATAAACGCATTGGTAAAGCGGCTACTACATTCTCCAGGCTTACAAAGAGAGTATGGCTTAATAAGAAGTTGACGGAACATACAAAGATTCAGGTCTATAGAGCTTGCGTCCTGAGCACACTCTTGTACTGCAGTGAGTCTTGGACCCTTTATGCATGGCAGGAGAGGAAGCTGAACACCTTCCATATGCGCTGTCTCCGACGTATTCTTGGAATCACCTGGCATGACAAAGTCTCAAATGACACAGTATTGGAACGTGCTGGAATCTCTAGCATGTTCACACTTCTGAAACAGCGGCGTCTACGCTGGCTTGGGCATGTCGTGAGAATGGCTGATGGTCGGATTCCAAAAGATCTCCTATATGGAGAATTAGTGCAGGGAAAGCGCCCAAGAAGGAGACCACAGCTGCGATACAAGGACATCTGCAAGAGGGATCTAAAGGCCTTGGGAATGGACATCAACAGCTGGGAAACCTTGACCTCTGACCGCTCAGCGTGGAGGCAAAAGACCCAGCATGGCCTTCTCCAACTGGAAGAGACACTTGTTCGGCAGGCTGAAGCAAAGAGACAGACCCGAAAGCAGCGAAACCTGGGACCTGGGCAGGGGACGGAATTTATTTGTCCTCAGTGTGGAAGGGGCTGCCACTCTCGAATTGGCCTTTTTAGCCACACTAGATGCTGTTTCAGGACCTCCAATCAGAGCACGATACCATAGTCTTTCGAGACTGAAGGATGCCAATAATAATAATATTTTCTGGCCATTATTATTATCTTTATTAATTTTATGTCTATAATGACTATCTTTCAGACTCACCTACCTCACAGGGTTGTTGTAAGGTCATAAAAGGGGAGGAACTAAATACATCACCCTGAGTGGTGGTATTAAAGAGTGGTATAAAAATATGAAAATATTAATATTTTATTAAGTAATTGATACTGAACATAATTAAATAATTTTGTCATATTGGTGTGTAAAAATATTTATGGACCCCAAGTGTCAGAAGACCTAGCTATGCCACTGCCCCCCAATTCTAGCCTATATCTATCAAAAATATGTCTATTTTCTGAAATGTTATTGGACCATTGTTCA
Source organism: Cryptoblepharus egeriae (assembly GCA_030015325.1). NCBI lineage: Eukaryota > Metazoa > Chordata > Lepidosauria > Squamata > Scincidae > Cryptoblepharus > Cryptoblepharus egeriae. Next base: position 67,715,310 of record JAREYC010000002.1, on the reverse strand, counting down.
GGCCACTGCAGTTGAAGCCATATTGATGGATCATAGTGTCATATGAGATTTTCACATTTTAGTTGCATGTTATTTTTGTCCTGGTTGCTGAGAGAGCACACACAATATCAGACAGCCCAAAACTATTCACACTACTTCCCCGGTCTATTTATTAGCCAGGGCTGTTTCTTGAGAAGCTCTGCCTATTGTCCCTAAACAGGCATAATAGTACTTTCAAACCTTTGTCTTTGGATGTTCTTATTCTTTCTCTGTGACAGAGTACAAAGGCACAATATTTGCATGACAGACAGTTCCTGATAATAGCTATAAACACTCCAATACAGAATCTCTAAAAGAATCTTGAAAGTGTCCACAATATCTATCCAATCTTCTGGCAAAGAAAAGGGAAAGATCATCACAAAGGCATTGCAACTAATTGTATTTGAACCTGTCTTTACAAAGACTAGTTCTCTGATCTCATGACTATGAATCTGATAATCCCAACAAGTTAGAAAGAAATGCTTCTGACTAGAAGTACAAGACCTGTGCATAGCTACAACTGTTACTATTCCTCTTTTTAAAATGTAGTTTACAGAAATATTCCAAGGTCTCTTCGAAAAGAAAATACCAACTTTATGCAATTCACAATAACATATTCCAGTTTCCATCTCTTCCATAAAGCACACTAGGATATAGCCAAAGAAAGTGAATCTTGCATAATCATATGACAATCAACGAGATAAGTTAGCCCTGTCTAATTTCAGTCCCATTAATTTTGATGGGGCCACAACTCATGGCATTCTGGTTTTACTACTTGGGTTGATTTTTTTTCCTAGAAGAAAAAATAAAGTGTATGTCCCCTGTTCGCTGGTTCCATTTATCACTGTCAGTGTAAACGCTGCTCATTAGAATACAGTTGGCCTGTATAAAACAGATGCGGTAGAACAACTTGCTAAGAAAAAAATATTTCTGCAGTGTGCAACAAAGCTGAAAAGCAAGATCTGGAAAGCCCACAAGACAGCATAAGCCTGCAGGGACAAGGTGCATTCCTGTCCAATCTTAAGATGAAATAGAATAATCAAATTAAATCAGTCAAGGTGAATCAGCTACAGCCATTTCAGCAGTATCAGCAGGTATTAAAACAGAGGAACTTAAACAGGAGACTGTAAAAGGGGCTACAATGACCTTCTTGTTCTATAAGTGGATGGGACTTGTCAGAGACTATAGTTCCCCTCTGAATTAAAACTTTGCCTCTTGAAGCCCAACTGTAATTCTGTATACTCAGAAGTAAGTCTGATTGTAGTGAATGAGGCTTACTCTCGGGAAAATGAATGTAGGATTGCAGTCTGCATCTTTCTTCCAGAGAATGGACCTCTTGACTTTCATTTCCATTCCAGCATCTGTGTTATTCTTGAATTGACTGAAATACAATCAGATTTATTTTTGGCAACAAACAAGAACAGAAGATTCTTAAAATAAAGATGTAAAGTGTAATCTGAGTATATCTGGATTCTTGACAAAAATCAAGAGAGTTTCAGATTGACTTGGGCATAAATAAAAGGAACTCAGGAAAGCAGGAAAAAAATTGATAATTCCTGAAAAAGGTAGTCTTGCATGTTGCTTGACAGTGGGCCTATGCATGACACAGGGAACATCACTGAAAACTAAGCAGGCCTATCCATGGAACTGAAATGGTGGCATATTTGTGGGAGTGCCTGACCCAAGCTCCTGCCTTCTTCAATTTTCTTCTTCCACTATGGCATTTAAAAAGAAAGAGAAGAATGGAGTAAAAGAGGAAGAGTGATGAGGAAAAAGCTAGTGCACTACCAGGCAATGAGAAGGTATTTGCCATGGAACAAGGAACATGGCTCTTGTGTGAAAGGAGTGAATTCTTGTGCACCTGTCAAACATCCACATATGCCAGAAGGACATGCCAGAAAAACACCAGAAGAGACCACCCTGCTTAAAAGATCACCAATCAAAAGAGACACAGACTAAGCTCCAGTTAGACTGGCATAAACTCTGGCATAAGTCCTGTGCTGTCCTGAGGGTGTCACAAAACTGCTCTTCTGCCCCCCTAGTTGGAAGGGGGGATTAGGCCACTACACATGCATATGCCGACCTCCCCATTGCCACACCAGCATGGGAAAAAATGAAAGGTGAGTTAGACCAGCCAAAATTACAGTAGTTACAATTTTGTCATCTGGTAGGAAAAAACCAACCAATCACTAAAAAATTCCCTCCTGGCTTTAAGGGCAGCCAGCTAATCTCAGGCAAAACTATGGGTAAGCTGGTGGGAGTCCAAAGCTGAGGTACATGGAAGCAGCTATAAAAAAAATAAAGCAGGGCCGGTAAAACTCAGCTCCTGGACTTGCCAAGCACCAACAAGGTGCTCCTTCCAACTTCCCACCCTTGCCTCACACAATGGAGAGTAATCAAAGAGGGGGCCAGTATTATTGCATGTGGATGAACAATGCTTGTGGGTGAACAGTATACAGTGGTGCCTTGTAAGACAAACTTAATTCGTTCTGGAAGCATGTTTGTCTTACAAAGCATTCTTCATAAAAAGCAGATTTTCCCATAGGAAATATTGGAAACTCAGATTGGTTCCACAACCCAAAAATATTCATATTGAAATATGAACTGTATGTAAGAATGATGGCAAAACACTGTAACTGAATTCAAAACACTGTAATATAATACAGAACACAATTGTTGTAATATTAATTTTAAAAAACACTGTAATATACTATACAGTAAAACAGAAAAGAAAATCCTTTATGGCCAAGGATGACTAATATACACTAAAAGAGTCTTTCTCTATGATTCTGCTTCACATAACAAACTGTGCTTCATGTGACAAACACACTCGTTGGCAGTTGGGGCAGACGCACTGGCCAGCAGCCCTTTTAAAAAGCGTCAGAAAGCAACACTTCTGCGCTGTTCCTCCTTTGGCCGGTCGTCCGCTGGGCAGAGGGAAAGAAGAGCAGTGGAGAAGAGGGAAGCAGCTCAGGGCTGGCCAGAAGGGAGCAGGGGAGAGAGAGGCTCAGGATGGAGAGAAGGAGAAAGTGGGGAGACACTTTGAAGGTGTCTTGGATTGCAGCCTCCTAACCATGTCTACCCAGAAGTAAGCCCCATTGTGTTAAATGGGGCTTACTCCCAGGAAAGTGTCTTTAGGACTGCAGCCTAAGTAGGCTTCATAGGATCATGCACATTGAATGCATGTTTTGAATTCAATTCCAGTGTTTTGTCATCATTTTTACATACAGTTAATATTTTTACATGAATATTTTTGGGGTTGTGGGACCAATCGTCTGAGTTTCCATTATTTCCTATGGGAAAATCCATTTCACATAAAGAATGGTTCATGTAACAAACATGCCTCTGGAACAAATTAAATTTGTTACGTGAGGTGCCACTGTATTTGTATTCGTTAGGTTGAAATAGCAGAAGCATCTGGATCCTACTCTATATCTTTAACTATGGATTGTGCAATCAGCTGCACAATCACAATAGTGTTGAAAGTAGGACATAGGCTACTGAACAATTTGGAAGACCAAACTACACAAAATGTAGGTGATCAAATCACTCCCTTTGTTCTTTTTGGTTTTCTGCTTTGGCTGCCCTTTTGACATACTCTGGAAATTTTTGATCATGACACTTTTTATCAATAGGTCGCTAGGCAGAGGTAGGTGTCAAAATCATTTTCTATGGTCTCTCTATGATTCCAAAATATCCCATCAGTTTCGTGATGTGATAGGACATCACACCATTGAATTATTGTGCCTGGCCACCCACTGAATAATTAGGAACAAAATAGGGAAGAACCAAAAGAAGACAATAATCTAAAGCCAAATGTTAAAGTGCACAGTTTTGCTTGCTTGCTTTAGCTCTGAGAATTTATTCTGAACAGGTATTTTCTATATCAAAACTGTTATTTTCTTCATCATATCGAAAGGAATAAAATACATTTTCCTCAAAATAGCATAAAAAATCAGACTGCTAAGAAGAGATATACAATGATAAATTCTGGTATAGATAACGGATACAGAGATTATTGCTATTTAGGGAAGGGAAGGGTCTGCCTCCAAGCTAAAACAAAGTGGTTCTAAGACAAGGAGAGGGAGAGAGAAGTTGTATTACCAGTTGTATTACCTGCTGTATTACCATGCATTACCATGTATTACCATTAACAGGCTTTTTTCAACTGATTAACGTTTTACTTGCTTTTTGTTTTACTCTTCTAGTTGCTTTAGGGTGCAATCCTAACTTAGGCCAGAACAACTCTTGTGCTGATGTAGTGAGGCAAGCACATGTTTGTGCACTGGCCTAACCCTGCACCAGGAGTGGTGCATAAGTGTCTCATAGCACTTTGGTGACACCCCCAGGCAGGGGCATATCTAGGGGGTGCTGTTCCATTGGGCTACAAGCTTTAGGGGGACTACAAGCTGAGCTTGACATGAGTGAATAAAATTGTGATAAATGGGGTATGTCTGAATGGTAATACCAACATGTTATATAGCATTGGAATGGTAATTTGTTATATAGTGTTGGAAAGGTAATAAAGAATTCAATGAAATAAACAGCATTGGAATATCTATATTCTATCAAATGTTATGACCGATTAACCAAAAAATGAAAACACTCAAAAAAAGCAGGCCTCCGTCAGTCTTGAAAGACTATGGTATCGTGCTTGGTGCTGCATACACAGCATGAAAGCCTGGGTTGGATTGTTATGGAGGATAGGCTGTTACCCAAGCAGCAAATCCCCCCTCTCCACGCCACTGAATTAGTCTAATGGAAAGGCAAGGCCAATACAATTGGATCCAGCTGCGTCGCAGAGCTGGGCTAAGGACAGGAGCTCATCCTGTCTTGTGGGGCCGACCCAGGTCTCGAACCCTGGCCTGCTGGTTAACAGGCACAGTGTCTTAGCCACTTGCGCCACCCATAAGCCTATGGAACAAAAGTTGATTTTCTTAACTCAAACTTTCCCATGTTACTGATGGTTCTGAGAGCCAATGAGATGAAATTTTGATACTGTATGGAACTAATAAGGTGTTAATATGAATCAGCTCTCAATACATATATCATATACAGCACCTATATCATAGAACAGTTACCCATGCTAAGTGGGTATACAGGCACTTCTAAGTAGTGCTCCTCTTCTATCTAGCAGGGAAAGACTAACCATTTCTCTTTGCTACAGCACAGTTTCCATAACCAATAATGGACACAATTTTCATTTTTTTACTTAATTAAGTTTGATTTTGTTGTTGTGGGGGAGGTGAAGAGGGGGCAACAAAATTTTTGACTTTAGATAGAAAATAAGTACTTTAGCTATGCCACTAGAAGAGCAAATGGCTGGTGAACTCTGAGGAGGAGGCGGCAGGTTTCCCCCTCCCCAATTTTATTTAAAAAAAATACCTGGGGATGATGTCACTTCTGGTTGTGACATCAATTCTAGGGCTACATTTTGAGCTTTGCACTGGGCTACATGATCATTATATGTGCCACTGCCCCCAGGTCAGCACAGAACTTGAGCCAGGGCTAAGGCCAGCCTGACTGCAGATTAGAATTTCAGCCTTAATTTTTAATGTTTCAATCTGTTAATTGCTTTTGTTAACATGAAAATAAATATCCACAGAAGTTCCTAGAATGGAAGCCTCATAGATACCGAGACTGACTTACTTATTTACCTTTTTATTTATTTATTTATTTGTTTGTTTGTTTGTTTGTTTGTTTTAGTGAATTTGTACTCCAGCTTTCTCGGGCCATGGCTGACTTAAGGCGGCTAACAAATAAAACAATTTTAGAAACATTAATAAAAAACATTTAAAAACATATTAAAAAATACAACAGACTCAATCTGTACTGGTATCCTTATTCTTATTTTGTAACCTCTTTTCTACAGTCAGGGTAGAATATCACAGTTTATATGTATACACACACACACACACACACACCCATATATATATAACAGCAAAGCAAAGATAAAAAGAGAAGGGAGAGAGAAAGTAGATGTGGAAATATAAAAAGGGTCAGCTTGAAAAATACTGAAGATTAGCTCTACAGATTTAAAAAAGGAGAGCAGGTAATATTGCACTTCTCACATAACCCACAGCAATTGTGTACAATTTGTTCTTAACTCTTAAGTCTAGCATGCCTGATGATTGTTCATCTAAATGGGCACAATAAGTCATCCAGACTGCGATGTGCCCATGTCTCTCAAGTTCTAGCATCAAGGTAGCATTCATTATTTCAAGACTCTCTCCACACAGTTCAAGGGAAAATGAATTTGACATATGTGTCCGACAAGACACTGTCACCGCAGACACAGAGACACTCTGCTTCGTTCTTCCATGTCATTTGAAGTCGAGAGGAGTTCTGGACCTGACCTTGTTAAATCCTCACTCAAATTAATCTCTTGTCTGTGATAGCTGACAAATCAAATGCTCCAGGGAGATTCACCTCAGCCTAGGTTTGACCTCTCATTTACAGACACAGAATTCTCTTTTAACTTTCTGGCAAAACTTGTTCTCACTGGAAAGCATTATTCTGGAACGAACTTTGGGCAAACATGGATTTTCAAATAAAGCAGCTGTATTCATTGTGGGAAAGGTTCCATGCAGCAATTGCGCTGCCACCTGTAATGATAAACTCTTTCTTTCATGCCACAAAAGAAAAATAGCCCAATCAGTCTTATTCAGGTAAGACTCAATTTTGTTCCTTTACTTTTCTTCAAAAGGCAAGTCTGTTTTATGTAAGTGTAATGGCAAGACATTTGTGCCTATCTTGCTGCACACACAGCAACACACGTGTAGCAATGTGTTACCAGAATCATGAAATTTTTTAAGGGTTCTTAAATTCAGATTTTCATGGCTAAAATGCATTTCAAAGTTTCTAAACCACTGGAAAATAAACAAGTCATTAAAATGATTGCTGCAGTGATGCAGAGCTTTTCCCTGACAACTGGCGATTCTAATGAAGATGCAGGAAACAGAGGAACGCTGAAAGATGAAGAGTATCTCAAGCTGAAACTATGGCTGATTTCCAGTGGGATTTGTGGGTCAGAGAAGAGGAAAAATGAGAGTGCTTCCCACTCCATTTGAAACTGACACTCAGGATGTGTTTGTGTAAGGTGTACTCACACCTCGCTGTGGCCAATGATCTGTTTGCCATAAGAGAAGAGTTCAGGATGCTATCTCAATTGCCTTAAAAAAGCAACCAGTGAAACAATTAAGTAAATAAAAAGAAATAGCATATAAGCATGATCGGGGAACAGTAAGAGGGAGAAAGTTGTCTTGTGTTTCAACACTTCAGAATTATTTTGTTAATTGACCATATGAAAGAACCAGAAAAGAGTCAGAAGGCTGACATCTATATTAGTAAGGGGCTAGTATACAACAGTTACAAAGTCTGATTATGACTTTGTGGAATGGGTTCCATAAGAATTACACAACTGATTTCAAGAAGGCTAGCCTTCAAATGTTTCTAGTCCTCAAGATTATAAAGTGAAATGTGTGAAACTGAAATGCAACTTAAAAAAACTTTTTGACGTGTCATTACTTCTTATACAGCATTACTGTATATACGTTTTACTGTATATATTACTGTATATATTTTACTGTATATTCTTTTTACCGTATATATTACTTTTTATACTGAGTTAAAGGACCAATTCAATTAAGTAAATTTCCCTTACAAATGGCAATTGATGGCAATACAAATGCCATCAATTAAGGGAAAGGTAAAACTCAGGCCAGGAAGGTGCAATATTTATGGCAGCAGTAAAGAAATTTAATAGTGAAGAAATGTAACATTTTGTTATTGTCCAGTTTCAGGATTGCCTGGTTAGGGGATCATAGCTATGGAGTCACTACAAGCTCTTTCACATCCAAATTTGCCACAACACCACAGGCCAGGGTTTGAAGCAAATTATGTGCTCTGCAACTGAGCCTCAGAGAACAATCCTAACCATGTCTACCCAAAAGTAAGCCTCATTGTCTCCAATGGAAAGTGTCTTTCCTAAATGTCTCTAGGAAAGTGTCTTTACACTTACCTGGGAGTAAGCCCCATTGGCTGTAATGGAACTTAAATCAGAGTAGACATGCTCAGGATTAGCCTCTCCACTCTGTCAGTCGAAATCGGGATACACCCTGTTCAGTCGAATGCACCTGACAGACATCTATTAGAAACTGTCATTGGCGCCTATTAAATTAACTCAATTTTAACACTCTTAAAGTGATCGATGACTTTCAGTAGGACATATAAAGAGAATATTTGAAATCTGATTCAAAAAACCTCATTTATTAACCTTAAATAAGTAAACAAAAATACTGAAATTTGTCAGATGTGTTCAGTCGAAGTGGCCTGAGATACAACCCTGAAAAAAAATATCGAGTATCAAGTTCAGGCAAAGGTGGCTTGAGAGGCCAGGAGGGTCACTACTGCACCCCACGCAGGCAGCGTGGGTTTCATGGGGGGGGGGGTTTGAACAGCACCTAGAGATAGGAAGCTACTAGGAGGGACAGGCCTCTGAGCCCCCTTGGCACCGAGGGGGGGGGGCAAGAACAGCTTTGATGTGCCTGTCAGATGAGTTTGGACTGACGAAATGTTACAGGTCAGTCCAAAGGTCTTCATTTTAACATTTTTCAGCACAACAATACATTGGGAAGGATAGTAATTCAAATCTGCTTGAGAAGAGGAAACACTGCAGAATGGTATAGATACGCACTCTTTATAATCTTTTCGTCATAAATACTCTTTGCACATTTAGAAGACATCCATTCAAATAATTCCAGCTAATAAATCTCAAGTTCCTATATGAATTCTGTTAAAAGTGTTTAAATATATTTGGCAATTTTGTGCTTCCAGTTTCCTGCAGACAATGAGAATTAGAAATCCTGATTTATGTTTATTTCAATGCAAAATTTCCTTTTGACATACTCACTATGTAGGTTTCGCTCATACAAATTCAAGAGTCTGACCAAGCACTCTACTTTTTGGGGGATTCAACTACTAATTTTGCCCTTGTTCTTCTGTTCCATATATCTTGAAGCTATTGGCATTGGAAGCCTGACCTGCACTAATCTGTACTGTGGACATTTTGGTGTGATGTACACAATGCTATTTACTTGTAGTCTGAATTGTTTGAGTTGGTACTAATGAACCTGATGCATGTACCCTCACTAGGATGCAATGGGGGGGCTTGGTGACTTTTTTGATGCCTTTTCATGCATTTACCCTACAATCCAGAGTAACTGCAGGAAGGCACTTACTCTGGATTGCTCTAAGCATTTCCCATAGGTGGCACTGTAACTACATCGCTGCAAAAGGTCCCATAGTTGCTCTGAATTATAGCCTAAGTATATAATCTATTGAGGCTAAAGAAAGCTCCAAGTTTGTGATAGATCAATTCATGCTGCAGTGGGTTGAGTTTTTGTTTTCTGTTTGGGAGCTGAACATGAAAATGCATGACAGGGTAAATGTTAACAGAAAATGTCACACACAATTTTGTCTGTTTCTTTGCACCAATGATTTGCCTGCAGCCATTATGTGCACTTATTAATACATTAATCATCATTATTATGAAGTCTGGCTCAAAAGTTTGGTTATATAAAAGAACCAGAGGCCAAATGAAGATTATAATTACATATGATGTATATTGTCACTTGTCTAGACACTGAGAACAGGGACAGGAAACAGAATCTGAATATAATGAGAAAAATAAAAAGATACCCAGGGTATTTAGATATGCTGTGGGCAGTTTTGAATGCCATACTGAAGTTCTCAGTTAGGCTGCAATCCTAAAGACACTTTCCTGGGAGTAAGACCCATTGAACACAATGGGACTTACTTTTGAGAAGACATGGTTAGGATTGTACTCTTAGCCTAAGAGTGCTACCCTAATAGGCAGATGGGCTGGTGCAAATCTCTTGCACTGGCTCATCGTCATCATAAAAGTGCCATAAAGCATTTTCACAATGGCATAAGTGCAGTTAGGCCAGTCATGGATATGTATGAGCCTTCTTTTGCCAACATGGGCCCCTGGAAGGGTAAATTTGTGCTTGCTGAACATGGCCAGTACAGGGATCTGGGGGCATGGTGAGATGCAGGAAGAATGCAGGAAAGAGGTGTTTTGGGGAAGGGGAGAGCCCACATGTTGGTGTGTGGGCAAAGGAGATGGAGCCAGGATCTGGTGCTTGTGCTGGATCCTAACCCTGTTTCCATGCATCCTGGGATATTCTCAGGATGCTTGAATTTGAACCTCCGATTGAGGTGGTTCAAGTAGCCCCACTGAGACTGCAGTGGCTCTCCACAGAGCAACGAAAAAAATTTCCCCTTGCCTCAGGATGAGCCACTTGCTTCCCAAAACCTGTGCTGGGTACAGTGCAAACACATCAGACTGCCTATTCCAGCACAAGTTTCCCCCTGGTGGTACAGTTGAATCGTACATATGAACATGCACCATTTAGTAGTCAAAGGTAGAAATACCTAGAAGTACCTAGAAAAGTATTCTCAAGCATTTGGGCTTAACCTGTACCCAGAACAGTCTGAAACTGGAATAAGATAGTAGAATGATGCACTTTCTGCTGCATGTGGGCCATATTTACATTACTTTTCCTTGTAAAAATCAGCAGAGTGCCTTGTAAGTAAGAAGTGAGTACAGCAGGTAATTAACAGGGATGGAGTCTTTCTATAACCAGTGCACTTTCTATAATTAAGAGAAGGCATTAAAAGGGTTTTTACATGTAGGAATATTTAACTATTGCATTCCATGTCATAAGTCTAATGTATCCACTTGATCTTCTCATGATTTTTCATGCTGCTGTACAGGTAAACCAGGTTTAGACCTGGAAGGATTATTTGGGCATTTCATCCATCCTTCTTTCACGCTGTCCCAACAAATGAATGTAAGAATGGAACAGAAACAGAGCCCTGCTGGATCAGATGAATAACCCATTGAGGTCCAGCATCCAAATACCCATCCATTCCTTCTAAGAAGCCCACATACTGGAGAGAAAGGCACACTTCTGCTCCAGTGTTATCCAGTGTACCAGGTATTTACAGGTATATTGCATATCTGAACCTGGTACTACCAGAAAACCATCATGATTAGTAACTAGTGGGTGCAAGCCAGAAGTCCTCCTACCTACCTGTACATTCAGAACTACATAAGAGGATATTTGGCTTGGGGTACAAACAGTCACTATTGATGTTCTTTCTATATAATTGTATTTGATAGACTTAAACCTTCTTTCCTGATGGGCTTTTGCATTTCCTGAGAATGTGTTGCATCCTGTCCTTTTAGACCTACACATATTTCCTTTTTAGAAATTAAATGTTTGTCAAATCCTATGCATGTTTATTCACAATTATGTCCCATGTGCTCTGTGAGACTTACTGGTAAGATAAATGTACATATGATGGCAGTTCCACAGCTCGCTCACACTGACTTTCTTCAAATATATTTCACTCCATTCCATGTTTTGGCTATTACAAAGATTTATAATATTATTTGGCAAGAAAAGGAAAGAACTGATTGATAATGCAGTTTAGTCTGGCTCAGCACAAAGAGATGCTATATTTCAGAGGAACAGAAAGTAAAAGGAAGCTATAAAGGCAGAAAATATACCCTAAGGAAATTGGTGTGGCTATTTTATGGAATACAAAGCTATGACGGGTGCCACTTATGCAAACAGAATGTTGTCTCAATTCAAAATAATTATACTCCAGATTAGTGGTGTCATCAGGTGGTGTGGCTGGTGCAGGCCGCACTGGGTGACATGTCACTGGGGGTGATGTGCCATGGGGTGACGCGCCACTGGGGGTGATGCATTGGTGGAATTTGACACTCCTCTGGCCAGCCCCAAGCCTCTGTGCTTATCCAAAATGGAGCAGCAGCCAGGAATTATTCCTGAGGGGCACTACACATGTCCAGTCTCTGAAGAGGACCTAAAGAGCCCCCTCAGCGCCCTCTAGCACCTCCACCACCCTCTCCACCTCTGGAGCCCCCACACCTCTGCTGCTACCATCAATCCAACCCACCTGGTACATACCCAGGTATGTACCTCCCCCTTAGATTCCAATGGGACTTACTCCCAGGAATGTGTATTAGGCTTGCAGCCTTGGAGTCCATTCCTCACCCTGCCTACTCAGAAGTAAGCCTCTTAGCAGCATGGGATGGGCCGTTCCACCTACCCGTCCGCCCACCAGCCCTGCCGCTTCCCCTCTCATCGCGTGGCTTCCCCACTGGCTGCACAGCATCGCTAGTCCTACCACCACCATCCCTGCTGCCTCCCTCGTGCTGCACGGCTCCCCTGCTGGCCACACAGCTTCTCCAGTGCTTCTGCTGTCTCCATCTGGCCATGCCACTTCTCCTGGCCAGCCAGGAGCTCTCATAGCAGCAGCTGCTCCTCCTGGCTAGCCTCCTGGCTAATGCTGTTGTGTCACCTCCACCATCTCTTCGGTTGGCTCCGCTTCTGCCAACCACCCACCCAGGTAAGTGTCCCCCACTCTGATCCCCACTTATGTCCTCTACCACCCACCTACCTACCTTTCCCCTCCATCACCCATCTCCCTATCTTTCCCTTCCACCATCTATCTACCTACCTTTACTCTCCCCACTCAGATCCCTAACTATCCCATCACCCACCCTGCTACTTACCTTCCCCTCACCCACACACCCATCTACCTACCTGTCCCTTTCCGCACTCAGATCCCTACCTATCCCATCACTCACCCAGATCCCTAGCTATCCTATCACCCACCCAGCTATTTACCTTTCCCTTCACCCACCCAGCTACTCACCTTTCTCCTTACCTACCCACCCACCTATTTTCCTCCCACTCACCTTTCCTGCCACTCACCCACCCATCTGCATGGCTTGTGCTGCTGCAAACTGCTTTGAGGGCATCTTACATGTATGTGTCAGAGTCATGTATGTTGAAGTCACTTGAATGTGTTGTGTTGCTGCAAACTGCTTTGAGGGCGTCTTACATGTATGTGTCACAGTCATGTATGTTAAAGTAACTTGCATGGGTTTTGTTGCTGCAAACTGCTTTGACGACGTCTTACATGTCTGGGTCAGAGTCATGCATGTTAAAAGATTTTCAGTTTTAAAAGTGTTGCAATTAAGTACAGGAAACCAATACGAGTGTTTTTGCTTTGTTTTAACAAGTCCTACATTTGTCCTGTGTCCTACCCTTTTTTAAACCGGGTTGTCCTACCTTTTTTGGGGTGTCCTACCTTTTTTTAAACCAGGTTGGCTTGGGGGAGCAGAAATTTTGGGGAGCTTGGGGGGAATTTTGGGTTTGGCATCTGGTCACCCTGGGGGGCTGCCTTCTGGAGGGGGTGACACCACTAGTGACCAAATGGCTAAAAATCATGGTTTTTAGGAATAATCCCATCATGTTATATATTGTTAGATCTGTAATTTACAGCAGAATGTAATGGAACCACTTTGAAATATCTTTATTCTATATGTGTGTAGCCATAAAACAGAGACGGAGCAATGACACATAGCCACGCCAACCATCCAGGTGTTGCCTTGCCCACTGCATGGGACTGATGTGCTGGCATTCCACACCAGCTGATGCAAACCCTAGTGCCGCCCCTGCTACAGGTCAAAGCAGAAGATTAACACTACCAAGATCTGGACACCAACATTCTCAAGTGTCATGGTATGTGTGGCATATTTTGTAAGGGGGGGAGGTGTTACTGGTGAAGCAAGGGCTGAATTTGGCCTTTTTGAATTTGAACATGAAAAGAAGTCCAAGGAAAATACACTGAATTCCAAATAGGTGTTTTAATGCTGTCGTTAAAATCAGCAGCTCAATCAATATGCAGTTACAGAACAATTCTGATTTATGGTTGGAGCTAAAATCTACCACTAAATACTGCTTTGGTTAGAGGACCAGGAAAATAAATAAATCAAGCAAAAAATATACAGCAAAATACATTTGCCAATGCACCACAATAATATGCCAAAGTTATTGAAACACAGGTCAGGCCAAAAAAAATCAAGCTCTCTTTTTTGCCAGAATTTTAATGAGGCAATACCAGAAGCTAGTATTATCTGTTTAAAAATGGAAACATCAGTTATTCTCAGGAGCTCTGATATGTACAGCCACTGTATATGACAATTTATAACAACCTACTGAAATGAAATTCTAGGAAGTGTAGGTGCAGTGTTAGATGGAGTGCAATTAGGTTGATATTTTTCCACTTTAAAAAACTGAGCAACAAATTCTAAAACCTGCACATTTTCTTGGTACACTGCCTGCAAATTTGCTGGATATGTGCATGCATAAAATAGACCCAGACACCTAAATTCAATAGCTTTGGCTGCAATCCTAAAGACACTTTCCTGGGAGTAAGACCCGTCAAATACAGTAGGGCTTATTTTTTTAGGATTGTGCTCTACATCACATTGTGCAAAGTTTAGTCCCAAGAGGCAATCTTAGAAGGAATAAACCAAAGGAAATTTTGGGGTGATATTTTAACAATGTTGGAAAGCACCCTGCTTTAGTTGAGTTCTTCCATTGTTTCAAAAATGTTTGCCAACTCAGGAACATTGGCCTCATTCCGAATTGACTTCATTTGCTCAATATATAGCCAAATCCAACTAGTGACTAAGGGTCGAATCCAAGTGTGCTCTTGGGCTGGCACAAATCCCTTGCACCTCCCCGGGTAGATTGCAAACATGCCTAACAGCACATTTGCACTTCCATCTGCATTTGGGTATCTGACACAAGGACATGCACCAGCTGGTGGCAAAGCTGGTGGGGTTGGAAGCAGTCCTTCCTGAGTTTCACCCAGGAGGATGTAACACCACTAATGACCAAAAATTGTGAAAAACTTCTGATATCAGTTTTAGCAATTTGCCACTACCTAAACAACATCATGCTATATACTGTTGGATGCATAGTTTACAGCAGAATACAATGAAATTGTATATCAAAAGTTATTCAGAATAGTATTCAGATTAGTATCAGACGTTATGACTTTAAAAAAACGCAGCATACAATAAAAAGTAATTTTCTTAACTCAAAAGACCAATGAGATTTGAGGAGCCAATGAGATAGCATAGAACCAATAAGATCGGGTGGGCAGATGCAGGTTCAGGCCTACCAGCGAACCGCCAGCAGCAGGGAAAGGAGAAAGAGGGCGGACCAGTTTGCGCCGGCCACCATCTTCCCCCACATGTCTCCTCCTGCTGGAGAAGACGCACAGGGCACGCGCCTGAGTCGGTGCGCATGATGTGCGCCTCCTCCAGCAGGAGGAGACAAGTGTGCCTCGGCGCATGCACAGTATGTCTCCTCCAGCTGGAGGAGACCCCACCCTCAGGGTCAGCGTGTGCGTAGTGTGTCTCCTCCAGTTGGAGGAGATGCACTGCGCACGCGCCATTCCCCAGGGTTGGCGCATGTGCAGTGCACCAGGGTTGAGATCTGCCCCTAGCCCAGCCCCACCCCGTCCCCTGGCCCAGCCCCGCCCCCCAACTTCTGGCGAACCAGATCTTGGGGGAGGCTCTCTCCCACCACTGAATAAGATGTTAGTAAGGTGAAAGCCTGGTGAAGGTGATGGAGAGGCAAATCCAGTGATTGTGTTTAGGGGTGTCATAAGCACTCCCTTTGTTCCAGAAGCTGGGTCAATCAGATTCTTACACCTGAGCTCTTGCCTGGACTTCCAGGTAGACCTGAGCTTCAATTCCTAGACTGTTCTCTGGACTGCCTTTGGAGACACATCTTCCAGGTGGGTAGATCAGATTTATGTGCTTGATGTATGTAGACCAGTGTTCCAGTTCTGAGACTGCAGTCTAGATGCACTTCTAGTCCTTGGCTCCCACCTGAAGCCAAGTTTTATCTACCAGGTAGACTTAACTCCCATTCCAAGACTGGAGCTGCCTTTTCAAACATGTAGACCTGGACTTCCAGCCAGGCTCAAACTGCATTTGAAACATTTATCTTGAACTTGGTTATACACAAGGATTGCCATGATCAAATGTGTACACTCAAATCTCACAATCCATCATGGAAATTGGGGCAGCAACTAGTTAGAGAAGATTTTGATATTGGGACAGCATGGCAACAGAAGTGGGCAACTTGCAATCCAGATTTGTTTAATCTGGTGCCTGGTCCAGTACAGCGTCCCTATGACTTTCATCTTCCAAAGAAGTACTGGAAAGCAGATAATCAGATTTGCAATAACCATGACAGATCCCAGTATTGGAAATCCAAGTGAGGACTGGTTGACAATCCTGACTGTGTCTGCAGGAATGTCCCACCAACATTACGTCACATTGCAATTGAATACCCTCTTAAAAGGTACTCTGGCTCCCCACAGGAATTACACAAAAGGCACAATCCAGAGTTAGGGCAGTGAGGAGTGCCCTAGCTGGGGTGCCCCAATTATCCAGAGCAGAAAGATATGCTGCATCCAGAGAGTCAGGAAGCCTGGGCTGCCCTAACTGCTCCAGAGCATGCTCAGTAGGCACCAAGTCAGTGACAACTGAGGAGAGCTTGCTCCCGATGAGACCACCCTCAGATCACACTGAGCAAGGAACAGATGTGGTGCCTGCCTTATAAGGAGTCCCTAATGAGAAGCCATGACAGTCTACAGTGAATACAAGGGGCTTCTTGGAGTGGCCTGCTGTAGTTGTGCCATATCCTGAAGTTGAGAGGCAGGAGTTCCAGCTAGGCTGGCCAAGAACTCAGTTTTTTGGTCAACACTGCCATTCTTACTCTGCCTTATCATGGACCCCTATGGGTCTACTCATTACTATACCTGCTCCTGAGGTGGTATAACTCTGAGGAGCTGGAAGAGGGAACTTTTGCCCTGGAAACATGCTCTGGATATAGAGTTTCTGCTCTGCCCAAGGCAATGCTAAACATGCCCTCAACATGCCTCTCCTGAACTGCCTAGGCTGCCCCAATGATGGCAGCCCAGGTCCACCTGTCTTGGGGCAGCCTATGTTGCCTTAGGCTGCCCATATACCTTTTCCAGATTAACTAGGGTGGCCCATCTTGCAGTTGGGTCAGCCCAGTGACAGATAGGGTAACCCAAGTGTACTTCTGGATTGTGCCCTAACTTGAGGGCACTGCTATCCAGTGTTTAAATGACTAAGGCTGCAATCCTAAAGACACTTTCCTGGGAGTAAGACCCATTAAACATAATGGGACTTATTTTTGAGTAGACATGGTTAGGATTGTGCTCTAACACAGCATTTAAATGCACTTTCCTGGGAGCAAGACCCACTGAGCACAATGGGGCTTACTTCTGAATAGACATGGTTAGGATTGTTCTCTGAGGCTCAGTTGCAGAGCACATAATTTGCTTCAAACCCTGGCCAGTGGGTCATAGGCCCAGACACCTAGTGACTATTCATATACTCTATGTTATATATGTGAATTTCATGTTATGCTGCTACATTTTGCCATATGAATAAATAAATAAATACAGTGCAGTCATGTTAGCCTGCCAGCTCCAGCAGAATTTTATATTGTGCTATCCATGTGTCATGAGGTAAAGAAGTTATCCAGATGATAAAGTGCTTTACAGATGCAGGGAGTGGTTTCTAAATTGCTTCAAAAGAGGAAACCAAGCAAGAAAGGTGCAAGCAAGCATTTGATGTCTTACTGTAATTGCTGAAAATATACCTTTACTTTGTTTATGGCATATAAAATTCAAGAAAGGTAGCTTTTATGAGAAACTAAATCAAGTAGCCAGCAAGCATGTTAGAGAGGGAGTTTAATTTCATTTACAGATTTGATTAAGGAAAGTGAACCGAGTAACACAAATAGCCATCATGCTTATTACTGCACATGTGACATTATCCGTCCTGGCCATTAACAATTATGACCCATAAGAAAATAAATTGAAATCTAGGAGTCACGCTTTAATTTTCTCCCATCACTTTTACCAGTGCATGTCGCTGTAGATTAACTGGAGACCCACCAGCATTATTCATCAGCAAGTTTAGTTGGTTTTGTTCCTATGAACAAAAAAACAAGACTCAGTATTTCCTTATCGCTGTGTCTGGTGGGAGAGATGTGTAGGAATCCACAGTTTTAGAAGTGTCTCTTCTTCTGACAGGACCCAAAGGATTCCCCTTCTTCTCCAAATCTTTCCAGAGTTCACAGAGGCTTTTGGACCATCTGAATGATGTCTCTGCCTTAGTTGGCCAGCTTGAACAGAATGGTGGGAACTGGGTCTTGGCTGCCCCACTTGCCTCATGTTCCAAGAGCTGAACATGGTCTAGCCAATCTCTTTTCAGGAGAGACAACTGAGAGGGAAACTGTAACCGGTCGAAGATAAAACAGAAACTGAGAGTGCATAAGCTTCTTCTTTCCCACTTTGAACTTCACATTTAAGCAATCACTGTCAATGCCATAATTGTGGAAAATGCTCTTTTTTGCCCATAAAGTTGCCTATGCCTGCAGTAATGTTTGTATCTCTGACTAAAACAGCAAATTGAACAATAAAGCTGCCATTATAACTACACTTACAGGAGATTACAATCATCAAAACATTTACTCCTGGAAAAAAATCTCATTAATGCTACAGATCTCTACCCCAGGGGTCTGGCAGAAAGACCACTCTGTGCCCACTTGACTTCAACTGAAGCAGGCATCAAAAAAGACGAGGCAGGGCTAGAGCATCTTGCAGCTTCTACTGTGCAAGATTGGCGCTTGCCATTGTTCCTCCTGTGACCCATTAGAAGCCATACAGTGGGATTCCATATAAAATGGTTGGAGACTACATTACTAGTGCTTCTGCCTACAATTCAGTGGCACCCTGCTAAATTAGATGAATTAATTATTAATTCATAATTATTAATAAAGATGATAAATTAGATTTCAGACCACGGAAATTAGCTTTTAATGTAAACAATCTCTTGTTGGCTGCAGTCCTAACCACAGTTACTTACACATAGCAAATTCTGCTGAACATAATGGGAGTTACTGTATTTCACAGTTAATACATGGATGGAGTTTATAGTTTTAGGGTCCAATCCAATTTTTCAGCACTGATGCAGTCGCAATGCAGTCCCAAAGTAAGAGAAGCAGCTTTTCACCTTTTGAGGTGCCAGATACATTAACTCTTCAAAACATACATTTCTAATCCTACATGAAAGGCAATTGTGGAGCAATATTGGTGGAAAAACAACAAGCAACTGATTTAAATATTCACCTTCCAATACTGAAATATTGTTATACATGTATGTACAGTAGTTTGCCTCTAAGGAATCTATTATTGATTACCAACTGGCTTTGAATCATAGCACACAAACCCTGTTCTAGAGTTGGGGTTCTTATACATTCACAATTTATGTGCATGGAATTCAAACTCTGTTTTAATATATTGACAATATATGTAATTGTGCTAATATACCCAGTGTAAAACCACTTTAAGTGCCCTATGAAAATAGTCACAGATCAGGAAAAGGGTCTTCAGCTCTTCTTCCTCTTGGCTGATTTATCTGTAGGGGAAAAAGGGTAATAGTATGATTTGCAATCAAAACATTTAAGAGCTTAAAAGACTTGCTGAAACACAGCCAAAGGGGCAACCCTGAGAAAATAGTTAAAAATGAGAAGTGAACCTTTTGGTGGATGCTGAAGTGAGTGATAATATTTATCACACAAACTGCCATCCATGTTCTCAGGAAAGAAAAATGAATAAGTTTAGGTCACATCTGTTCTTTCTCTTGGCAGCGATTCTGTCAAAGTATACCATAGCTAAGTGGAATTCTTCACACTGCAATCAAATTAAAACTGGCTTTTGTGCTAGTTTACTTTGGGTTTTTTGTGTTTTGGTATTCCTGTTTTTGGTTTTCTTTTTTTAATATGTTCCTGGGTTCTTTTTTGTTACACCATCTTGGAAACTGCTCAAGAATGATATTTTTATCAAAGCAAAAAATTGTAGTATGTCATAACATTCTGGAAGCATTTTTAAAAAATTGTTTACAAGCTACTTTCCAGCCCCTAAACTTACCCATATATATATACTTCACTTCCAGGCGGTACTTCTGCCCAGCTAGGAGTGAACTGTGGAGGCAAGTCCACCTGCTTGAATGTGCCGGAACAGTTCACCCCCAGCTTGGCAGAACTACCAGGCTGGGGACGAACTGTGCAGGCACATCCAGCAGATGGGGTGCACATGCACAGTTTGCCTGGAGCCCAGTAGTTCTGCTCATCTGGAGGCAAACTGCACAATGCACTATTGGTCTATGGAAGTTTTTTTCCACAGAACTCAGCTGTGGTCCTCAAAAGGTTGAGGACCACTGCTTTAGGGAACGAGCTGAGCTTGACATTAGTGGCCAAAATTATGAAAATGGGGTATGTATGAATAATACCATCATGTTATATGTCATTTGAAAGATAATTTAATGCAGAATGCAATGGAAGAAACTACATTAGAATATCTGTATTCTGTCAAACATTATGGCCAATTAACCAGATAAATACAACTGCCTATGGAACAAAAAAGTGGATTTTGTTAACTCAAAACTGATCCATGAGACTGATCACTCTGCGATGCAATTATGAAACAGTATAAAAATAATAAGATGTTAATATGAGTAAACTCCAATTTCCACATAATACTGTTATCTATGCTAACTGGATAAAGAGGCACTTCAAAGTGGTGCTTCTCTTATATGTAGCAGGGAGAGAACAACCATCAGTCTTTGCTCCAACATAGATTCTATAACCAATAAAGGACAAAAAAAGCAGGCCTCTGTCAGTCTTGAAAGTCTATGCTATCGTGCTCGGTGCTGCATACGCTGCATGCGAAGCACGAAAGCCTGGGTTAGATTGTTATGGAGGATAGGCTGTTACCCAAGCCGCAAATCCCCCCTCTCCACGCCACTGAATTAGTCCAATGGAAAGGCAGAGCCAATACGATTGGATCCAGCTGGCATAACAGAGCTGGGCTAAGGACAGGAGCTCACCCTGTCTTGTGGGGCCAACCCGGGTCGCGGACCCTGGTCTGCTTGTTAACAGGCACAGTGTCTTAACCACTCACATCACCCACAGCCCACTAATAAAGGACAGACTATTTATCTATTTACTTAAATTTGATTTTGTGGCTACAAAATTTTCTTTGACCCCAGTTAGCAGATAGATGTCTTAGCTGGTGGGAAGCGGCAGAGCAAGTGGGTGGCGAGCTTCTGGGGAGGAGGAGGAGGAGACAGGTTGGGCATTTGTTATAGTATTCCCGGAAAGGGGGTTTTCCTAAGACTCTGGTAGCACCAACTGCTGCCCCCTTCCAAATTCCCAGAGATATGCACTTTAGTTTGGAGAAAGAGGATTTGAGAGGCCTGCAACAGTGGGTGTCCTTCAGTTGATTTTTTGTAAGGCATCAAAATACTTGCAAAAACTCAAAATATTGAACACCCACTGTTGCAAATTTTTTTGCATGCACTTTTGAGCCCTTAGGAGCATTTGAATAAACTGCTTACTGAGGCTATCACAAGCATTTTCATGGAAAGCAGGCACAGCTTGGGTTTATTTGGAGCCGAGCAGGGGGTTGCTCACACATCCCCAGTTCTCCCATGTCTCCTTTCTAGGATTTTTCCCCCCTTGGATGGGATAAGTATTATCACAGCTTCCAAGCAGAAGAGAAAGAAAAAGCTGCTCACTCCTTCTGTAGCTGGGATGGCAGGATCAAAGCAGTCCTTCAGAACTGTTTTCTGGCCACTGATACAGGCATGAAGCACCACCATTTCTTTTGTGTCACCACTTCTTCTCTCACTTGGCTCCAGCTGACAGAACTTAAATACCTTGCAATCTTCTTTCTGTTGACAGTCAGTCCCATTGATTATTCCCTGCTGGACTGTTTGCCATCACATTAAGCTAAACAAGGAGTCGCTCTGAGACATCTTTCTCATTTCAAAGAATTGGCTGTATGTATTCTTGGAAAAAAAAATATGAAGATATCACCAAAGGTCAATGCTAAGAAGTGCTACAGGTATATCAAGGATCAGGAAACCAGCACAGATCAGCTCTTTTTTCCCTTTTGCTGAGAAGGTAGAGAAAATGGCCTCAGATCCTGGTATCTGAAAGTAATGCAAAGCAGAACCAGTTACAAATGCAGAGAAAGGGTCTTCCAGCACCCCCAAATGGAAGCAAAAGACACCTGCATGAAGAAATCAGCTCAATGGCGAACTCCAATGCACATGGATATTACATGGATCTTTTTCTCAGAAAATGCACTCATATATCCACCTTTACCAAAGCCTTATGCACTGTTTAGTTTAAAATCACAGGCATATAAAATATATATCACTTAAGAGATAACGCTCAACAGTAATCCTATCTGACTTCTATTCAATAATTTCCTGCTATCACTCCCACTGAGTCAGCTCAGACAAAGCTAATATTGAATCTTATCTCAAAACAAGGCAATTGAATCTGTCATAAAAATGTGCCTGGCAAGCTTTTCATTTTGCAGCTCCGTTGGTTAGGATTTCCAGGCAGCTTTGGTGGGGCGGGGGGCACCCAGCTGCACCAAGTACTTCATTCCAAGCTAGAGATATCCTCCATGCCATAAGGCATACTCGTGTTAAGTCAAGAATCAGCTAGACCACTTCAGAGGCCTGTGACAGCTCAGCTGGACTGGTTCCTGACCTTACCCTGACTGGTAAGTTTTGTGTCTGGCTGTAAGATATGATTCCGATTTGCTATAAGATATATCCAGTGGTGGGCTTCAGGGGTTTCTCAAAGGTTCTATAGAATCCTTTGCTAATGAGCACCTGGTTCTGAGAACTGGTTACTAAAGGGACATAGAACCTGTTGTTAATTTACGTTACTGGGACTAGAACCTGTTGTTAATGTATTTGAATCCCACTATTGGATATATGTACAGGTTGAACCATATCTGCAGTTTCTGTATTGGCACATCTAGCTCACTGGGTTCCCCCAGGCCTGTGCTGAGCCAGATTTGGCCCAACCTGAGACCTCTAGAGGTGACCAGAGCTGTGTTCCAGTTGTGTTGCCTCAGGAGGGCTTCAGAATAGCTGTTTTGAGATGGGGAGGAACCACAATCCTGGAAGGAAAGTGGAAATGATTTTTCCTATATAAGTTATTCTGAGGGTAATCTGGAGGTGGAGTCTACAGGTTTTGGGCATTTTCCTTTGACCTTTTATCCTGGACTGGTTTTTAATCAAACTGGAACTCTTCTCTACTAAATTATCCTAAAGGTATTTTACTGTACATGGTTTTGCTGCCCTCTAATGTCAGCAAGTAAATTTACTAAAAATTAGAAATGTCTTTGGAGGGGGAATTAGGGCTTGGGTTTATTTACGTATTCCAAATACACAAGGCACATTTATCCAAAGTGGGAGAGCATCATTTGAGAATTTGTAATTATGACACGCACGTACCTGCTGCCTCTGATCTCCTACACTACATCATAGACTTAAACCCTACAATCCAGAGTAACTATGGGAGCACGTAAGAGACATTATGTGTACCCGTAGTTACTGCACTACCTAGTGAAAACCTATGGGAAATTCATATTGCAATCCAGAGCAAATTGTTCTTACACCGGAGCAAGGACTCCCATAGTTACTCTGGATTGTGCTCTTTGTCATTTTAAAACCACATAGCCTTTCTCAGTGACAAATCAAAACCTAAAATGTAAATTTTAGACCTAAGAATTACAATATCCAAAGTGGGCAGAGACTCCTGATCCAAACGCTTTGGCTCTTGTTCTTGCATATGTTGCACATGAGAATAGAAATTGTCTTGTGTGCAATGAAATATCTGGTGAACACAGATGATTGGATACTACGTAAGTTAAAATATAAGGAAAACACAAATGAAAATTTCCAACATCAAGTAGATATTGAAAGATAATATTCTTTCGTATGTATGACCCATAACTGGATTTATTATAAAGTTGGTAGATTTCCAAGAAGCTACAAGATGCATCAGATCAAGCTTAAGAAATGACAGAATCATAATATTCAACCCAAATTCTGCTTGTGCTTTATTTTTTTAGTAGCAAGCTCACTACAGTGAGCTAACTTGACAACGTACCATTGTCATTGGATGAGCCATTTTGAAATTTTTTTTCCTTTATCCTGTGTTGATTGTAAAGAAAGATAGATGGGATGTGAACTATTGCAGATACTATTTTTATTGGGCCATCTGGAGCAATACTGCTTTAGAGCCAAAACTAAGGCTACAATCCAGAATAGTTAAAGGAACTCTTACGTCAACATAAGTGGCACTTACTCTGGATTGCTCTATGCATTTCCCATAGGTGGCCCCGTAACTACATTGACATAAGTTGACCTGTAACTACTCTGGATTGTAGCCTAAATTTCTTCAAATATCTCAACATATGTGAAATTCATAATGCTTGTAAAAGTTTCGATATGGGAAACCACTTTCAGATTGTATTTATGTAGTCAATAAATTTGTCCAGATGATTGGTCCCTCTTCAGAATGGTGTTTATAGTTCAGGAAGTCCCATTCCACACACGCACAAGTTTAGATGTGTGCAATGAAGTTTCCTTTACTTTTCAGACAACCAATCCCTCCCTTGGAGGAACACCCTCTTACAGACACAGACACTTTTTGGGGGCAGATTTGTACTTTTGCAGTTTTTTTTAATCATATTCATTAGCTCCAGATTTCCTCAATCATCATCTGGAAATGTATCTAATGTATCGTAAGTTCCTCTTCTGCAAATGGAAGGCATTTTGCTTCCTGAAAGGAGAGATTTTTTTCAATCTCTACCCTTCAGCCTTTAAGGCCATAAAGTGCTGTTCCAGAGATTTCCAATCCTCTGGAGTGGATATTAGAGGCACTGAATAAATAAATGCCAGTCTCTTATTAAAATAGCATGTAATCAGTGCTTTTATAGCGTCACAGAATAAAAATATACTAACTAAACTTTGCATCTTTTTTGCTCAATGAAAGAACAGCTATATATAGGCTTCTCAAGTATTGAGATGCATAACAAACGCTATGTCACATCTTAGGCACTGTCACACATTGATTGTTGACTCATAGAAATGCACCATCCTTAGATTTGAACTAATTATTCAGTTTCCTTTTCAACTATAGTATTTGATTAACATAAGAACGTTAACTTTAAGAATGGAGTGAATGCCATTCAACCCAATGGGACTTGCGTCTGAACGGGCATGCATAGGTTTCTGCTGTAAGAAAGGTCCTACTGGAGAAGACCTTAGTCTCCACTCCCCTGAGTGGGTAAGGGAACATTTGTTCACCATATACAGAGGGAACATTTGTTTCCTCAACCGTACAGAGAGTCTACTCAGTTCTGTTCTAGTGAAGTCTCTGGCATAGGTTTGTATAAACCTGGGTCATGGATTCTAGACCAGGAAAGGTGTAGGATTCAATAACCACATCTCAGAATTGATCCTTCCCAGAGTTGATCCCCTCCCCAAAAGGTTGTTGCCCAATTCTGCTTTACATGCCCCCAATCTGTCCTTCCGTCTTCCCTGTTGACTACTTTCAGCTGCAGACCTACCACTGTTGGAGCACCTTTTGCAATTGTCATAAGACGGTTACCACTGGCAGAAAGCTTATTAGTCATCTTTTATTAAAAGGGCCAGTGGAGGACCTAAACCTTCCATCAGAAGAATGGTGTGCCTTATCTATATATATAAAACTGAAAAGTCACCGACCGACCGATCCACTCACTCACTCACTCACTCACCAACCCCCAGCCAAAAGCACCGAGCCTAGAAGTGTTAAACTTGGGGAGGGTGTTCCTTCTGTGACATCAACACCCACCAAGAACTGGTGTTGAGAAATTTAACCCTTAAGGGGGTGAAAAGGGGTGCAATGTGTTTTTGTCCTATACTTAACATGTAAGACTGACTGATTGTCATCCAGCCAATTTGGTGCCTAATGCACTGGGAGGGAGGGTGCACTGGGGAGATGGTGAGCATGGGGGTTGATGCAAATGGGGGGTTCTGCATGAGGGTATTGCATGTGGGAGTGTTGTGCATGTGGGATGATGCATATGGAGGTGTTGCGTATGGAGGTGTTGCGCATGGGGGCTTGTTGCACAATCGTGGGTATTGCACAATGGGGGTGTTGCACAATAGGGGAATAGCATAAGGAGGTATTTTACTCCTCCAATGCAGGTACATTTCACTATTCAATTATAAAAAATACAGTGGTGTGCCTTGATTATTTTAACACCATGTCAGCATGCCATGAGAATGATGAAGAAAGTTGAAAATCACTAGACATTGGTGAAGAGTTCAGGAAGACAACACAGCAAATATCCACTGCCAGCCTCTCCGCAGAGTCATAAGAACATAAGAGCCTCCACTGGATCAGGCCAAAGGCCCATCTGGTCCAGCTTCCTGTATTTCACAGTAGCCCACCAGATGCTTCAGGGAGCACAAAAGTCATCTGCATCTGGATGGTCTCTTCTGCATCCATTTGATGGACACCAACACAGTCCAGCTAGGAGAAACTGAGCTTCACCCTCTCCTGACAGCCATAGGTTGCACCCAGTGATTGGATTAAAAGACATTAACAACCGGTTCAATGCCCATCTAGTAGCCATTTTTAAATGGCTATTTTAAAGCTTTATATGTCCTATTTCTTGTTAACAACCAGTTCTATAGAGTAGAAGCAAACCTGCTGGAGCCTACCACTGGTTGCACCCCTCCGGTACTACACAGGTTTAAAACACTTCTCCTATGTGCATTGTGTGCTCCAATGCTCAGTTGTTGCTCATTATTAGCAGTCTTGTCATGGCCGTTAAAGTGATTGGCTTGATCCTCTTGGCTTACATGAAGTTAGCACTTAAGATGAAGGCAACGTCTTGATAATTAATCACTTCCACAATGGAAACCTCTACCAAATGAAGCCTTAATCTTTTTCAGCTCAAGCCTTCTACTTCTCAGCGCTCTCAGCTGCCACTCCTCACACAATTTCATTGTCTTCAAATTAAAATCTTATCCTCCACAGGCATAGCAAAGCCCAGATATCTTCATTCTCTTCAAATTTCAAGACAAATACAGCAGGAACTGTTGCTGTAAAAGTGTCAGCCTTTTTAAAAAATGCTTGTTTTCTAAAGCACTCTGCTTTCTTTGACAGTAAATGTGTGCCTGTAGATAGAAACTTTGAAGACCTGACTCACCTCAGCCATTTCAAGGCCTATTTCAGCGATTGCCAATTAAGTCCCATGATTTAAGAAAAATTTGTTTTCAAAGTTTGTACTAAGAGATTGTATCCTCAAATGATCTAGGTAGCATATATAGGAGGGATTTCAGTAGCACAGATAGGGTCATGGGCATGGCTAACAAAATGATAAGTACTGCAGACACCATGACGCACTCCATGAGCAGCTGACCTAACTGGCAGGGTTTAGGCTGACCTAAATGCAGGTAAGGATTGCAGGCTTAGTAGTTCAAAGATTATCAAATCATATGGAAAGATGTATTTGCCTCCCAAAACAAAAGCAATGCAGGCGTTAAGAGCCAATCTTCCCTTGAAAGAATTGAAGTTTTACATGACCACATACTTTGATAGTTGTCAGATCCAACTTGCCTGAGCAAAGAATGCTTCATCTCTACAACACTGTTGACATTTCTTTCCTGTCAATTTTATTTAAAGCATTTCAAGATGATTGCAAGGTCTGCAAGGGAAGTTAGTGATGTCTATTAATTAATTCCAAGAGTTAAATGCTAGAAGACATTCTGGGGACTGGTTTGACAGAGCTGAAATGAATTATGTGGAAGCCTACATGTTTGGAGTGTGCTGACTTCAATTTTCTATAACAGTTAATACTGATTTCTCAGGGCCAGATTAAACATGTAGTTATTCCACGGGAAAGCACACCCCGAAGTCAAATCTGTGATTGATTGATTTACTCAGTTTGGACCTCACTTTCCTCCCTGCTTTCAAATCACATGGAATCAGCAACCACACTATCACTGCAATCCAGATGTGGTACAGGCCATGTGGTACAGGCCATGGCAGAGCCTCTTTAAACGCTGTCAATCATCCTTTACCAGGCACAGTTTGATAAAAATTAAGAACCTGGAATTAAAAGCAAATCATGGTTAAAACTATCATGGTGCTTATGTATTTCAAAACCATTTGAATAGGAAAAAGAAATAAAGCAGAAATACTGAAAATAAGTAATGCATTCTTACAAGCCCTGAAAAATGCTACTCAGAATGAGGAGCCAGTTGGTGTTAACAGTTGGCAATGGTTCAATAGGCAGTTAGTTACAACCTCTATAAAGCTGCAATCTTAACATCCCAGTTAGGCCAGCCTAAGGCCCAGCACAAGTCCCATGCTGGCCTGGGACACTTCTCCACCACTCCTCAGGGAGAGTTAGCCCAGTGAAGAGTGCTTGCCTCACTATGAGAAGACCATAGTGAGTGAGTTGTGCCAGCCTAAATTAGGATTGCTCCCCAAGAACAGGTGACCACTTGGTTCTAGTGCCCAGTGGTGGGATACAGTGAAACATGAAAACAGCAGACATTCAGGAAGGTGCATGAATTTCCTCCATGCTCTCTCTTCCTGAGTTACCATCTTATTGTATAAATAATTTTCTAGAAACCACTAAACCCCATAAAACCTCCTTCTTTATTAGATATGAGTAGAACCATAGAGTTGGAAGGGACCTAGAAGGTCATCTAGTCCAACCCCCTGCCTGCAGCAGGAAATCCCCCTAGTTAGGAGTAGGTCACAGATACAAGATACGAATAGGTCACAAGTGCTTTTCCTTGTCCTTCCATCCAGATCCCTCTCACAGGTTTTCCTGCCCTTTTCATTTTATATTTTTGTATTAATGGGCTGTGGGTGGTGCAAGCAGTTAAGACGCTATGCCTGTTAACCAGCCGGCCAGGGTTCGAGACCCAGGTTGGCCCCACAAGACAGGGTGAGCTCGTGTCCTTAGCCCAGCTCTGCGATGCAGCTGGGTCCAATCGTATTGGCTCTGCCTTTCCATTGGACTAATTCAGTGGCGTTGAGAGGGGGGATTTGCTGCTTGGGTAACAGCCTATCCTCCATAACAATCCCACCCAGGCTTTCGTGCTTCGCATGCAGCGTACTGTGCAGCCGAGCATGATGCCATAGTCTTCCAAGACTGACGGAGGCATTTTATATTAGGAGAAGAATTGGAAGTTGTCTTTTTTGCATACATGCAGCAAAGGAGCCCAAGTCTCTGACAAATCCCATTTCAAACATAGGCTGATGCTTCAGATTGTATTTTGAAGAACAGGACCAAAACATGCACACCATACAGTCTCCTCATGTTTGGAAAGATGGTTTCTATGTGAATCACACAAAAGGAAAAAAATTGCTTAACTCATTAGATCTGTGTTTCCTGCCTGCTAGTAGGCTTCCCATAGGTGCATAATCAGCCACTATAGGTAATGGGATGTTGAACCACAAGGGTCTTTAGTCCCCATGCAGCTGAGCATGGTACTGTACTAATACTGTACTAATCAAGAAGAACAGCAGAGGGCACTCTTGGTGCATTAACAGAAAGCACTTCTGTTAAATTAAGTTTAGGAACCTTTTTCAATAGCACTTGAATCTTTTTCCTCTAGTGAGGATAACCTAGAGTGCTTTTGAAGTAAACTGAAATGTTCTCAGCAGATGTTCATGGTGAATCAGCAACAGGTAGAGAAAACAAGATCACAGTGAACTGTGGACTGTTGGTACACAATCCTAACCAATTTATGCCAGCACAACTCACCTGCTCCCCATTCCTGTGACGGTATGAGGAGGCCAGCCCATGTCTGTACACTGGCCTAACCCTCTCCCCCCCCCTCCCCAAGTGCCTCATGGCACTTTTTGCAACACCCCAGCGCCAGCACAGGACTTGGGTTGAAACTTATACCAGCCTAACTGGGGATTAGGATTGCAGTCTGGGTGACTCTTACTTAGAGGTATTCTGAAACACTTGTATTTTTCACACTTTTTAAAATAAAATGAAAAGTAGAGAAAGTGGTGTTCTGTCTTTTATTCCAAGGTTGCTTTATTATAATCACTTTAAAAGTGTATTAGGTAGGTGATATAGGTGGCATAGTGTGAGCAGGTGCAGCCAGTCATTACCAATGCATCCACCAGTCCAGAGGCAGAGCTGTTAGAAAACCTTTTTTTTTTTTTTTTGCAGATGGGGGGGGGTTAAACCAAATTAGAAGTGCAGAAAGCATTGTTATGTGGTTTAATCAACTCTAGTCATAGAAGGAAAGCAAAGTCTATAATTAAGGCACAAAACAAATGTATAACTGAAACACACTTTTGAAGTTTGCCTGGGTTTTCACAGCATCAAATCTTAGGGTTTGTATTAAAATAGTTGGAGTGAAGGTGTGAATTGTGAAATCAATTCTTGGTTTTGAACTTGACTACAGAGGACTCCATCTTTACAATGGGTTCACTTTTACAATCTCTTTGCAATTTCTTCACAATGGAAACTCCCTAGTTAAACACACTGGTGTTCCTGGGTGAAGGAAAAGCACTAAGTTTTATCAGACACTTGGCTGCTCGTGCAAAACAACCTCTCCCCCTCACTGACAGTGCCAGTCATAGCAGCAAATCTTTGTGCTTTTGCAGACCCTTTTGCAGGCTGTGAAGGCGAGGTGGAGGCTTTGCTTTACACTAGCAGCCAGGCATCTAAAGAACTTAGCATAAAGTTTTATAAACTGTCAAGTGCTTGTAAAGTGAATCCATTTTTGCCCCACTTCCAGAAATGCCAATGATTAAGAAAATTCACTAGAATATAAGTTATCCACTTTAAAATGAGCTTATGACTGTCACCAACATGGCCTCATGGGTGACAGATAAAACGATCACTAATGTGAATGCAAGCATTTGGACCAAACAATTGAATTTTGGGCAAAATAAAGAGGGTAATGATGTGTTCTGTGCATTAACTTCAGGATGAATGGAAAAAAATGAGCCAGATTCAATATAATGTATTTGAGGCATTTTAATTAATTATGGAATAAATACAGACAGATCCAAAAGAAACTAATGGCCTATGCCTTTTGTTTTGTTTCCATTTTATTCCATAGGGCACTAATGTATGTGTGTGTGGGGAGGACGTGAGATTTTTAGTCATGATGCAGAGCAATAGAGATTTTTTTGTTCCTTTCTTTAAACCAGTGAGTTTCAACCACTGTGCCATGGCATACTTGTGCACCATGGACAGTCCTCATGTGTGCCGCGGGAATTTGGGGTCATTAATTAATAGGAAAATTGGGGGATTTGAACAGTCTGGTGTGCCTTGTCAGTGGTAAAAACAACTGATGGTGTACCTTGACAATTTCAGCGCCTTGTTAGTGTGCCATGAGATGAAAAGGGTTGAAAAACACTGATTTAAACCATATAATATTAAAAGGAACAGTAGAGCTCCTTATAGCAGACACTTAAACAAGTCACTGATCCCAAGAAATTTGAAATAAAAAAGAAAAGTTCATTTTTATCACTTGAGAGCAGTAGAGATTCAAAGGAAACAAATGAGAGTTAACAATATTAATGAGGTTATTGAAAAACTAGAGACAGGCAGGCAATTCTTATGCCATAAGCATATTGCCTTCTGTTAATGTCTCCCAGTACAGCAGCAGAAAAAGCCATAAATCTGTATCAGGCTTCCATGTGGGGAGCACCTTGGTGCCTGAGACCATATCTAAACGATACCCTTAGATGCCCATCTAAAAATAGCCCAATTTGCATAAATTTGCATTTCCGGACTCTGGATCCGGATGGGCATCTAAGGGTTACTATCAGCTTGTTTAATAGTCATTCTCCTTCATTGGAGACCCTAGAAATGGTAGCTTTCATGAGGAGCCAGGACAGAGAAGCTCTACTTCAGAATTCTTAACACTGTCACTAAAGAATATTTTCCTAGAATTCTTTGGGGGAAACGGTGGCATTTAAACAGATACAAAACTGATGACTTCATAATGTACATGTGCATAGTGAGTCCAATAGTTCCAAAGATTTTTTCTAGCAATGCTCACTAATAGCCTTCTGATGTTGTTCCAAACTACTGTGTGGTCTGGAAGTCTCTTTATCTCTTGCAACACCTTCTCCCAGGTTGGCAATCATCAGGAAATGTCCCCAGGGCATTCCAATCAATCATTTGGAAGTCATACAGACTCAGCTCACAGAAATATATTTTGTGTTCCTTGATGGGGTTGTTCGTTCTCTATGATACACGTTTCAGAGTCCTTTGGGAATCTGAAAATCCTCTGTACAGATGTCACAATGTGAAATGCCAATTAGTTGTGACATTTCGGATGTATTCAAGAGGCAGACCTCCAGTCTGTCAAAAATCAAAGTCTGAATCCTAAATCTCTTGCACTAAAGGTAGATGCCCTCACTTTTTATTAGTCGGGGTTTTGCTTGCCTGAAGCTCAATTGCTAAGAGATGTCACACTAAAATGACCTATTGGTTGCCTGCTGCCTCCTGCCTGTTCAGAATGTCAAAAGGTATTAGTTCAAGATTTCTCGTGAGTTGCATTACATGGTCAGTGTTCAATTTCTGCTTATTCCCTTTTTTCATTCAACACATGCAGGAGATACACATCCCTAAACACTTGTTTGGCTTGTGCAGGACCAATCAGTTCAGTAGCATAGCTATTTACAGGATTGCCAGCAAGATGGCCACAGAGTTTGGCCACACATTGGCCAGGAGGGCCAAACTGTTGATTGAACCATCAAATAATTGACTTACATGATATTTGGCAGCGGTTCTCAAAGTGGTTCTCAAACCCTTGGAGGGTTTCAACATTTCAGGGGATTGTGAAAAGTTGGGTGCTGCCATTTTAGAATCTGGCACTGGGCACCACTATCTGGGAATGGAGCACTCAGGCTGCTTTCCTGGAAGTAACTCTCATTGAACACAATGGTAGACATAAGATTCTGCATAGACATAAGATAGCGCTGGCATCACAATTATGTCACTTCCAAATTGATGTCATATCCGACCATGACATCACTTTAAAATGCCTTCTAAAATGCAGCCACTCACTCACTGGTTCATCAACAGCCAGCCAAAACCGCTGGGCCTAGAAGTGTCAAATTTGGTGAGGGTTTTCCTTCTGTGATGGAGGCACCCACTAAGAACTAGTTTTAGGAAATTCCAAACAGAAGGGGATGAAAAGGAGCACAACGTGTTTTCCACCCTATACTTTCCATTGAAGAATCACTGACTGAGGGACACCCTGCCCCAACCCCAGACCTAGAAGCATGAAATTTGGGGAGGGTATTCCTTCTGTGACATAAACACCCACCAACAATCAATGTCGAGAAATTTAACCCTTAAGGGGGTGAAAAGGGGGCAATGTTTTTTTGTCCTATACTTAACATGGAAGACTGACTGGCATCCAGCCAATTTGGTGCCTGGTGCCTGATTACCTTGGAGGGATGATGCACATGGGAGGATGATGCGTATTGAGTTGTTGCATGTGGGGGTTGATGCATAGTGGGGGGTTGATGCACATGGAAGGATGTTGCACGGGGGGTATGATGCACAAGTGCAGTGGTGGGCTTCAGGGGATTCTCACAGGTTCTATAGAACCCTTTGCTAATGAGCGCCTGGTTCTGAGAACCGGTTACTAATGGGACATAGAATCTGTTGTTAATTTATTTGAATCCCACCACTACACAGGGGGCATAATGTGCATGGAGGGATGATGTGCATTGGGGATTGTTGTGCATGGGGGGAGGTTGATGCACATTCAAGGTTGATTCACATGGGAGGATGTTGCTTTGTATACATCAATAGCTTTGTAATAATTTATTTGCATGATCCAGAATAGAATATTCTCTAACTCACACCAACTGATGCCAGAAGACCAGAGATGAGAAGCAGGCTCTAGGACTCTGCAGTGGGTTGGACATGATCTTCCTTGCCCCTCCTTGAAAAGACAGGGCAGCCAACAGTCTTAGTTCTCCTTATTATAATGCAAAAGGGGATTGCTGGTGATTCCTTGGCAATCCATGACCTGACCTGATTGAACAAGACTGCCTGTAGAGAGGGATGAACATTCAGGGAACAGAAACCAAAATTGAGGACATCCATTTGAAGGATAAGAAGATGAAAAAACCAGGACAGTTCTGTGAAAAACACTGTGAGGGTCAGGCTGCTGGTTCAGTGGGGCCAACACCCATACTGGGGGCTCCTAGCTACAGCCCTGCATTGGAGAGTCCTCAGATGCCAGCAAATTTCAGGTAGATTGCCTTTATAATGCCACGGATAGAAGAAACAGAAGTGGTTCCCAGATTGAAACTAATGGGACCAAAAATAAACATACCAGGAAAAAAAATGCTCTGATGATTTTCATTATGTCACAAACTCAGTTGAAAGTTTGAATGCCTGAAATGCACACAGACATATTATTATGCAATAATAATAAGGTCAGGAAATGATTTCTGTCAGTGTGCACTCCTGCCTACCATAATCTTGAGATAAAATAGGGCCAAAGTAGATACTGTATTTACTCAAATATAATGCTCACCTTTTCCAGCCAGATTCATGGTGCCAATTATATTTGATGTTAATTATAATTGAGTAAATATTGTATTTTGATTCTAAATATGGTATTTTGATTCTAATATAATACATTATATTCAATTGCACATTATATTCAAGTAAATATGCTATGCCCACAAAAAAGTTTGTGTTACAAGTATTTCCAACTAAAAGCACCTCTTTTTCCTCAAAAGTAGCATCAGAAGAAGAGCATGAACCTGACCAGAACTGAGCTGAAAATTGTCCCTTGAAGCACTGATTTCTTCCCAAGGCAGTGATTTGATACCTTAGGATATTAAACATTTAGTGTTCTGAGATATATGCTTGCTAGAAAAAAAGAATCCTATTAAATCACTTTTTTCTTGTTCTGTTCAGAGTCTTGTTCTTTTGATAAAGATTAAGGAAAAGCAGAACAAAAGTAAACTTTCATTATGTGTGCTGGGCAATTTGCATGGAAATACAGTAGGAAAGGCATTAATTCAATTTTATCTTTATTAGTTGTACAAAATGGCTAGAGCAGTACAGTGTTAAATCCCTGGAACAATGTTCCTTTCAAGGCTATTTTATTGTGGGAGGGTTACTGTGGCTGCTCTTGGGACCCTTGTACTCATATATACAAATGTACCCACAACATTTGTACCAAGGGACTTTGGATCACTGTTTGCAATGGGTGTGCCTTGCATACTAGTAGCACACTAAAGAGGAAAGCAAAGATAGATAGAGATTCAGAGCCCAGGATAATTAATCAGAGTGAGGAAACAAATTACATCCATAAGAGGAAAACAAAATTCAAACAGAAGACAGTGGTGGTGCTCAGAGATTGAAGCATAAGAAGAGGGTGAGGATGCTAAGAAGGGAGATGCTGCACACATGCCAAGTATGGCTTTGCCCACTGAGGGCACAATCCTTACCAATTTTCCAGCACTGCCATAACTGCATGGGGTATGCACTGCATGCTGTAGTTGGGGAGCAATCACCGAGTCCTCCTCAAAGTAAGGCAATGTTTATTCCTTACCTTGGAGTTGCATTGTCTGTGCCCCAGAGATGGAGAATTGGTTAGAATTGATAAGAGAGAAGTGTTTCTGGGAAATATCAGGCTCAGTAGTGAGAAAAAAGGACGGAGGAAAAAATGTACTGTTGGGACGATATAAAGGACTCGTTACCCATGTTTTGCTTGAGGGTATTAAAAGCATATAAATCGCAACAAAAATGCTTTTACAAACCCATCTTAATCTTACTACAAATGCAACATATTTTAAAACAATCCTGTTAAAAGCCTGGTTTTATGGAATTAGATTGCAAAACTTACATGGGCAATAATGAATAGCCCCAAATTCTCAATGTGTTTAAATTATGCAATTATCAGTGCTGGCCTCAAGGTTGCTATGAAAATGGGCATCGTAACTTGCACAGCTGCATAAAGTATTAGGTTGCTTGATCTTTCCCTGAAGGAAAAGAAAGAGTCAAATGAAACATTTTCTCGTTTTCTCTCCAAAACAGGAAATATAGTGTTCTTAATCAGGTTTTTCTTAGTGAAAAGATTTTCAGTTATCATAATTCTCAGGTAAACTAAGGGCTAAATCTAAAGGCACATTTGGGCATGCACCGGTGTGGGAATATTGCAAAAGTGCTGTCTAACAGTTTTGTGCCAAGCGGGAGTTTGGCTGGTGGAGAGAGGTGCACTGGCCTCCCCACGATGCTGCCGGCCTTAGTTCAGACTTGAGGAAACAGGAGGGAGTATTTCCAGGGTTAGGGAAGGGCATGTGTTGGAGGCAAGGCCAAGAGTTGATCCTAAACCTGTTCTTGGGCAACCCAGGGAAATCTAGGACTACTCGTGTTTGCATCACCAACGGAGGTGACACAGATTCATGTAACCCCATTGGGTCTGCAGTGGCTCTTCCTGGGGTAAGGGGAAGAGTTAACCCTTGCCCCTGGCTGAACCATTCCAATGGACACTTCCATTGGATACAGTGCAGGTAAGTTAGGATTGGGCTATAGATGTCATTCTTCTTACTTAAGATACTTAAGATACTTATTTAAGTACTTACTTAAGATACTTACTTAATTATCTTACTTAAGAGTAAGATAATTAAGCATTAAGAGGATTTCCATATTTCAATATCTAATGAAACTTAACAGATAGACTTAGCTTGGAACCAGCACCAGAATATCTGTGCCTTAGTTAGATCAAGCCCATTCAACTGCTACTGAAAATTATTATTATTATTAATCCATTATTGAAAGCATCCATTCGTTTCGTTTTCTAGATAGTCAATCAGATTTTTAAAGGAAGTGAAAAACAGTATCAAAAACCAAATAAGACAAGGCAAGAAATCAACCAATCTTTCTAAAACCTAAGAAGTGTTTGTACGCTCTTGAACATTTATAAAAAGAATTTCAGGAAATTTTTAAAATTTATATTTATTTATCCCAACATTTATATCCTGCCTTTTGTCCTCCAATATGGTTCATACAACAAAATGTCCAATAAAACTGAAAGATGATTTAAAACAAATAGAAAAATCAGAACATTTCAGTGACAATGAAATGAACCTTGCACAAGCAACTAGAAAAAAGGAAAACAAGTCTCACAGATCAATCCTATATATTGGATCCTCTGCCTTGAGCCCTATTGGGGCATATGCTATCATGGAGCTGCAGGTGGAAATGATCAGTAGCACTGCACGGATGCCAGAGTTTCACAAATATTCTACCAGTACAGGTAAGCTGGCAAAGAGGGTGGACCATTGGCTAGTTCATGGGTTATTCGAGGGAAGTTCAGAGCATGAAATGGAAATGGAGAGATATGGCTAGAGAAAGTGGACGCTGATGGCAAAGATCTTATATCTGGTTTTTCAACTCACTCTGCCCCATTCCACTCCTTCCAGCAAAATAGCTGTTGTGAGTCTGTGGAGAACTACAGTATATCAGGCAGCCTACTGAAAGGTATGTGAACAAAAGAATTTTCCCTACTTCTCATTGGTACTTCTACAGACACCCCCATAGCATGCAGCATGTGCTCTGTCAGCATAGCTGCAGGCCAGAAGATGATGGGTGATAGAATTTGGAGGTTAATCAGGCATCAGAAGTGACATAGAAGATGATCTTCAGGGGCGAAGCGCTTCATGGGCTGCAACAGAAAAGCCCTTCTCAAATACCTTCCAAGGATATCTCTGACAGCAATTTCTTCATAGTGAATTATGCCATGGGTCTTTCTAATATAGAATATTGTTCATGCTGACTGGCAGTAACTCTTTAGGGTTTCAGAGAGGAGTTTTTGCCAGCCCTATCTATAAATTCCAGGGACTGAACCTTATGCCTGCAAGGAAGGTGAACCCTCAATAAGCTGAGGCCCAGCAGGAGTCAAACGCTAGTTCGACTAGTATGAAGCACTGCTCAAATCCCACTCCTCTTTTCTTGCATGTCTCATGTGCACATCAACTCCCCTCAAATGATCTCCACTGCCACCTTCAGTACCTAGAGCTTCTTCAAAATAGGTTAGACCATCTTGTGGAGATGGAATCCCAAGTATGGCCTGAGATAGTGATCAGCCACCTGGGCTAGTTTCTCTCTTATTTACAGTGGTACCTTGTAAGACAAACACTTTGTAAGAAGTACGCTTTGTAAGACAAACTAAAATTTCTAAGGATTATGCTTTGTAAGACAAACAGTTTTGGCAGAGTTTGGCAAACAATTTTACAGTGAAAATTTGTTGTACAACAATGAATTGATGAATCTGCATCGTGAGCGACAGCAAGAGGTTCTGGAGAAGATCTCATCTGCAGAGGAGGAGGAGAATAAGGAGGAGGAATCCCTCACATCAAATGAGATTAAGGACATTTGTAAGCATTGGGAAATTGTGCAAAATTTTGTAGAAAAGCACCACCCAGGTAAGGCTGTAGCTGTGCAAGTGATGAATCTATTTAATGACAATACAATGTCACATTTCTGTGAAATCCTCAAAAAGAGACAAAAGGAAGTGTCATTAGAAGGTTTCTTGTTAAAGTTGCCCAAAAAGACACCAGTGAAAGATTTTCTTAGTGAAAATTAGCCATCGTTGGCCATAAATGTTTTTCTTTTCTGTTTTACTGTACAGTATATTACAGTGTTTTTATTAATATTACAGTAATTGTGTTCTAAACAGTTTTTTAATTTGATTAAAGTATTTTCTCATCATTTTTACATACAGTTAATATTTATATATAAATATTTTTTGGTTGTGGAACCAATCATTTGAGTTTCCATTATTTCCTATGGGAAAATCCACTTTGTAAGAAGAACGCTTTGTAAGAACAACATGCTTCCAGTACAAATTATGTTATTTCTTCTTACAAGGTATTAGTATATTTTTGTGTGTGCTTGTCTTGTATTGCGCCACCCTGTGCGTTAAGACAGTATGCTTGTTAACCAGCAGGCCAGGGTTTGAGACCCGGGTCGGCCCCACAATACAGGGTGAGCTCCTGTCCTTAGCCCAGCTCTGCAACGCCAGCTGGATCCAATCGTATAGGCTTTGCCTTTCCATTGGACTAATTCAGTGGCATGGAGAGGGGGGGATGTGCTGCTGGGGTAACAGCATATCCTCCATAACATTCCAACCCAGGCTTTCGTGCTTCGCATGCAGTGTATGCAGCGCCAAGCACGATACTATAGTCTTTCAAGACTGAAGGAGGCCTGCTTGTCTTGTATTTGAACCTTGTGCGTTGCATGAAAAAATACTCAGGAAAGCAGATTGAGAATTAAATAGGAACAGAGAGAGAGCACATTGACATAGCAAGAGTTACATGACATCAGATATACCTGTGAGAATGTCAAGTATTTCAGACTGTTTATTTTTAATAGATTTTTACAAAGACATTTTAAGTAGACTAACAAAGCAGATAACAATACAGTACTTCTATGTGTGGCTGAATGGAAGGATGCAGAAATATAAAAAAGAAATTTATGAAACATAACATGACACTACATCACCTAACACTGGGGTTTCCTGCTTGACATTTTGTAAGCACTATGGTTCTTCTGATATTAAAACCAGGCCAAGGATATAGTGACATTGAAAAATATGCTTATCATCACTGACCCATGGCAAGTTCTCTTAACAGTAGGAAGAGTAGAAATGGGATATATCAGATCTAGTTCAAGAGTCCTTTTCTTCTGAACAAAGCCCAAGAAGCCTGTCAGAATTCAGGTCCTGGAGAAGGAAGACCTCGGTGCTAACCTGATATAAAATGCTTCGGGTTCAGAATACATCCCTGTAGGTCTGCTCTTTGACACTGAACTGTGGATTTCTGCAGAGTTCATTATTCCTCTTCCAAATCTTTTCATTATTTTCAATGTCTGGTAGTGATGTTTGAGTATATATACTCAGCGATTTATATATGCTATGTATGTATGCATGTTACACCCCACTGGCATCCGAACAAGTGGCTGCCAGTAAGACAGGCAAGACAATGAAGGCTAGTAGCAAAGTTTGTCATAACCATTACAGGCATCTCCCACTTATTGGACGGGTTAGGGACCTGGACACTGTCCAAAACTGAAGATTGTTGAAAAGTGAAACTCACTCTTTTTCAACTTTCAAATGCAAAATGGCCACCAAAAATACATAAATATCACTTGCAAAAGCCTAAAAACAATACTTATTAATACAGAGCCAAAATATATTACAAATTACAGTAAATGCTTGTAACCCAAAATACTTGTATATCAAAGCAAATTTTCCCATATGAAATAACTTATTCCACAACCCAAAAATATTTATATAAAAATGCTTACAATACTGTAAAATAATACAGAATAATAAAGAAAATACAAAATATAATGACAAAACAAATTAACCTGCATTTAGAGCACAATCTTAAAGACACTTTCCTGGGAGAAAGACTCATTGAACACAATGGGGCTTACTTTTGAGTAGACGTGGTTAGGATTGTGCTCTAAGATTGTGCTCTACTGAAAAGTAAGTCCCATTGTGTTCAATGGGACTTTCTCCCAGGAAAGTTTCTTTCAATTTGCATTCTTAGTTTCTCCCTTACACAGTAGTGAGGCCCACTGATTATAGGAGGGCTTACTTTCGAGTAGAGGTGCAAAGCTAGGGGTGCAACCCAGAGTAACTATGGCAAGTCCTTGCTCTGACCTAAGAACAATTTACTCTGGATTGCAATAAATGTCTCTTACATGCTCCCGTAATTACTCTGGAATGTAGGGTAGGTCTATCAGTCTCTTTTCCATTTCCTCCCAAACATAGGAGTGAGCCCCATTGATTGCTGCAGTCTGGGTTGCCATGATTCTCTTCCACAAAATCAAGACTGGCCCCTCTGTCCCATTTGCCAATATGTGAACCCAATCCCCAAAAATCAGGATTATCCCTGGTTTTTTTTTTTGGAAATATGGCAACCCTAGCTGCAGTGTATATGGGGCCTCTAGCCCTTTATGCCAGCAGTCCCAGAATGTACAGCAGTTTACCTTTTATGATACCTCAGCTGCATTTACAGTAGAGGACTGAGAGTTCCATTGCCATAAGTGGCCAATAGGATTGAGGTGTTAGTGCATGAGAAGCACTCATCATTATACATCTTATACATGTATACAAAATATATCTTGTTACCCTGATGTGATTTCAAACTTTCCAAAACCACCACTGAATTTCTTCAGCAAAATTCAGGAAATTAGTCAATTTGATCCAGAGTGTGGCAATGAAATCCTTCCCACTCGTCTGCTTTTCATATGCTGCTGCCTAAATGTAATGTCACGGTAATATTCTTCATGCATCAAGGGTCCAAAGCCAGCATAATAAATGTGTATAATCTTTCACAGCTAAAAAAATTGCTCAGTCATGACTTGGGTTCTAAAGCAAAGGATTTCTCTATAAAAAAATATGTTGGTATTATTCATTTACTTAAACAAAAAAACGATCACAGATGTAACTCAAATTGGACTCTGCATTCTGTAATTAAAGGATGAAAATAGGTATAGGAAAATTCAATGAAGTCTCTCTATGTTGCAAATTTCTGAAGGACATGGTGAACAGAAGTACCAATGACAAAAGAAAAATTTGCTTTCTTTTGGATTGCTGAGAATTTACATAGTGTATTTTGGCTACATTTTGTGATGTATTGTCACTTAAGCAGATCCAATTTTCTCTCTATAGACAGGCCTTTTTTTAATCAGTGGGCTGATGAAGAATGAGATTAGATAGAGGTCAGAGAACTAACATACATTCAAAGCATTTGAACACATGTTGAACAAAGCACAGCAGCACAAAGCACAGGTTGAAATACTATATGAAAATGGTACTTAAACCCACACATACTAACTATACAGATCATAACCACACCAAGAAATTATGCTTGTATTGTGCTGCAATCACAAAGACACTTTCTTGAAAGTAAGACCCATTGAACACTTACTTTTGAGTAGACATGGTTAGGATTGTGCTCTCATTAAAAAGATTTCCCCCAAATCTCTGAAATAAAAATAACCTTAAATTTTTTTCCCATTTTTTTTCTTCCCTTTAGGTAAAATTCAGTGGTGACTTAGGAAAGTGTAGAATTCCCTGAAAAAAAATGGGGTCATATCAAATCAAAATTTTTATGTTGCTTTTTTGAAATAGTTCAGGTGGTTTTCCTAAATGCAGTGCAGGCTAGCATCACTGAAAGATTTAACTATAGAAAGATTTGTACAAGAACTGCCTTACTGCCATTGAACATGACATTTCAAATGTATATAATGTGTACACAATTCATGTTTTATCCAGTGTTGCAAATTTTTGGAAACAGAAGAAAATATTAGAATTTGATGAATTAAGTCAAACTGCGAACTATCTGTCCAAACATCTTTACGCCACATATGAATACTTTCACTAA
Organism: Cryptoblepharus egeriae; assembly: GCA_030015325.1. Taxonomy (NCBI): domain Eukaryota; kingdom Metazoa; phylum Chordata; class Lepidosauria; order Squamata; family Scincidae; genus Cryptoblepharus; species Cryptoblepharus egeriae. The sequence goes on along the minus strand of JAREYC010000002.1, from coordinate 67,672,972 downwards.
CTATCACCAAAGATGACCATTATATTTAAGTTGTAAAACACCAAAGTCTTTGGAAACCAAACAATTCTATTCATTTGGTAAATGAAACAGTGGTCCACAACTTTTCTCCCCATATTAGGATATAGTTTAAAGCTGGCTTTTGAATTCTAGATGGGTTCCTATGGTTGCTGGTTATGCAAAAACAGCAGGTATCTGTCACTGATAATATAATTTGAAGACCTTTGGTTTGACCTAGTCCAGAAACACCTGTCTTCCTATTAAGCATTAAAGCATCAATTTCCTCTACTATTTAAAGGAGCTGAGTTTATCACCAATAAATACCTACATATTTGCACACATATGGCTTCAGAAAACAAACCAGATGGATTGGCATGAACATTGACTGAGGATTGTTGAGCCTTCAACTATGTTTATTTTAATCTTATTTGATAGAATTAAGGCTGCAATCCTAACCTCCATGAACATTGCGTGAGGACTGTTTTAATCAGTTTTAATTTATTTATTCTTATTAGATAGATTGGGGCTGCAATCCTAATCTCCAGTTATGCCAGTATAAGCCCCAGCATGAGTCTGGTGCTGGCCTGCTCCACGCTTGAGGAGGTTAGGAGGTGTTCCAGCTCATCACTGACATGCACTGTTACAAATGTGTCCTCATACATACCTGTAACTATTAGTGCCAGCCCAGTGCTGGAGCTGGCCTAGTGCGAGCCCATGCTGGGCTAACACTGGGAAGACCATCATGGACTGCCATGAGAAGCACAGGGCACCAGAGAGGTGAGAGAGGGTAGTGAGAGGTATTCTGGGGTGGTGGGAGGTGGGAGAAGGCAGGGAGAAGGCACAGTGGTGCTTAGTGGGGGCAGAACTAGTGGAGCCTATCAGGCCTCACAGCCCAACACGAACATCAATACTCCATCTTTACATGGAGCATCTTTATCCATTGCATGGATGCTTATGTTACTCCAGGGAAGAGGATGAATGTCCCCTTCCCTGGAGGAGAAATTGGGAGCCACCACCAGCAGCAGCCATTTTTGGTGCTGCTGTAGCCCTGAGCACTGATTTGCTTAAGGTTGAGCCCTTACTTCCCAGTGTGATTTGTGAGTTTAGGATTGCTGTCTTTGATGTGAAAACCAATTGGATTAATGTTGGATTTCACACTGGGTTAAGAATTTTCACAATGGAATAAGAAAATTTAAAGTATTTGTAGCTGTGAAGTCTCTCTCTCTCTCTCTCTCTCTCTCTCTCTCTGAGATCAATCCAGACTAGCAGACAAGCAGGCTCATCCAGAATAAGAAAGACCATGTGTGGTGGCAAATGGGAAAGAATAAGAGAAAGGTATTAGGGGTTGCATGTAGTTTTAACGGGCCAGTCAAACAGCCCAATTTTATCATCTCTCCATCATTGCAGCAATGCCAAACTGATGTATGCTGCATTTTATAGCTGGCATGGACCAGGAGGTTTCAGTTGGGATTTTAATTCACTTACCACCACATAAGCCTCCCAACCCTTAATGGGCCTCCTCAGAAATGTACCAGGAAGTTTGTCAGCACAAGGCCCCCCATGGCTTCCTCACCCCGTTACACTCCCCGCTACTTGGTTTTGTCCTCCCGCCTCCATTTCACCCTTTCACCATCTATCTATCTATCTATCTATCTATCTATCTATCTATCTATCTATCTATCTATCTATCTATCTATCTATCATATTTATATACCACTGTGAAAAAGTTCACAAAGCAGTTTACAAAGAAAATGGTAAAAATAATAATAGCTAATTAAAAGCTAATGGGTCCCTGTGCCACTAGAATAGACATTGCTGGGGTGTGTAAGGCCTGTTACTCTCCCCCTGCTAAATAAAAGAGGAGCACCCACTTGAAAGAGCACCCATCCCTGCCTCTTGCTCAGTTAGCAGGGGTTTCTCCAACCTCTCTGGGCAACCCATTTTCTCTGGCAAGTGGGGATGTCTTTGATGGTGGTAGTGGGAAAGTATGTACCTTTCTGCTTGTGCTCACAGTCCTGAAGCATGCTGACTTGCACACTATTGGTGGGACGTCTGCAACAGCTATACAGCAGTTGGTACTGTTGCAGGAGCCTTGCTGTCATTGAGTGGCAAGAGAAAGAATGGGCTGAAAATGTGTTTGTGGTCTTGATGAGGCCATAATTTGGGGATGGGGTGATTAAATCAATGGTAAACACTGTGCTTGGATGCTAGCGTTTTAATTGCCCTTCATCTAGAAATCAGAAAATCCTGCTATTTGAAGGGGGGAACCTATATATCTGCTTCAGTGGATAAACTCTCCCCAATTCATGAGCACTTCTGACACCACAACAATACAAATATAATTCTAAAATATACAAAGATTATCTGGAAATGATTTACCAATGACCAATGGCCTTCAGTGCCATACAAAAACAATAGATCCTGAAATGGTAATAGATTTGCACAACACCACCTACATAAAAGAATTTAATTGATGTCATATTTTACTAGCAAGTATAAATTAACCGATTAAAAATTTATGTCCTTTAAGCAAATTTTCTGCATTGAGCGCAGCAGTTCGCCAAACCTTGGTCGAGGAGGATGAGAAAGGAGTCAATTTCTACAGCAGGATGATGTATGTTGTTTACAATAGTATGAGGAGGAAATGAATTAATAAAGGAGTCTAGGGGGCTGGATTTTAAGATTTTAACAGAAGGGGACATTTGTTTTCCCGCTTTGCCAAGGAGAATACTGCAGTTGCTTGAAGAAAGATTCATTACATGCATATGCAAAAGCCAACATGGTTATCCAGAATCTCATTGACCATTTTGTTTGATTACAATTGTATGAAAACCAATACAGTATTAGTACATCAGCGTAACATTGAATTAGGGCCATGGTAAATCCTAGACATTTCCAGGTGCATGCACTGATGATTGGACTAATTTTTGCTGCTTATTATCTCTGTGATTATGTTAAAAAAATGGCACAGGCTTCCAGTAAGAGTGAAGGTAATAGACTTTAGTCAATTAAAAATTTAAGCAGCCCTCTTATTTAATGCAAACCATCTGGTTCATGATAATCCATTCAATGTGTCTGAAAACAGAATGGCTTGATTGGACCAAACTCTGCCAAAGCATCAAAACTCTGCTTTCTTTGAGCAATAGTGCACTGTGTATTTGATGGAGAGCATTTGATTAGGAAGTGCTGTATGTTGGTGCATTAGTGGGGTAGGGACAATATGTTTCCAAACTGAACAGTTTCACTTTGGAGTATTGCCACCGCCATCAAGTTGTGCCGCCTCTTAAATGCCAGGTGCTGTTGAGGGGAGTTAGGAGGTGTGTTGGGAAAACAGTTGCCACTGTACAACTGCATGGTCATTACAAAAACTTACTTTTAACCATTTTCCCCGGTGCAGCGGTTTCCATACTGGAGATTGATATGCAACCGGAAAAGTGTCCCTGATGCTACCAGTGCTTAACAGTCCACCAGTGAGCCATTCTTCCCTGCCACCAATCTCCCCCAAATTGAACTCCCACCCATGGCGCCTGCCAGAAATCTTGGTGAAGTGGCTGCTGGGATGACAGAATCTGGAAGTGGTGAGTTTGGAGGAGATTGGTGGTAGGGATGGCTTCCCCATGGAACCATTCACACAGGGGAGGGAAAAGGCAAGACATCTGAAGGGCCCTGCCCTAGTGTCAAGGATTTAATGGGGCTGCAGAATCAGTGAGTTATTTCAGCTTGATTATTTAGATCCCAACCCTAATATCTAGGAATTTTTTTTACAAGCTGCAAATTCCTGAACTAATGCCCTGAATTGGGCATTGTTTGTTATACTGCCTTCTAGCTTCTGCATCTTAACTTTCCTTCTGTTGATCTCTCATAGAAATTAGGAGACACTATTTTTATCAGGCTTTGATTGATTTCTTCTTGGCAGGAGGGATATACTGTGACTTGCTGTGAATGTTGTGAAATTCTGTGCTGGTGAAGTACAGAACATCACAGAGTCCAATTACCTGGAAGTGATGTGACACTTCTGGGTCACTCAAATGATCAAAATCTAGAAAAAAAAAATTAAATAGGATCAAAATCTAGTTCCAGTGTCAGTCAGATCCTTTCTGAAGTCCATAAAGGCTGCACACGTCATTATTACTTTTCATAGGAGGACAAATTCCTCAAGAAAGCTAGTCTAGGAATGCAGTTCTTTGTGACTGATTTCTTAGTGTCAGGGACAAGGGGAGTAAGTAACAAAGAGTAATTTAACATGTCCTTCTTATGTTTGATGCATGTAGGATTGCCATAATTCTCTTCCACAAAATCAGAACAGGACTGTCAGTCACACTTGCCAGTATGTGGACACAATCCCCCCAAAACAGGACTGTCCCTGTTTTTCAGGACATGTGGTAACCCTGCATACACATAACTTTTCAAAGGCCATTATAGATTCAGTTAGGAGGATAGCTTTTTATCTGGACTGCAGAAACTAACTTTTAAATCTCCCCTTCCAGTCCTTCCTCCTGTTCTCGTCATGGCACTGTTATCCATTCAATGCCAACCCTGCTGTGCTGAGGTATACTGGCATACTGCCTTTAAATGAAGAAGGAAAATAATGAGGAAGGAAAATGCAAGATGAGTGTGAAGAAGCCACAGATCTCTTGGACCATTTTTCTTTTATCAGGAAATATAATTGTGATGCCTGATATCCAGAATGCAAAATGGTGAGAGATCTCATCCTAGATACATGGCTTGGGTTTCCATAAGATTAGGGTTGAGATGAGGACCATGTATCCCATTTGTGCATGATGTTGCAAAAGTGTCGTAAAGTGTTTTCCAATAGCACTAGTAGGTACATGGCATGGAAAGGCCAGAATCTCCATATGCCTACTGGTGAAGCAAAGGATACAGGTAAGTCTGGTGTAAGTGCAGGGAGAGAACAGGGGGTGGGGGTAGACTGGAGCATGGTAGGGTGATTATAGGGGCAGAAGTGGGCAGATTCGGCCCACGGGACTATAGTACCAGCAGAACACAGTAACCTATCCTCCTTCCTGGCCCAATCCATTCAGTCTTGTGCCAGCAATATCCAGGGGCAAAACATCCACTTATTCTGAGGAGAACTACAGAAGTCACAGAGCCAGACTGATCAAGAATTTTGAATTTGGGTCAATTCATCCCACATTCTGTTCACTCTATCATCCTGACTAAAGCTAACAATACTACCCAAGATAATAATTGGAAGAAAAGTTGGATGAGAATATTTCCATAGTGTCCCTTTCTACCTAAAGTTTGCTTTCTTTCCTAAGGCAGAAATAGCCAGTATGTGATGTATTTTGTTGTGACTGTTCATCTAGCATGGAACTAAAAGTGACATTTTGTAGAATAGAGATCATGAGTTGTTGCCCATCTGCCAGTTTTGCAAAAGTTGCTGTGGAGGCTCATTATTCAGTTCCATAAAAACAGTGAGTGTAACTTTCATTGCTGTGATGGAGGAAAGCACCTGTAATAATCCCAAATGGATTTTGATTCAGGTTGAAATACCCATAACACTAATGTGTGGAGTCCAAATATGCAAAATTGCAAAAATCCATCTATTAAAAACAAAGAATCTTGTATATGATGAACCATCAGACTGCAACTCAGGTAGTGGATTATAGTCTATAAATGTTTGTGCTGCTATAAATAGGTTAGCCTTTCAGGCAACAAAAGGCCCTTTCTTGCTTCTTGCTGCAATAATCTGCAAGTGTAATTTTACATGTGTCTACTCAGAAATAAGACCAATTACAGTCAGTGGGCCTTACTCCCAGGAAAGGGTGAATAGTCTTCAAAACAAAGCTCTTTTGCTGGAAGTGATAGCAGTTAAGGCACACTCCTAAACAACTTTACAAGACCGTGGTAAGACCAGTACAACTTCAAGTTAAGGGAACAAAGATTAGCTTACCTTGAGGAGGCCTCTGTGACTGTCCCCTAAATGCAGACTACCCCAATGACACATCTATGCCAGTGTTGGTGAGTTGATTAGGTTAGTACCCTTCATATAGTTGTCACTTATTTAGTCAGCACCATGGTAGGCATTCTGTGGGTTTCCTATAAATTTTGTTTTTATAGCATTTCATGCTTGAGCACAATGAAACAAATGCTACTATTTATTGCTTTAACAACATTTTCAACCACTCTGGCATGCTAGGGGAAAAAATTACTTTCAATGTCAAAAACTAACCAAGGTAAAGGACAGTTAAGGGACATGATAATTGCTGTCTGTGAATACGTCTGCTCCACAAGACAATCCAGAATAAAACAACATTTAATCATTGTGGCCAGAATTTTATTTATTTTTTAAATTGAACCTAATTCAGGTGAAAATGACTTCTGGCTTTTGGACAACCTGTCATTTGTCTGGATTAAGTGTAAAACGTATAAATGGAATACAAAATGTTCTGTTGGCTTATTAGACTGAGGGATCCACCAAGGTTGAATTTACATATTTCATTCAAATTCAGATTTAATTTAAACTAGCTTTAAAATTTGTGACTTTAAAATGTGTGCAACACAGTAAGATGGAGACATTAGATTTTGTTCCTCTTTCCCTACAATCCAGAGTAACTACTGGAGCACGTAAGAGACTTTACGTGCACCCGTAGTTACTGCACTGCCTAGTGAAAACCTATGGGAAATTCATACTGCAATCCAGAGCAAATTGTTCTTACACCGGAGCAAAGACTCCCCATAGTTACTCAGGATTGTGCCCTTTGTCAAAATATCACATCCCATTTTTATATTTTCTAGGTGACCAACCACATTGTGGTGGTATAGATAGAGGGGTGCAAAGCACTAAGCTTTTCAGGGAGCTTTACCACAACATGCAGGGAGTCTCACCATAGCATGTAAGCGACCCCTCATCTTGTCCTTCAAAGCCATTCCATTTTGTGTATGCTTCCACCACTTGGAGATCTAAAGGGGAGAGGATGGGGCCACTTGTACACTAAGGTGAGGCTCCCTGCTTTGGAGTTCTTCTAGCTACAAGACTGCCACATCGTTGCATAGTATTAGTATCTTCATAATGCAAATCCTTACATGGTAAGAACTGCCTTTTCCTAGAATACTTTCAGTGTTATCCAGTATGTGATAAAATATCACATTTACCATATGGTTAAACATCTTACTGTGTCAAAAATAAATGTGAGTTGTGTTGCTTCTCCACTGAATTTTGCCAAAAGAGAGATTTAAAGGACATTTCCTTTAAATAAGAGTTAGGGGAATTTCAAAGGAAGTTAAATGAACCTGGATATCATTTGAACAATTTCTTGGGGATGGTTCACCCATCACAAAATCTAACCTATATATGATTTTTCAAGTTATTAGAAATATAGGTTGGTTTGGTGGTTTAGTTTCCAATAGGTTTATTCATATCTGCATCAGCAACTGGGCCAACCCAAGACTAAGTGAATCCAAGGTTTGACAAGGACAGGGAGCAAAGTATATTAGTGGCACCATTTCTACTAACCACTCCTATCCTCCCCCAACATGCATCTTGCATGTCTCTAGCCTTCCTCCCATTCATAGCTGATCCCCATGCCAACTCACCTTCATCGGCAGTGACTGGATTTGTTTACCATGTCCTCCCTCAACCTGCATCTGGACAGCCCAATTCTCTTCCTCATCTACATCCCACCCACCCACTCCATGCAGTCACCTTCTTCAGTAGCCAGTCAACTATCACACTAGTGATCCCATTGCATATGCTATCACAGCTGCCATGTGATAGTTCCTAGTGATGGAACACTCATTCCATCAGCAGAAAGCAACCAGAGGTCTGGGCTGTTAGTTTTTTACATTTGCAATTCCACCATCTTCATGAAAATGAGCTGTGAAAAGCCTCCACACATGTGAAGAGAACCCTTGAATGCATTCCTTTGTTGTTAAAACAGACCCACTTAAATATGTTTCCCCATCCAGGAGGAAAGCAGTACAGAAAAAAGATAATTGAGTTCTCAGAAGATGCGCTGTGGTTGACAGGATGACTACTGCAAAGAAAGACTTTGTAGCATTTCTTCTCTGAAATATGCATCCCTAAAGGCTTCATCAGTGCAGGACATGTCTGGCATTCAGGTACACATTGTCTACCCCTGTGAGGGAGAAAAGCAGTGATATTATCAAAGCAGTGATGCTGTCAAATAATGATCCATGAAGTTAATGGTTTCATCATTACACACCAAGTGCCCACAAACGATTGCTAAATCATTTAGTGGCTCTGTGGAGTGTTAGGCTATGTTATGTTTATTCTATTTACTGATTTGTATCCACATACTTTCCATGGAGTTCAAACACAAACTTCTGTGATAGGTCAGGCTGGCAGATGGTGACCTGCTAAAGAGCAGCTAGTGAGCTTCATAGATCAACAGGGATTTGGTTTCTCACATTTGAATCCAACAGCTTGACTGCCTCCCTTCTTTGAGCTGTATTCTTTCTTCTTTATCCATCAAATGTATCAGGGGATAACCACTTTCATGAGTTTCACAGATGAGAGGAAAAGAGATCTTTTGCTTTCAAAGCTGAACATTGCCACCACCAGTCATGGGCCTTCCTTTGTTCCAAAAAAAGAAGATACTTATAAATACATTGATTGTCCTGTTCTTAATAGTGAAAACTTCCACTGTGACAAAGATCTGAAAAAGGTGGTACAGAAAGGGTTGGAACACGATTGGACAACTGGGTTGTCGTGTCCATTAGTAACTTTAGGCAACAAAGAAAAGAAAGATTACAGACAAACGTCATTGTGCACTTACAAAACCAGCAGCCTAATCCTATCGCCCACAATTAGCACCATAACCAGTGGTGGGCTTCAGGGGATTCTCACAGGTTCTACAGAACCCTTAGCTAATGAGCGCCTGGTTCTGAGAACCTGTAACTAATGGGACATAGAACCTGTTGTTCTTTGGACATAGAACCTGTTGTAAATTTAGGTTATTAGGACATACAATTATTTATTTGAATAACATACCATATTTCCCAATTTATAAGATGCACTTTTTTTTCTTCCCAAAGGGGGGGAAAATGTCTGTGCGTCTGATAGAGTGATAGGGCCAATCCTGGAGCACCTTACCCCATCATGTCATATGTCGTTGGATTCGTATTGAAGAGCAGAATCCAGTGCAACAATCAGTTTTGAGATATATCCTTCCTATCAAAAGTTATGGCCAAAAAAGTAAAAATCAAAAATATATATAAAAACATTTTCTGGCAATTTTTAAAGCGGGTAGGAATTTTGCCCTGGGAGATAGGAATTTTGGCCTTGGGGTTCAGGAATTTTGGGTTTGGCATCTGGTCACCCTGGCACAGTTGCAATCCTAACTAGCCTTCCCTGGCTTGGAGACTTACTCCAAAGTAGACATGCACAAGACCTGGTCCTGCCAGCTCCATGCCTGTGCCTCCCTCACTCTTCCCTATGTATCTAGATCCCCTCACTTTTCCCTACCTACCCCCCAAAAGAACCCCCCAACTTACCTGCCTTCCTGAACTATTTGCAATGAGATTTGTGCAAAATGTTGTTGTCTGATCATGTGCAATGAGATTTGTGCAAAAGTCACAAATCACTGACACTAGAGATGATGAGTATTTGGGGTTACCAGAAAATTAAAAGAGTGCTTGAAGCTTAAAGTCTTTCCTCATTTGTTAATGACAGTGATAATGGTTCTTAATACCACTGTTGACTTTACATGGTTGAAATATAATTCTGCTATATTTTATGAAATATATTAGTACACCATTTGGTTCAGAATATTTTTTTCTTGTTTTGCTCCTCTAAACTTTGGTGTGTCTCATGGTCCGGTGCGTGTAATAAGCCGGGAAATACGGTAATTTATTTGAATCCCACCACTGACCACAACAGTATCTACAGCAGCATGCAGGTCACACTGTGAGCAACGCCATTTTAGAACAGTTGCCATAGATGGCAGCAGCAGTGGTAGCTACACCACAGGTAATCCAGTGTGGGAGGTCAGGCTGGTGGGAGAAGAATGAGGTGGACAATGGGTGGAAAAAGAGCAGGTCTGGAAGTGGATCAGGGAAGGGATGGGTGGTTCCTGGTGGCACAGATGTGCATAGGAAGCTCTCCCTTTTTCCCTCTCCCCTCTCCCAGACTCACTCCAGCCAAATATCTAGAGTAGATCAAAGGAAACTCATAACAGAAGCAGTGGCTTATTCCAAGGTATGAGGATGAGTGTTCCACTTCCTTGAGGAGGCTGCCTTGACTCCCCCCAATGCAGGTTGAGGTTGCATTCCATTGACACAGTTGGAAAAGTTAGTTTGGATTGTGGCATATACTACTAATACAGATCAAGCCTCTTTATATGCAGAGATACCCCTGCTAACTGGGCAAGAGGCACTCTTTCAAAAGGGTGTTCCTCCTTTATTTACCAGGGGGAGAGTAACTGGCCCTCTATACCCCAGCAATGTCTGTTCTAGTGGCTTCTGCTGGTGTTCTTTTTTGCATTTTAGATTGTGAGCCCTTTTGGGACAGGGACCCATTAGCTATTAGTTAGCTATTATTATTTTTCCATTTTCTTTGTAAACCGCTTTGTGAACTTTTTAGATGAAAAGTTGCTGGATGGATGGATTCTGTGCAGGGGACACTGATGGCAAATAACACGCTATTGAAAAAACAACCCCAAAATGCCCTTTAATTGTTTGCAGGCAGGCAACACACACACACACACACACACACACACACACAGAGAGAGAGCTAGGCATGCCTTATTCCAGCCCAACCCCCTCAATAGTGGAAAGATACCCCCTTTTCTAGCTTGTTGGCTTTGATAATCTCCCTTTAAGAGATTCCCTCTCCTTTCTGAGTGCACCAGGGTTAGGCTGGAAGAAGGCATGCACAGCTATGCGCGTGTGCAAGATAAAGAGATAATGAGAGCGAAGGAAGGAAGCATCAAAGCAGCTGTCTGTGATATGCTGTTTGCAATGGAGTGCAGGTGTGGGGAGATATGGCACATAATGTAAGCAAAGCTGTGCACACATACACACTTCTGCCTGCCAATCTTATGCTTGGGAGATGCTGGTATGCCACAAGGTACCTCAGCACAAAGCTGTCCCCACCATCATGAAGGCTGTACAGCAGCTTCACCACCAGCAGATGCACAGAGGCTAGTGCAGGGGCCAGAAATCTACATGCTACCTGAACAAGGCACAGACTGGCCTTTGGCAGAGAGTAGAAAAAGGACAGGCAGCAGGGTGGAATAGGGGCAGGATGAGGCATTGAAAAGTGCCTTTCCAGGCTAGACGTACCCCCATGGCTCCATGATGCTGCATCAGCAACATCCCTTGTGTAGCTCTGCGAAGTCCCATAGATGGCTCATACGACCTACCTTTCTTATCCCTCTTGACTGGCTTCTCCACCAGAATGGCAGCTTGAACTGAACCACAATTGTGCCAGTGGCACTCTGCTCTTTTTAAGGTGGCCACATAGGTTTGGGCTGTAAGAAAAAATAGGAGATTATTTTTGAAATGGGATTGATGTAAATTGTTTATCATTGAACACTGCTTTGAAGGACTTTACGAAAAGCAGTGTGGATCTGTTTGCTTCAGCCAGTAACACAAAAGACTGGATGCTGTTTTGTCCTTGCTTTTACCGTAGCTTAAATATTTTACCAGTATTATTTCAAGCTCTCCTGCAGAATTCCTCTCTGTGAATTATACGCTGCTTAAGCATTTCCAATTCACAGCAGGAATAATGGTGGGCTGCTTGTTTGTACTGCCGCCGTCTTAATTCTTGTAATTTTCAGTAAGTTACAGCAGGTAGCAAATAATTGTAGTAACTGTGCTGAAATACTGACATTTTATATTTCAGCTGGTGGTGGTGCTAATATTGGCTTTCATGAATGCCCTGTATTCTTGTTCAGTGTTAGAAAACGTAGTGGTAAAATAAACATTCCAGTATGACAGTCATAGATTTCCATATGAAATCTATGTCACCAACACATTACAAAATGAAAACCTTCACCTGGGAGGCTAATATTTTGCACGCAAGAAACACTGGCTACAATCCTAAAAACACTTTCACAATGGGCCTTACTTTTGAGTAAACATGGTTAGGATTGTACTCAATTTCCAAATCATCTATCACTCGAAACTTTATTTATCTTTAAAACCAGCTACAATTCAATTCCAAAGTGCATCCCAGCTGCCAGCCACTGCTGTCATTCAATGTGTAAATGATATGTAATTATGCCATACATGCTTAGGCAGCAGCCATTCCATTGATGAGCTTATACCAGCAGTGATAGCGTAGGAAGAGGAAGGAGCATTGTAGTGTAAATGATAACACATCTGTATGTATCCCATCAATGATGTTGTATCACTGTGCATGGAATTAAGTAGGATTGAGTGAACTATTGCTTTGTGCCTTCTCAATATTCCCAATACTTTCCAATATTATGTGTAACGTCCCTTTCTCTGTTTGTTTGAGAGCCCAATCCCATGCCTCTCTACTTAAAAGAAAGTCCTATTATAGTCAATGGATCTTATTCCCAGGAAAGGATGGATAGGATTAAAGCCTCTTTTTTTGCATGCATGCATGTTCCAGGTGGTGGAGATCTCTAGGAGATCTACATTGGGAGGTCTGATATAGAGTACTTGGATTTGTTTGTCTTACCAATTGTACTTGGACTGTACCTTTGTACAGTGGTGCCTTCACATAACAAACACCTCACGTAAAGTATGTTCCATGTAACAAACAAAAATTTCTCTAGGATTTTGCTTCACGTAACAAACTACTTCACATGACAAACACACTCGTTGGCATTTGGGGCAGACACGCTGGCTGGCAGCCTTTTAAAAAAGCATCAGGGCTGCCTAGTGAGCCTGCCCATAGCAAAAGCAACACTTCCTGTTCCTTCTGTGGCCAGGCATCTGTTGGACAGAGGGAGAGAAGAGCAGTGGAGAAGAGGGAAGCCGCTCAGGGCTAGCCAGAAGGGAGCAGGGGAGAGAGAGGCTCAGGATGGAGAGAAGGAGAAAGTGGGGAGACACTTTGAAGGTGTCTTGGATTGCAGCCTCCTAACCATGTCTACCCAGAAGTAAGCCCCATTGTGTTAAATGGGTCCTACTCCCCATTTACTCCCCTAAAGAAAGTGTCTGTAGGAATGCTGCCTAAGTAAACTTCATAGGATCATGCACATTGAATGCATGTTTTGAATTCAATTCCGGTGTTTTGTTATCATTTTTACATCCAGTAAATATTTTTATATGAATATTTTTTGGGGGTTGTGGAAACAATCATCTGAGTTTCCATTATTTCCTATGGGAAAATCCACTTTATGTAAAGAACATTTCACATAACAAACATGCTTCCAGAACGAATTAAATTTGTTACGTGAGGCGCCACTGTACTTTGAATTAACAATCATGTGTTTTTTTCTCTGCACAGTGTTTCATTGATCCCAAAAAGACACTTCCAGAAAACTGGAAATTCCTTTCTAGAACCTTCAGAGGCCAACCTTCAGAGGCCATGCAGTTTCCATGCACCTCAGAAGAGCCTCTGAAGAAAAGCCTCCAGAATATACCTGAATTGGGCCAAATTTGACTCAGTTGCAGTCTGGGGTCCCTCACTGAGCAAAATAATTGGATGCAACATCCACAGATAAGGAGAGTACAACTACAATCCAGGCATCCCCCACTTCCTGATGATTCATTTTCTGATGATGCTGCTTTTTCAGCACCTTTCAGTTATAGACATAATTCATTCAATCAACACATGCTTCACTCTTTCAACCCCTCACTGCTGATCTAATGGCTAAAATGGTCTTCCTTACTGTTGATCTGCATGTGATCAAAATGTTTGTTGCAGAGCAACCATACATAATGGAGGACAGAATGCCTGTACCTTTAACCATTGCATAGAAAAAGGAATATAGGTAAGTTCAGCTTAACAGAGAAGAGTTTAAAAAGCAGCACCTGCCAAATTTCCTCTTAACACTTAAAGATAGAGGCAGGTAGAGGCAGGTAGAGGAGGTAGTCCTCCTTTCTATATGGTCACCCCATGTTTTTGGAATTTCCTTATGACTTTCTAAGTAAATAACCATCATTCAAAACAGAAGATATTCATTGCCTATACATGCCTTTGTTCATTTACTGTAATTTGTTATGTATTTTGGCTATTTTTTTAATAAACGTGTTATTTAGGCTTTTGCAAGTTATATTTATGGAAACCATTTTGTATTTACAAGCTAAAAAAGACTGGGTTTCACTTTTCAACAGTTTTCACTTTTGGACAGTCCCTAACCTTTCCAATAAGTGTGGGGGGGGGGGGTGCCTGTATATGTTATTCTATCTGCCTCTCATGATCAGGCCTAGAGTTGGTTATCATTGCTTGCCCAAGAAGCACTGTATTGAAGAAGCAGTAGTGAAAGTGTAATACATGAATACATAATATAAATACCACATACATATGTATAAAGTATCTCCCTTTATGCTAGGTGATGTTATAAACATTTGGTCAGAAGCCACATAGTAATTAAAGGTAATAGCAGCTTTTTCTATTCATTATCCTTCCTGTATCTCAGAAAGAATTTGGTTACTTCCTTTTTGACAAAAGAATAATAACCTGGACAGATGGGCTACTAGAGAGCTATAAGAAAAACTCCAGTTGAATAAAGCAACAAAGCCATCTGGGCAGAAGAGAAAGTAGTATGGTGGAAATCAACTCTTGAATAAAAAATTTAAAAGGTGCACTGTTTCGGCTCAGTTGATTTGAAATAAATTTTTTTAATGCTTCATAATTTCATGAAGAAATATCAGTGAGGTTAATGTATTCATTTCAGTCTACATTTCTTAAGAATGGCGTTGTTGTTATGAATACTTCAAACTATACTATTAAAATGCAAATGCCCTTTACAAAGTAAAAATCTTAATAACCTGCTGGCCTGCAGAAACCTGAACTACTCTTTCTGGTCTCTCTGTTCTGACAGAAAAAGTTTGAATAAGTAGTTTTGACCTCCGCATAACCATGTCCTACCTTGGGGTGAACAAGGGACAGTGAGGCTATTCTGCCAGATCGGCCTGGAAACTTGCAACGGATTGAACACTTCAAAAAGGGTTCGACTGGAAATCAATTGGAAGAGGGTAATAGGTATTAGTCTGCTAGTTTTATAAATGAAAGGAAGGGGAATCTTCATTTCATATCAAAATTGATCTGGATGGATTGGTTTGACATGCTAATATCTAGAGCTAAATTGTCATATTATGTTCAGAGCAAACAGGGAAAAGATATGAGATATAAATTCTTGAATGTTAGGGTCCACCATCCTATAAGCCATTAACATTAGAATATATGTGTAGGATATGTTAGTCCACCACCCCAGTTCTGTTGATTTCCAACTTCTAGCATTAGGACCCACTTTTTAGAATGAGAATCTGTCAGGACCCCCCAGAAGTATTATCATGACTGAAAGCTATATCACCAAGCCAGAATTTTTTAACAATCCTAGGCCACAATCCTACCCACATTGTTAAAAACACAAACAATAAATACAATAATGAAAACACATAACAATTTGATAAAAGTACAATCCACCATATTTACTCGAATCTAAGAGCACAATCCTAACCATGTCTACTCAAAAGTAAGCTCCATTGTGTTCAATGGGTCTTACTCCCAGGAAAGTGACTTTAGGATTGCAGCCTAACACTCACCATTTTGAGCCATATTTAGTCTCCAAAATCAAGGTGCACATTAGATTTGATGGCGCATTGGATTCGAGTGAATACAGTATTTTAATTATAAGTATAGGTCAGTATTTAGTTTAATAGTTTACTGTATTGTAGTAAAAATGTAATGGTTACAAAAATGTAACCATTGTTGTATAAAGCAGTGTAGTTAGGTAAAAATCATTACATAAACACATTGAGCACAATCCTAATCATATCTATTCAAAAGTAGACATTGTGTTTAATGGGTCTTACTCCCAGGAACGTGTCTTTAGGATTGCAGCCATTGTCATATTATTACCATCATACAACTCATATAACTTTGCAGTTGCATACTGCAATCACCAGAAAACATTTTTAAAATCTTGAGTCTTTTAAAATAGGGGTGCGCATTAGATTCAATGGCACATCAGATTCAAGTAAATACGGGTATAACATTTTCCAAATTTTCTCAAATGCAGCCACATACCACAGAAATATCAAGTCTAATAACAAAATAATTAAAAACAAAATGTTGGAATGAATGGGACACACCTGAAATAAAATGTGTTTATGTAAACACCATGTGTTTATGTTATGTCCCAACCCACAGTTTGAGAAACACTACCTATGTCATGAATATTATATTAAGGCAGACATAGTTGAAAGGTTCTTAAAGGGGGGAATGACCGGTTGTAGTGATACCCAGAGATTACCTGCAGAAAAGCAGAATATCTTTAAAATCAATAGACTCTTTATAAAAGAGGTAGAGTTTGCAGGCTCAGTTCAGAAACTCCTTAACCTGCACACACCTGTTTTATATGTAGTACAAAAATGCCCTGTTTCCTGACAGTTTTTTCACATTTTTCATGAAAACACAGGCAGCTTGCCGAACATATATGGGCAAGAATGCCAGAAGATGGTGATTACCAGTCCTGCCTGTTCCAAACCTGGGACTGTGAGATTAGCTTTAAAATCACTTGGCAAGGAACTGGGCAGCATCAAGGGTGGTTAAATGATAACCAAATCCCATGTATGTTGCAGTTGCAAGAAATAATCATTATGGTGAATCACCATGTTCAAAAGTATGTTCTGAAGTCCTATGCACATGTACCTGAGAGAATTTACCACAAACTCAATGATATTTCTGAACAGACATGAACAGAATTGCACTAGAATCCTATTGTGGTTTTCTGTTGTATCTTTAACATATATTAGCAATAACCTGATTGAGAATCTAAATTCTGCCAATTCAAAAAATCAAAATTGGAGTCTGAAAGTTACCTCCAAGTCAGAATATATGAAGTGGCCGTACTGAAGCAGCAAAAATGGTGGCATTTAACATTTTATATGATGTTCCTTTTCTTTCTTGTCTGAATTCAATATTGTCCCATTGCTTCTCTGGTTCCTTTTGCTTGAAATAAATATGCGACTGGAGTTTCCACCAGCCTGCAGGTATTTGTATGTTCAATCACGTCTAGGAAGAGCAATTATTCCTAAATATGGTAATAGGCACTGTGTAAAAAGCTTGAAATTGAGGAATTGTGCCTTTTTTGCTGGTTTCACACAAAAGGGGCTAGGAAGAGGAAAAATTACATTTCACACTCTGTAATTCTGCAAGTGTCGCTAAAAGCGAAAAGCCTCTAGCACTATACAGTTGGTTTTGTACTAAACTAAAATTAACCTCATTTATGACAGTTTCAAAATAAGGGGAATGTAAGATGAAAGTTCACATTCCATCTCCTATAAAACGTGCAGCACTGCACTGAAAGCTGTGAATGTTGATTTTTGGGATTTTTTTTTGGGGGGGGGGGGGACAAGGAACTACTGTATTTCTTTCTTCCTAGAACCTAATCACCCTTGCACCTCTTGGTAAAATGCCAGACTGAGTGGTTTGGATGGAAAGGCGCCACTTTATTAATTTTCTGCAGCAGGGTACAAATGGGGTACCTCACACAAATCCCAACACCCAAGTGTGTGGAGTACCTGGCAGAGGAAATGAATCTAGTTGTTCTCAATAGGGCCAGACTCAAGACTGCCCTTTCATATAAACCAAAGGCAGCCTGTTATTGTCGCTCCTGAAGGGTTAAGGCAGCTGGATGCCTGGTTAATAGGCAAACCTTGTTAAGTCTTGCACGTCCAGCCAGAGGCCCGGCTAACCAAATCCCGGAGCTGGTCAGGCCAAATCAGCTGATATTGGATGCACACTAAAGATGCTCCTACCTACCTACCTACCTACTTTCCAGCATGCTTCCTGCCAAGTTACCACTTATTTAACATATATTCACCTTTTATCCTAGTACCAGCCTGGGATAGGAGAAAAAAACTTTCACCCAAGGCAAATCAGGATGGCAGCAAAAAAATCCCTATCCAACCACAAAGCAGCCAGCTAATCTTAGACTGTACAAAGGATTGGATGAATAGTGACAACACTGATCCCAGCCACTCAGAAACCCTTTAGTAAGTAAATTTACTGTATACTATATTATGTCGTGTATACAATTCTATGTACCCAATCATATTTGTGACCATGACACTAATGGCAAATGAAGTCAGTGCCACTTGTATTAGTCAGATGGGCAATTCCAGTAAACCTCCATATAGTGAATAAGATGATGTCATAATGCCATATAGCCAAGCAGATTTATAGCCATCTCAGTTTTGTTCCTTTTCACAAAATCTTGGAAAAGAAGCAACTCTTAGCTCACAGTATTCCTTGTTTTTAAGTCTGAGATATTAAAATGTTCCTCTTTAAAATGGAGATCTCCCTTACACTTCAATTCCAATCTTTTCCCAGGATTGGTAGGGAGGGAAATTCCTGCCAAAATCCACACTTCAGATTTTCACTTTGTTTTCAGAGCTTTTTTGAATTTCTTAGTAACAGACAAATATGCAGAAATATTGCATCATTTTATTTGAAGACTTTCGTTTTCTTTATGTTATTTATTCTTTATTTCATGCAACTGAATCAGACCTATCTTGCTAACATGCATTAGAATGAGGTGATTCAAAAAATCTGGCGACAGTGAAAATCTGTCTGTTATAGAGCAGAAAACCCATCTCATCGTTTGGCCCCAGCTGTAAATCTGCATAACTGGCAGAACCAACTGAGGAAAAAACTCTCTTGCTGTAGATGGAAGGAGCAGTTCAGTTCACTGGCAAATGGTCTCAGTGTTTTTCCTATTATAGATGGGAAACCTGAAGCAGATTCTTTTAAAGTCATTTGGCTTAAATCACAGAGCAAGCCATTGGAAGAATTGTGAATAAAAACCCTGGCCTCTTTAATAACAAAACCGCCACAAATGCCCTGGAGATGGGCAAAGGCAAGAGCACCATTAAGTGCATGTATATTGTTGATAGTAATAAACATGTCTGCAAGAAAGATGCCACATACAAACCCATTGCAGTTCCTGCTACTATGAAATATATTATTCAGCTCTGCCAATATTTTAAGTACGCTATAGAATGTTAAAGTGCCAGGATCTTTGCCCGGAAGGCTTACAGCTTAAATAGGACAAGGGACAGATCAAAGATACAAAAATATGCATTAGGGTTCAGAAAATATAATGCCATTTAATGCTGGATGCATGTGCAGGATGGGTGCTAGCAATGGTTCAGGAGACTTTCCTACAGGAAGAGATCCTGAGTAAACAGGAGATGATTTGATTAATAAAGGGGAGATGCTGTTCCAGGTAAATTATTGGCACCAGTAGTGTAGCTAGAGAGTGTGCAAAGCATTAGGTTTTGCAGGCACCTGAACACATTGTGCGTTCACCCATCTTTTCAGAGTTTCCTGGTAATGAGAGCATAATGGAGGGGAAGGAATCCCTTGAAAACAGGGTGATCAGATGTCATAACCACCAAAAAGGCCCTCCAAAAATGTCAGACATCCAAGGAAAATGTAGAACATGACAAAATAAAAGTTAAAAACACTCATGTACAATACAGTGGTGCCTCACGTAAAGAATGCCTCAAGTAAAGTATGTTTCACGTAACAAACAAAAATTTCTCTAGGATTCTGCTTCACGTAACAAACTGTGCTTCACGTAAAGAACACATTCGTTGGCAGTTGGGGCAGATGCGCTGGCCGGCAGCATGTTTAAAAAGCACCAGGGCTGCCTAGCGCACCTGCCCATAGTGAAAGCAACACTTCCATGCTATTCCTCCTGTGGCTGGGTGTCCGCTGGGCAGAGGGAGAGAAGAGCAGTGGAGAAGAGGGAAGCAGCTCAGGGCTAGCCGGAAGGGAGGAGGGGAGAGAGAGGCTCAGGATGGAGAGAAGGAGAAAGTGGGGAGACACTTGGAAAGTGTCTTTGATTGCAGAAGAAAGTGTCTTGGATTGCAGCCTCTTAATCATGTCTAACCAGAAGTAAGCCCCATTGTGTTAAATGGGGCTTACTCCCAGGAAAGTGTCTTTAGGACTGCAGCCTAAGTAGACAAATTAAATTTATATTGATTCTGTAAATTTATATTGATTCTGCCACTGTATATTGATTTCAGGTGGTTATTTTAAACACTTTACAGTATTACTGATTGTTAAGTTTATATCTATTAAATATAATTTATGATGACATTTAGTATTACAAGAAGGCTACAATCTGCCTACTCACAAGGAAAAAGAGGACAGAACCTTAAAAAGAGGACATGACATGGAAAGAGAGGATATATGATCACCCAGCTTGCAAAGCACATTCAGGCACCTGGAAAACTAAGTGCTTTGCATCCCCTCTAGTTTTGTTATGAGTGGTGCAACAGAAGGCACAATGATTCAAGCAAGAGACTGAAACAAACAAGCTAACAGAGATTAGCAAAGTTTACTTGGTTCATTTTGGAGCCAGCTTGGTATTTGCCAAGCTTTCACAGTTGGGCTCAGCTCTTCAAAACAAAATCAGACATTCACAATATACCAAGAGAAACTATCAATCATGAAAATCACAGACACCGGTAATACTTATATTTTTATAGAAGCCGTTCCTGGCAAGATGCAAAAATTGTCATTGCACACCATCAGTTTTTTTGACAATTGACAAGGCACACAATGTTGCTGGTGTGGGGGTTCTCATCCCCAATGGCCCTAGTAATAAATCACATTTCCCAAATCTCCCACAGCAAACATTGCAGCACATTGGTCGAAAATTGCTGCCTTGGTACAACCTGCTCAGCTACTGAACAATAGTGACTGAATGGCCAGATAAAGCCTCACTCCATATTTTAACACCAAAACACAGATGCAGGATGCAATCCTAACTTCCACCTAGACAGGCCTAAGTCCTTTGGTGACCTGGGTGAAGTGTCCCAAATGTCCCGGAGGATACTTCTGCCCCATTCCTGGAGGAGTTAGACCAATGCACAGGCATACACTGACCTCCCCAACCAGTGGCAACCTTAGGGGATGCCTATGGGGCCCTGGGCCCCAGGCACTACTCTCAGGGGGGTGACACACTGAGGGTAACCAAAATAATTAAATCACTAAAGTCTTTCTGAATAATCCCATCATGTAATATAAAATTGGGTGCATATGTTGCAGCAGAATCCAGTGCAAAAAACATCTTTGAAATATCTCCTTCCTATCAAATGTTATGGCCAAAAAACTAAAAACTAAAAATAAAAATGCATGGAGCCATATGGAAAGTGAAAGTGAGCTTTATCACACCTTTACTTGTGAGTAGACAAATATATCTTATTCAGTTGGAAAGGGCAGACTGATAGGAATCCAATGACCCCTGAATCCAATCAATGCAGCCCCACAACCCAGAAGAAAGTCCCTGATAATTGCATTGAGCACTTTGGAAAGTGGATCTGAGCTACACACCTGTAATTACTTGTGAGTCAGCAAAGATTCCTTGCCTCATGTTCAAGTCGGGCACAGATGAATGCAAGGCCACTAGAATGGTCCCAATCTATTGAAATTCGACCACAACAAGTGCTACAGAAAGCAGCAATGCCTCTCAAAAAATGAATAAAACAGAAGCTTATACAGCAATCCCAAACACTCTTTCCTGGGAGCAAAACACAATGGAAATTACTTCTGAGTAGATATGGTTAGGCGTGTGCTGTCTATTAATAAGGTGTTCATTAAAATATGAAAATATCAATTAATATCCAATTACCATAATTGTATTAATTAGTACTGAATTAATACAATTCAGTATCATTAATTAATGAATCATTAATTAATACAATTAATTAATGATTACTGAATTAATACAATTCAGTATCATTAATTAATGAATAATGATGGGGTGTCAAATTTGTAGGTCCCAGGTGCCAAATGACTTAGGCCACTGCCCCACACCATCATGGAAAGATAGGCCAGGTGAGTAAGGCTAGCCTAAATTTCTTAGGTTTGTACCTTTGCTTAATTGGTGTTAGTATTTACATTTTTATTGATTAGTTCATGCTTCCGGAATTATCCCAATGCTTCTAGTTAACAAAATAAGGCACAATCTCACTTTCCTGGAAGCAAATTCCATTAAACAAGTGGGGCTTAATTCTGAGTAGACCTGACATTGTGGTGTTGTTAACTGGAGTTGATGAATTAAGACTGAAGGGAGTCAAGCTGACTAAAGTTAACTGGGTTTTACTAACTGGAATTGCATTCAATGGGAATTTCACTAAGCTGTTAACATGATAAGAATTTCTGCAGCTGTCTTTAATCACCTGGTCTACTAAACACTTACAGTATATGAGCAAATTCCATTTTCTGAACCAAAGAACTTTTATGGGAAATGATGCTTCACTTATTATATAACTGAGCATGATAAATTGTATAAATTCACATCTGAACCAGGTAAATCTGAATGTCGACAATATCATTATTTGTAGTATATAAACTTGGGCAAAACAAAGTAAATCATGATAGAAAGTGACTCAAAAGGTGAAGTATAGTGTTAAGAAAGGAAATAATTGAAAAAGAAAGAATAAGTGGAATGAATTTGATTACCAGCTTTTTGTGCCTCTGTTTTGATCCTCTTTACTGTGGTGGGAACCAGTGATGGGATTCAAAAAAATTAACAACCGGTTCTATGCCCATCTGGCAGCCACTTTTAAATGGCTATTTTTAAACTTTATATGTCCTATCCAGGCATGGGCTGAGACCGGTTCAGACTGGTTCGGGCAAACCAGTTGTTACAGTCAGCCCGCCAGTCATGAACCAGTAGTTGGGGGGCTGGCCATAACGGGGCGAACCAGTTCATAACCCTTGGCTGCGCTGCCGCGCACGCTCTGAGGCATGACTGAAGCTTTCCCTGGCTGGCCAGGGGCATTCAGAGGTGCCCGCACACGCTCTGAGGCACGACTGAAGCCTTTCCCGGCCAGCTGGGGGGCTCAGAGGCGCCCGCGCATGCTCTGAGGTGCAACTGAAGCCTTCCCCAGCTGGCCAGGGGGCTCAGAGGTGCCCACTGTGCTCTGAGGCGCGACTGAAGCCTTCCCCTGCAGGCCAGGGGGCTGTAATGGCACCTGCGTGGCTGCAGAGCCCAATCCTATGATGACTACTCAGAAGTAAGTCCCATGACACTCAATGGGACTTACTCCCAGGAAGGTGTTTTTATGATTCCTGCCTCCTTTCCAGATAGATCCTCTTAGCCTGGTGACTACAATCCTAACCATGTCTACTCAAAAGTAAGCCCTACTGTGCTCAATAGGTCTTACTCCCAGGAAAGTGTGGACAGGGTGCATACTCAGGGAGCAAGGCTAGGCAGGTCTACTCAGAAGTAGATCCCATTACAGTCAGTGGGTCTTACTCCCAGGAAAGTGTGGACAGGGTAGAGCCTGAGAGCCCAATCCTATGCGTGACTACTCAGAGGTAAGTCCCAGTCAATGGGGCTTACTCACAGGGCAGCGTGGAAAGGACTGCAGCCTCAGAGCACCATCCTATGCAGGTCTACTCAGAAGTAAGCCACATGCTTATTTTTTAAATTTTTTAAATTTAAAAAGAAATTCCCCTTTAAATTCTCCCCGGCTCCGCCCCCTGACCTTGGCCCCGCCCCCGACCCAGCTTGGCCCCACCCACTTCCGGAGAACCGGTTATTAGGGCAGAGTGGGCCCATCACTGGTCCTATCTCTCGTTAACAACCAGTTCTATAGAGTAGGTGCAAACCTGCTGGAGCCCACCACTGGTGCGAACACAGTCTAACCAATTGATCTGTACAGTACAACTCATCTGCTTCCTATTCCTAAAGTGGCGTTAGGAGTCCAGCGCATGTCTGTGCACTGGCCTAAACCCTCCAGGATAGGCTTAGTAGTGTCTTATGGCAATTTTGCACAGGACTTGTGGCAAGACTTATGCCATCATAACTAGGAGTTAGGATTGCAGCCTAACACTTGTAAAAACTCAATTTGAAAAAATGGGGTTTATGGTCAGCCTGCCTACAAGCCACATTGAGTCTATGAGAAAGAAGGTACAGGTGTCCCTCATTATTCAATAGGGTTTTGTTCCAGAATCTCCTGTGAATTAAAAAAATCTGTGGAAAAATAAAATAATGAATAAATAGATTTAAAGACCCACTTCCTAAAAGACAAATCAAGATCTAAAATATCCCACTAAATCATGACTGTAGGGTCTAAATAATCGTCTTAAAAATAAAAGAGGCAGCTATCTTGGTATTTTCTAGGCAGTTAGCATTTTCTTATATTAACTGAGGCCTGTATGAAAACACAGATTAGTTCAACGTTACTACTGTTCAAGACAGACAAGACTGAATGTAAAATCCCATGTTGCTGATGCTAAATCCTGGCCTCCTATGTCTGACAGCTGAGATCTTAACTTTTAAGATGAATGTGAAGCTTAAAGTTGATTTCATGTACCAAGAGCTGGAAACTCATATTTTTCTTACTAGAAGACAATCCATAGCAGAGCTATGGAGAGCTATGGAGCAAGAGACTACTCTGTCTGGCTTCAAATGACACAACAGAAAATGCCTCTGAACATCTGAACTACTAGTTGGACTCAAAAGGCTTATTCATTTGTCCCCTGAAGATCTACTAAAAATGTCTTCATTCAGCAAAATCATGTCCTAGCTGTTGAGACCTTCTATGGTTTTCTTTTTCAAAAAAAAAACAAAAACAAAAAACAACAATACTATGTGACATAGAAAAGGACAGCCCATAATAATATAAATTCTGAGCTAATATCAGATTTGAATGAACAGGATTGCTTGGTAACTGCTTTCTTATGTTAGATAGAAGGTTACAAAAAGATGGGTTTGTCCCACCTTAAAAACCTATGAATACATTTATCTAAGTGGGTGTTTTATATTCAGGTTAACATTTTTAAGAACCCTGTTTGGAATTTTACAGGACGAATTTCACAGTTACAGCATATGACAGTAACAAGGATATTTAGATTTCATCCATTTCTGCCAAGCCCACGTTTGATCCCTGTTGCATATATACAACTCTATGGTTGCAATGGTTGAACTAAGGTTACTTAGGTGACAAAAAGCAATTCGCACCTTTTGCAGCACAAACCTAAGCATGTTTCATGGGAAGAAGATTGTAGGTTCATTGGAATAAAGTGTGATCCATGGGTAATCCACCCACCAGGCTTCCTCGTAATGTCCAGGAGGCCACATTGTCAAAAAAGATAGGGCCCAACCCTTGAATATATTCCTGTCTGCACATTCAGTGATGGACAGAAGGTGGAACACAGTAGACACAGGACATTTTGTATTGTGGAAGTTATGTACCAGCAATTATCTATCCTCTGTCACTGGACTCAAAGGCTTCAAGATGGTACAAAAGCACAGATTTAGTCCTGTGAGCAACAATAAGTGCCTAGAAGTGGCTAATCCTGAAGAAGAGCAGGACAAAAAGAAAGAGGACCCCTTGTATCCTTATAGCTGCAGTCCCATAGTTTCTCATAAGTTTGTTCCTAGAAAGCTGTGGAAAGGGAGAGGAGTCGGACAAACAAGAGGGAAGTAAAATGGAGGAAACAGAAAGGTGGAAAAGACTTGGTGGTGTTCTTTGCCACTGAATTTTCCATACCTGGAAAAAGATAAAGCAGAAGGTTCTTTAAAGCTGCAGTCCTGTACATACTTAATTAGAAGGAAATTTCATTCATCTCAACAGGACTTGCTTCATAGTAGGCATGGTAGGCATGCCCAGGATTATGCAGCAAGTGAAGGAATTCCTTGGCTTCCTTTTTCTTCCTTCTATTTTTTGTTTGTTTATTCTGCCTTATTTTTTTAAGTGTAGATCCACTCTGGGCTCCTGGACATAAAGACCCAGGTTTCCTGAGCCAGTGTTCTACACGTAGAACCCATAACTCCAGAGTCCCTGCCATATAGAAAAAGAATGCTTCACAACATGCTTCAACAGTGGAATAAGAAAAGGAGGTGTGAAGTTAGGTTAACATCTTGCATATTCTCTTGCGTGTAATTAACATGAGTTGGCTTTTAATTTTTATGAGCTTGCGAGAGGTCACACAACAGATTGTAGATTCGCTGCTTTTTCTTTTTTCTCATTTAGGAACTGATAACATCAAGTGTGAAAACCCTGAGCCAGCTCCTTTGAAAAACTCCTTTTAAAAAGTAATGAGATTTGAGCAGTGTAATCAAATTTGGGCTTTTATGTATTTTCACATTTTCAAGCACAATCCACAATCCACAAGCATTAGATATCCTTGCAATATGAAATGTGTGGTCACACTTCCACAAAGTCCCCCAGGACCACTATATCAAACTCCAAATAACAGTTTGCATTTTAGCTTCCTCTTTTTCAGTTCCAACCTTTGGCATCAGTTTTTCAATCCCTCTTAAGTAGTTGTCATTTTCTCTGCAAATTTGCTGGGTCACTTTTATTGGGTGGACCATCTAACAATAGCTCATTGGGTGGCGTCTCTCCAAGGCCAGCAGTCTGGCCGCTGGGTGAGGCTAGAATTAGTTCAGTTAGCCAAATAATACCTTAATGGGAGCCATTTTTATGTGTGTTCCATGTTCCTGACGGTCATGTGAAAAAAACTCCACACACATTATTCACACAGCTTCCATGGTCAAGAGTGATGCTCATAAAAGCTGACAACTATTTACCAACATAGTCATGATTTAGGACCACACTGAGCTGCCTCTACTATGCATGGAGGGGTGTGGTTTGTACTGACCTTGGAAACGGGTGGGAGCATTTGACAAATGGATTAATGTGCACCGATGTGGCCTTTTACTTAACTAAATTAGGTTCTGGTTTACAATTGTATAAATCAGCTCATGATCTACTTAAAGAACAGTTCTTTGCAGAAAAGGTCTTACAAGCTCTTTGCAACAGACATTGGTTACATCAGAGTTTTCAACTTGCCTACTTTGTTTCTCAAGCTGTCCAAAAGATAATTACTTACAATTGTTTCCAACATAGAGTGACATTTGCCCAGTACAGGCAAGGCAGCGGTATTGCACCAGCCACCAAGCTGTATTGATCTCTGAATGCAACAAAGTGTTATAACACATTCCCATCAGGTGCTCAGGCTAGAGCTGTTTCTGGGATTTAGCTCTCTCTCTGCCATTAATATGGACAGTTGACTCTAACAGTTACTGACCTGCACAGCATATTAAGGGCAGTGTGGATTTAAGTTCAGAATGGTTTCCAAAACTGCCTGCAAGACAGTGAAATTTGTAGAGCCACAAAATGGTCTTTTTCAACATGAATGCTGGATAGTTTTTGTTTCATTTATCTGAACAATTATCAAAAAGGCAAATACTGTTCATGCTGTGTTATAAATGAAATAATTCATACAATTCATACAATTTTGATGGGCTTTATTGCAGGAAGGTAGGCTTGATATTATTTACGTCCACTTAGAAAAACAAAACAAAAAAGTTAGGAGCTGTGCAATTTATTGATGCATTTAACATACAAAACAAGAATATATACATTACATTGCAAACCTTTATTAGGCATAAAAATAAGAATATATATTTGGAATCTCTAAACAGTTAACCATAAAACAGAACCAGCCCACCTCTTGGGCAAGGTGAGAAGGGCTAGACCTGGGGACAATGTGTGGTTCATTTTTGATAATCCACTCACTCTGCTCCTTTCAGTTATACCCAGAAGTCATTCATTCAGCAGATGCTCCACTCTTTCAACTTCTCTCTGCTGTTCTTAAGGCTGAAATTGCCCTCTCTCATCTAGAGTTTCACAAGTGTGTGCTGCCCTTTGATCCTGCTGTTTGAAATCCAGGTTAGGGACCAGAGCTGAGGTGAAAAGCAGAAATGGTTGAAAAGCAGAACCAGGTCTTTTTTTAAGTTTACAAATGTTGCTTCTGAAACTTTTTTGCTAGCAAATTGCAAATGTCCTTTTATCTTGCAAATTCCTGCTGTTACACAAGATTTCTGCAAATAGATTCTCGTTAAGTCCTTTGGAAATGGGAATAAACTAAGAGGTAAAGTGACCATGTGTGTTCTCTTTCACATAGAAACATGCCAAACAGTCTGAATCACCAGGTTAAATGCAAATCAACATGGGAGAGGGCAATTCCAGTATTTAGATGGGCAGAGAGAAGGTGAAAGAGTGGAACATGCATTGAATGAATGACTTCTGAGTATAATTGACAGGTGTTGAAAGAGCGGATCATCTGAAAACAAACCATCAGAAAGCAGGGAATACCTGCATATATGACTCTTTTCCAAGGAACAACTTGGAAACTTAGAAAGTGCCCCTGTTATGACTTGTTTTGGGGTTGAATTGCAGGGAGGTAGTGACTCCAGACTCAAGTCAGGTCCTGCTGTATTTTCCTATCCCTGGCTTTAGCAGTACAGCTCCAAAGATCAGACAAACACAATAAAACCCACTGACACTTCACATCCAGTCATTAAAAATCATATTATTCAAGCTTAAAAATGTCTCCTGGTACATAGTGGTGAATGCCATAAGAAAGGCAATAACATCACAGTTCTGTTGCTTTTTTCTCTTATTGAATAAGAATCTATGGAAGCGAATGCAGTTCTGGTTAGTTTACAAGGCACATTTAAATGCATCCTCAGAGAACAGTTCCCTCTGAAGAATAGAAAATTTCATGGTCTTCCTTTCGAAGCCCAGGAATTAATTTTCATCAGTGACTGTAGGAAATGGTACAGGTTGCTGCTTTCAATTACTTACAAAAGCTACACTTTTCTCTTAG
Organism: Cryptoblepharus egeriae; assembly: GCA_030015325.1. NCBI lineage: Eukaryota > Metazoa > Chordata > Lepidosauria > Squamata > Scincidae > Cryptoblepharus > Cryptoblepharus egeriae. The sequence goes on along the minus strand of JAREYC010000002.1, from coordinate 67,644,207 downwards.
TTGTTTGAAACTTTATGCAGGTGTATCCAAGATGGGAATTTACAATTGTGTGCATCGCTGTCTGTCAATGCTTTTGAATTGTGGGTCACAGTGACCTCAAAGTTCTGAAATGAAACTAAAAGCCTTGCATAAGATTTCCAGCTTTCTAGCCTAAGTTGGCTTCAAGGCATTTGCAGCTTTAACGAAGAGCTTTTCAGGCAGTTAGAATGCTCAGCAATGTCAATGACGGGCTATTCTGAAAATGCAAAGAGAGCCACATGACCATAGGGCAGCGGTGGAGATGCTTCGCTTTCATTTATCGCTTTGTCCTTTTCCCTTCATGAAAGCTGGATCACTGAAAGGAAAGCACCAATCCATTGTCAACACTGTTCACAAGCAGTAGATGATAGAGAATTTATTCAAGTTGCTGATATCTAACTCCCAAGGCTTTGAGACATTGTGATCTGTAAACCCCCTCCCATTGGACATCTGGTTAGGAAAGGCAAGAGAGAAGGTTTTTATACATTCAGAATGAAATCTTAAGTTTAGGCCAGCACAACTCACTCATCTCCTTGTTCTTGCAGTGCCATGGGGAGGCTGGTGCACATCTGTGCATCGCCTAACTCCCAGGAGTGGCACAGAAGTGCATTCCGGCACTATTGTGACACTTCAAAGTCAGGACAGGCTTTGTGCTGGGGCTTAATGCCAGCCTAACCTGGAGCTGGGATTGCACTGACACTCAGGCAGCAATCTTAAGCTCCAGTTAGGCCAGCATAAGCCCCAGCATAAGTCCTTTGCTGACCCGGAGGTGTCACAAAAGTGTGGCACTTCTGCCCCACTCTTGGGAGGCTTGGGGTGCAATCCTAAACATGTCTACTCAAAAGTAAGTCCCATTGTGTTCAATGGGTCTTACTCCCAGGAAACTGTCTTTAGAATTGCAGCCTCAGTCTTGTGCGCAGGCATACACCGACCCCCCACCACCACATCCCCACTGGAGGTTATGCCATGAGAAAGTCTGGCCTAAATTTGTTAGGATAATGCCCTCACACACACCACACAAGTGTAGTACATACCACCCACAAATATTTCTGTGTGATTCTTTAATTGGCCATCATTATAAATATCAGAGTCTACATAAAAAATGTGAATTTAAAAGTTCTTTGCTTTTTTCTCTGCTGGGGAAATCTCTTTGCTGGGGGAAAAAACTCTTTGACCTATTTGATACCAATGAGATGCTTTGAGGTATAAAAAGAGAAAGAAAATCAAATGCTTTGAAAATGCAATAGATTTTCAGTTTAATCTTGAATGTATCCAAGAGCAGCCCCTTTATTCCTTGCTCTACATTGAAATATGACCAAGCTCTATAGCCACACACATGCACATGGTTCATAATTTTTGTCAACTTTGTGCACACATTGCAAATTTTACTAGGCTATGCATTAACTGTCCAAGGCTGCAATCCTAAAGACACTTTCCTGAGAGTAAGACGCACTGAACTTACTTTTGAGTGCACATGGAGTACACATGGTTTTGTGGAAAACCTAAAATACTATGTCCATCCACCCCAGTCACAGAAGTCAAGTCTTCAGAGAGGGGGGAAATAGATGAGAGTGAGGGAAGGAGATTCTGGATTCTGCTTCACAATAGTAGACAAGATATAAGGCCTTTTTCTGTTGGCATTTTTGAAGGTCCAAGCAGAGCTCAAAATACCAACAAGTTAACAGGGCCTGGTCTCCTTAAGAATTTGTGGAAATTCCCTTAGTTAGTGTTGAAAAAAACACAAACAAAAGCTCTGGCTAAAACTGAGCAAAGTTATTGGTTGAATCTTGTAGATTTTGGGCATAATCTTAACAAATTTAGGCTGGCCTAACTCACATGTCATATCTTTCTGTTGGGGTTTGGAGAGGTCAGCATATGTCTAACCCCTCCTCACAAATGGGGCAGAACAGAGTCTTATGGCACTTTTGTGTCACCCCCAAGTCACTCCATGAGTTATGTCAGGGCTTAGGACAGCCTAACTGGAGTTTAGGATTGCAGCTTTGTTAATTACCTCTATTGCTCTCACAGATTCAAGTAAAGTAGCTTAGATCCAAGCAGATGAGAGCAGCCAGAGGCCAATGCTGCTGGATCTGAGCACTGCCTCCTGTTGCCCACCCAACCATTTTCAGGAATGCCCTCCCCCAACCTCGAATGCCTCCCTCCTATCTTTTACCTGCTCTCCCCCCCACCCTTCCCAAATTCCTGCAATGGCCGGGAACAGCCAGTGCAATTCATCTCTCAACCCAATCCTACTGTGGCACAGGGAGGTAGGCACATATCCCTGAACCAGCTTAAACCAGAAATGCAACACTCCCAAGCTGATGCTGGCCTAACCAAGAGTTAAGATTGTTCCCTCAGACTCAAGTCAGTGCCAGAATCATTGATAGGCCTGAATCAATAGTATCAAGTCAGTAATAAAAAAAGTGTTTTCTGATAGGGACCCAATTCACCCTACTTGAGTTCCCATCCCAGTAAAGGGTTCCCCTTGTGCACTGTGTATGTGAAAGAAATGCATTATTTTTCTAATGGAGCACACCTTTTTGTAAGGCAGCTAGAGATTCAGCTTGGTACATCTTTATTAAATGTTTGGTTATTATTAAAAATACAAACAGATTTATTTAGCACAGTTCCCCCTCCCCCATCACCCAAGTACAAGTGTACCTTGAAAAATCTTTGAGCTTAGTGCTGATCAGCTCATGGAAGAAAAACTTGGGTTGTATTCCGTAGGATGCATTCCTTAGCAACTATATTTCTGTAATGTTTCATTATCTTTATTTTTTCTGCCAACATGTCCTAACTTTCATCAGAACTTAGTATTTTAAAACTGGCTTCTAATCATGCCTCATCTTTTTTGTATTGTAAGAGAAGTTACATGCTGATCTCCATGCACTCTGCAAATTAAAATTTCCATCTTTAGAGCCTGCCGGGTTTTGTTTGTGGCATTTTGATTGGCTCATCAGTATTCCCAGTGCTTTTTAGACTGTCTCTTTCTTCTTGGTGACCGTGGCTGAAACCATAAGGAGCAAAGACACAACGGAAAGTGACTTGTAAATACACTTGCTTTTTTCTTAACTGGAGAATTATCATAATAGTACTGTGGAATACAAAACAATGAGGTTTTATTTCGTCTGTCTGCTCTAAAGGATGGAACTCGAATCTTGACAGAAATCCACACCTTTACCATCCATGTTATGGTATGAACTGAACTGAATTCAGATACAGGGCAGCACAATCCTAACTTGCATTGGATTAGGCAAGCTGTCCTAGTTCGAATTCTAGCACCAGTGCTGTGGCTGCTGCTGTGCTACTGTGTGAATGGTGAGGCTTCTCCTTTTCCCTGTGATAGAACTGCAGCCTGCAGCAGCCCCAATAGGTCTACTCAGACTTAGGCTGCACTGGAGGTGGCCTAAATCTGAACAGACAAGAACAGCCAGAGGCTGCTCCTGGATGCCTGGGAGATGAGGTTTGTAAGTACATACACACACACAAACCATGCACTCTCTCTCTCTCTCTCTCTCTCTCTCTCACACACACACACACACACAAAACCATGGGAAGACAAGAGAAGGTGCTCTTCAGAAAGCCCTGACAGAGCAGGGAGGGGTCAGCTTGGGGCTGCTTGCGCTCCCTCAGCTACCCAAGCATGGCTGCCCTTCTTTCCTGGGTGGGTGGGAGGGAGGGAGGGAGGGAGGGGGAGGAAGTCTTCCAGCCCTCCCCCAGTGAGGGTTTGCAGTGCAGCCTCTCTCTCTACTCCAGCTTTTAAGATGTAAATGAGTCAGTCAGTTCAGAAGCCTGACTCATTTCCATCTTAAAAGCTGGCTGCAAGAAGCCTCAGCTTTTAAGATGTAAAATTTAAGTGGCAAGAGGCTGCACCCTCACTGAGGGAGGGCTGGAAGAGCCCTTTCCCCCTCACTCCTCACCCCACAGAAGCCCCAGGAAAGAAGGGCATGCTTGAGGAGATGAGGGAGCAAGCTGATCTCCCTGCTCTGCCAGGGCTTTCTGAGGAGCACCTTCTCCTGCCTTCCCCCAAGAGTTCTCCTGAAGACTAAGGGGTTACTGGGCAATGAAGATCTTGCCTGGAAGTCCTCTAGAAGGTGCTATTCCCAGATGTGACTGGCCATTTCCGGCTTTATGGAAACCCTGGTGATGCAAGATCTCTTCCAAAAATTTTCTGACCCCTTATCCCTCCTTAAGAGCTCAATTTTTCCCCTGTATCTTCTACTCTGTGTTCAAATTCCAGCAGTCTTTTTGGAGTACTGGTGAACTATTAAACAGAATGCATTACTGAATTTTGTGTTTGTATATAATTATGTGGAAACAACCAAACATTTTCATTATTTCACAAATTACCACTTTTTTAGACTGATTTCGGCTGCAGTCATAAGAGCACGTTCTTTGGAGTAAGCCCTATTGAACTCAATGGAACTTACTTCTGAGTAGAAACACGTAGGATTGCACCCATCATCATACTGAATCACAATTTTACTCTTTATTTGCTAGAATAAAAGTTCTAGCAAAAACAGAGAGAGAGAGAGACTCCAAAGCTGCAGGGCTTTATCTCTTTTAGAATTTCAAATAATTCGGTGCCCCTCAGGGAGAAAGGTAAAGTATCAATCAATCAATCAAAAAATAAATAAATAACTCTGTGAATAAACATATATCTTTGTGGAACATGAATCAGCAGTCCGATTCAACAGAAACTACACTGTCCACATGGAAAGATAATGGAAGAAGTGATGGAGTCGGCGACCTTGTCATATCAGAGTTCTTGATCACTGCTGGAAGTCCCATAAATGAATGTCTTTCCCTAATGTTTGATGTCTTGTTTCTGTACAGGACTGCTGGGTTATTTTATCCTGCGTTGTGCCTGATAGTGGAAGAGCATCCTCCAGGTGTATGACATACTGCTGAGTACTGCATTTCTATTTTGGCATGAATAATGATATTCATTTCTTCACTATGGATATGCACCAATGCTCACCCCTTTGTGCAAAGGAGTTGTTCCAACAGTATATGGCACACATAAAAGCGCATACAAGAATTAATTTAAGCAGAGACAAAGCAGAACATATTGAAATAGCAAATAAAGTGAAAATTGAAAGCTGTGTCTTGGAAGGAGAAAAACAAATTTCCATTTAAGCACATGTGTTGGAGAGGTGCCTGTTATTCAAAACTTGAGTGGCCAGTCAGCACTCAATATTTTATTTTGGCTAATGTGATTTATCTATAAAATCTTCTGGCCTAGACATCAATGCTGTTGAGATGGTGAATAATGGAAACATTTCAGCTCATCTTCAGAATCTGGGGACAAAGCAGAGTTATATTTTGTGCTGGGTTAGTACTTAACCTTCCCCCAATGTTAATATCAATGAGTAGAGGAAAATGGAACTCAACTGGCCAGACAGTGCTTTTCCACCAGAAAATATGAATCCGTTTATGATCGTGTTTCTCAAAACTATTAAGCCTGTAGTTGGATACAAGCTACTTGGTACACCTGAACACAAATTCTGGCTTAGTTTCACAAGTTGAAGTCAACCTGACAGATAAGTCAAGGCAGGTACTGAACCAAAATTCATGGAATCTTTTATTATTTTTGGATAAGTTTGGGGTTAAACTAAGGGGTTTCTGACTACCTTTATAGTTTGGTGTGATTTTAGCTGGGCCCAGATCCTGAAAAATAACTTGCCAGCAGTATTTTTTTCTAAAAATAAAGGGGAGTAAATAAACACTCACCATGAAGATGTTATTTGTACATCCAGTACTCAGTACCAGTGAGTACCTCCCTTAAAAGACCCTTGCTTACCAGAAATTATTACCTAAGAACTGTACAGTTCTTTACCTATTTAAAACAACTGCAATTTACCCACTGTTATGGGAGTGACCCCTCAAGTACCATGCCTCCTGTGCACCATGTCCCCTGATGCACGATGTCCCCCCATACACCAGGCGCTGGGCACCAAATCGGCTTGTAGGTCCCGCAGTATAGGGACAAAAATACACTGACCCCTTTTAGGGGTAAAATTTCCAAGCATTCATTCTTAGTGGGTGCTCCTATCACAGAAGGAATATGCTCCCTACATTTTATGCTTCTAGGTCCAGTGACTGGGACAGGGTGTTGATCAGTCAGTGATTCTTAACTATAAAGTATAGGAACAAAAACATGTTTCACCCCTTTACACCCCCTTCTGGTTTGAATTTCCCAAAATTGGTTCTTAGTGGGTGCTTATATTATGGAAGGAACACCCTCCCCAGTTTCACGCTTCTAAGTCCAACGGATTTTGCTGGGCCTTAGTGAGTCAGTCAGTCAGTCAGTCAGTGACCTTTCAGTTTTATATAACCACATTTACTTGAATATAATGCGCCATTGAATAAAATGTGCACCCTATACTTATAATAAAAATACTGAATTTACTCAATTCTAATTAACGTTGAATGTAATGCGCACCCTGATTTTGGAGACTGAATTTGGCTGGAAAAAGTGAGCATTAGATTTGAGTAAATACAATATAGATGTATTGATACATGATAAGATCATAAGATACATGTTTATCATTTTTAAAATTCTGGTCTTCATACCCTTCACAAGGCTGCAGAAAGATCTGTTAAAAAAATGAAGCTCACTTGTTTTAAAATTTTTAAATGAAAGGCTTGTTTCCAAACCTATTGAGCCCAATCCTATAAAACTTTCCAGCACTGATGCAACCATACCAGTGGAGCATGTGCTGCATCCTGTGATGAGGGGACAATCATGGAAGCCTCCTCAAAAAAAGGGAACATTTTTCACATTATAGATGTATCAGCACTGAAAATTTGAATAGGGCTGGGATAAGGGTTGGGCCCTAAAGCAGGGTTCCTCTCCTGTGAAATTCAGAGCACAATCTTAACCAACTTTCCTGCACTGGCATGGAAGTGTCAGTGACGCATCTGCTGCTTCATAAGTTGACAGGGAGTCACAGAAGCCCCAAGGTATGGCAATGTTTGTTCTATTCCCTCAGGATTGCATTGTCCTTACCCTGGAGGAGGATAACTGTTTAGGATTGTGACCTCGGTGGTATAGAACCAGATATAAAACCTGTCCCTTTAGCAAGATCACCAACTGTCCCAGTTTTGGGGGACTGGATTCACGTACTTGTTTGACGGGGGTCCTGTCCTGGTTTAGTGGAAGAGAATTTTGGCAACCATACCCTTTAGGGGTGTCCAAACTTTTTGGCAGGAGGGTCACATCATCTCTCTGACACTGTGTTGGTGGCCATACAAATGATTTACATTTCAAATTTATATAAATTTACGTATAAGAGTATTCAAGACAATATGGAGGATTACAAGGGGGCCAGATAAAGAGGTCTTGCCTTGGGCCACATTGAGGCTAGCCGCAGGCCGAATCTGCCCCCCATGGCAGGGTTTGGACACCCCTTCAGAACACACCTACTATATCAGGGAAAAATTTCACACAATAATTAGTAATTTTAATTTTAAAGACTCAACTATTTCATTATTTATTGTACTGTTGATTATGTGGAAAATGATTTAGGATAACTAATGCATATGATAAGACCTTCAGAGACAGGTACAAACATTTTTTTTAATCTTCACTGCTTCCAGAACAGCAGTCTTAATTCTTCCTACATGCTTCCTTAATTCTTCCTATCCTACATGCTCAAGGTAATGAAATGCAATGAAATACTGGAGAAGACAGTGGCAAATGTTAAGTGATTGGTGAAAATAATGGAAATAATTCAACAATACTATCTCAAATAGAAACTGGAAAGGGAAGCAATTTAAGTCACATTTCTTTTTGGTGTCACAAAGGACTTGGAAAACAGACTGTATTTCTTTTTAAAAGCTCAGTTCTTAATGTAATCTCCCCAGACTCTGGTAATATTTCTTTTAAACCTTTATTCAGATTGTATGCCCTGATCTTGGGAAGGACAGCTATATACAGAAACAGGTTTCTATGCATATTGTTCGCATTGCCAGAGTGATTCCTGGAGCAAAAATTCCCATGGCCTCCCTGCTCCTCCCCAGCTTATCACTTATGTTTCAAGTGAAACATATCCTAGAGCAGTGAGGGGAAACCTCTGCTGGCACACAAGCCAAGTCACCCCAGAATTGCCTCAGCAGCGCTGGACACCGGCACACTCTGCTGCTCTTTGGAGTAGAGCATGCTTGTGTCATGTGCGCATGCCCAAAATTCCAGGCATTGCACACTGGGCAACAGCACTGTCAGTTGGGTCTGCTCCAAAGCTCTGTTATGCAAAACTCCAGGCATAAGTAATGGCCCAGAGCTGGGCAGGGTTAGGAAGTTCCAGCACAAGTCCTGTGCTAGCCTGGGGGTGATGCAAAAAGGGCATTTCTGCAATACTCCTGGGTGGAGGGTTAGGCCACTTCACAGACATATGCCACAAGAATAGGGAGCAGGTGAGTTATGCCAGCCTGAGGGCAATTTAGCCCAGCACAAGTCACCCGTTCCCCATTCCTGTGGTGGTGTGGAGAGGTCAACACATATCTGTGCACTGACCTAAGCCCCCCAGGAGTGGACAGAAGTGCCTTACGGTACTTTTGTGACACCCCTCAGACCTGCATAAGAGTAGTGCTGTGACTTATGCTGGCCTAACTGGAGATTAGGAATTCAGCCCTAGGGTAAAATCCTAACCAATTTAGGCCAGCATAACTCACCTGGCATAACTTCCTGTGGTGGTGTGGAGAAGCTAGCGCATGTTCTGCTAGCGCGTGGGGTTTAGGACAATGCATAGGCACCTATGCACAATGCACAATAACCTACTCCACCATAAGAAGTTGTGCCTGATCTGTATTGGTTAGAATTGCACCCTTGACTCTTAAATTCTATTCAGTACAAAAGACATTGATGCTATCTTGTTTGACTAAAGCTGAAATTTGGTAGTATGTAAATTGGGCTTCCAAACTGGAGAACAAGTGAAGTAAAGAAAGCACTAATGGGCTTGTTGGGTTTTTTTCAAAGGCCTATACACACTGAAGAAGAGATTAAAAGGGGAAGGATGGAAGAGGTGAATTAAAGGATGAATTGTGACCCTCTAGATTTTTAATTAGATGATAAACAAGGTGGTGAATAGATTGCTTGGCAAACACATGGAGACACACAGAGACACACACACAAACACAATTCTGCATGTTTCATTTTATTTAGCAATTTCAGGTCTTGCAAATTCATCAATGTTGTTGGCACATCTGACCTGTGAATGTGGAAGATTTTTTTGGGAAACTGTCCAATGAGAAGTGAAAGTTGGATATGAGGCTCTCTGATATTTACAATAATCCCCAAGAAATCAATTATATTAACCTAGGCATTCGTGAACAAATTAGGAAGCAAAAAGGAGAAAAGTTTGAAATAGCAGGGTTGGAAAAGAAGTCAAGGAAAGGATAACCAAATGGGGAACTTTAATGTTTAGGTTCTACGGTATTACTTCTTTAGCAATCTGAGCAAGACAAGGCATGCTGAGCTGTTTTTCATCATTATCTTTTCTGGCATAAGAAAAATCAGGAGTATGAACAGACGATGGATGCCATTTTGTCCCTTACAACTTTTTCATGAATTCTGAAATTTCCTGTATGGCTGTCAAGTACCAGAAGGGTCTCATCAGGATCCCCGCAGTCAGGTGATGGTGTCTTGTCTCTTGTGCTTCCAACTCTTTGCTGACTGCAAACATGCACTTTGAGTTTCAATGGGGCCAGCTGTACTAGACAGATATAACACAAATATTTCATGCAGCTGAACGTGCATTTTCCCCTATTCATTTGTGCTTTGATTTTATGTTATGTATATGTGGTAAAACTGCCATGTTCAACTCATCTCATCAGCTTTGCTGGATTTATTTATATTTATTTAAGCTTTATTATCAGTTCAGTCTTATCGGTCTTCTGCATTGCTAAAGCTATTAGCATGCTTTATGGCTCTTGTTAAAGGTGACATAATGTAGACTAGGATAGCTTGGTCACAGCTGCAAGTGGTGAGTGGCTGTGGCCAGCAGAATAAGGAGCAGACCCAGATGGAGAGATCTGGGCAGGGAGAGAGAGCATGTTGAAGTTGAAAATGGGGAGGTATTAGCAGCACCACCACCAACGATCTGCAATCCGGCTTCAGTTCACCTTCCCAAGTCTGTTTGGACTTGTGCCAGTAAATTGCTGCTGCAGGTCTGAAAAGACACATTTGGGCAGCAGAAACTCCAAGGAGATTCCTTGGACTCTCTCCCCTCAAGATGTAGCATGAACTCCAGTGGTACAGTGGCACTGGTTAAGGGCATAAGATAGGATTGGGCTGTTTATTTAGTATTTTGCATTTTGATACCCTCAAGCTGGTATGCAATGAATAAAAGCCAAAGTAAAACAGGAAAATACAGTTTAAAAAATCTAGTAAAAAACTCAGGTTGCAAACCTAAATACACTTTCCTGAGAGTACGTCCCATAGAACAGAATGGTACTTACTTCTGAGTAGACATGCTTAAGATTGCATCCTTTCTAAGTAGAAATCTAAGCAAAATTAAAAGTTGCCTAAAATGTGTAAATGTATAAAATAAGCAGATTAATACAAATAATAGTTATAGATTCTGTTAAATAATAATGATACTGTTATATAATAATGGATTTTTTTTTATTTGCTCTTCAGGAGAAAGAGTGATTAGGCCATAAAGGCATTCTGTACTCACAGAGCCACAATTGAAAAGGCCCTTTATTTCACATCCACCCAGTTGCTTTTGAAGATGGGGCAACACTGAGTAGGTCCTGTGAGCCCAGAAGTAACTCAGAAGTAAGTCCCATTATAGTCAATGGAGCTTACTCCCAGCAAAGTATGGATAGTATTGCAGCCTATTAAAGCACATGAGTAGATCCAAGTATGATGAGGCTGTTGTCCAAAACCATTTACTGTAGGTACTTGAGAAAAAGTTGATCTCACAGATAAGTTGATTGGAGGTTTTGAGTCAAAAATCATGGAATTTTCTATGACACTTGGACAAGTCATGTGCTAAACTTACAAGGTATCTGTCTATAGTTTTCTCTATTTTTACCCATCACCAAATAATTTACCAGAGAATTGTACAGTCTCTATATGAAATATATAGTGAAAGATCATAAGAGACATTTTTATTCATTAACTTCTCAAAATCTGCTCTTCACAACCATTTTGTATACACTCTCAGAGCATGTAAACAATTACAAGTAGAACCTTTAATCAAAACCTTCCTTAAGGTTTTGTAAAGTCAGAAGATCTACATATATATATAAAACACATAACTGGGAGTGTGCAATTGAGTCCATAGCAGTAGAAGGATAGGCAGCAAGGAATAACTGTAAGTGCAGCTGCACATAGTTGCAACCCGATTTAATCAGAAGTAGATTCATTGCTTTCCATGGGTGCTAAGTAATGGTGCACAATGGTGAACTGTAGCTTGGAATATTGTTTCAGATGGAAACCATGATTAGATCCTCATGTTTAAAAAACCAGACCTGCCAACGTTTGCAAAATGGAAGGCAGCAGCACAAGGTTCTGCTGAAGAAAAGGAGGCTTGCTCAATTTCAGTGGAAGCCTTGAACCCTTATTTAGTTTTTTCTCAGGAGGGTGAAAAGGTTCACTTTGGCTGCAGCTTACCCTGAAACCTTAGCACCATGGAGATTGATTGCCCTGTAATTTACACTTGTTTAACCAGAAGAAATTTTTTGCCTTATAGGCAGGTATCCACAGTATATTTTGAACAGTTAGGACCCGTATCTTAACCTGAGTCCAGAAACAAAGCAAACAATGCATCTGAAATAAAATTGCATTAATGTCTGTCCTCTATGCACCAACTGGGATGAAAGAGTGAGAATATCCCGGAAATAGCATCCATTGTTATTCTTAAATGTCACACAATTCTGACAAGGATATTTTTTGTATAATTATGGGATCCAAGTGTCCTCATGAATGAACTGCATGCGCCCACACCATCTATTCATGTCAATTAGAAGTGTGACTGATATCAGCAGAAAGGATACTTTTTGCTCTGACAAAGTTGCACAGAAGTTTGACGATATTTCATATCCATTTATTGCAACCTTTGAATGCTTTCCAACTTTCCCTCCCCACAATGTACTTTGCTAGCACCTGTGTTGACTTCGTTCTTGGCAGCTGCAGTAAAGTCTTAAATTGGCTTTTTTGCTCAGGTTATTATAACTAATTAGGGCTAATGAACTGTTTGCAGAATCCGCTAATCTGGTAGAGTCCAATTTTGTAGCTCCTATTAAAGTCAATGGGATTTCTCCCATTGGACCATTGGGAGTACACAATTTCAATATGCAACTCTTACTGCTGAGTACAGGGAAAATCTGCAATGTCTAAAATATGGTCAGGGCTGCTCAGTTCTGATGGCACATTACTTTCCTTGCCAAGTGCCATTTTTCTTTGGTTCTCCTTTAATTGTGTGACTATGGCAGGCTCTTGACAAGATCCATGTCCTTTGACAGTGAAATATTCTTACACAGCCATATGGGATTGAAAGTAGGCCTGTAGAAGCTATGAATTAAGAGTTCACGTCCTATGCAGTGTCTACCGCTTTGTTTAAAATGTGCCTCTTACTTCAAAGCAGCAGAAGGATAGGAGAAAAATTGCAGCTTTGTGAAATGTGGAAGGCAATCTAAGGAACATTTCATAACCAGATAATCATTTTCACTCCAGAATAAATTAGCTTCTCTACATTTACTTTACCGCACAGCCAACAAAGCTCAATCCACAGTCTTAGATATCTCAGGATGAGGAGGAATAGTTGTCTATTAAATAAATAGTGGGCAGTTGTCACAAAAGCAAAGCATGAACATTCTATAGCATATATGGAGATTCAAAGCAGCAGCATGTATATGCCTGGAGAAAACCACATGTAGAGGAAAAGCAGGAAGAGGCGGTAGGGGGGGCTCCATGGTGGGAAGGGAGGGGAGGAGTGGGTGGGTGGTACTGGGTAGGAAGAGAGAGGGAGGGAGGACAGTGGTAAGGGTAGGGTCAGCACAATCATACAATTCCAGTCTTGGTAATCTATATGCTAAATATACAAAAATATATATATTAAATACAATGATCAGTACAACAGGTATGTGGATTTCTGGTAACCCATATGACAGCATCTCACAAAAACACTGCAAGTGGTAGTCAAATCTAATATTTAAAAACACCCTTGGTAGAGAGTCTTGGTGAACACTGATTGTTCATGATTCTGTAATTAACTGCTACTAAGAATGTGCTGCCTGTAGCAGGAAATCCTCCTAGAGCATCTCTGACAGGCGGTCGTTGAGCCTCTGCTTGAAGATCCCCAGTGAGGGAGAGTCCACCACCTCCCTTGGCATCTGTTCCACTGCCAAACCACCCTCACCATCAGGAATTTCAAAAGCTATTACGCAAAAATCAACAAGACAATTCTAACTCCAGTGATGTCAATGGTTATTCTTCTAAAGACACCACTATGCCTGGGAATGTTCCAGTTATGCACAATGTCATGATACAGTATTCTAATTATTCATAAAAATAAACATAAATGTACATGTAATCATATAAGTTTACAATGTGGTTTTACACATGCTTAGATGTTAGAGGTCTTTTTCCTGCATGCATTTTCTCAGAAGGGAAAATGGGTTGCCCTGAGGTGCTCCAATTTCATGGGCACAGTCCTCTACAGCATTTGGCTGACAGAATGTGAACAATTCCACCTTAAACTGAAGTGCCAGCAGATCACCGATGACAACCTCTATGATCTTACCATGATGTCCTTGGAATTCAGCCTTGCTTTGTCACCTGCTGATGGTCCGGCTGTGGTTGGGTGGCTGAGAGGGCTGTTGCTGTGCCTGGCTATGTTTCAATGCTATCAGTGCCGTGGAGTCCACTTGTTTCTCCAGAACTAGTCCCAACCCAGGCATTTTTCAAAGTTCCTGTCTTGTCATCTGCTTTTCTTTCCTTATTCCCTTGGGCTAGGGATTGGCAATGTTGGGCAATGTTACACGCAACTGGTCAGGGCAGGAAGATGCAAGGCAGCATTTGCCACACCCTGTGTAATGCAATGAAACATCAGGCTTTCCCTTCTGCAAGGGGTTGCCATCACTATATATTAGAACTGGAAATTGTTAAAGCATCAGCTGGTGATAAGCACATTATTAAATCTGCAGACAAGCATGTTTTCACTCTTACCATGAGTGATAAACAGCTGTGATGCACTGCAGCTGCTGAAGGATGCGAATCTCTGTCAAAGATTAAACCTAGATCTCATATTAAGTAGGATCAAAAGGGATTAGGAGCATTTGGAATATGGAATTATGCCATAATTGGGTAAATGGAAACACATATTTCTTGCACAAAATGTTATCCGCATTACAGTGTTTTGAATACGTAAGTGAAATACATCTCTCTTCAGTAGATTACTTTGGATGCAACCCTAAGCATGTCTACTCAGAACCAAGTCCCACTCTGTTCTATGGAACTTACTCTCAGGAAAGTGTGTATAAGTTTTCAGCCTTTGTCCTGTTCAACTATAATAAAACTTTGTTGATCTAAAAACTTTGGAGATCTAAAAAACTTTGGAGATCTAAAAAAAATGGGCAATGTTACTTATTTGTATACTCCAATAACTGTGCTTCTTTAAAATCCTGATTCTTTTGCTTAATACCAACAGGTACTGTTCCAAATTATTTGCCAACTCAAAGACATTTCTCCATCTTCCTACTCTCTCCCCAGCAGTTTTTACTTCCGAAGATCTAATTCAGTACACCCCACTGCGCTCTTGGAGGACATTCATACAACCATTTTCATGGATTATGTGTAACAGAGCCCAGAATAAGCAAGTAAAAATTCTATGAAGTCATATTTGAATTACCTCTTTTATCGGTTGAAGTTAATGGAGCATCAGTTACATTTCATCTGGGATGTTGTTGACCCATGTACTTCCAATTTTTAGAAAGAAATTTTCCATAAACACATCTATTATGAATTATTTAAATTGCTTTTCTGCCATTTTACTAAATGGTTGACAGAGAAAACTAAAACAACAATATGCCCAGATTCATTTTTAAAATAGCAGCAGATACTTACTTTAAAACCAGTTATAAGACAATCTCTAAGGCTAACCAAAAAAACAAATACTGATAGCTATAACGTCATTCCAAATCCTATGTACCACAGATCTTGTTAGGAATATTCACATGCAACAACTCAGTCAGCTATGGGGTCTGAAGTAGGATTCTGAAGTAGAATGGAGTTCTCAAACAGTCGTATGGAGGACTCTGTCAATTCTTGAGTTATGTGGATCCCAGATTATTTAAGGATTTTAAAAGCCAAAACAAGTAACTTGTTTAGAGCCTGGAAAATTAATAGTAAACTGTGATGCTAGCAAAGTATTGGTGTAATGTGTTCCAAATGGGTTCTCCAAATGTGTTCCAAATGCTACAAAAGCATATTGTAGCAAGTAATCTAACCTGACAGAAACAGAAGCACAAGTGACTAAGGGCAATCAGATTTCTCCAGGGATGGGCACCATTGGCCAACAAGTTGTATCCAGAATGCCACAATTCCATAGTGTGATCAAGAGACAGAAAAGATAGGGGCATGAGATAATAATGGTCCTCATCCCAGCCAAGATATTTAGTGGTTCTTATGATTGCAAATCACTCATATCACCCTCACTCAATGCTGCATTTCTTTGTTGCTGTCCATCTTGACTTTTGCATCTCCCAATTATTGGTAGATAGATAGTATAGAGGAACCATACATCTCTCAGACATCTCAGCACACATATTGGATCAACTGAAAATGTTACTGTTGCCGTAGTGGTGTCACATCCAATATTGTGGTGACATTTATTCAACTAAGGGTGCAATCCTATCCTACGCTGGCACAACACATTGATCTTCCCATTCTCGTGGTGATGTAGGGAGGCAAGCACATGTCAATGCACTGGCTTAAACCACTCCCAGGAGTGGTGCAGAAGTGGTGCAGAAGTGCCTTCCAGCACATTTGTGACACCCTCAGGTCAGCATGGGGATTAGGATTGCAGCCTAATCCTAATCTGAAGTTAGGATGGCCTAAACCACAGCATAAATCCTGTGCTGTCCTGGGGGTGTTCCTAAAGTGCCACCAGACACTTAGGTGTCACTCCTGGGGAGTGACATGTGCAGGTGCACAGACATGTGTTTGCCACCCTACATCACCATGGGAATGAGAAGACCAATGAGTTGTGCCAGTATAGGTTAGGATTACACTTTCAAGCAACCAGACCAAAGATATGACTTTTACAAATTCGGGTAGAAGCCACAGGCACCCAAACCTGCATGCAGCTGGACTTTTTGCTGGCTTTTTGGAAAGTAGCTGTTTCATACTATTTTCATTTCAATTTAAATAGGTGCTCACTCATAGGGACAGATTGCAGCCTAAGTGCAGGTTAATTTGTGTTATTTTTCTTTATATTTTGTATTTTATTTATTATTTTGTATTATATGACAGTATTGTAATCATTTTTATATGAATATTTTTGAGTTTTGAAAAGAATTATCTGAGTTTCCATTATTTCTTATGGGGAAATTCACTCTGATATACAAGTGCTTTGGGCTATAAACACATGTGGTTGTGTGAATATATATATATATATATATGTGTATGTGTGTGTGTGTGTGTGTGTGTGTGTATACACATATGGATATACATATGGATATACATATGAGATGCAGGATATGAGATCCTGCATCTCATATGTATATCCATATGTCTGGAAACATGCTTAAAATCCAAAGCACTTGAACTCACTCATATATACTTATATGTATATATACATATATACTCATATATACTTTTATATATATGAATGAGTGTGGTATATATGATTGATTGCCATGCCCTACAATTTTCTTGGATGTCCTACATTTTTGGGAGGAGCGGTGGGTGGCCTTGTCTTCTTTTGTGGCTGTGGTTTATGGGCGCAATCCTGAGTAACTACGGGGAGTCCTTGCTCCGGTGTAAGAACAATTTGCTCTGGATTGCAATATGAATTTCCCATATGTTTTCACTAGCTGGTGCAGTAACTATGGGTGCACGTAAAGTCTCTTACGTGCTCCCGTAGTTACTCTGGATTGTAGGGTATGTGGTTTACGGTCTTTGCCTGCTCACAAGGAAAAGGAGAAGAATAAATATTTTTTTCTAGGATGCAAGGCTAAAAAAGAGGACATGTCCTGGAAAAGAAGAGGTATGCTCAGCCTGAGCTGTGTATATGCAGCCTTAGGCAGAAAAAAAGGGTGCTGCTAGTGGTGGCAGAGTAGCCTGTTTTCAACACCACCAGCAGCAATTCCTGGCGTCGGTCGGCAGGTGGCGGCAGATTGCGCTTCTTCACGCCCAGCCCGTATGGAACGCGCAGATCCCATCAGACACACACAAAGCATCTGGGCTCCCAGCGTGTGCCTCGTTCTGACCCGCAGCAGCCTGAGAACAGGCAGGCAGGCAGGAGGAAGGGCTGGCAGCGCCTCCCAGCAGCACAGCTGAAGGTGAGTGGAGGGGAGCAGCCTGGTACTGCTGGCACCCTCTGGGTGCTCAAAGGGAGGGTGGCAGGGCAGGAAGGGCTTCCTTGGGGCGGCCACAGGAGAGGGTGAGGGGACCCCAGAGCTGCCAAGGGATGGCAGGGTCAGGAGGAGAAACCCCACTCTTTCCCCCCACAAACTTTCCTGGGAATCCATCCATCCTCCTCCTCCGTTCTGCCTTTGCAGTTTTGTTTCCACCGCTCAGCACCCAGTACAATGGAAAGTCAATGGGAAGCAATGACTTCCCCCCCCCAACACATAGCTCCATCTCCCCCCAACACCACCATATAGGGGGCTGATCTCCATCTCCTCACTTAGTGTGCTTCACACAGGGTGACCAGATGTCCTTTTTTACAGCCTTTAAAAAAAATCTTCCTTGTCCTTTTTGTTGTGAGCAGGCAGCATGTAGTCTTCTTGGAATTAATCAATTATGTGTAACCGTTTTAAATTTAATAAAAAGTGATATATTGTTTAAATTCACCACACAAAACAATATAGATGAGTGTTTTTAGCTTTTAGTTTGTCATGTCCTGCATTTTTCTTAGTCCTACATTTTCAAGGTGTCCTACGCCTGGTCCTCTTTTCTCTTTATGAGGCATGGTCACCCTACCTTCACAGCCCAAATAAAATACATCGTAGTCAGTGGGGCTTACTTTCAGGTATATGTCCATAGCATAGAAGCCTAAGCCAGATTTGTTCAGTGGGTCTGATGGTGGCAAGTATTTTCCTTCCTACCCCACAAACATCTTTCTCTCCCCACCCCCATTTCTTTTCCAGATGCAGAGGATATTGGCCATAGTTGTTTGGTGTGTTCTGCAAGTGGAAAGTCGGCATCCAGAAATCATCACTGGGAGCAGCCACAATGGCAATTTCCTGGACAATGACAAATGGCTGAGCACTGTTTCCCAATATGACAAAGACAAATACTGGAACAAGTTCAGAGATGTAAGTACTCCTCTGTTCTCCCGAGATACTTCTTAGGGGTTTTTGGCTTGCCAAGGGCTGTAAATGATCTGGGGTGGTGGAAGAAGAGAGATTTGTGCTTCCCCGCAAGTGGCTGTTGCTGTCCTTTGGAAGGAGACAGCTGAACCTTTTAAGATTAGCAGATCTCAGTCTCTTTTGAGGAATTTGTATTCTGGGTGTATTTGGAAAAGATTTGCTTTCTTTGGTCTTCCATTTTCCCTTGGAGAATAAGTTTCAGATAACTTTTGTGCCAGTTGTTTCACGAATTCATGTTTCGTGACTGTGAAATACAATGTTTTTTTTAAAAAAACAACAACACACACACACTCATTTTGCCCACTCAAGCCACAAGGTGGTAAACACTAAAAGCTTTCTGTTGTGTGCATGTGGAAGGAGACCAAAGCTGGCAATTTTGCTGTCAATTTTGCTCCTGCTCTTCAAGAATAATTATCGTAGCCTCTGTATTTCTTGTTATATTGGGACATCAGGAATACTTTTAGATATGCTTTAATACCAAGCTGCATATTGTGTCACCGCTTTGCGTGTTCTCTATAGGAGAATGAAACAAACAAAAAGCACCCCCAAATTCGTAAGTAAAACATTCACAAAAATAAATACTCCAGTAGTGTTTATCAATGTAGCAAACCACCCCAGGGAACAGAATGTAATGGACTCTGAAGATTTGTTGTTTACTTATGTTATATATTGCAGAGTCCTAATGTAACCCATTTAGAATTGTCTAGAAGAAATGTGGTAAGTCATTAACAGATTTTTTTCCCCTGCATCTGTCTTATGTAGCTGGTATCTATAACTAGCAAATGAGGCAAGGGCATTCTGCCAGGTGGGCTGTAGGAAGATGATTAAAAAAAATTGCCCTAACCATGTGGTGTGTTAAAAACAATGAGGGAACACACAAGAATATTTATGTTCTCTGCTTAGCCAGCATCATATTAGGCCTTGGAGCATTAAGAAAAAAGGCAACACTGTATTAGAAGGAAGATGGCACCTACCAATTGTTTTTACGTTCTATAAATCCAGCTTTGAGTTCTTCAATTAAGTAAAAGCCATTGTTCAATCTTCACCTTTATAACTTATTGTTCTAATTAATTATACAAGCCATTGAATTTACATAGGTGCTACATGAGCCTAACTGATAACTATAGTTAAGTTGGAGGTGTTATGAATCGGTAACCACTTCTAATTGTAGGGGTATTGATTTATATGATATGATTAGAAGGCAGTAGGAGTTTTGCTGTTGAGTCCAGTGGGGAGTTGTTGCACTTTAATTATTAGCACTGGGGTGGGCCACTTCTGAAACTAGGTAATAGCAGTAAAGTTGTTGTTTTTTCCTTGGTTGCCATTTATCTATCCTTCTACAGTATTTATATACCACTTTTCAACTAAAAGGTTCATAAAGCAGTTTACAAAGAAAATGAAGAAAAATTAATGGCTAATGGGTGCCTATAAAAGAGCTCACAATCTAAAATGCAAAAGAATACCAGACATTGCTGGGGTGAGGATGGCCAGTTGCTCTTCCCCTGCTTAATAGAAAAGTTCCACTTGAAAGAGTACCTTTTGCGCAGTTAGCAGGGATATCTTCCACAAATATTTGTAATATCTAAAGAAGGTTACAGGAGGCTATTTTCCACATCTCCCCATTCTAGACTTTTGTAACATCAATGGCCAGAAGGAAAAGGTCCTCTTTTTCTGTCCTCCACTCTCTATCTCCTACATATTTGGATCAGGTGAGACCTTTCTTGCATGGTGCTAAACATTATCACCTGCTGATCCTTGCAGAACATACTGTTGAAGAGATTTCATACAGCTTTCTCTTTAAGATGCTGGCAACTCTGCCTTTGCTACCACCACTGGTTAATTCATGCATACCCTGCAGCAAGTACTAAGGAGGAGAAAGGTAGCCACTGGGTAAACAGCACATGCTGGGAGAAGACAAATTGGCAACATCTTTCACCTACTCTTATGACAGTTAGCTTCCAGAGATATATGTTCCTTTGATAGGAATACACTCATTGTGATTGATAACATTATTATATCAGCCTTGTAAATAACTAAGCAACAGTTGCTTGGTATGCATGGCCAAGTGAGCTACTAAGTAATTTATATCACATTCACAGCCTGAAAAAAATAAAATTATCCTCCACTTTATAAAATCTTCCCACCAGGTTTGTCTGGAGGCAATTCTTGCTTGCCATAGGCAAGTCGCTATACCTGATTAAAATTTCCAAATCTTTTTTCTTTTACATTTCCTCTGTGGTTTTAGGAGGTTAGAATGCAGTCATTATTATTCAAGGCTGGCTTGAATTATGAAGATTGAGAAGTTTTCATGTTCAGATGAGAATTTCCAAACAAGATGGGGATGTTGCTTTTGTGGTTCAGCTAATATTTTATAGAAGGTCCCAAGTTTAATTTGTAGTATCTAGTAATATCACTGCTTGAAACCTTTCAGAGCTGCTGTTGGTCAGTGAAGTAAATCTGAAATAGGTAGACCAATGCTCTCACTCTGTATAAGGGAGTTTAATGTATTCACAGAGTGAACTGATGAGTCATTAGCCCATTTCTCACATTACCTTTGGTTCTTGTACAGTCTGAGTACGATGTACTCGTGGTTGCTGATGTAAAGGTAAGGGTGTTCCCCACAGGTTGTACTGCTAGTTGTGACCGACTGTAGGTGTGGTGCTCATCTCTGTTTCTAAGCCGTTAGAACCAGTGTTGTCTGAAGACAGTTCTGTGGTCATGGGGCTGGCATGGCTATACGCCAAGGTGCATAGAATGGCTATATACCAAGCTGTTACTCTTCCCACCAAGGTGGTACCTATTTATCAACTTGCATTTACTTATTATTGAACTGCTAGGTTGGCAGGAGCTGTGCTGAGGTCGGACGCTCACCCTGTCTTGTAAGACCCAGGCCTTGAACCCGGGCCTGGTAGTTGACAAGCACAGTGTCTTAATCACTTGTGCCACTACAACCCTGTTGTACAATGTATAAGGGTGTTCAACCTGGATCAGTACTTTACACCTTCAAGAGTTCTGGTTACCATTTTGACAGGTGCATATTCCTCTGCAATACAGAGTGCAATCCTAAGCATGTCTACTCAGAAGCAAGTTCAATAGAACTTACTCCTAGGATAGTGTAGTTAGGATTGCAGCTATAATGTATGAATAGACTTAGGGCCCAATCCTATCCAACTTTCCAGGGCCGATTCAACTGCAATGTAGTCAGGAGTTAAGGGGAAAACATTCCTTTATTTTGAGGGAAGCCCTATTCAAGAAATGTTCCCTTACTCCTTGAATGCCTACCACTGCAGGATGCAGCACACACCTTGTTGGAATGGCTGCCTCAGTTGACTAGGGTTGGACTTACAGGGTGAAACCCTAACAAATTTAGGCCAGCCTAACTAACGTGGCATATTCCTCTGTGGTGTTGTGTAGAGGTTGGCACCTGCCTGCACATTGGTCTAACCACCCCCCCCCCCTTGAGTTGGGCAGAAGTGCCTTATGGCGCTTTTGTGACACTGTTGGGACAGCACAGGACGTATGCCAGGGCTTATGGCAATATGGAGATGTTAGGATTGCAGCCTCTATGCAGTAAATTCAGAAGTCATTCATTCTAGAAGATTGTGTAAATAGACCTTAGTAATTTACAGGGATGTTCCTTCACAGAAAAAAGTTGAAAGTTGATATATAGAGCTAAAGTGTGTCTCAAGAAGCCCCAGGTCATGCCTCTGAAAATAAATCGCTTGTTGGCATCTATCATTCTCATCCCATAGCATAGATCAGGCAGTGCTGGCTTACTGTCATAATACTGATGTGATAATTCACACATATATTAATGAATCAGATAAATGTTTGTCAGGCTCCAAAAATCATCTTTAGGTGAGCCCCACTTAGTGGGATTTTTTACTTGTTATGAGCAGCAGAAATGCATGTCAAATCATGAAATAGTTTTGCCACTCTTCTGAGAGCCGAACATAGTTTGTTGGGAGGGGAGCTGCTGTTCCCAAAAGCACAAACTGCAATCCCTACTGGTAGTAGCTGCAACCACCTTCTCGATTTCTTTTTCCTGCTAATGATGCTGCAGTATTTTAGCATTGGCAACTGAAATACTGAACATTCCCAATGGTTCTGCTCAGCAGCAGTGGTGCATCTGACCTGATCCTACAAGCTGTCCACTTCCAGTTACCTGTTTTCTCAGCTCCAAAGGTAAACAGTAATTTTCTTTGAGGCAGGGAGAATAGAATTATAGAATCATAGAGTTGGAAGGGACCTAGTAGGTCATCTAGTCCAACCCCCTGCCTGCAGCAGGAATTCCCCCTAGAGCATCTCCAACAGGTGCTCATCGAGCCTCTGCTTGAAGATCCCCAGTGAGGGAGAGTCCACCACCTCTCTTGGCAATCTGTTCCACTGCCAAACCGCCCTCACCGTCAGGAATTTTTTCCGGATTTCCAGCCGGAATCTCCTTTCTTGCAGTTTGTACCCATTGGTTCTAGTTCTGCTTTCAGAAGCAGCTATGAACAAATTGGCCCCTTCCTCCATATGACAGCCCTTCAGGTATCTGAAGAGGGCAATCATGTCTCCCCTCAGCCTCCTCTTCTCCTTAAAGATCCGAAGGGAGGAAGATGCTACCACCTCCCTTGGTAATCTCACCACCTCACCGCCTCCCTTGGCAATCTGTTCCACTGCCGAACCACCCTCACCTTCTGGAATTTTTTCAGGATATCCAACTGGACTCTCCTTTCTTGCAGTTTGTACCCATTGGTTCTAGTTCTGCTTTCAGAAGCAGCTATGAACAAATTGGCCCCTTCCTCCCTATGACAGCCCTTCAGGTATCTGAAGAGGGCAATCATGTCTCCCCTCAGCCTCCTCTTCTCCAGGCTGAACATCCCAAGTTCCCCCAACCTTTCCTCGTAGGGCTTCCCTTCCATCCCACTGATCATTCTTGTCGCTCTCTTCTGGACTTGCTCCAGTTTGGCTGCATGTCTCTTAAAGTGAGGTGCCCAGAACTGAACACAGTACTCAAGGTGAGGTCTCACCAATTCAGAATAAAGTACTCAAGGGGACGTCTAACCAATGCAGACTAATTGGAGTGTGAAGTATCACTAATCCTTCCCTGGGATCTGTTACCTGTTCTATTTCCTTGGCTAAGAGGGGGAAAAGGGAACAGTTTTCTAACATCGGAAGAAAGTTAGGGCGATTATGAACTTAAGAAATTCATGAGCTGGGGGAAATCTTGAGTGAATAGAGCTGTGTGGGTCAGATGGGAAAAATTTGGCACGCTAGTGTTATTTGAGGCAATACCATCTACCATAATGTGAGTATGTGAAACACTACAGTAGCTTTTGTTCTTTAGATGAAAACTGTCATATCACAAATTAGAAGATAATTTTAAAAGACTGAACAAGACAAAGCAGTGGTATAAGTGAAGTTGGGCACCTGACTGGCCCTACCCTGGCTACTGCTCTGTGATTGGATTGTATGGTTTTTTTGAATTTCAGTCATCAGTGTATCCTTCTATAGAAGAGCATGCTGAAATATAGCAGAACTGTGTGCTCCGGAGCTGAAAGCCTGAAAATCAATGGTCAGCACAGTACTTTCATATTCAACAGATAATGAACAGATAATCGTTGCTTGTTGGCAGTAATTTTATTAAATGAATTGGTCCCAACTACTTTATCATATAATGGTCCAGGACAATCTGCTTAAAGATGATAACTATTGATTTAGCTGTTTAGCATGACCAATTTTTTCTTTTGGATAAGGCAAGACACATGGAGCCTTTTACTGGGAAACTGTATGGCACATTGACCCTTGGGGTGAATGGAATTTACCCAGGATTGTGATCTTGAGCAGTTTCCATTCATTTCCATTCCATTCACTGGACAACAAACATTCACACTGGGTTTTCATATAGTATGCCTGCAGTTGATTACTTGGCAACAGTCCTCCATCTGAATGAAGAAAACATAGAATTATCCCATTTGTATCTCACCAGATATGAATCCCTTTTAAAAAAAGTTTTTAAAAGTCTCAATTTAGGTGCATTTCAAAAAGTCTCAATTCTACCAGTTAATGCTGTTGAAAAGCATTCCTTTAGAAAGACGTGAGGAGAATCATGAATTAAAGTTGGGGTTCAGTATAGATGTGGATATCTCACTTTTCAAATCTATAAACTTTAGAATACCTAAATAACAATTGACAAAGATAAAGCCTGGATACTGAGGATCTTAGGCTATCATTTCTGAATGAATTCTGTTTAAACAGAAAAATAAAGAGTCCAATTATTATGTTTTGCACAGTTTTGTTTGATCATATATAAAGTGGGATTACATTTAAAAGGCTAAGTATCTCATACCTCATTTTCATACCTCATTTTCCCATAAGTATCTCATACCTCATTTTCAGATGTGTTTCTCCCAGCTAGTTTGTGTTTGAAGCTGAGCTGGAAGCAATGTCTTGGATGATGGAATTTGGAAACCAAGTAAACTACAGGAATGCAGAGGTTTCAGCTTCTCGCCTATGTGATGCTTTTCATGATGCTTTATGTCATACTTCCCTCATCCTGTTTGATATGCAAATAGAACAGGCATATGACCCCCAAATGTGGCTGCCTCCATCACATCTAATTTGATCCTATCTGCATGACAGACAGCACAGATAACTTGTCAAGAGTGTCTTATCCATATGTGGGCTTGCATCGGGATATTTCAATATGACTTGACACATTTATTAGAACTTCTGCATGGAAACTTTTTCATGGTCTGTGCAAATCATGTATTTTAATTTTGCAAGCTTTCCAAAGAGAAAACCATAAGATTTTATTGTCAGTGTATATAAATCTAGCTGATATATGAAATGAGCATTTATCTTTGTTTTGAAATGAATTTACAATAACAAAACTATTTAAAAGAAGGGGTTGGACAAAAACCTGCCATAACTATAATAATTACATCATCATTACTTATTTAAGTTTCCTCTGTATACTGTTTTATGAACCTTTTGTTGAAAAGCAGTCTATAAATACTGTTGATTGATTGATCACAGAAGTTGAAATTGAATCTGAATCCATAGGAAATGCATGCTTGACAATCCAATAATAGAAATATTGCACCAATATACTTGCCCTAGGTTGCAATCCTACAGCCACTTTCCTGGGAGTAAAAGCCATTGAACACAATGGGGCTTACTTTTGAGTAGGCATGGTTAGGATTGTGCTCCTATACAGTTAGAATCTTTGGAAATAATAACTATTGAGAATATTTTATATGTTGTTTTTCAACAAAAAGATAGTTAGCAAAGTGCTTCGCATATATGTTGCTGAATACGTACATGAATTTGATAAATTATTGTACACTTGAATCACATTTTTGCACCAGAAGAACTTAACAGATCATAAATTGACAAAGATATTAATTCTTGTCTGCATCTTCTGTATTAGTATATTTTTAGAGCAGAGAATACATTCAAATAGAAACAAGCAACTGAATTACTGCTTTACATCTGGTAGTTTCGGACCCTCTCTCAACAGTTTGACCTATCTCAATTGTGCACTAATGCTTGTAATCCTTCAGCATTGGAATGATTTAAATTGAAAGATGGATACCTTGCAGACATTAATTTTCAAGCAGGCGTAGAGTGGAACTCTGCTACTGCATGGGCTCTACTACTTCAAAAACCCACCGCAGAACAATGGCTTATGTTGAGGTACAAACATTTTCTTGTTACTTCAGAACTTGCAAGATCTTGGAGTGGAAGGGTTTTGGCTGGCTTTTAGGCTGTGCTAGACTCCTGTTCTAACCACATTATCAGAAAAATAGATAGTCTAGAACAGTGGTTCTCAATCTTCCTAATGCCATGACCCCTTTATAAGTTCCTCATGTTGTGAGGACCCCCAACCATAAAATTATTTTTGTTGCTACTTTATAACTGTAATTTTGCTACTGTTATGAATTGTAATGTAAATATCTGATATGCAGGATGTATTTTCATTGTTACAAATGAAATGTGTGTTCTATGCACACACTGAACACAATGAGATTTATTTCAATTAGGCATGCATAGTATTGGGCCCTGAGGCTGCAATCCTATCCACATTTACATAGGAGGAAAGACCCCCCTGACTATATTATTCTATGATTCTATGACTATAATGGGATTTATTTCTGAGTAGGCATGCATAGGATTGGGCCCTGAGGCTGCAATCCTATCCACATTTACATGGGAGTAAAGGCCCCCCTTACTATAATGGAATTTATTTCAGAGTAGGCATGCATAGGATTGGGCCCTGAGGCTGTCAGTCAGCCCCAATTTGTGCGCAGCTACAGCAGGAGGTCTGGCAAGCCTGACCTGGCCCCCTTGCACCAGGGGTCTTTAGTCGACCCTCAGGAAAGCTCTAGGCGACCCCCGAAGGGGTCCCGACCCCCACTTTGAGAAACGCTGGTCTAGAAAAGGGAAGTGTTTATTACTTTAAGAGCACAATCCTAACTATGTCTACTCAAAAGTAAATCTCATTGTGTTCAATGGGTCTTACTCCCAGGAAAGTGTCTTTAGGATTGCAGCCTAAGATTATGACCAGGCTTAGAAAGGATCACTGAATCCATGTCAGCAGGTATAATATACTTAATAGGCATTTGGTAAAGAGGAAAGAATTCATCCCCATCACCTCTCAGAATTCAGTTGAGTGGAACCCAGCAGTTCCATTCATGCTTCTTTACTTGAAAGTGTGTCCTTTTTATACAGTGTGAGGTCTTAATTTCCATCCTTTGAATAGTTGGCTTACATCTTCAGCAACATACATCTTCAGCAACATAACGTATAAATACCAGTGGATCTTGGGACAGCCATCTTCAAAGAAGCTCATGAAAGTATTGTGGCTTTAAATGGAAATGGAACATTGCATTCAAGCTTTGAATTTAATTGAGTAACTGTGCATGCATTTTTTAAAAGAGTGTAATTAAAGCAGAACTGAAATGCTTGGATGTTAATAGTGCTTTTGCAAGAAGCTTTGCAAGCATGACAGTCTAGCAAGGTACATTCAGAGACTCAGAGGGGAGAAATGCTAGCTTTGATACACTTTTCATGAAGCACTTTTGCAGTACATCAAACCACAGTGGTACCTTGGTTTATGAGCATAATTCATTCTTGTAATCCAAAAGAACTTGTGTATCAAAGCAAATTTTCCCATAAGAAATAATCAAAACTCTTGACAATTAATTCTGCAACCAAAAAATAGTTATATAAAAATGATTATAATACTGTCATATAATACAAAATACAGTGGTACTGTATAACTAGTGCCCCACATAAAGAGTGATTCACATAACAAGCACAAATTCCCACTGGAAGTGTGCTCCATTTAACAAGCCCACTTCACTTAACAAGCCCCAGGCAATTGCTCCCCAGGCAAGTATCTCCATGCTGATGCTCCGCGTGGAGCCTGTTTTAAAGGACTGCTGGCATGCACGCTGCTGCCTCTAACTGCCCCCAACTTGGGGGCAATTACCTGAGGGCGCCAGAGGCAGCTGCCCATAACTGCCCCCACTGGCCTCAGCCTCCAGCAGCAGTCCAGGTAAGCCCCTAACCTCCAGGCAGCCTCCTAACCATGTCTACTCAGATGTTACTCGCAGGAAAGTGTCTTTGATTGCAGTCTCCTAAGCATGTCTACTCAGAAGTAAGCCCCATTGTGTTAAAAAGGTTCTACTCCTAGGAAAATGTCCTTAGGATTGCAGCCTAAATAGACTTCATAGGATCATGCACATTGAATGCATGTTTTGAATTCAATTCCAGTGTTTTGTCATCATTTTAATATACAGTTAATATTTTTATATGAATATTTTTTTGGGTTCTGGAACCAATCGTTGTGAGTTTCCATTATTTCCTATGGGAAAATCCGCTTCACATAAAGAGTGTTTCACATAACAAGCATGCTTCTGGAACAAATTAAACTTGTTCTGTTAGGTACCACTGTAATAAAAATACAAAAGATAAAGAAAAATAAAACAAATTAACCTGCACTTAGAGCTAAATCCTAACCATGTCTATTCAAAAATAAGCCCCATTGTTTTCAATGGATCTTACTCTCAGGAAAGTGTCTTTAGGATTGCAGCCTTAGGGCGCAATCCAGAGTAATTATGTGGAGTCCTTGCTCCAGTGTAAGAACAATTTGCTGTGGATTGTAATATGAATTTCCCATAGGTTTTCACTAGGTAGTGCAGTAACTAAGGGTACACGTAATGTCTCTTACGTGCTCCCGTAGTTACTCGGGATTGTAGGGTTAGTCTCCCAGGACTCTCAGCTACGTAAGCCCTCTCTTACGTAGGAGTGAGCCCCACTAATTATAATAGAGCTTACTTTAGAGTAGACAGGCAAGGTCTCTCATAGTGAAATCCTAAGCCTGTCTACTCAGAAGTCTTGTGGGGCCTAATGTCAGGAAAGTGTGTTCTAGCAGGCTCCTTTCCATTACCCCCTCCCCTCCCTTAGGAGTGAGCCCCATTGACTGTAAAAGGCTTACTTCAGAGTAAACATGCATAAGCTGGTCTCTCATGAGAGGCTGAGCAGGTGCTGGAGGAGTGCCAAAACTGGCTGTATTCCATCCGGGACTATTTTTTGCTCGTTTATCAAGACATTGTTTATATTAAGTCAAAATTTATTAGAAATGTTTGCTTGTCTTACAAAGTGGTCTCAGGGTTTTACTGTATAGTGGTTGGGATCACCAGATACAAATGGGACAGAGTACCTATGACTTTTACCATTATATAGAAGAGGGAATTTTGGTAGGTACAGCTTTTAAACCCTTACATGTTGAGCTGCAAAAATTCCCTGTTCTATATAATGGTTAAAGCCATAGGTACTCTGTCCCTTTTGTATCTGGTAACCCTAATTACAGCTTTTCCCCCAGGGTGACCTTATAGAATGGAGGACATTGCGCTTCAACCTTTAAGCATTATGTAGAGAAAAGAATTTAGGCAGTGGCAGCTTTTTAAACCCTTTTATGTGGAGCTAAACCTGCCTGAATTCCCTCTTCTACGCAGTGCTTAAAAGTAGAGGCACTGTGTCCTCCATTCTATATTATCATCCTGTTTTAACCCTAAAATTATTAGTTCTGATGTAAATATTGCATTTCTGTATTTTCTGAAGTTGGTAACAAATTCCTTTTAATTTGAATACAGCAGACTTGACTTGCATGTATATGTAGCATGTTAGGTTTTTGGAGAGAACAAAGTTAATAAGATTTCAGGAAAACATTTTATTCTTCAGTTTCCCCTCTAGAAAAGATTTAATGATGACTTTCAGGATGCATTGCAAGAACACAAGGAATGTGGAATTGAATGAACAGTAAGTGGGCAAGCTTCTTTTTATATGTTGTCAGTATGACTCCAACTCCACAAATCAGACTTGGTTACATTATGTCCTATTAAACTGCATGTACCCACAGTATCTTTTTTATTTTTTATTTTTTTGATCTGGTTTCTTCTGAAAAAGCAACCATTGTTTTGCTTCTTGGTTGCAACTGTTGATACTGAAAATAGCCAAGTGTCAGGGAAATACTAATGATGTTGAGATCATGCTGTCTCTTCACGTTGAGAGACAAAAGAAAAAGACTTTTGCCTTTGGTGAATTGCTTGAAAGGCAGGTGAAAATGCAACAATCTTTATATGAAGGCAGGGTCCTTCAAGGATAGAAATGAATTAATGGTTAAATTAGACCTTTGCTGGGTATACTTGAAATATTTTTAGATGAATGAAATCTTTGTTAATTACAGTTAGCTGGTTGTAGGCAACTTTATCTGTCAGCAACACTGAGGAAATCATGCTGAAGGGAAACAGTACAACCAAAAGCATCTATACTTAAAATATTTGTAAAAACCAAAACAAGTTTTGTAAAATAGGCTGCAATCCTATAAACACTTTCCTGGGAGTAAGAATCATTGAACACAATGGGGCTTACTTTTGAGTGGACATGATTAGGATTGCAGCCATAGTTATTGAAGGTACGGAAAATATAGGTCATATTTTATAATTTAACAGTCTTGGTGCAGTGGTGCCTCACGTGAGGAGCTTAATTCGTTCCGGGGGCATGCTCTTAAAGTGAAACGCTCTTTAAGTGAAGTGGATTTTCCCATAGGAAACAATGGAAACTCAGACGATTGGTTCCACAACCCAAAAAATATTCATATAAAAATATTAACTGTATGTAAAAATGATGACAAAACACAGGAATTAAATTCAAAACACTATAATATAATACAGACCACAATTACTGTAATAAGACACAATAATATTCTGTACAGTAAAAAGGAGAAGAAAAACCTTTGTGGCCAAGGGTGACTAATTTTCACTAAAACAGTCACTGGTGTCTTTGGGAGCATCTTTAACAAGGAACCTCTCTGAGTGTGAGATCTATCTATGCAAACTAGATAGGCAGTCTGCAAAAGCAGAGCGGCCAGATCCTATGCTGTCTGCTCAGAATCAAGCCCCAGTGAATCCACTGGGGCTTACTCACAGGAAAGGAAAACTGCAGGCAGGGAAGGTGGGGGGGGAAGAGGGGTGGTTGTAGTGGGGTCCAAGAAGGGGGGCTTCCTTGGGGGGGAAGGGTCTGTTTGAGGGGGCTCCAGAGGGGGTGCAGGAGGACTTTTCCCTCCTACCTGATGGAGGCTGCAGTGCAGAGGCTGGGCTGGCCACATGTTTGCTGGCTGCAGGAACAGCCATCTTTGTTGCTGGACTGAAGAGGCTCCTGTTCTCCCTCTGCTGGCCTCTTCATGTACTGCAGGCAGGAGGAGAAAGTCCTGCTTCAATCCACAACCTAGCCAACGCACGGAGGAGGAGAAGGAGTCCAGCCAATGGGCACTCGTTACGCGAATCATGCTTGTTATGTGAGGCAAAATCCCACATCGTGCTTGTTATGTGAGGCAAAATTTTTACTCGTTATGTGGAACACTCGCTATGTGGGGTACTCATTGTGAGAGGTACCACTGTACTTGGTTTTACAGAGTGGGGTCATGCGAGTACACAGCTCTGTTGATTCTTGAACTTAGTTCTACAGCCTCATAAGTTTTGCAAAGTAACAGAACAAAGAAAGGAGTAGGGACCTGTCTTTGGTCTGTTATTTTGTAGAGTGCCCCCTAAATCCAGAGTAACTACGGGAGCACATAAGAGACTTTACGTACACCCGTAGTTACTGCACCACCTAGTGAAAACCTATGGGAAATTCATATTGCAATCCAGAGTAAGTTGATCTTACACTGGAGCAAGGACTCCCCATAGTTACTCTGGTTTTTTTTAGTTCAGTTCTTTATTAATTTAAAAGCTATTTATTAATATAAATTTATTAATTAATTTTTGACCTATATGAGGCTGTAGTCTAGCACACATTGACTTTGCCATAGTCCTGGGCATATTCAGGACTGGCAGCATCCTCCTTCACTATTCTAGAGGTCTTGTAGCATATAAAGCAGGTGGAACACAGTCCGGAGATGCCTACAGGCTGTCTTCTGTACTGCTTCTTATTCAGGTCACAAGGGAGAAAAAAACTCTGAGGGCAAATACAAAAATAACATTGTAGAAACCTAAGCACTTATTACAGAAACATCCAGTAGATCAGTTATACTCAGGCATTTCAGCCCAAGATCCCTGTCAAACTGTCCGGGATGTGATCTAATTGACCAACCTCCCCACAGAGGAGAGGGAGACTGACTTGAAGGTTCTTTTTTTCCCGCGGAGACAGCAGGAGTTCTCCTGTGTGCCTCTCTCTTGCTGCATTTCTACCCTCTGTCTTCAAAGCTGAGCAGCTCTCCTGTCATGTGCCTTAAGGATAGGCACTCCAGCAAGCTCCACCACCATAGTCCAGTGGTCCTGAGAAGCTCCAGGGCTATGGCCAGGCAAAGGAGGAGGTGGCAAGGGCAGCAGGTGTTGGAGGCAGGACTGCGGGTTCTTCCTTATGAACCCCTTTGATTGCTCTCTCACCCTCCTCACCACTATTGCCTCCTGGACGGGGTCTGGCAGAAGAGGTGGTGCTGTGCAGGGCTGCAGCAGCTCCCCCAAGGTCTCTGGCCATGGACAGCAACTAAGATGGTGGCATCTAGCTTTGTACGACCCCTCTGAAATGTATGTTGCCATACTTTACCCCACTTTCAGCACAATCCTAACTATGTCTACTCATAAAATCATATCATAGAATCATAGAATCCTACAGTTGAAAGGGACCTAGTAGGTCATCTAGTCCAACCCCCTACCTGCAGCAGGAAATCCTCCTAGATCAACCCTGACAGGTGTTTGTCAAGCCTCTGCTTGAAAACCCCCAGTGAGGGAGAGTCCACCACCTCCCTTGGCAATTTGTTCCACTGCCGAACCACCTGAACTGTCAGGAATTTTTTCCGGCTATCCAACCGGAATCTCCTTTCTTGCTGTTTCTACCCATTGGTTCCTGTTCTTCTTTCAGAAGCAGCTATGAACAAATTGGCCCCTTCCTCCCTATGACAGCCCTTCAGGTATCTGAAGAGGGCAATCATGTCTCCCCTCAGCCTCCTCTTCTCCAGGCTGAACATCCCAAGTTCCCCCAACCTTTCCTCGTAAGACTTTTATCCCACTGATCATTCTTGTTGCTCTCCTCTGGATTTGCTCCAGTTTGGCTGCATCAAAAGTAAGTCCCATTGTGTTCAATGGATCTTACTCCCAGGAAAGTGTCTTTAGGATTGTAACTTTAGAGTACCACTGAGGTAGATAGAATCTGCTATTACAGTACCTGTGGGCAGTGACAGTACTGCATGTTGTTCTTCTTGTTCAGTTAAGTCATGTCTGATTCTTTCTGACACCATAGACTGCAGCACACCAAGCCCCCCAAATTCCACTAACATCCAAAGTTTGTCCAAATTCACTATCTAACCATCTCACACTTTGCCTCCCCTTCTCCTTTTGTCTTCAGTTTTCCCCAGCATCAGGCTCTTTCCTAAGGAGTCATCCCTTCTCATGATGTGGCCAAAAATATTTGAGATTCAGCATCTGTCCTTTCAGTGTTAAGGTAAAAGTCCCTGTCAGGTTGCCCTGCCAGCCATGACTGGCTGCAGATTGCCCTGTTGCCTATACAGGTACCAGCCATAGCTGCTGGGTGCAGTGCTCATCCCTGATTCAAAGCCAAGAGCCAGCACCGTCTGAAAGACATCTCCACATCCACATGGCCAGCATGATGGCACAGAATGCTGTTTACCTTCCCACCAAGGTAGAATCTATTTATCTACTTGCATTTGCATGTTTTCAAACTGCTAGGTTGGCATGAACTGGGCAAAGGACAGAAGCTCACTCTGTCTTGCAGCACCAGATCTCGAACAGGATGACAGGCATGGTGTCTTAACCAGCTGAGCCATTGGAAACCATCCTTCCAGTGACTGATTTCCTTTGATCTCTTTGCAGTCCAAGGGACTCCCAAAAGTCTTCTCCTACACCGTAATTCAAAGGGATCTATTCTTTGGCACTCCACTTTCCTTATGGTCCAGCTCTTACAGCCATACAGTACTACAACATCTAAAATCCAAACACTGCATGGATTGATGTGTGTTTTAATTCCATAAAACTTCCAGCAATGACTTCATTTAAAACTGCCTTAAAATTAAACTTCAGAAAATATCAGTGAGGAATACAAATACTGTTATTCCAGCAGGATGATATGAACCAGAATTTGGTATGGTATCTTGGCATTTGAGAATTTACCATTTTTCAGAAGCTTTACAGATATCTATAGCATGTCTGCACTTCCAAAAATAAAATTTTTCCTGTAAGTAAGCTATACCTGATCTATATTTAAAAGTGCATCTGTATCACGATTTAATGAAATGCCTCATTTCCTTTTGCTTCTTTTGTTTCTTGCTTCTTTGGCTGCTTGCAACAGTGCTGGCTGATCTTTAAAAAAATTAATTGCTCATTTGAACAATTCTTCAGTGAGGTTCAAGGGCAAGTGATGTTTCAGAAGGCAGTTTACAGTTAAAACAATTCCTAAAGTTGCTCAGCAGATGCTTTGTCAGGGAGAATGTGTGGCTCAGTAGATCAGTCATCTTTTTGTCACCTCTTGAGCTCACTTGGTAATCCGTTTTAACAGAAAATCATTCTCGTTAAATAAGTGCAAGTGATTTAAATGAGTTTTGTGAACTTGGCTCTCTTTTTAATGAACTAAGTATCATAAATACACTTAATAACCTCTCCCCCCAGTGTCAACATGTCAAGAAAATGTTAAGTTTCTTTTAAAAGTTAGTCTATACCCTCTCCTTGGAATTAGCTTCAAATGTACCCTGCCTGTTTAAAGCAACTTGATACTGATGCTTGCTTGTGACCTGATGGTTTCTAGCTGGGGTGTGAGAATGACCTGTATTGGTATATGGCGATCTCCATACTGTTTCCCACCATTAGCTAAAAACTTGTACGAGTTGCTTTCTTTAGTGCTCAAGAAAAGATTGCACAGTTTGCCTTGACAGAAATATACTTACTCCTATAGACTGATTTGTTTAATTCTAACCAACCTCTAAATAAAAAATCTTGCAGCAGTGCAAATAATTTGCTGCATCTCAGATGCTGTGTTTGGTTCTAGCTGTCACACATGTACTTCCCATGCATCCTTCAAGGTACTAAAAGTGGTATAAATACTATATAGCCATTTGCAGCAATTTTCTTGCTCTCTCCTTACAGCAATCCTGTGTGAGTGAGGTTAAAGGTATGAAAGAAACTTGCCCATGACTGCCCAGTGAACTTTGCAGCCAAGGAGATGAAAGTGTTGCAGCTTGCAAATGTACAACTGTGTGCACAGAAACCTGTAGAACATGGATTGTTTACATCAGTGGTACTCAAAGTGGGGTCATGACCTCAGGTCAGGTCAGGGGGTGAAAAACGTCATCTTGGAATCTGGCGCTAGGCTTTCCTGGGAGTAACCCTACAATCCAGAGTAACTACGGGAGCACGTAAGAGACTACGAGCACCCGTAGTTACTGCACCACTTAGTGAAAACCTATGGGAAATTCATGTTGCAATCCAGAGCAAATTGTTCTTACACCGGAGCAAGGACTCCCCGTAGTTACTCAGGATTGCGCCCTAAGTCTCATTGAACACAATGGATCTTACTTCTGATTGCACTTGAAGGAACTCTGGCATCACAGGGATGTCACATCCCAGTAAGTTTGGCAAGGGGTCCTAGACAGATTTTTATGTTTGAAAGGGGGTCTCGGCCTTAAATGCCTGAGTATCACTAGACTACATAGCATCTGATTATGTGGGAGGGTAATTCTTATGACATGGTTACACTTAGTCCAGGAAACATGTTGCCATGCAGCTGGACTCTGTGACTGATTTTTGAGGAGTTTAAGGAAACATTCTGAGTAGTTTACAAGCAGTGCTAAGTCTCCTGTTCAAATCTTTACATAAGATGGCTACAAAAGAAATACAGAATACTAATAGTTCTTCAGTATGTAGTCGACAGAGAGATTTAAACTGGATTTTCCCACATTTATATACAGTTTGCTATATCTATATACCAGTGATGGGATTCAAAGAAATTAACAACCGGTTCTATGCCCACCTGGCAGCCACATTTAAATGGCTATTTTTAAACTTTATATGTCCTATCTCTCATTAACAACCGGTTCTATAGAGTAGGTGTGAACTTGCTGGAGCCCACCACTGCATATACAGGAGTGATCTGGAATCTATGGGAATTCTGTCCCAGAACTCCCTGTGGTTACATGAAACTTATGATACAGGCAAATGCTTCTCCCCCTATCACTCCCCTCTAGAGTGAACTTTGAATGCAGCCTCTTAATGCATGAAAATATCACTTCCAGTTTTTTCAAAGAAACCAAAGTTGCTTTTTTAAAACATTTGTGTGTGTTTTTAACTGCCAGGCTCGGTCTGAAGTCTGCATTTTCTGCTGGTTTCAGAGTACATTCCAGAAGCAACATGGCTCCTCTCTCCTCCAGAGGGGTGCATATGGGGGCCTCCATGGACCAGATTCAGATAAGTAATCTGCAGATATGGTGGCACCCTGTATTTTTTTTTCAAAAGAGTGTAAGATAGAATAGGACCAAAACACCGATTCTTCTTTGTTGTTACAATTAGGATTGTAAAAATGAGCTTGATGTTCTAGTGCAGAGTTGATAATCGGCACCAATTGCTTTAATTGCTGTGAAATTAGAGATTTCCATAATGAGGGGTAGTGGTGGTTGTTTACCTTGATTATATTTTTGTGTTTGGAATATTTTATCACCTTTTTGTGTGTGCTTTCTCTTGGTAGTGAAGACAGTAGTTTTGCTTCTTCATAAAAAGGAATGCTTTGAAATGGCCAGGGACTTAGTTGTAGACTTAAAACATTATTCAGCCATAACCTTTTAGCTACCACTTTGTTCAAAAGTATATTTCTTAATATGTACAACAGAGTAGCAAAATGAGATTTTTGAGGGGCATTTTGCAAGAATATAGCAGGAGCAGAATGTTGTTGCGGAGGAGGGTATGTTTAACAAATGGTCTTTAGCGGTCTAAGGTGGTCTAATTTGTGAAATTTTCCATTGCTAATTTTGTGTTCCTTATGATGTAAAATACATCTCTTCCTACATATTCATATGAAAGCCTCCAAAATAAACTCATAGTAAATCTTTGCTACTGGAATCACAGAAATAATTCCTGCCCAATGAAGATTTTGTAAGTTCGCAATCCCAAATGACAGCTAGCTTTTTCAAACCTATTGCATATTGAACAACCTGATCTGTTGAAGAATTGCATTACTTTTCTAGTGCTCTCATATGTATCAAGATGCAGTAGTATACTTCCTCTTTGATTTCAGTGGAACTTTGCAGAGCTTATTTATTGTTGCTATGCAAACACTGTGGCACAACTATGATTATTACTCATAAAACATAGAAAAGATTGCTTTGTAAAATAAGAAAATACATTACAGTGATGAAACAAAACTTAGAATAACATTGCCAGTGAATCTTTTACCAGGCTTTTAAAAAAGAAGTGGTTCTTTATTATAAACAACCATTTTTATGACTTCCTCTTTATGATTCCACATTCTTTGTTTCTTGTATGTGTATCCAACTTCATCCTGTTCCTTATTATAAGAATATTATTCCTTATTTTCCTATGCATTTAAATAATGATTTGCTAAAATTGCTTTTCATAAAACTATAGCCCTTTCTATTGTCAATAAATTGTCCCCATCTGATAATGGGGGACATGCAAGATTATGTGGGGGAAGGCAGTTGTTAAGATGGTCTCATTGCTGTATGGAGCTTTGAAGTAAGTCACCAACATAGTGAACTGGGCTCAGAATTGGATAGACCAGTCTGTGTACTGGTCTAACCCTTCCCTAGGAGTGGTAATTGTTGGCAAAAAGGCATGGCAGATTCAACCCACTGAGCCCTTCACTAACTATAGCTTCTGAACCATCTTCAAGGTCAGCCCCATATAAAGTGTGTTGCAGAAGTCTAAGCAAGATGTTACTAGAGGCATAGGCCACTGTAGCAAGATCCAGCTGACGTGGTCAGCTCCAGTGGGCACATCAGCCAAAACCAGGCAAAGGCCCTCTAACCATCACCTGGTGATCCGGGAGCAACTGTGGATTCAGGAGACTTCCAGGCAGCATCCCTTCTCCTCCTGAGGGATTACAATGTCTAGAGTTTGGGTGCAATCCAAACTTAGACTGGCAAAGCTTAACAATCTTCCCATTCCTATGGTGATATAGGGAGGCAAGCGTGTGTCTGTGTACTGGTCTAACCCTCCCCCAGGAGTGGTGCAAAAGTGTCTCTGCACCACTTTTGTGACACCCCCAGGTCACCACAAGATGTATGCTAGGGCTTAGACCAGCCTTCGTGGAAGTTAGGGTTGTAACTTGAGTTGTGGATCTATTACCTGCATCAGGAGCATCTCTTTCTTATCTGGTCTTCTCTGGTGTGTTGGTCATTAGCAGCTGAGATTCTGTATAAAGCTGATTCAGTTTAAGATTATTGGTCCATCTGTATTGCTACTCTATCCTAAATTATTACAGTTTGTCTTTTCCAACACTGAATATAACAATGAGGGAACCTGGCATTTTATTAATCAAAGCATGTAGTCATCTGCTGAGCTTTAGAAGTTCTGCTATTTGAAATAATGCTGATTATCCATTACAGTGCAAGGCATGCTTACTTGATGGGAAACATTCCCCCCTAAATTAGAATCATGCATTGAATATGTAGTTCAGTACTTTAACTGCAAAGCTGCTTTTCTCTTCGGATCATGTGTAAGCTTAATAATCACCGAAGTATCAACTTGCTGCCTTGCTCATCCTTATTGTTCCAATCTCATCTGCTGCTTTTTATTTAATTGGTCACAGAGGACCTTCTCTTAGCTTGCTCCTTTCTGTTATGCTTATTATGGTGTTATTTAGTGACTTCAAGGTAAGCCTAGCAAGGTTCTCTCCTTACCCTTTAAATTGTAATAGTGGATTTCCACTTTAAGTTAGTGGATGTGGCTATTATCACCAAAATAAAGTTTAAATCTGCTCTGTCCAACTTGTGATCCATTAATCTGAACCTACCCCAATGCATGCTACTGAACCCTTGATTTGCTAAGCGACTTGGTTTTGATGTTTCCTTGAAATTGTAAAAAGCAAGGTACTGTTCAAGGACCTGCCAGGGGTGGATGATGATTCTTTCATTTTTCAACCTCCCAAATAAGATATCTGGTATTAATTCAAAAGAGGCTTAAACTCTATCTGAAATTTACAG
Organism: Cryptoblepharus egeriae; assembly: GCA_030015325.1. Classification (NCBI taxonomy): domain Eukaryota; kingdom Metazoa; phylum Chordata; class Lepidosauria; order Squamata; family Scincidae; genus Cryptoblepharus; species Cryptoblepharus egeriae. The sequence goes on along the minus strand of JAREYC010000002.1, from coordinate 67,604,927 downwards.
CTTCCATTAATGTGGGTGCATTGGGTTCTAGCCTCTATATGTGGTGCATTGTAATTTGGTTTTAGAAAAAGCTGTAGCTTTAAATTATATGTGTAAAAATATTAGGGATGCTCTGAGTACATAGGTTTGGATGATTTAAATTTCAGCAAAACATTAGGTGTTTTATTGGCTGATCAGTGGAAAAGAAATGCTGAATATCATTATCGCATAATTATATGAGGGAGAATTAATTTCCCTTTGTTCATGAAATACAATTTAAAAGTTGCAAGTGAGCAAATATTTGCAACGTATCAAACTTAAACATTTTGACAGTATGTAATTCATAGTTCATATTGCTTTAATTCACCATTTAAAATTCTGGTAGATAAGAAATTTCATTTTACTCAGAATGAGGTTTGCCTAATTTAATCATAGCCAGTTATCCTATACTACTGTATATTCCACGCTGAAATAAGTGAAGCATTTATTACCAAGTTAGTAATCTTACATGTATTTATCTGGCAGTATGCTTCTTTGAATTCATTGGAAGTTACTTCTGAGTATACTTCCTAGGGTTCAACTGTAGCACCCCAGTCTTACTGAGCAGGTGCGTCAGTGGTACTCTGGGTGCACACTGTCACAAATAAGCCACAAAGCACTTTGTGGTGGCACTTTCAGCTAGCTCATCAGCAGGAAGGCCAGAGCTTTCCCTTTCATACTTGCAATTGCAGGCATGTCTGCTGAACTCGGGACATCTGGCAGGTGGGTGGACATGGGCTGGGTGGACTGTGCCCAGGAAGGTACAAAATTGGTGGTGGCAGCACATTGTCCCGTTTCTTAGACCTGATCTTCTAATACAGAAACATGGAGTTAAGCCCACTGCAGCTGCTGGGGCTTAGATGTATTCAAAGAACAAAATGTCGCCTTTCCCCAAGGAGACCTCCAGCAGCTGAAATTCCCCCATGGCATGCCTGTGCTGGTTGCCCTGCAAGAGTTTAGTTAGGATTAGGCTGTAAATGTTCTTAAATATTCTTAAATGGAAGTTCAGGGTTGAAGTTCAAATAGTTAGTGCTGGGCTGGATTAGGTTTGATGAGGCCCTAAGCTGTTGTTGAAGGTAATGGGGCCCTTTATATGTCTAGCTGTACTTTGTCAACAACAAATTGTGGCTGTTTTATTGTGTTGATATATGCTTTATGGTAATTTATGGACCTACAAAACACTGTTGCTGTATGTATGCTTTATTTTATTTGTTTTTTATCTTATATTTTGGAAATGTACATCCAGTTTTTTTCTTTTAAATTCAACCCCAAGAGAGTGGGGCCCTAAGCTATAGCTTGTTTAGCTTATACATAAATCCAGCACTGAGTTAATGTTAGAAAAATGCTAGTAAATTCATTTGGATAGTTATAGGCTTGCAGCAGAAATTTTTCAGGGTGGTAGCTATGTTAGTTTGTAGAAGCAACCATAAGACTATTGTGACATCTAAAAGAATATTGTATTTATTTCAGGATAAGCTTTTATGCAATATTGTCCACTTCAACAGGTATACGAAATAAGATTCTCAATCAATGGGGTGTGTGGGCGTATTTTATGTCTATTAGACAATAAAGGTATGATGATGGGTATATTACAGTATATGCAATGAATTGATTAAGCATTAAGTAACCTGCAAGCAAGTTCATTCTTATAACAAGCTTGAAAGTATGCAGGAAAATCATTTGTGATTTGGAGCTAGTAATATAAATTTTGTATAAGGGCTGAGACTTTTAACGATATAGTGCGATTAAACTTCTGTTAAGATTCAGGTCCGTTCCTATGATGGCATTAAGTATTATTATAAACTCTTGTTTAGCTTTTCCTCTGATCTTTTTGAAGTTTTTCCGCTGGGTTGTCACTCTCACAGAAATGTTCTTCATTGTACCTTCTAGGTGAAATTCCTGTCTGACACATTTCTTCAAAATTGTTTTTTTCTGTCATTCTTTTGAATATGAAATCCCACAGTGATATCTCAGCTTATTTCAGTTTGTCCCAAGACTGAACCATCATTGCAGGTGACATAGAAAACTGTTAATCAAACCATTCCACTTAAAACCTGTACAGTGAAAAGTTACTGTCTAGCATTGGGTCTACTCTGCTTGACCAGCTCTGTATGAATTGTATGTTGGCTTTCAGGTAATGATGTTTGACAGCTCAGTGGTTGAAAATGGCTGCTCTAATCTTTTAGGCATATACAGAATATCTGTACAATTACTTATTACTGTATATAGTATTGAATTTCACCTGACTTCTAGCTAGTGGCTATGTAGGACTTGTATGTAGGACATGCAGCATTTATTCCAGCTCCATGCCATAAGGAGTTGTCAATGTCTGAATAATTTTACAGGTCCAATTTTGTTATATGTGGGTTTTTTATACATGGATTTGACTCGACACAAATTCTCAGTTTTTAAAAAAACTGTTTTTAAAAATTTACTGGTTTGTTTTTTTAAAACTGCTTTGCTACTATTGTAAATAGGTAGTCATACAAGTAATCATTCCATTTTTCAGTCCCAGAATCAAACCCCTGCAGATACTGAGGTATTCCCTTTTTCACTTAGGCACAATAGAGGAGCAAGAAGCCTGGAAGTGCGTCTTTGATTTTATTTTTTATCCACAGGAGGTTCCATATTGAGTGGTTCTGGGCTGGAACAGATGCAAGTGGAAAGTATTGAGGCCAGGAAGGAGAATAGGATATCAATGATACTACTATCGCCTACTGTTCACATCCCAGCTTCCATCTGCCCCATTTTCAGTCTGAATAATAATTTCCAGTCTGAACAACTTACCAGCACAAGCAGACATCCTCCTGCTATTAGGCTATGGACCTGGCCTGTCATTGCTTGTGGGGGTGGTGATGGCCAAGCTCTGCTGAATGTCATGGCACCTGTTTTTACAGTTGTAAAGGACCTTATGCCACTAATTCCCATCATGAAAGGCCCTTTTTAGGATTTGGCCATTATGTTGTAGATATCAGCCCTGGAGGGGTTAACATAATTAGTTTTTGCCTTCATCTTTCTCTAATGAAAAGTGTGTGCAGATGGACCTTTCAACCAGAGGTTTTAAAAAAAGAGTTCTTGCACATGTCTGCACTTTATCTCTTCCAGTGGCTATCTTTGATTGCATAAAGCCTCCATTGATCCAGATCATTTCTCCGTGGAAAACTCCAAATATAAAAAGGCCAATATCAGGTATGAGGAGTTATGAAGCTGTCAATACATTTGTCTGAATCCCCATTGGTTAAAGTGGAGAGCTCTTGGATGTGTCTTTTTTTATTGATTAAAAATTATTATTTTACACTGTTTTCTTTTTGACACTCTTTCTGTACCCACAACAAGCATTTAAATTTTTTCTTAGCACATCACTTAACAGAACTGTAGTACAGTTTTTCAAAATGAACAATAAGAACTCCTAAATAGTAGACATACCCAAAATTATGTTTGACAGGACTATGAAGTTTTGACCAAAAAAAAAATAACCAGCAAAGACAGCAAGTTTTTTAAAAACCATGAAAAAGTAGCTCAGATTTGCCAAATGTGCTATATCATTGTTAAAGCTTGGCTTTACTTAGGTTTGTTGCAGCAGAATAAAACAAATACTGCACTGCTGCATATCTCTTTAATAATGTAAGCTGTACTGTATTAACATTTTCCATTGTGTAGAGCTTGTACATTGGTTGAGCTAAAGAAACAATTAACAACAATTTTTTTTCATTGGGAAAATAAAGGAAAAATGGAAGGAGGGTCAAGAGGAGTTAGCATCCTTACTCAATGTTTTGACCATATGGAGACACACTTTGTGTTTGTGTATGAGAAGTTACATACATACATTTATGGGAAGTTTGAGGAAAGTCAGAGGGCAATCCTGAGATGCACTTAGGTTGGCACGAGTCTGTTGTGCCGACCCAGAGTTGTGGTAAAGGTACTGGAAGGCACTTCTATGCCACCCTGGAGGTAGGTTGATGCCACGCTGTGACTCAGGAACGGCATGGAGGGGATTTGTGCTGGCCTGCAAAGGCCGGTGTGAGGTCTGGGGACGATGGGGAAAAGGTGGGGACACTGAGGGAGGGGTGTTCTGGGGCAGGAAGAGGGCAGGCCTCCCCTTCCTTTCTATAGTGTGACAGCAGTCCCATAACTTGAACTAAATGCAGTGCAGGTATTCCAGCCTGGCCGTTCCAGGACAAGTTAGGATTGCGCTGTCAGTATCTAAGATACTTCCAGGTTTAGGAAAATGAGAAGAATAGGCAATAATGTTTATCACTATTTTTCTAAGTGGAAAATTGAGTTACTATACCTTTAGATGATATTGTATGTGTATCATCATTGTCCATTTTTTGTCTCTGTCTTAATTATTGATAAATGTAATTTTTTTGATCAAAGATGTGCTTGTTCTTATCGTCCTTTCCATTTTCAGATTAGCTCTTCAAAGTCAGAAAATGTGAGAGAGGCTTGTCAGCATTTCACCATGACACCAGTTTTTATACAGAAAGCCAGAGGGCAAAACGAAGTGGTTTCTTTTGGTCCATGTAATCTACTGAGAAAGCAGTTGTAACCCTGAGGGCACATCTGCTCCAGTCTGTGTGAGCTACTGCTCAGGTTGATCAGATTTTAGATGCAAAGTCTGGCTGGTAATTAGTGGTGATACGGCCATTTCTACACTTTTAAAGGAAATAACACAATTCCCCCTTTTTTTCCTCAAATGTGTGAGAAAGAAACACTCCAAAGTGTATTATATTCTTCTAATCTCACATATATTATTTCTAGATCCCAAAGAGGCTGGATGGGTTATTGCATCCTGTCTTATATTGTCAGGATCAGTTGGTTTTATTTGTCCAATTTCTTTTTGGTTCAAGACCAGCTATCTTTTTTCAGATAGTCTTTCATCTTTTTTTAAAGATAAAGATGGTCTTTTATCTTTTTTTTTTAAAGCAGCAGTGTTTTGGATGCTTATCGGTATGAGATGGCTTACATTTATTTCAAAGCCACAATGAACAGCATACTCTACAATTTAGCCATGTTTTATATTGTACTTTCATTTCTTTTAAATGTAAATAGATGCACAAAACAAAGATGACAACATATGATCACCCTACATATGAAACTGTTACTACTTTTAAATGCATAGTGTACATTTAGGAAAACATTGGAAACCTCTACTGAAGTAGACTGTCATTACTTCCATATGTCAGATTTGTTAAATTTTTATAATATTCCAAGCTGTACTTTGTTTGTACTAAGAAGTTTTCTATTGTGAAGAAATATGGGATTTACAAGGTTCTACATAGTGGACATGGGTGTAAGTTGCCCAGATGTAGCCGATATCAAAAATATAACCACATTATTAAGAGAAGGATTTACTCTTCTGTCTTGTTCTGCCAGCTTTGATATACAAGTGCTTTGGATTACAAGCATGTTTCCAGAATGAATTATGCTCGCAAACCAAGGTTTTATTTTACATGTTTCCATAGCAGGAACCTTATGCAAGTGAAGGTGGTAGCAGTTACTGGAAGTAGTGGCCTATTGATATAAAGTCAGTATATCTGTAAATTTCTGACTGTGTACATAAAAAAGAACCCACTGTAACATTTTCTTGGTGACATGGGCTGAATCAGACAAGGGAAAGCATCATTTCCTTTGCCTACCACATAGACAGAAGACTGAGTAAAATATAATGTCCTGCTTTTCTTTTTGTTGTAGTCGGCCAGAAGAACACTTGGAGGGGGAAATAGTTCCCTGTAACATAAGACAATATTTTTCTTTTTCATAGGAATAGAGTCCAAGATTTCCTTCTGGCTATATTATGTTCAGTATACAGCCAGTATCAGACATTGGAATTCCCAGTATCATAACCCTTTTATTGATCACAGTCTTCTTTTGTTCATGAATACACAGAACTTTACAACAACACTTTACAGAGAGCTAGAGGATAAGGTTTTGGTTGGATTTTTTTTTTCTTAGGCTGTCTGTGTGTTGTGTCCAACTTTTGCCTTTCAGTTCTTGTTCTTTCTGTGTCTTTCCTTGGGTCTACCTACAACAAGGACATTTAAACTCATGAATGACCATGGGCTCAGTTTCAAAGCATGCAAGTACAAATAGATCAATAGGTACTGCACTTGTGGCCAGCATTGCAGTCATGAAATGCTGTCACCTTCCCATGTGTTTTAACAGTGGACACTTCGACACTTGTTAAAGCACATGTTAAAACACATGGGAAGGTGATAGCATTTCATGACTGCAGTGCTGGCCACATGACCACAGAAGTATCCACAAACAACACTGGTTCTTTTGGTAAGAAATGGAGATGAGTACCACTCCCTAGTTGGTCGTGACTACTTAAGAAGAGCTTTGCTGGATCAGGCCAAAGGTCCATCTAGTCCAGCTTCCTTTATTTTACAGTGGCCCAACAAATTCACCAGATGCTTTAGGGAGCCCAAAAGGAGGGCATCCTTGGTGCTCTCTCCTGCACCCGGCATTGTGAAGTAGCCCACATCTAAAATAATGAGGCTATGAATGTCAATTATGACTTGTAATTTGTGATGGATATTTTTCTCCAGAAATTTTTGCAGTCTCTCTTAAAAGCATCTAGGCTAGCAGGCTTCCTGCAGGGAATACCTTTACCTTTAATGGGTTAGATTTTAAACTGTCTCAAGTGTCAAATACTTTCTAACTAATAGTAGGCAATGTTTCAGTACTAAGCATAGCACATAGCAGTGCTTCGTGATTTATCCCCATGAAAGACAGGCTGTGTAAATATGGAGAACCACGCCACATATGCTCCACTGGATATGGTGCCCTCTCTGAGGTAGCCAGGTTTGGGGCATTTGACATTTAATTAACTTCCTTTTAATGTTCTTTCTAAGATTTTTACCTATGTATGTGCTTCTGACATGAATAAAGAAATATCAGTACTAAACATAGTATAATTTTACTCTTATCAATGGACTTTTAGTACTTTTGCTGCCTTCAGTTATATCAGAGCAATTTTGCACTAATGGTTTCGTTGGTCACTTTGCAGCTCCTCTAAGCTGCAGGCAACTTACAACCTTTTAAAAAATCTTTTTGTTGTCAAGCATTTGTTCATCAAAGCACACATATATTGAATATATTTTGTGATATTCAGTAGGATGTAAATGTTGTAGATTGTGATCAAGATAGAAAATCAAGGCAGGTAACTACAATAGTTGTAGTAGTAGTAGTTTCTTGGGAATGAGATCCCTTGAAAACAGAGGGAATTATGTTCTCATCAAGACATCTAAAATGCCGAGATTTTTTATCCAACATACATTTTCTGTAGTGAAAACATTAGAAGGTCTTGAGCTCTCTTCCATGTACCGTGAAAATACAGGCTGTAAATACTATTCTCTGCTATTTGGTGTCAGTTTTTCAACATTGTTGAAAATTGTCAGAAGCCAACAGGTACCCACGGAGGGTAGCAGTGAAAAGAGCAAGAGGAAATATTTATTGTAATATTTAAGTACTTATTCTAAAATCTTACCAAATCCAAAATCCAGACACCTGCCCAAGCAGTCCGAGTAAGGAACAATCAACCTGTAATGAAACCTCAATTACGGAATTGTACTACTGTGTGTGTGTGTGTGTGAGAGAGAGAGAGAATAAAGAGAATATTATAATCTCCATGCTATTCTAAGAAAAGAAAAGAATTCCTACTAGTGTGTTATAATGTTGAAGGCATGGTGTAGATAAATTGTGATAAATATCTCTTGTATCAATTCATGCTGTAGCTTGCTTCAGTTTTGTGTTGGGCTAACCATAATTTGAAGTCTTTAACATCTATTTATAGACTCATTAGGGATTAGGGACTATGTAAAATCTTTTTGTAATGTATTTTGTGTGTTTGTTCTGGCAGTTAATATGGTAACCACGTACAGCAATGATTTCAGATTGACATAAAAGTGCCTACATAGTAGATGTCTTCCACCTCAATACTATCTAGAATAATCCTTTATTGTCATTGTTTTGTGTACTTGTACATTACACTGTGAAATTAAGTTCTACCTTAAATCCCTGTGTTGCAGTTCTGGCATGGCTATTAGTGTATCCTGCAGGGGACTTGCTGAATTCTCCTTTGGCGAAATAGGAGAGTTAGGGCAAAATCCAGAGTAACTACAGGGAGTCCTTACACCTTGTTCTTACACCTGCTCTGGTGTAAGAACAACTTACTCTGGATTTCAATATGAATTTCCCAAAGGTTGTCACTAGGTGGTGCAGTAACTGCGGGTGCACGTAAAGTCTCTTGCGTGCTCCTGTAGTTACTCTGGATTTGGGAGTTAGTATAACTAGTATAGTTTTTTTCTAATTTCAGAAAGCAACAACTCTATAGATAGCAAACAGGAAAAAAATTATGTTTGTGTCTCTTGACAAGGGATTGTTTTAACTTCTCAAATTCAAACAACTCTCACGTCAGTTCCAGCAGTAAATCTTATCTACTGGATGAAGGAGCAGTGTTATTGGCTGAGTACAAATTGAAAGAAAGTCATGATAAAATTTTGCTAAAGTGTTTGCATTGTAGGGGTTTTCTAGAACTAACTTGATCATTGGTACCAAAATATGAATTAATATCTGATTAGTGCTGTAACTGCTATTCTGATAATTTTATATCTTTTCATCTGAACCCTAACATATGTGTTATCGGCCTTCATTAAAGTATAGCCTTTAAGAGGATTAACCCAATACCAGTTTGGAACTGCATTTGTTGAGCATTTTGGCTTCTGTAAAATAAGCTGTGGTTCTAAAAGTCATAGTCTCTCAAGTGTTCAACTAGCTATTCTTACTGAGTATCATCTTAGACTGAAATATTAAAACAATAAAATAAGTGCAATAAATTTTAAACATTTCATCTGTTTTGTATGATTCCTAGATTTGCAGCATTCTTTCTCAAAGCTATTTATATTGGCTTTGGAAGGAGAAGATTCTCTCCGTGTTGCTCACAATATGTTTTAATAAGCCATATTTCAGTGATTCTCCTTTTTGTCCTCATTTTCAAGTAAGCAGAGATTTTAAACATCCGTTAAATCATTCTCTGAGTCACACAGCTATTAAGAAAAGATGGTCCAAGAAACTGTTCCTTTTATAGTATTTGACCCTCTTGGGATAATGTGGGGGAAATGAACTGTTCTATTTTACAGTTACTACAGAAAATAGGAAATGAATTTTGTTACCCATTAGTTACTCAATTTAAGTGAAAAGTATGTGTAAGGCAGAAGTGTTAATGCACAAATAATTGCTCAAGAGCTCTGTTTCTACAGGTGGACATATGCAGTTTTCTTGGCATGCTCATTGCTTTTAGGAGACAAACATGAAGTACTCATTTAAAGCTAGTTCTATAATTGTCCAGAATCAGCAGCAAAACAGGAGGTGGTTATTCCTCTGTCATATTCCTCTTGAGGGAGGGAAGTAGAAGGTATTTGGGGAAAGAAATATTTCATGGGGATTCTCTTCCTTTGAGATCTGGGTAGCGGATGAGCATAAATACCGTCCCCTTTTTTGGTGTCAGAAAGAATGGTCAGAAGTTAGTCCTTCCCATGAAATAAAGCTGCCAATTTGTCAGTGGTGACTCCTCTTCCAGGTGACTTTTATATGGCTTCAAGGACACAATATTTTCATGCTGGAATTTTGTCAGATAACTGGGAAACAGAGGCTATCAGGAACAAATTTACTTATAAGTAATAGTTCCCCAAGTAGTATTTCCGTCCAACTACTCTGTCTTCAAAAAGGAGCAGTTTGCCTAACTAAAAGAGTGGTCTGGTTTGCTGGAAATGGCATGGAATAAATCAGAAGAAGTTAATTCATTGTTGCATGTTCTTGTCTGGGGATGAAATAAGGCATTCTGTCTATTTGAACAATAGTAACATTTCATGCCATGTTTAAACTCCTAACGTATGAAGTGTGTACCTCTGAAATATAATTGATTCCTTTAGAAATAAAGTCTCCAGGGTAAGTCCTGCAAACTTTCTTTTTTGAAGTGAGAGGATGTAGTCATTCAGGATGTGCTGAAGCAGTAGTTCTCAAAGTGAAGGTTGGGACTTCATTTCGGGGATAGCGCACAAAGCTTGTTGCTGCCATCTTGGAATCTGGCATTGAGTGCTGTGCCATCTTGGAATGCAGCACTAACTCCATACTTTCTTGGGAGTAAGTTTCATTCAACACAATGTGACTGACATTCAAGAAGACATGGAGGAGCTCTGGCATAATAGTGATCTCACTTTCTGTTTGGTATTATTTCTGGCCATGACATCACTTCCAAGTTGATGACTGTTACCAAGAGAGCAGTAAAAATGGGGAAATTAGCTTGTGCTTCTCTTTGGTTACTACAGGATCAAGGCAGGACTCGAAAACAGCGTCATGCAGAGGAATACCTTTATTTAGAAAGGGAACCACTAAGGAAAACTTATCACAAAGATGCAGACTTTATTGTCATAAAGCATAAACCAATATTACATACATTCAGTAGCATAAGAGTGAAGTGTACCTGTTTCTTACATAGTGTGTACCAAGGAGAAGGGGGAGCAAAGGAAGGGGAAGAGGGAAAAAACAATATCTACCTTCTTCCTTAGGCCGTGCCAGGATCCAGATGGGAGGAGGGTCCAGGAAGAGAGGAGAGAGCGTCCAAACAGAAAAAGAGAGGGAACAATAGGGTGCATGGCTTTTTATAACCTAGGTCCAGGAGGGCTGTTTACCTTACAGGAAGGGGAAGGCTGGCAGACGCCATCACCCAATCAGAAAATAAAGAAGAACCAGCTAAGTGTGGTCAAGGTTTGAAAAGAGAAAGAATGGGGAAGTGACCATGTGGCTGGCAAGGAGAACAATAGAAGACCATGCTTCACATTAGCATATAAATGATAGTGGCAGAGTAATTAAATAATTACCTGCTTGTAAGCTCCAAAGGTGTGTTTAGGAGTGAAAGAGGGGGAAGGGAAGTGGGACTTTGAACCAACACCTTTATAATATTAATTTAATAAAATGTATTAATATAATAAAGGAGCAATTCTTGTAACATGACGTACATCACTTCTTGGGTCCTGGACAGATTATCATTCTCAGAAGGGGGTCCCAGGCTGAAATGTTCAAGTTGCACTGTGTTGAAGTGTTTGGGTCCTGTTGCTTCAGTATGCATTCAAGTCATTCCATCAAAAACTTTTGAAAAGGGAATGAAGATGACATGTTTTATAAGTGGCCGCTCAAATGTCCAAATTAAACGGAAATCAGTGAAAAATGTTTAGTTCATGAAGCAGATTTAAAGGGACTAAGGCCTAAGCCCCAGCATAAGTCCTGAGCTGACCTGGGTGTGTCACAAAAGTGTTGTAAGGCACATCCGTGCCACTCCTGAGGGAGGGTTAGGCCAATGCACAGACATGTGCTTGCCTCCCTCCATCACCACATGAACGGGAAGACTAATGAGTTGTGCCGGCCCAGGATAGGATTGCATTGAAATTAAAGCAAGCAAATAACTGTTCTTCCAATTGCCGTCATTCTAGCACACTGAAATTGGACAGTTCAAATCTTCATTTAGGATAATTTTCAGTAAAATGCAAGAGCAATAAAATCCCATTTTAACTGAATGGAATCTCAGAAGAGGGGCACTTTTAATGATTGGTGGCAGAGGTTGGTAGCTTTTTTGAAGGAACCTTCTGGGTGATATATGAACATGCAAGGAACTGCTCCTGCTCCACTTGTGTTTGATCTGAACACATTAGATGTAAAGTTATATTTCATCTGGTTGAAAGGTTGTCTAGAAAGAATGTGACAAACTGCAGATGTTGAAGTATTTCTTTGAAAACAGCATTTCTTTGGTAGGGCTCTACAACTTGCTAGATTTAATTGCCATGATTCCACTCTAAACTGACTGACATCTAAAAGTATAGTGGGAAAGGGGAGAGAAGAGGAAATAAAATATTACTGTCCTAAAGATCAAATACAATATTTTCTTTAAAATTCCATGAATTCTCTGAAGCCAATGCAGCATGACCTTATTTTTTAATCTCTGTTAAATCCAAAGGAAAGATTTTTTCCCCCTCTATTCATGTGCAAAGTCCCATATTAAAAAGGCTGAAAGCAGTGTGTTGTAATCCATCCCTTCTCAAAGATCTCTGATGGTAGAAAACACGTATAAATAGGTTACTGAAAACATTTCCATTTTGTTCTTATTAAAAAAATAAAATAAATGATCAAACACTGAAAGACCTTCCAACAAGCTACATTTCAGTTTTCCTCCAAGGAGTCCCTATAATTATCTCCTTTTCTGAGCACAGATGGAAGCCTTTCCCTGGAGCTTTAGGTGTACTGTATGTTATCTTATCCTGGGTAACAACATATTTCTCCACTTACTGTAAGCAAAGCATGAATTGAACAACTTATTAAAAGAATATGTAGAACAATTTTATTGGTTAAAGAAGCATACATTAATTGATGGTTATTGCTGGCCTAATTTTAATAGAGGCATTAGGCAATTACCGTAAGTACTTTTCACAATTTAGCTTCCATTCATGAATTTTTTATGCAGTCACTGATTTCATAGATTTGGCTCAGGATATGGCACCTCTAATTTCATAGTAGGGATCCCCATCTATCAAGACTTTTCTAAAATCGGACAACCATTTACAATTTGGGAAATATTCTGAGCTGCAGTGTACAATGCTGGATTTTTGAGTGGCTGTGGGAGTGAGATATGTTCATTTTACTATTTGGCTAGGCAGGGGTGTCCAAACATTTTGACAGGAAGGCCACATCTGCCTGCCACTGAGCAGTGGGTGAAAAAAATAATTTACATTCAAGAAGGAATAAATTTATAAAAATTTACATAAATTAATATATTAGTAATGGAACAAATGAATTCAGAGAGTTCATAAACACTTCCCAACACAGAGGGGGGGTGAACTACAAACCAATCCATAAGAACTTCCATACAAAGAAGGGGGAGGTGCATGCAGCCTCCCCAGCCCTCTGAATACACCCTCGGGTTGAGAGGAGCAAAGTTCCCCTTTCCTCAAGAGGATTTTAGGGCTTGATGGAGGCCCGCTGTGGGCCACATCTGGCTCCTGGGCCAGGATTTGGACACACCTGGTCTAAAACTTCAGCGGGCTATCCCTCCATGATTAAAAACAACTGTGTGATTATAGTGACAATCTTTGGGCTATATGAAATGAAGGCTCACACATCTAAAATATACCCTCACACACCTAAAATATACCCTTGTGGTCCCCCTATCTATTGATCTGTGTTGTGCTGAGAGGTCTGCCCAGGGTATGGAATGTACATTTTCTCCCATATTACAGTATATCCAGCTTTGACTGGATGCCTCAAGAGTATCTCTTTTTCCATGATCTATTAACCTTTTGAAGACTCGGGAAGGAGGACTTGTCTCCTGGATGCTCCTCTGGTGCATCAGTTGAATTTGGCAGTGGACCTCATGGAGTTGGTTTCTGGATTTCTTTTCTGCAGACTGAACCCAGTTCTTTGGAAAGGGGCCACTTCAGGGGCATTAAAATTGAACAAATACAACTTTTGTTATGATATTTGTCACTTGATGAAAAAGGATGATGGGTGGGTGGGTGGGCCAGCTGTTTTTAAGCTTCCGCCAATATGACCATTGACTAATGGTCCTCAATCCTAGGAAGTCCTATTGGGTTCATTGATGTTTATTCCAGACAAGCTTACATATGATTGCAGCCTAAGAACATTACTGGCTGTTAATTTGTGACTTCAAGATGTGCTCACTTTTTTCTACACTTCTGTTATTTTATTTTTGTGGCTGATTTGGTATACAACTGTCCCTGGTCATTCAAGTGTGCGGTGAGCTCATAGCTTTGCGTTAATAGGCAAGTTCAAATATAAGGGGACATGAATGACACTTTCCATTATGAGTGATCCTGTGGTGTCACAAGAAACGGTTCATTTGAAAAAAATGCTTTTATGGATTTTTCTTTTGTCCTGAAGACTACTATGTGGCATTTGCTGATGTATTACCCGGCATGACAGTGGAAATAACTTGCTGTCGGGTATGATTAATAATGTGCTGCTAAGTTTTGTACAATTAAATGTTAACTGCCGCACTGTAGTTGCTTAAAACCTAAAGCCGAAATCCAAATTCTTACAAAGCTTTCATGAGTTACTGTTCTTTTTGTGTTCTTGTCTTCTTCTATATATATAAAAATGAAAAGTTACTGACTGACTCACTTACTGACTCATCAACAGCCAGCCAAAACTAGAAGAGTGAAATTTAGGGAGGGTGTTCCTTCCATGAAAAAGGCACCCACTAGGAACCAATTTTCAGAAATTCCAACAGGATGGGGGTGAAAAGGGGCACAACGCATTTTCTTCCCTATACTTTAACATGGACAAATCCCTGACATGTTCTGCCGCAACCCCTGGACCTAGAAGCATGAAATTTGGGGAGGGTGTTCCTTCTGTGATATCAACACCCACCAAGAACCAGTGTTAAGAAAGTTAACCCTTAAGGGGCACAACTTGTTTTTGTCCTGTATTGTACTTAACATTGAAGATTGATTTACATCCAGCAATTTGGTGCCTGGTGCCTGATGCACTGGGAGGGAGGGTGGATTGGGAGGATAGTGCACATGGAAGATGTTGTGCATGAAAAGATATTGCTCATGGGGGTTCATGAGCATGGGAGATTTTGCGCATGAGAGGATGTAGCATATGGGGATGATGAGCATGAGGATGTTGCACATGGGAGGTTTGATGAGCATGGAGGGGGTTGATGCACATGAGAGGATATTGTGCATGGGGGATGATGAGCATGAGGGATGATGTGCATGGGGAGGTGATACGCATGGGAGGGTGTTGCTTGTGGGAGGGTGTAGCGCAATGGAATATGGGATATGTAGGGTATTGTACTCCTGCAACGTGGGCACATTTCGCTAGTATATAATACAAAAGCAAAGCATATTGACACATCATCTTTACTCCTAGCGCAACAATGTCATACTATGTGGTTACGGTGTCCTCTATAGTTTATACTTTTACAAATATCACTACTTATAGCACCGTTGAACTGAGTGATAGTGTGCAATGAGGTTAGAATTGATGGCAGTTGTAGCAGCTGGATTAGTGCCATATTTTGTATAACTGCAACTTCTAGCCAGTAATCAGTACTATTCTGAAATGAGGCGATTGAAGGCATAGCTGTTACTTGCTATGAAAACGAATCTCAAATGCTACAGGAAATGCTCAGATGGTACTGGGAAAGGGTATAATGTTATCTAATTTACTCTTTCATTCCAGTGAAATATTGGAAGTGTGTATTGTTTTTAATAAACTCTGAAATTTGCATACAAACACATGCGCACACGTACATACGGGTGTCCCTCATTATCCACTAGGGTTTTGTTCTGGAACATCTCATGGGGGAAAAAACTCTGTATAAATAAGACAATGGAAAAATAGGTTTAAAGACCCAATTCCAGATTTCTTGCTCTTCCATTGCACCTAATAGAATAAGATAGTGCCTCAATATCTGCAGGGGTTTGATTCTTGGGCTGAAGAATGGAATAACTGCATGCATGACTGGCTTTCTACAACAGTAGAAAAGCAGTTTTTAAAAGTGTAAATTGTAGTGGTCATTTGTTGAATCACATCCGTGTTGAATCCATGTTGGGTCAAATCTGCGTATAAAAACATCCGTGTATAGCTAGATTGGACCTGTATTTGATTTTGTTCGTTTTATGACTGGTGGGGGGAGGCTACATGGGTAATGATTGTGGCTGCATTTACTCACTCTATACCACCTATATTGCCCACCTGTAACTTTTAAATGGATTGCATTCGTAATATAAATTGAATAAAAACACAACACTGCTTTCTACACTTCTAATTTTGAAAAAAAAACACAAAAATCTAGGAAAAATTACACTGCAATCCTAACCTTCACTTAGGCCAGCATCCTGCCCACTCCTGGGGGAGTTAGGGATGAACTGAGCTCCCCACGCCACCATGAGAAGGTATGCCAGGTCAGTTACACTGGCGTAAATGGGTTAGGATTGTGCCTTCAAACTGTTGCCTTCCACCCCCATGGATTAGCTGAATAATGAATGAGCAAACAGTATACTGTATTCATATTATTAATGCAAGTATCATTGGAATTGAGCCTTCAAATCTTTTAAATGTACGGGTTAGCTAGTTTAGCATTGTGATCTGTTTGGAGTTATGAGAGACTACATATTTTTCTATATAAAAAGAAGAAAAATAGAGTTTCACTAGTTTTGAAGGTTTAGCATTTGTTTTCTTTCCATATGGGCAGAATCTAGATAAAATACTTTCTGTCCATGATAATATTAGTTAGGGTCAGCAACCTTTCAGCTGTGGAGTGCCGAACTTATGTTGCCATGTTATTCCATGTGCCAACATGATTATAAAATTGTTATTCTGCATGCCGACATTATTATAAAATTACATATGTATGTGTGCTGGGATGCCTTGGTGGGCCGCCTAGCACCATTCTGAGTGCCGAGCTCAGCACTAGTGCCGGGGGTTGCCTACCCCTGACCATCCCTGTCTGTGCACTTTGAGGGACAAAGGGAAGAGCATGAGAGAAGATGTAAATTAAATCTTTCAGCTCACTCTGAAAGTTTAATATAGCCTGCTCTCTGTTTGGCAGGCCTGAAAAGGCATAGTTAACTTGAAGGACAAGGCATGACCTCGCTCCTACTGAAGCTGAAGGCAAATCTCCCACTGGCTTCAGTGGTGTAGGATAAAGCCTACAGAATTGATTTCCTATAGTGCTTGCGGAGCTGGGAGTTGTGCAGATGCTAAATAAGCTATAGACTTCTGGCACAAGCTCATGATTGCAATACTAAACATTCCTGAAATGCTTTAATGAGGCTTCCTTGTATCTTTGAGATGGTATTTAAGAATTCTACTATAGAAATTCACAAGAATTTCAATTGTAGTAGTTCTGGTAGAGCAACCGCAATACTGAATTGTAGTACGAATGGAGTTAACTGCAGGAGAGGCTTTGTTCCAAACTATCGTTGGTAGTTTCTGATATGCATCTCTCCATGCAAATATAAGCAGTGCGTAAATGATTAGTTTGGGATTAATACTAAGCAAATATGTTAGATAATATTTACAGTATCAGTCTTGGAGCTTACAGGTGAATTGATGATAGTGGCTAGATCTCTGCTATATCTCACAGTCTAAGAAGGTGTAAGTTCACTACATACATAACTTGTAAGAAACTTCCTCCATGCAAATTATATGTGTATATACAGGTTCAACTTCAGTATCCACTGATTTGATTCACTTTCAATACAGAGGTCCACCTTTAAATGACTTATAACAAGGATATAAAGAACTAAAATCCAATTTTGTCCCTTTATCCTGTAAAATAATTATAATTTCATTCCATCATTCCCCCCATCTAGTGGCTGAATGTGGTTTACTGTCTGTACCAATGCATTCCGGCACGATCCAGAAACTTATAAGTGGATCTTAAAAGCTATTTTCCACTGATTTGTTGTTCACTGATTTTTTTGTATCAACTGTGGATAAATGCAGAACCCCGTAACAGAGCAAAACCTGTATATACATATACAACACATACAGTCTTCACCACTACTGTGCCTTAGTAATATGCCTCTGTGGCACTATTACTGTTTTGCATTTTCTATATATATAAAAAAGTTACTCACTGACTGACTCACTGACTGACTCACTGACCGACTCATCACCGCCCTGCCAAAACCGGTGGGCCTAGAAGCGTGAAATTTGGGGTGGGTGTTCCTTCCATGAGGGAGGGGTGCACTAAGAACCGGTTTTCAGAAATTCCAATGGGAAGGGGGTGAAAAGGGGCGCAACGTGTTTTCCTCCCTATACTTTGCATTGAAAATTGCTGACTCATCAACATTCCTCCCCAACTGCTGGGCCTGAAGCATGGAATTCTGGGAGTTCCTTCTGTCACCTGAACTCCCACCAAGAACCATCTGGAGAAATTAACCCTTCAGGGGCTGAAAAGGGGGCAACGTGTTTCTGTCCTATACTTAATATGGGAGACTGAACAACATCAGCCAATTTTATGCTCAGACCCTGGTGCACTGGAGGATGTTGTTCGGAGGAAGAGGTTGCATCGGCGAGGATGCTGCGCATGAGGGAAAGTTGCGCATGTAGGAAAGTTGCGCAGTGGGGAAGTTGCATATGGGAGGAAAATTGCGCACGGAGGAAAGTTGCGCATGGGGGGATGTTGCGCATGGGGGAATGTTGCGCATGGGAGGAAGTTGCACATGGGAGGAAGTTGCGCATATGGAAAGTTGCGCATATGGGAAGTTGCGCATGGAAGTTGCGCATGGGGGAAGTTGCGCATGGGGGAAGTTGCGCATGGGGGGATGATTCACATGGAGGAAATTTGCGCACAGGGAAAGTTGCGCATGGGAGGAAAGTTGCGCATGGGAGGAAAGTTGCGCATATGGGAAGTTGCGGATGGGGATGATGCGCATGGGGGGATGATGCGCGTGGAGAAAAGTTGCTCACGGGGGAAAGTTGCTCACGGGGGAAAGTTGCTCACGGGGGAAAGTTGCGCATGGAGGAAAGTTGCGCATGGAGGAAAGTTGCGCATATGGGAAGTTGCGCATGGGGGGATGATGCACATAGAGGACAGTTGCGCACGGGGGGAAGTTGCGCATGGGGAAAGTTGCGCATGGGGAAAGTTGCGCACGGGATTTTATGCATATGGGGAAGTTGCGCATGGGGGTTGATGCGCATGGGGAAGTTGTGCATGGGGGGTTGATGTGCATGGGGGAAGTTGCGCATGGGGGGAAGTTGCGCATGGGGTAACTTGTGCATGCGGGGTTGATGCACATGGGTGAAGTTGTGCATGGGGGGTTGATGTGTATGGGGGAAGTTGCGCATGGGGGGTTGTTACGCTTGGGAGAAAGTTATGCATGGGGGTTGATGTATATGGGGGGATGGCATACGGGGGAATTTTACTCCCGCAACGCGGGTACACCTTTCGCTAGTCTATAATAAATTCATAACAGTGAAGATAGCTGTAATTCTCTGACATGCAGCTGAAATTTTCTGAAACAGTTGAGACTAAAAGACAACCTGATCATCCCCTAGCTTGCCTTGATCATCCCCTAGCTTGCCTTGATCCTTTCTTAAAACTATAGGTTTTATACAAGGTAAAAGAACTATGTTTTAATTCAAACACAGATTAACAGGTATCTGAAAATGAATATACTGTATGGAGAGCTTCTGAAGTCACCTTCATATTTAATGGAGTTTGGCTATCACACAGCAGCTTCTATGTACAATAAGCTCGGGAATGAATATTCAGTTTAATATTTGTTTACTTCTAATTCCACTTAGATTGGGATTCAGAATTGTTCACACTGTCACTGCTTTCAACTAACAGTGAAAACCTGCCAATCTCAGCCATTGTGATCTACTCCTTCCATTCTTTATCATGATGTGATTAAATAGCTGAATTTGATTTGTTTAGCATATAGTAACAACCTTGTAACATTTCCAAGCAAATAAAGCTAGCTGAAATAAGTCTTCTGCCAACATACTAGATTTTTTGAGGAAATATCCTGGATTCCTGTTCCATGTGGAACCACAGTAGAGCTCTGAATATTCAGGTATAAAAGCAAGTTCAGTTAGTGTAGAAATAGAGTGAATACTATTCAAGCTACTAGAATTTTTCCATTGTAACTCAGAGACTTGTGTTTGTTACCCTAATGGAGGATTCTGCCTTGCCTGGCTTATTCCCCTCTAGTCTCTCATCCTCTCCCTTCTCTGCTAGATGTCATAATTTAAACTCAAGGTTTTCTCCTCTCCCAAGTAATAATAAATGAGTTTCACTGTGTGTGTGTGTGTGTGTGTGTGTGTGTGTGTGTGTGTGTGTGTGTGTGTGTGTGTGTGTGTAATGGAAGCTGTCTACCTGGATTTTGGGTTCAACCTCTGTAAACCTGAGCTGTTCCATGATTACGATTGGTCTATGTCTTAACCAGAGCTTTGAAATACTAGCTGTTAAAAGTGGGAAGTGGGTTAGGGTATAGTTTTGAATAAGCAATCATGCACCCGAAAGGGGAAATATAGCTTGGAAATAACCAAACATAAGCTAGTAAATCAGGTAGACTGCTATTTTATTTAAGGAATTTGTTCCACTTTTCTCATGCCAAGGCAAATGCCCAAGGTGGCTTATCAAGCTTTTATCATCAAATAAAAATATCTTAACAAGTAAAACATCAACTTAAAAATATCAAGTTTTACACAAGTAAAAAAGGCATTAGGAACATTAATTTTAGCATTGCATGGTGAAAGACTAATATAAAAACAGAGCAAAAATTATGAAAAGGAATTATTAATTCAATAGGAAATGAGAGAAGTCCAGGCAGTCAAGCCACATCAGAATGTCAGAGGCCCAGAGGGCAAATAACCTCTTAGCAACCAAATGCCAGATGAAATAGGCTACCCTTTTCCTCCTTGTTCCCAATTTGTCTTTTCTAACTACAGTAGATAGCGAGCATGCAGAATCTCACCTTATCTAAGTCTGGAGAGTGCTAAAAGTATTTTCTTTATTAGTGCATAGATCTTCTTAACAGAACTTTTCCAAGCTCCAGTACGTGAATTAGCTATGGTTAGTGTAGAAATGTTCATGCTAGAATTTGCAAGGGCCTCTTAAGTGGTGGAGGAACAGGTTGTACAATCCAACAGTGGCATCTTCTCTTAGGCTGTAATCCTAATCTCCAGTTAGGCTGGCGTAAATTCCAGCATAAATTGTGCTGACCTGGGACTGTCACAAAAGCGTCATAAAGCACTTCTGCCCCACTCCTATGGAGGAGATGTTAGGCCAGTGCACAGGCATACGCCAACCTCCCTACACCACCATTATGTCCTAGGCTATGCTTGACTTCACTCTCCTTTGTCATATTTTAGAAAGAAATCAAGTCTTTCTACACATTACCAAAGCTAGGGTGACCACATGTCGGAACTGCAAAAGAGAACAAGGCCTCCCAAAATCTAGAACGCCTAAGAAAAATATAACACATGACAAAACAATAGCTTAAAACACTCATTTGCTTTCACGTGGTTAATAAACACTATATTATAAATTATATAATATTATATTATATCAGAATACATTATATTATAATTATATTACACTGTATTATATAATATATTATAATATATTATATTAAGTTTATAACTATACTTATAAACACTGTATTGCTTATTATGAAAAGTATTACATATAATTTATATGTAATATAAATTTCATGGCCTCCATGGCAACCATGGGTCTGTCTCAAAGAATATCTACCCCTACTCATGGTGCGGGACACACACTGGACCTTGTGTTCACTGCTGGGCAGGATGATGGTGATCTGGATATGAAGGACATCTCCATCACTCCATTGCCATGGACAGATCACTCCCTGGTGGGATTTAGGCTTATCGCAGCCGGTAGCCTCTGCACAGGTGGGGGACCGCATTCCATAGTCCGCCCCCAGAGACTGATGGATCCAAATGGTTTCCTGATGGCTCTGGGGGATTTTCCTGCTGCCAGAGCTGTCGACTCACCTGGCTCCTTGGTCAATCTCTGGAACACGGAGATGACCAGGGCCCTGGATGAGATCGCTCCTGAGCGACCTCGACCCTGCCGTAGATCAAACGCAGCTCCTTGGTTTTCTGGGAAGCTGCGGGCTTTGAAACAGCAAGGTCGACGTTTAGAGCGACGGTGGCGAAAGACTCGTGTCGTTTCTGATCGGGCAGAGGCTAGGGCTCACTGGCGAGCCTACTCTGCAGCGGTGGTGGTGGCTAAAAAAGAATACTTTGCTACCACCATCGCATCCGCAGAGAACCGTCCAGCGGAGCTCTTCTGTGTGGTCCGGGGCCTACTCCATCTGGCCCCCCTCGCTGATGTGGTAGAGCACACGGAGGCTCGCTGTGGTGAGTTCGCTCAACATTTTGCGGACAAGGACGACCAGATCTGGCATGACTTGGACGCCACTTTAACAACATCTAACGATGTCCCCGGGGCACCTGTCTTATCCATCTTTTGGGATTCTTTTCAGCTTGTAGAACCTGAGGATGTGGACAGGATTCTCTGTAGTGTGAGACCATCTGCTTGCCCGCTCGACCCTTGCCCAGCCTGGCTAATCAGATTGGCCCGGGATGGACTGGCCGAATGGACAGGGAGGGTGGTGAACTCCTCTCTGAGGGAGGGGGTGTTGCCGCCTGCATTAAAGCAGGCGGTGGTTCGCCCCCTCCTGAAGAAACCCTCCCTGGACCCTAAAAACTTAAACAGTTATCGGCCAGTCTCAAACATCCCATTTCTGGGTAAGGTGGTTGAGCGGGTGGTAGCGTCTCAGCTTCAGAGGGTCCTGGATGAAGCTGATTATCTGGATCCCTTCCAATCTGGTTTCAGACCAGGGTTTGGGACAGAGACTGCCTTGGTCGCCTTGGTGACCTACGCCGGGGAATGGACAGGGGGAGTGCGTCCCTGTTGGTCCTGCTGGACCTCTCAGCGGCCTTTGACACCATCGACCATGGTGTCCTTCTGGGTCGGTTGGCCGGGTTGGGGATTGGAGGCACTGTTTTGCAGTGGTTCCGCTCCTTCCTGGCTGACCGGTCCCAGAAGGTGGTGCTGGGGGATGCTTGTTCGGCACCCTGGCCTCTTCGGTGCGGGGTGCCACAAGGTTCCATTCTATCCCCCATGCTATTTAACATCTACATGAAGCTGCTGGGAGAGGTCATCCGGAGGTTTGGAGTGAGGTGTCACCAGTACGCTGATGACACCCAGCTCTATCTCTCCTTTCCTCCTGAGTCCAAGGAGGCAGTTGAAGTCCTGAATCGTTGTCTGGAGGCAGTGGGGGACTGGATGAGGGTGAACAAGCTGAGATTAAATCCTGATAAGACAGAGGTTCTCCTGGTCCAGAAGTCCTCGACTTGGGTATTGGAATATCATCCCGTTCTGGATGGGGTTGCACTCCCTCTGAAGGAGCAGGTTTGCAGCTTGGGGGTTTTCCTGGATTCGCAGCTGCTCCTGGAGTCCCAGGTGGCGGCTGTGGCCAGGGGAGCCTTTGCTCAGCTTCGACTGATCCGCCAGCTGCAACCATACCTGAGTCGCTCGGATCTGGCCACGGTGACCCATGCCCTAGTGACATCGAGACTAGATTATTGCAATGCGCTCTACGTGGGGCTGCCTCTGAAGACGGTCCGGAAACTTCAACTAGTCCAGAATGCGGCGGCCCGTGTGGTTGCTGGGGCTCGTCGGTTCGACTCTGTCGGGCCACTGCTTCAGCGACTACACTGGCTGCCCATTCGTTTCCGGGCTGAATAAGTGCTGGTCCTGACCTTTAAAGCACTAAATGGCTTGGGTCCAGGGTATCTGAGGGACTGCCTTCTTCCGTACAACCCGACCCATCACCTAAGGTCATCTGAGGGGGCCCTTCTGACTGTGCCACCACTAAGAGACGTGAGAGGTGTGGCGGCCAGAGATATGGCCTTCTCGGTGGTGGCACCCCGGCTTTGGAACTCCCTCCCCTTAGAACTGAAGAAAGCTCCCTCACTACAGAGCTTCAGGCGGAGCCTTAAAACCTTTTATTTTAAAAAAGCTTTTAAAATGGGGGCAGAGGTTGGGGGGCTTTTATCTTTTTTATCTTTTTTGTTTTATCGCTTTTAGTCTACGTTTTTAGCTTTAATCTAATTGTATTTTAACTACATTTTAATGTGTTTTTATCTCTATTACCATATGTAATTTTAGTGGTGTTTCATTGTTTTTTAATTGTTTGGCCGCCTTGAGTTCCCCCTTTTGGGGGAAGAAAGGTGGGATACAAATTCCTTAAATAAATAAAAATAAATAAAATATGTACATGCTCCCTGCTCACTGCTCACAAGGAAAAGAGGGACAATGAAGATTATTTCCAGGACACACGGCTTAAAAAGAGGACATGTCCTGGAAAAGGGGGACATGTGTGTCCTACTCTGTCACCTTGCCCTAAGGTCATAGTAACTTCACAGTAAATATTGGGGGAAAGGGCATGTACTTGTCTCTAATACATTGAAGAGGCAGCAGTATGGTCCTTGGACTGTAGCTGCCTTATTTTCTAGATTGGGCATCAACACACTGAAGTGGTGACTTAGACCAGTGGTTTACAACATTTTTTATCTTACCAGTGTGCTCATATGACACACTTACAAGATGCTAAAGTGGACAAGGAACACATCAGGTTTTTTTTACCACTGGAAAAGCACACCATGTGATGAAACTGGGCTCAAATCCCCAATTTTTTGCTTTTCTAGCATGGTTTAAAATATAACCCCTATGCCTTCCTTTTCTAATTCAGGGTTTTTCAGTTTTCATGGACAGCAATTTCTGCATGTGCCTGGATTGGTGTGCAGAATTAATTCCAGAATCACAGAATAGCTTCTGGAAATTGGGCTGCATGGAACAAATCTACTTCATTCCCCATGATAATGTCATGGTAACATCTCAGCAAAAGTGAAGAGATGGGGAAAAGAACTATGTACTTATTAACAAGTATATAACACTGGAAAAAATAATTTGTTGGTAAGCGTTTTGAGGGTGCAAGAGGTAACCAAGAGAGATGGCTTTCAAATGGGAAATCTTAAAACCAAGGCACAAAGATCATTCCAGTCCTGCCTGATGATTTAAAAAAAATTGCTTTGCCTTTATATTTTAGAGGTCATCAAGAATTGGTTTTAAAGCCAACACACGGATCAGCAAATTCCCCATTTGGAGCCTTCTGTCTGGAAGTACTATCAGATCTATTTAATTAGATTTCAGGACGGCATCTGTAGCACCAGTAAATTCCAATAATTAAGCTTCACGATTTCCTCTGTATTATAAATGTCACAAAAATTGCTGTTGCAGAACAGATAATTTCTTTTTATAATTGGAATTTGTTGCGAATTGTTTCCTCACTTATAGCTATTAGAAGTTACAAATAATTTTATATAATTGGACTTATTTTTATTTGAGAGGGCTTTTCATTTGTTTCTTTTTATAAATACTTTTCTCGCCACCCAATATCATTTGCCTTCCATCACTGGAAAATTAGGTAACTGCTACTACCTTCAAGCCCTGTAATAACTGGAGCAATGTGGTTGCTGCCACCTTGTGGTTGCTCTTACGCATTTCCCAATAATAGACAATGTGAAGGGAATAAAATAAATTTTACTTGCTATGATAGTTGAGCATTAAGTTGGCAGTTCATGAGGTTTTTAAATTACTTACATGTGTGTGTTTGAAGGTAAGATTTATTTTTTTATGAGCTCAGCGTACAACCATCAGTTATATAGAGTAATTTCTTTTTAAAAATGCTGTGTTTTTCTTTTCTTATCATCCGTGGAGTTTAGTGAGATTTAGTGAAATGAAACATTGTGTATAGATTCATTTCCTCTCTCTGATCCAGCAGCACTTTGGCACATGTGTTGCTTGTTTTCCTTGCGAGTGTCATGTTTCTGTGGCCTTAGGGGAAATCCCTGCATTGTTTTGCCATTACCCCTTTGATCCAGCTTCATTACCCTAATGGCCTCCACCAGCACCACTGGTTGTTCCCAAGTGATTGACTTAGTAGCCAAACCTCCACTTAGGCTGGCATAAGCCCCAGCATAAATCCTGTGCTGACCTGGGAGTGTCATAAAAGTTATGTAAGTCACTTCTGCCCCACTCATGAGGGGGTTAGCCCCCCCCCCCTGGCTCTACCACGGAAATATATGCCTTGGTTGTTAGGCCACCCTAAATTTGTTAGGATTGCGTCCTTTATTAAGTGAGCATGAACATTTGGTCATACATTTGGCAAGTGTGTGACCTGGCTTACATCTGATGCCATTCTGCTTTTTTGATACACCTCAACAAATTCACACACAGATAACACAAATATTCACAGCATTCCAATTTGGGATTTGTATTGTGTGTTCTTCCTTCTTAATGCAAGCACATTCATTTTCAGAAATCCCTCTTAACCAAAATCTTTTCAGAAATACAATCACATCAGTGCTGTGGAGACTGCTAAAGGAGAAATCCTTGTTTCACTAGGAGGTGGTGGATGATTGTATAGGGCAGTGATTCTCAAATTTTAAGGAAGGTTTACTCCATAAGGGGTGAGGGCAGCAACATGATCCTCAAGACTGAGTTGCTGAAATGGGGGTGCTTTCACTAACGTTCATTGATGGAAGATTGCAGCAGCCTCCAGGAGGTGTGGGGTACACTTCTTGTAATATGGAAATGCTTTGGAATGCTGATCTATGAAAGTTTCAAAGCTTTGGGAATGGTGTGTAGGACCCTCCACATCTTCCGAGGTGGTGCAGAGACATGTGTTGCTTGTTCTTTCCTTCAAGTATTCACTCCAGTCTTTTTTAAGAGGAAAAATCAGACTCTAGTTATAATGTTCACATCCTGGGTTGCAGGTGTAGCACAAACCCTATTTGGATTTGGAAAAAATTTCAAAATAGGAAACAGAAGGAGCAAATTATTGTCAACAGAGCTTCTTTAAAACATATATAGCATGCTTTTGGGGAGGCAGCCTATTATGCTGGGATCCTGTGTAGTAGTTAGTGGTCCAGCTGTATAATTTGATCAGGAAAGGAATGTGGAAGTGAAGGTGAAAAGGTTTAGTTGGTGCTCAGAAACTAAAAGGAGGTTCATATTTTGCATAACTGAAATAACTTACAATTCTATAAGCAAGGGAAATCGATGGCTAACATTCTTGTGTAATTGGACTCTAGGGAAAATGGTTGGAAGGCATGGAAATAAGGGGAAGGGAGAGGAGAGGAACTTCTAAGAAAGAGAAAGAACAGAGAAGAGAATATGTGGGAGGGAGAAAGTAGCAAAATGGGGTGATTAAGGGGAAAGGAGAAGAGTTCTAATGGTTCAGGCGATGGTAAAAGGCTGCTGTCTGTACTAGCTCCCTACTTGAAGTGTGAACTATAAGCAAGAGATGAGTACAGACTATGGACACAATCCTAACCAATTTAAGCTGGCATAACTCATATGACATGTCTTCCCGTGGTGGTGTAGGGAGGTCGGTGAATGCCTCTGCAGTGGCCTACCAGCCCCCCTTTGGAATGGGACAGAAGTATCTTATGGCACCTTTGTAGCACCCCCAGGTCAGCACAAGATTTATGCCTGGGCTTAGGCAAAGGTTATCAATTTTCTCTCTATAAGGCTTGCTAGGGGTGCTGACCATTAAACCTATCTGCACAAAGACAGGTCTGAAACATAGAAGGAAGGCTATGGATTAAGCCCTAGCATGTTACAGAATAGCAGCTGTAAAAAGGGAGATCAATTTTACATTTGAGATCAATTTTATAAAGTACTGTATGCCTACTTGAGGTTTTGGAAAGACTGGGTACGATGACATAAAATACTTTCCTGTGTTTTTACTTCATCCAGACTTTAGTTCTTTGTCATGATATTTGTGCCCAGATACTTAATGTCCTAGTCAGCCCACATCTTGCCTGCAATAATTAAAATTGATATTCCGTGTTTAAGTATTGCTAACCCTGCTAATTGCACAAGAGGCACTCTTTCAAGTGGGTGTTCCTCATTTATTTAGCAGGGGGAGAGTAACGGGCCCTACACACCTCAGCAATGTCTGTTCTGGTGGCTTCTGCTGGTGTTATTTTGCATTTTAGATTGTGAGCCCTTTTGGGACAGGGACCCATTAGCTTTTAATTAGCTATTAATTTTTTCATTTTCTTGTAAACCGCTTTGTGAACTTTTCAGTTGAAAAGCGGTATATAAATACTGTAGATAGATAGATTGCTTGTTAAATACAGATTCTAAAACTTGAATTATGATAATAAAACCCTGTCCATATAATTATCTTCATTAGCAAACGGGTAAGCAAGAGATGCATTTTGCAAGTAACCAAATTCATTAATATGCATACAGTAGACTAAAAATCTATGCTTTTGAATACACTTTATCCAATATCTGGAATATGGAAAATTAACTATTTTGTTTATGGGAACAAATGCATGAATTTTTGATTAAAGAAAAAACAAAATGCACCAACTGAGGTTCTTTCCAATGCTTCTAGTATCCAATGCCCCTAGGGTTGCCATATGTCCCAAAAAAACAGGGACAATCCCAACTTTTGAGTATTGTGTTCACATACTGGCAAACGGAGTAGAAGGTCTTGTACTGATTTTTTGGAAGAGAATTATAACAACCCTAAGTGCCTCTATTGAATAAAATACAGTGGTGCCTCACATAAAGAGCTTAATTCGTTCCAGAGGCATGCTCTTTAAGTGATATACTCTTTAAGTGAAGCGGATTTTCCCATAGGAAATAATGGAAACTCAGACGATTGGTTCCACAACCCCCAAAATATTCATATAAAAATATTTACTGTATGTAAAAATGACGACAAAACACTGTAATTGAATTCAAAACATGCATTCAGTGTGCATGATCCTATAAAGTCTACTTAGGCTACAATCCAAAAGACATTCTTGGGAGTAAGCCCCATTTAACACAATGGGGCTTACTTCTGAATAGACATGGTTAGGAGGCTGCAATCAAAGACACTTTCCTGGGAGGCTGACCTGGGCTGCTGCTGGAGGTTCAAGGTGGCCGGTGGGCGCACTTGGGGGCAGTTAGGGGCAGCTGCCTCTGGCACCCCCAGGCAACTGCCCCAAGTTGGGGGCAGTTAGAGGCAGCAGCACTGGCTGGCAGCCCTTTTAAACAGCCTCCACGCGGAGCGTCAGAGCTGCGTAGCATGTGTGCCCATAGCACACTTGCTTGTTAAGAGAAGCAGAACTTGTTATGTGAAGTGGGATTCCTTGTTATGGAATCCCTTGTTATGAGAGGTACCACTGTACATTGGTGTGTTTGACTACAGAAAGGGATGGGGAAAATAAATGTGAAGAAACAAGTGGCATTAAGGCTGCAATCCTAACCATACTTTCCTGGGAGTAAGTACTATTGAACACAATGGGACTTCTGAGTAGACATGCTTAGGATTGCACTGTAAGTCTGTTTTTCCTTGTTCGAGAAACATTTATTTTTGCTTTATTTTATTTTTATGTGAAAAGTTTTAGTTATTTGGATTGCAACATTTTAAACAAGTGCATCATTAATAGAGGTGTCAAACTTTTTGGCAAGAGGGCCAGATCATCACTCGGATACTCTGCCAGACAAATGATTTACATTTCAAATTTGAATAAATTTACATATTATATATATGTAATATACATATGCTTTATATATATAGAATCATAGAATCATAGAATCATAGAATCATAGAGTTGGAAGGGACCTAGTAGGTCATCTAGTCCAACCCCCTGCCTGCAGCAGGAATTCCCCCTAGAGCATCTCCAACAGGTGCTCATCGAGCCTCTGCTTGAAGATCCCCAGTGAGGGAGAGTCCACCACCTCCCTTGGCAATCTGTTCCACTGCCGAACCGCCCTCACAGTCAGGAATTTTTTCCGGATTTCCAGTCGGAATCTCCTCTCTTGCAGTTTGTACCCATTGGTTCTAGTTCTGCTTTCAGAAGCAGCTATGAACAAATTGGCCCCTTCCTCCCTATGACAGCCCTTCAGGTATCTGAAGAGGGCAATCATGTCTCCCCTCAGCCTCCTCTTCTCCAGGCTGAACATCCTAAGTTCCCCCAACCTTTCCTGGTAGGGCTTCCCTTCCATCCCACTGATCATTCTTGTCGCTCTCCTCTGGACTTGCTCCAGTTTGGCTGCATCCTTCTTAAAGTGAGGTGCCCAGAACTGAACACAGTACTCAAGGTGAGGTCTCACCAATGCAGAATAAAGAGGAACTATAACTTCTCGTGACTTGGAAGCTACAGTCCTCTTAATGTAACCTAAAATGGAATTTGCCTTCTTTGCAGACACATCACACTGCTGACTCATGTTCAGCTTGTTATCCACGGCGACTCCAAGATCCCGCTCACATGTTGTGCTGCCAAGCCAAGTATCCCCCATTTTATACCTATGTTTTTGGTTTTTATTGCCTAAGTGCAGAACCTTGCACTTCTCCCTGTTGAAATCCATTCTGTTTGTTACAGCCCAGGATTCCAGTTTATCCAGATCCTCCTGGAGGTTTCTCCTATCTTCTGATGTGTTTGCTACTCCTCCCAGTTTGGTGTCATCTGCAAATTTGATCAGGCTCCCCCTTATCCCTTCCTCCAAGTCATTGATGAAAATGTTAAAGAGAACCGGTCCCAAGACAGAGCCTTGGGGTACCCCACTAGAAACGGACCTCCAGGTTGACACAGAACCATTTACTAAAACCCTTTGAGTGCGGCCATCGAGCCAGTTGCAGATCCACCTAACAATTGCCCAGTCTAGCCCATATTTTTCCAACTTCCTAATTAAAATGTCATGTGGGACTTTGTCAAATGCTTTGCTGAAGTCAAGATAAATGACATCCACAGCATTGCCACTGTCCAGTAAGCTCGTAACCCGATCAAAAAAGGAGATCAGATTTGTCTGGCAAGATTTATTCTTGGTAAATCCATGCTGGGTTGTTTTGATCACGGAGTACTTGTCTAGATGTGCACAAATTGTGTGTTTTATGATTTGCTCTAATATCTTGCCCGGGATTGAAGTCAAACTGACTGGTCTATAATTTCCCGGGTCTTCTTTTTTCCCCTTCTTAAAAATTGGGACTACATTTGCCCTCTTCCAGTCCAGTGGCACTTCTCCACTCCTCAGGGATTTCTCAAAGATGATCGACAGAGGCTCTGCAAGGACATCTGCAAGTTCCTTAAGAACTCTAGGATGCAGCTCATCCGGTCCAAATGACTTGAATTCATTTAGGCCAGTTAAGTGGTTTCGAACCAGTTCTCTGTCAGTCTTAATCTGCTGTTCTGCACCATCCATGTTTTCATTACCTCTTAGGGGATGTAAACACATCCCCGAATCAGTCAATGATCCCGCACCCCCATTTGCACAGCCCTCCTTCTGTGAATAGACGGATGCAAAGTAGGAGTTGAGCAGCTCCGCCTTCTGCTGGTTTCCAGACACCTGTTGTCCATCCTTGTCCAAGAGCAGCCCCAGCCCCTCGTCTCTCCTCCTGTTCCTTTGGGCATATCTAAAGAAGCTCTTTTTGTTATCTTTGACTCCCCTGGCCAGCCTCAGCTCATACTGAGCTTTAGCATCCCTGACCCCCTCCCTACAGGACCGGGCTACCTGCCTGTACTCCTCTCTGGTGATCTTTCCAGTCTTCCACTCCCTATACTTCTCTTTCTTTAACTTCAGCTGATCCCCAAGTTGCCTGTGGAGCCAACCTGGTTTTTTCAGCATTTTCCCCCCTTTCTTTTTTATTGGAATTGTTTCTGACTGTGCTTGTAGAAGCGGCCTCTTAAGGAGCTCCCACCCATCTTGGGCCCCTTTCCCCATTAGATCATCAACCCATGGGATCCCACCTATGACTCCTCTAAGCCTGTTGAAATCAGCTTTCCTGAAATCCAACATATAAGTTTCACTCTGCACTCTTTTTATTTCCCACATTATTCTAAATTCCAGCAGCTCATGATCGCTTTCCCCTAAAGTTCCCACTATGTTGACCTGATCAACCAGTTCTTCACGATTTGTTAAGATCAGGTCAAGGATCGCCCCTCCCCTTGTCGTTTCCTCCACTTTCTGGACCATGAAATTATCTTCCAGGCCCATCAGGAATCTACTGGAGCTTCCATGTTTGGCTGAGTTTGTCTCCCAGCAAATGTCTGGGTAGTTAAAGTCCCCCATTACTACTACTACATTACATATATATACACACACACACATATGTTATATATACATATGTTGTATATGTATATATAATATATGTATACATACATATAACATATATGTGTATATATATACATATAACGTATGTATAACATATATATATATATACACACATAAATACACACACATGTTATATATATATCACCCTCTGTGGGTGGTGTATGTATGTTATCCTCAATCTCAGGTCCTCTACCAGAGGCGTGGGAGTTTGAGGGTTCTGCGCAGTATCTTAGCTGTTCCTAGCAATGCGCTTTTCTGGATCGAGTGTTCTAATGTCCTTCCTGGGATCTGTTGGAGCCATTCTTCAAGCTTGGGTGTCACAGCTCCTTGTGCTCCAATCACTATTGGGATCACATTCACCTTCACTTTCCACATCCTTTCTCCTTTCCACATCCTTTCCTCCTTCAAACCCTGATACTTTTCCACCTTTTCATGCTCTTTTTTCCTGATGTTGCTATCATTTGGTATCACTATATCTATCACCAGGTCTGTCTTCTGGGCCTTATCTACTGCCACAGTGTCTGGCTGGTTAGCCAAACCTTCTTATCTGTCTGGATATGGAAGTCCATATCCTTCACCCTGTCGTTCTCCACAACCTTCTGAGGAGTCTCCTATCTGGTCTTGGGAGGGTTAATCCATAGGCTGAGCAGATGTTCCCGTACGCGATGCCAGCTACTTGGTTGTGCCGTTCAATGTATGCTGTTCCTGCCTGCATCTTATACCCTGCTACGATGTAGCTCCCTTGACCTACTGGGCCATTGGCTGGAGCTCCCATAAGGACTACAATCATGTATATTTTATAGGGCAGTGGTTTTTTGTGAGGATTTTGCAGCTCCGTTGATCTCATGGCTCCCTTGGCGCTGCAACTATCAGTTTGGAAACCACTGGGTTAGTGGAAATGTGGAATGGGGTTGAGGAGCTCCTCCTTCACAAGTCCCCAATAGGAATAAAATATCAGTGTTCTGGAGATGTTTATACCTCCTATGATTTCTGTCATTCTGTGTTGTGATTTTTTTAATTAATGCCTCTAAAGTTCTCATTTTATTGTTAGTTGCCTTTGGATTCCTGTGTGGAGTCAAAAGGTTAGAGGCTAGCATTAAATTATTGAAAAAAATTAAACCAATTATTGTACTGCAACATTAAGAACACTTACATCTACTGTAGGCTAGATATTGGAAGCCTTGACAGAACATCTACATCTTAAGTTATGCTCTATCTGTAGCAATGCCACATCAAGATGCACATTAAATGAAAATATTGATCAGATCATTTGATTCAGTGTGCTACATTATGATTTGTCAGACTTTTTTCCCTGGGAGTTCATGTTTGTACATTTTGCAGTGGTATGAACTTGCACAGGGCTAAGGCAAATGACAAAATCTAAGATCAATAAATGCATTAGTAATAAACGCAACTCTCCTGGGTGCAGTAATCCATTGTGCTACACCAAAATGAAGTGTTGGATGGAATGTATCGGTTAGAGAAAAGCATTATAGGCCAATCAATAGAGGAGCCCTCCAGATGCATCAGCTTAACATTAAGTGTTACTATTGGCCTTAATAAAATATGTGATACTCCACAGTAAATACTGGGATAATGTGCTAGTAAAGTAGAGCTGAACTCTGGAAATTATTGGACCTTAAACTGAGAACCTTTGATCTGCAGGAAAGACAGCAGTAATAACTCCCCCACCTGCAGCAGTCCTTGAAACAGCCATGTTCTCTTTTCAGATTTCTTTGAGCAAAATAGGTCCTATTAGGGATCTTAGTTTGAAAACTTGGAAGAAATCAAAAGCAAAAATATGCTGTTAAAAAGGTTAAACTCTCATGAAAGGAAAGGAGGACTGGGGTAGGGCTTTGTTTTGTATCTTTAGGGTGCTGCAAATGAAATTACGAGATCTGAAGCCACCATCCTATGTATGTGTCCATTGAACTTTGCAGGACTTGGTTCCAAGTTGGGTCCAAGGACAATATTTGTGAACGTATGGGGATAAGACTATTGACATTTGGAATATTTGTACTACTGTATTGGAATGGAACAGTTAATGGTCGGTATTCAAGTTACTATTATGAAACCATTTTTTCAGTTTGAAGAAAACAGTTTAGTTTCTTATATTATAATTGTGTTATTCAGTTCCCTGATACTAGATATATTGTGTCAAAGAGGTAGTGCATAATTCCAAGTGAACCTATAGATTGTGATATGCATTCTGAATTTTATTAATACATGTTCAGATTGTTGTTAGCAAGTACTGTTACATAAATGAGGTTATTATTGTTAGATGTTAGTATTGTTAGATGTTAGTACAGCTAGTATTGTTAGATGTTGTGTCTGATTCCAAATCTCCCAGTATGTATTTAGTTGTTTTGACTGCATGAAGAAAAGCTGTTAGTGTAGTTTCTTGATTGCCCCGAAAAGCCTTGAAAGGAAAGCTAATGTAATATTATGAGACCAAGAATAATATTTTAGCTCATCATCCTACAACTCTGTCAATTTGTACTCCTTTCTATATGGATTTGTAACCCTATTTAATTCTAGAGCAGATCTTCTATGAATTCCATTAGTAGCACCATCCATGAATAAGCTGAATATTTAACTGCAGCAATTTTAGCAATCACTGTTTGAACACAATAATTGTTTTTTTTAAAAAAAATATTGCTAATGGATCAAATACAATTCCTTAAACTATCTTTATAAACACCTTTATTTATTTTGTCTTTGATCTTCCTCTAGGAAAAATCAAATTATTTCAGAAACAGCAAGACAGTTGTCTGTTTACAATACAGGTTTTATAAGCTTCAATATAACATAATATTCAAATGTTGCATCCATCTTGATGACATGTACTAAATTAAGGGTGCAATCCTAAACACACTTTCCTAGGAGTAAGTCTCATTAAATACAATGGAGCTTACTTCTGGGAAGACATGGATAGGATTATGCTCTTAGGGTGCAGTCCTGAGTAACTACGGGGAGTCCTTGCTCCGGTGTAAGAACAATTTGCTCTGGATTGCAATATGAATTTCCCATAGGTTTTCACTAGGTGGTGCAGTAACTACGGGTGCACGTAAAGTCTCTTACGTGCACCCGTAGTTACTCAGGATTGTAGGGTTAGGCCTGTGTCCTAAAATGAAATTAAGCCCCTTGCTCCGGAGCAGTTAAGATGACTTTCCATAAGATAACACTAGAGGGTGACGTAACTGCGTGGACCCGTAACTGCTATGGATTTTGCCCTTATTCAAGCGTCACTAAATTCACCAGATTTTGTCACCAGGTCATAATTGGTGCTGTGGTGGAAATAAATCATTGAGACTGTTTTTAAGAGCAGGTGCAAATGTGGAAGAATGTTTGGGCCTTGTAGTTTGGGCCTTGTAGGGATAGGATTTTATTAAGCGACCAAAGAAATATTTTGCTCTATGAAATTTTGATAAGGTTATTGGAAAATTTTAGGAACTTAAAACTTTTTGTTGTTAGAAAGTAGTACAGGTTTTCAGAGTATTTTTGATCGTCTTCAGCTTCATCTATGTTATGTCTAAATCTTGCATACTAATCACAGTTGGGAAGACAAAGTGTGGAACAGGAGAGAACACTGTGCCAAAGTCTGGTTTTTAAAGACTCCATGGAATGGCAGGTCTCCACAGGGCACCATTTGGGGAGGTTTGAGCCTTTTTGATAGAGTTAAACTTTAACATTGACTCTCCCTTTTTATACTAAGGCCACCTAAACGCTTCAGTGTTAAGTGTAAGTTAAATGCTTTTACTGTTATAGAGAAAAAGCACAGAATTTGGCATAGAGTGTATTCTCTTATATGCAGTTGATGACTTATTTCCATTTGAACTCCCCTCCCTAAAGCCTCAGTGTTAAAAAGTATTTTTTCCATTTGCTACAGTCCTCTAATTTGCCTCTAAAGTCCTCTAATTTGCAATTCACTCTGAGGCTTTTGGAAGAAATGCTTTTGATGGCATCATAAGGGAAAAAAAAGTTAAGAAATCAAGACCTGAGGAAGGTTGATAGACACTATAAAGAGCTCCTGCCTG
The DNA here is from genome assembly GCA_030015325.1 of Cryptoblepharus egeriae. Classification (NCBI taxonomy): domain Eukaryota; kingdom Metazoa; phylum Chordata; class Lepidosauria; order Squamata; family Scincidae; genus Cryptoblepharus; species Cryptoblepharus egeriae. The sequence continues at coordinate 67,569,125 of JAREYC010000002.1, read as the reverse complement.
AATTGCAGCTCATGTGTGTTTGGGAGCTTTTCTGGACTTGGTTGGAGATGCTTGAGAGAAGGCTTGAATTATTCCTTGTTTCAAAGGCTAAGAGTTTTCCTCGGCTTGCATGCAGTTTTCTCAAGCTCTAAACACTAGACAGGAGTATGTGTCTACTGGACAGGAGTATTGTTTATTAGCAGTTGACAAAAATTAGAAGACAAAAAGCGTACAGTATAAGCAAAACCATATGTGTGGGGAGTGGGTTCCTGGGGGAGAGAGTCAGGACAATGCACAGGCATAAGTTGGGCTCCCCACCCCACCACATGATGTTAACCCAGGTGAGTTATGCTGGCCTAAATTGGTTAGGATTGCATCCTCCTGCTGCAATCCTACTGTATTTTCCTGGGAGTGAGTCCCTTTGACTACAATGGGACTTACCCTACAATCCTGAGTAACTACGGGAGCACGTAAGAGACATTATATGTACCCGTAGTTACTGCACCACCCAGTGTAAAACTATGGGAAATTCATATTGCAATCCAGAGCAAATTGTTCTTACACCAGAGCAAGGACTTCCCGTATTTACTCTGGATTGTGCCCTTAGTTCTGAGTTGACCTGCATTGAATTGAGCTCCCAGTTTTACAATGTGTCTGATAACTACACAGCTTAGGTTCCAATAATGAACTGTAGCAATATCCCAAAATGTAAATTAATTATAACATATATAACACTGAGTGTGCCGCTTGATATGCCATTTGTAAAACTGCTTGTTGCCTGACAACATGTTGAATATTCCTATTGTGAGGCTGAAGAGTGAGGAGGCAAAAATTCCCGTGTAGCATAGGTTGGCTTGTTTTATTTGGTTACTAGACCTGTGTTTTGGTTCTTTATTTTCATTGTGTTTTATTTTCCCATGGTGTTTTATTTTCATTGGCTATACATCAGCATTTCTTTCTTTCTTTCTTTCTTTCTTTCTTTCTTTCTTTCTTTCTTTCTTTCTTTCTTTCTTTCTTTCTTTCTTTCTTTCTTTCTTTCTTTCTTTCTGTTTCTTCTGAAAATTTGAATCCATGCATAAATTATCTCACTATTGTGCCTTTTCCCTGCCTCTGTTCTTAGCTTCCATTAAACTGCTTTTGTGTTCCATTGTCTTTTCTTTTGCTATTAGAGATCGAAGAGTTCAGTAAAGTGATTTGGGTCAAATTCAGAATGCAGCCAATTCAACAGAGAAAAGATCTTATATAGTACACTGATTTGCAATTTGGTAAATTAACATAATTTTCCTTGGCTTATTGAGAAATTTATAGTCTGTAGGCTAAATTTATAGGCTATCAATAATAGTATACTAAAAGCAAAAATATTATAAAATCAAATGCTTGTTTTGTTGTGTGGTGCAGTATGGAGTAGCTTACAAAGCTTACTTCCAGTGTCACCCGGGAAGTTTCATAGTCAAAGACTGATTTGAACTTAGATCTTCCAGGTCTCAGTCCAACTAACTAACCACTGCACTATGTCAAAGAGTTTACTTAGCATGAAAGTAAAAGAGTTCATGCAAGAAAGATAAATACAGTAATGAATAGAGGTTAGGGGAGCATGCTTCCACTTGCATGACCCAAACAGATGCAGTGCAAGCTTGAAAAAGTAACTATCATTGTGGCATTTATTCAGCTAATGAATCAACAGATACATTTTTAGTACAAGATCCAAACAAAGCAACAAATTACAAGCAACATCTTACAAATGTAATTCCACCACAAAATAATGGTTTTTTAAGAAAACACCTCTTACATCCCAGGCATACCTATATTAAACATACTATTTGATTAAGAACTACTGTGTTTATTACTTTACTAGTGAAAAACGTACCTGCGTTGCGGGAGTAAAATTCCCCCACAGCGCATCAGTCCCCCCATGGGCATCAGTCCCCCCACGCGCAGCGTCTTCCCCATGCGCAGCATCCTCCCTCTGAGCAACATCTCCCCCACTGTACCATGCATTGAGATCCAAATGAGATTATGGACTTGTCTGCCCTGGAAACAGGCTCTGGATACAGCCATGCTGACCATGCCCTCAATGTGCCTCTTCTGAACTGCCTAGGCTGGCACAGCTAGGCTGGCCCAGGTCCATCTATCTTGGGCCAGCCTAAGTTGACTTATGCCATTCCAAGCCTTTCTGGTGTATCTGGGCTGCCCCGTCTTAGAATGATAGATCTATCCCCAGTGATAGATAGGCTAGCCCAAGTGTACTTCAGGATTGCAACCAAAATGAAATAAAAAATCTCCTTGTAAGTATACAGGAAGCTAATTTTTTGTTTTATTGACCTGTTAGTCTCTCATCAATCTTATAAGCCCAACAATTGACCATGTAGTTTTGGAATTACTCCAGTGTAACAGAAGTAACAGTTTGGCCTTCACAATCAGGAATTTTAGCCATCTGTTAGGAATGTTCCAGTCTTGTAGAAATAATTTTGTAATGTTGGCAATATAATTTTCATGTATCATTTCATGGACATGAGTTTGGGAAGGATTGGTTGTTGTTTATAATAAAGTTACCAGCAGAATGGCTATTTTGGCATATTCTGTAGAGGGAGTGCTTTAATGGGTAACAAAGAGAGCTGTCCGCAAAGATAATATTGCATGTTTGTTTTTATGTGTCTTTTTAACTGAGTCAACTCAAACAGATCTATATGTTCCTCTCTTATTTGCCACAGTACCCATTAACTTATATGGAAAAAGTATAGGGATAAAATGTCTATTTGAGAAGGAATAATTTTAGTTTTGTATCCCACCTCATCTTATACAGCAGCAATTTTCAGTCTTTTTCATCTCATGGCATACTGACAAAGGGCTAAAATTGTTGAGGTCCACCATCAGTTTTTTTACCATTGGTAAAGTACGCCATGCTGTTCGTAGGGAGTTCAATTCCCCCATGCAGGCCTCCATCAGTCTTGAGAGACTATGGTATCGTGCTCAGCGCTGCATATGCTGCATGCGAAGCACAAAAGCCTGGCTTGGATTGTTATGGAGGATAGGCTGTTACCCAAGCAGCAAATCCCCCCTCTCCACGCCACTGAATTAGTCCAATGGAAAGGCAGAGCCGATACGATTGGATCTAGCTGGCGTTGCAGAGCTGGGCTAAGGACAGGAGCTCACCCTGTCTTGTGGGGCCGACCTGATGATCTTTTAATTAACCTGATGGACCTATGACCTATGAAGGACCTAATGACCTATGAAGGACCTGATGACCTAATTAATGATCTTCCTCAGCACACCAGTGTACCATTCACAGCACACTAGTGTGCCATGGCACACTAGTTGAAAATAGCTGTTCTAGAGAAACCTATGTGAATAGCACCATACCTATTTCTCCTTTTTGGTCATAGGCTGCAATCCTAAAGACACTTTCCTGGAAATAAGATCCACTGAACATAATGGGGCTTAATTTGGAGTAGACATGGTTAGGATTGTGCTCATATTAACATATGTTGGGAATTGGCTTTTAAGTTTTCTCTATTTTTAACATCCTAGTGAAGTATGAAGATGTCAGGTTAGGAGAGGGGAAGATCACTGGCAACATTGTCCAGCATTCATTCAAACCCTCAAACCAGTCTGGTTTGGAGATTTTTCTAACTGAAATGAAACTACTGGTTAGCTGTTTGGTTTCCTCTGGCCTAGCAAAAGCAGCTGCAAAGGACTAACAAGGAAAATATACTCTTCCTCTTTAGATGTACATTGTATACCATCAATATGATCATATTAAAATCCCCACATGGCAGTGTGACAACACCAGCACATTGCTGTATCCTTTGGGGACTATTTTGCTGCTGGAAGTCTCCTTGCAGTTATTTTAGCAACCACAGTGGGTCAACCTGGATCTGCACTAGCTTGATCGCTGGTACAAGTTCATATTGACCTGGAAAGGTGGATCAAGTCAGGAAAGGGGGGAGTCACTATTCAGCATGTTCTCCCACTACCAGTTTTTCCTCATTATCAGCCTGGTCCTTCCTCTTCCCTAGCGTCATCACCTCTCCTGCCCTTTGATCCATCCTGATGCTTTCAACCCCTTGCTTGGTCTTCATTGAAGTCCCTGATGTTATATAGATTTTCCTAAGGCTTTCCATCCTGTACACTAAAAGGAAGAATTAACCAATTTTATTACTCTTATCTTATATTCTTCACTTCTATTTAAAATGTTATGCATAGGCTTTGGAAAAAGCGAAAGCATATTTAACTGAAAGTAATAAATGGGTGTAAAGCAGATATCTCTAAGAGTGCAAAAGACTGTGAATCTTCTTGTGTACTCTATGCAGGAATTGTATTTGCTGTTGTGAATTACATTTCAAAGATTACTGCATGAGAGGTGTGTAGCAGCTGTGTCTGGAGCCGACAGTATTTCAGGCTAGCCTGGATAGATTAATTGCTGAAGCTGGTAACTGTTCTCTTGGACAGAGTAATGGCAGATCTTTGACGTAAAGCCAAACCAAGCACCAGTGGCATTTATGGCACTGGCCACTGTAGACACAGAAAAGCAATTCAGTGATATTGCATGACAACAAGGACTGCTCTACAATCCAAAAATTCTAGGAAAAAATACTGTAAGTCACTTTGAGCCTATGGGTTAGAGTGGATATGTAAATAATATTAAATTAACTGTGCCAATTGAACATAAGAGACAATGTATTTTTCCTTGATTTGTCTCCTCCTGTCAAGCTTTGTGGCCAGTATTCCCCATAAACACAGAGAAGCCTTCTCTGTTTTATCTAATTAGTTAATTACAATTAGGAATCTGGCAGGCAACATGGTATTCTTTAGTTTGGAGAAATGTATTGACCAGCACTTTAAATCAGTGGTATGCCAAGGGGGAGTAATATTCCATGGTGTCATATCTCCAAGGGTGGTGTTACCTCCCTCTGCCCATTTTTATTTCATAGTACCAAAATTGCTCAAATATAATGTGCACCTTTTTCAGTAGAATTTACCCTACAATCCAGAGTAACTACGGGAAGACATAAGAGGCACTTACTCTGGATTGCTCTATGCATTTTCCATAGGTTTCCCATAGATGGCACTGTAACTATGTTGCTGTAAAATGTCCCATGGTTACTCTGGATTGTAGCTTCAGTCTTCAAAATCAGGGTGTGCATTAGATTTAATGGTGCATTAGATTCAAGTAATACAGTCGTTCTCGGAGAAGCTGAGACACAACTTGGTCTAGGCCAGGATATCTGGTGCGGCTCAGCAAGGCCTTCTACATTCAAAATCATAACAGCTAACTGGAGGAACTGGGCCCAACGCAAAAGAATAAATAAGTTCAAAATTACTTCTCTTCGCTCAAGAAATTTATAACTCATGCTCAGTTACACAGCACGAGTTTGGATTTTTTTAGTGGTGTACTTAGAAATAATTGACCTAGAAGGAAAATCATGTTAAAACAAAACAACCAAATGACATTCAATGGCATGTTCTAGGAAAACTTAATAACTGGCCCATATGTGGATTTAAAGTTCTGGCAATCCTACCTCCTGTGCTGCCTGGAGCCAAGACTGTAGAACACAATCCCCCTACATCTGAGGGCCTTCAGAGCGCCAGGGGGGTCTTGCACCATCTCTCCAGCCATCTAAATATTTTCAGAGGCCTCAGAAGTCATAAAACACTACTTCTGGTAGGTCTGTTTACATGAAACCCCCCATATCTGTGGAGTCTCTTTATTGTGAATAGGAGGGGTGCTCCAAAACATCCTCCAAGTCTAGCAGAGACCTTGGATATCCATCCATAGCCTCATCCAGGCTCAGAGTAAGCCTTAAAGTTGAACAAGCGACTTCTGGTTAGTCCATGAAACTAGAAGTGATGTTCTCAATGCCTAAGGCATTAGGGGCTCTGGGGAAGGCCTTTGGGCCATGCCTTAATATTTACTTAATTTAAGAGCAGAGCAATTTAACTGCTCAAATAAATACGCATAGGATAGATAAAAATATTGTTAGATTGCATCAGCTGACACTTTACCACCTATATCATTTATCTATTACACTTTAAAAGTGATTATTAAAAAACCTGAAATTTTTGAATGAAAACACATAACACTGCTTTCTACACTTTAGAAATCAGCAAAATCTTCAAAACAATAAAACCATTCACGTCCACCTTTATTGTTAATCTTTTTGGAATCCCAGTCCATGTTCATGCTATCCATGCTATCTCTGAGAAACCCCTCAGAGAACCCCTGGATCTGAGAAACCCCAAATCTTTGTTTTTGTGTTGCCAGTAGTCCAGGATCATATGCTCCCATATATTTGTGTAGTAGATTATATGGCTTCTTCTGGTCACCTGGCTTACGAGCATCATTATCTCAGAAAAGCACATAGGCTAGAGAGAATGGCCCAGCTAAACTCTACTGTGCTCTACAGGCTAGAGAGAATGACCCAGTTAAACTGAACTAAATAGGCCATATCCTGAGACCAAATCCACAGGGTTAGGAGGCCTCTAAGTCTGGCCTAACCAGGCTTCCTAGACGATCGGAAATGGCCGGACATGTCTGGCTTTTGCCTATTAGACCAGACCGTCTGGTCCAATAGGCACATTGTCCAGCCATCTCGGTGGTGGGAGGGTACTTGTGGGCAGTTAGTGGCTGCCCTGGTGTGGCGTGGCTGAGTTTGACTGCTGTCCGGGCAGCCATTTTGAAAAAGTATTACACTGTGGATGTGCACACACGTTTCTCTTCTGAAAGGCTTCCAACGCAGCGCGTCCTACACAGGCAGAGCATCCTCTCCTGGGACATTGCCACACGCACCTCCGCTTCAAGGCATCTCACTTTCACTTTACTTTAAGTGGAGGCGCATGTGGCGATGTCCCAGGAGGGGGTGATCCGCCCACACAGGAAGTGCTGTGTTGAAAGCCTTTCAGGAGAGAAAAACTACACTTGCATGCACAGTGTAATACTTTTTAAAATGGCTGCCTGGATGGCCGATCTCAGTGGCGCTGGGGCAGCCACCACTGAGTGTCCTGGCCATGAGTACCAGCCTGCAGCAGCCTGAGCCTCCCCAGCCAATGTAAGCCCCAGCATCGGTATACTGAGAAGTAAGCCCATTAAGTCAATGAAGCTTACACCTGAGTCAGGGGTGATTAAAAGTGTATTTTAATTATGTTTTAACTTCTATTTATTATTATTTTAATGGTGTTTTATTCTTCTCTTATGTTAGCCGCCTTGGGCTCCCTCTTGTAGGGGAGGAAAGGCAGAGTATAAATTAGGAAATAAATAAATTTTTTAAAAATTTAGGACAAAATATAGGATGTCCTACTTTAAAAAAAAAAGTCCGGATTTTCAGTTGAAAATCCAGACTTTTGGGGAACCTTGCCCTACATTCTCACTTTAACATCTGGTCACTCTACACCTAACTGCTACAGAAGAACAAGTGGCACCTGAGGAGGGCTTGCTTCTGAGGAGACCTGCCTCAGACCACACTGAACAAAAAACAGCTGTGGTCCCTGCACTGCCTGCCATATAAGGAAGCCCAGGAGAGCCTGGCAACCAGTAACAGCTGCAGTATGATACTGTAGTACAGCAGTATCTGTAGTGTAGGGTGGGTACAAGGGGATTGGATCCTTGAAGGGGCTGTGGGAGTTGTGCCATATCCTGAAGTGGGCTGGTGTATTTGTGCCATATCCTAAGATTGAGATGCAGAAGTGGTAATTAGGCTAGCCTAAAACTTAGAACTTTTTCTTTTGCTTTGATTTTTACTCTGGCCCCTATTCCTACTCCAGAGGTGGCCTAACTCTGAGGAACTGGGATGGGTCATTTCTGCCCTGGAAACTGTATCTAGATACTGCCTAACTGCACTATTCCAAGCCATGCACCACATGCCCTCAACTTACCCCTGCTGAGCTGCCTAGACTAGCACTGCTAGGCCAGTGCAGCTCCATCTATCTTGGGCCAGCCTAAGTGGACTTACACCAGCCCAGGCCTTTTCTGGTGAAGTAAGGCTGGCCCGACAGGCTAACCTGTCTGGCCCAAGTGCCAGACAAGCTAGCCTAAGTGGACTTCAGGATTGTACCCACAGTCAATCTTAAAACTGATGTAACACAACTGATAGCCCAATTTCAGTGTCAAAGAAGTAGACGTTTTGTAAAATACTATGCTAATATTGCTTTGGAAAATGAAATGGGCCATTTTTCAGTTTCTCAATTTGCTTGTAGTAGTAAGTAGCAAGTGACAATATTGTGCTTGATTCATTTTCTAAAAGTAACTGTCATTTTATTATCATGTCTGCTGTTTATTAAGGCACTATTAATAAAGCTGGAATCATTTTGCAAACCTATTCATGCGTTGTTCAGGAAGTAAACCTTCAAGTGAAGCAGCAAGGCATAAGATAATCTTGCAAAATAATGAAGATATATAGGTTTGTGTATACTAGAACGCTTAAGCTTCATTTGGTTAATGGTGTTTCTAAGCATATATTAGCTGCCTACACAATAAACAGTAGATGGATTGCAGTGAATATTGAAGCAAAATAGTGAGCAGATTACAAAATATTCCTTTGTCTTTTGTAATTGACTGGCAAAGCTGTGTGAAATCCTACAATAATTCACAGGCTGGTGTATTTTGTACCTCTGAAATACAAGCATTTAACTTTTGAATGGCTAAGACTTGCTGCAGCATGGTCTAGTCTCACAGTTCTCTCTTTGACATAAAGATGAATCCAAATTTGTTTGATCAATTTTATGTTTAAAGAGATATAAACAAGATAATGAAAATCTCTTCAAATGTTTGTTATATCTTTGTGATGAAAGGCTGATACTAGCTTCCTTTCAGTGTGTTTGTGTATCTACATGTATCTCTATATCTTACAGATCTCTCTGGACTTAAGAGAGCTTTGAAGACATGTTTGTATTCTTTGCCTAGTTCACAGATGACAATATAAAACAATGTTATAGTTTACTAGTTTCTTTTAATCAAATACAGTTTAGTGTATTCACTCTTTCAGGACTGAATGTTGATTGAGCCCAAAGATAATATACTTCCTAAATCAAACAGTTTATCCCATACACCATGTTAATAATTCCTGGACAGCAAACAGATACTGACTGGTTTATGGTCCAAGAATTCTTGACTGGAGGTCTCCTTGGGATAGGTCTCTGAACAAATAAAGTTGTTAAATTCAACCAGTGAGTCCCAAATGGATGAATTGTGACCCACTATGGGAACTGAAGAGAGTGCTCTTGTTCTCAACTTACATGTAGGGGTTTGGGAATTACTGGATTAGACTATTAACTGTCACCAATACAGATTGAAGGGATCTGTCCTCTCACGGACTGGTCAGGCAGCTGCCAAGGACCTCCAGGGTCCCTGGCTCAGTGGTTGAGAAACCCTGATCTAAGGCATGTATAAATCCACTTGCTCTCTCATCACACTGCAGTGGTGGAGAATAAATATGTGGACATCTTCATTTAGCCATTACCCCGCAATAATGACCTGAGAGTGAAGCCCATCCAAAATTAGCTTTAATTTCAAGGTCAATATATGAGTTAGGTGAAGCAAGCTGAGATAGCTTTTATAATGCAATCCATAATACTTATAACAACAAGCAGGAAAAACATCTTTAAATTATGAAGTTTTTAATTTTTTTTGACTAGAAGACAATCAGTAGGACATTCATAGTCCAGACAACCAGATTGTCTGCTAGAGAGAGAGAAAGATTCCTTCTTAACTAAAAAATGTCAAAAAGACTGAACATATGGAGTGGATGAATGAGACAAACTGCCAATTCTAAGGACAATGTTCATTTCTTTAGTTTCAAGAGGAAAAGGAGAAAGTAATGAATCCCCTTTTGAATACCTTCTGCCCAGAGACCATTTCAAGACACTGACCAAGAGTATTTATATCAGAGATCATTTCTGCAAAATGTCACTTACTACGTAGCCCCAAGACCTGCTGTGCCATTTGAGTTCTGCTCTGTCTTTGCTTTACTGTTTCATCATAGTAACATGAGGTTTTTTGTTGTTTAGTTACAAGACAGTCCAATGGAGCTATGATACTCTTCAGTCCAATGTCTTTTGTATAGCTTTAGGGCTGAATAAATGAACCATTCATTGCTCAGCTGGGCTGAGTTGCCTGTGAAATTGAACCTTGTAAAAATACCTCTGTTAAACCTTGACAGTTTTCCATTCTGCAGTATAACTTATTTACTTGGCTTTTAAAAATATATGCAGTTTATAATCCTCAGTGTAACTTTCATGAAAACAGAACTTGTGGGTCTTTTTTCTGGCATTTTTTTGGAATTTATTTTATAACATTTCTATCCCACTTTCCCACTTGATAAATAAAAAAGGCTTTCTGTATTGTTGAATTTTATTGTGGTTTTAATATTGAAGGTTACTTTGGGTGCAACTGTTGCAACAGCATTTGTAAAATTCCAGCAAGAAGGCACAGCAAAATGAAGGTTTTCAGACTGGAATCTTGACAGGGATGGTGGAGTTTGCACCTCAAAAGGAAGTCCCACAACTGAGGCACTACTACTGAGAAAGCCTGTTTCTTGTTTACACCCATTTCAAACATCATTTCCCCATTTAGCTCTTAACTAATTTGAGGGACAATATGGGTCCAATGCCAGTCCAACAAAGGTAACCCAGAAGGCACAATGGTTGATAGAGCTAAATGCTACTGAGGTAGCAGGACCAACGAAGATGAGCTTCCCAGTTTCATCCCAGTATATGTCATCCACAAGTAGAAACAAAAGCATTTTCAAACAAAAGCCTGAATTTGGACTGGAAAGGATCCAGTTAATCTGTTTCATCTAACAATTCCTACCAGATAACCCAGAAAAACGGACTTTAAGATAAGCTGGAACAATGAAAACGGAGAAGGACTTCTACTCAGTGGCGTCACTAGGGTGGTGCGGTCCGCACCAGGTGACGTGCGCAAAGGGGGAAGATGCACACTGGGGGACTTAAAAACTTAAAAATGCACATAACTTTGTTATGGTGCATGCCACCCCATCAAGTCATATACCGTTGGAATCATATTGAAGAGCAGAATCCAAAAGAAATTCTTTTTGAAATAGCACCTTCCTATTAAATGTTATTGCCAAAAAACTAAGAAACTAAAATATACTTTGATCTCTATGGAAAGTGAAAGTGACCCATATCGCAGCTTTACTTGTAAGTAGGCAAACTTGCCTTAGTTCATTGGAAAGGGGAGGCTGAGAGGAATCTAAGGACATCCGAATTGTCCTGATGCAATGAAAGCCCCCACAAATCACCCCAGAAGGAGGTCCCTGATGATTGCATTGAAATTAATTGAAAATGGCTGTGAACTGCACAGCTGTGTTGCGAATAAGCAAGCATGCCTTGGCTGGAGTGGAAGGACAATCCGGGAGAGGACAAGACTTCCAAACTGGTCCCGATCAGGGACATTACTAGGGCATTAGAAAGGGGTTGAAACCCTTGTGACCTAAATTGTAAAATCATGGTTTGTAGAAATAATCCCATCATGTTATACATCTTTGAATTTATAATTTACAGCAGAATGCAGTGAAATAAACCACTTTGAAATATCTTTATTCTATATAAATGTGTGGCTAAAAACCAGTGGAGGTGGGGCAATGGCACATAACCATGCCTACCATACATATTGTTGCCCTGCCCAATGTATGGGGGCGATGTGCTGGCCTCCTGCACCGGGTAATGTGAACCTTAGTGATGCCCCTGCTCCTACTCCTTCGCCAGAGGAGGGACACCCCTCAGAGATGAATTTGAAAGCCTCCCCATTGACTTGGCCAGTCCTTACCTCAGGCAGCTCTACAAACATATGTGAAGTAAAGAACCAGACAGCCTTGCACTCAGCAGGATCCTGTTGATAGCCTTCATCTACACAAGCTGAAAAGACACCACAACCAACAAGTGCAGAGGGGATATGTATTAAACCTAGTGACAGTGTCTGGATTGTAACAGATGCAAGCAATATCCACAAAGTGTTCAGTTTAACCTTAGCCCAAGGACTGAGATCTGGGAATATCTCCAATTCTGGTGTCAGATGCCATCACTACCCAGCAGAAGATGTCATTATAAGTGCATTTTCAACAATTATTTTGCTGCTGTGATGAAGAAGAGCAGCACAATGAAAGAGAGAGTGCAAGTCTGCCTAGGGGTTTCCCTCTGGTGGCTACAGAAAGTGGCAGTGGTGATGGTAGACAAATGAGGAAACCCCGTAACTTGGATTCTGCAGCTTCTGAAGCAAGAAAGCAATCCTTAAGCTAAACCATAATGTCTCCCCTCATGCTTCCCAACAGTTCACCAAGACTCTGTTCAGCCATGAAACGTCCTGGGTCACCTTCAACCAGTCACTATTGCTTAGTCTCACCTGTTTTCAGAATATCAGCACAGTAAGAACCATGTATGCCAACACCAGCTCCCCTTCCTTTTCTTGGTGGGAAGAATGCATAAATGGGGGAGTCTCCTCAGAGATTGAATTTTAGAGTAAGTTGTTTAATGGTTCTTTCTTCATAAACTTTCTTAATGAGAACAAGGGATTAGAAGTAAAAAAGACCTGTCAGCATGTGTTTCAGTTTGGTCTAAGATACTTATTGTACTTGATTTATTACTACTTTTATCTGTCACATCAGAGATACCCATGCATATGCCAAGTGCGATGTTCAGTGTTAAATCCATGATCACTGGCAAGTTTCCATTCTGATTAAGGAAAAAAACCTGTTTAAACTGCCAGGCAGAGTTTTTAGCCTTTTAAAATGATTGTCTGCAATCTTGTGATGCAAAGTATTGATATATTAAAATCTAAACACAGCATCCCATAATTCAAAGAGCAAAAGAAACATGCCGGGAAACAGAATATATGAATGAAAAAATATTCTAAGATTCTTATCATTACAAATTAATCTGTTTACCAGTTGCAACTGCAGAAGTTCATGTTGTAATATATCCGCTAGTTGCAAAGAAGGCTCTTTGTAACAGCCCAATGTGGCTACCTTTTATATTTGCCTATTGTTAATTTTCTTCAAACCATTGATAATTTGATTATCTATGCATTCCAATTGCATGATTGTGTTTTGCTAATGATGACAATTAGACTGGGAGAGGAGGTCCATCTGGGACAATCCTTTATCCAGGAGAACACTAAAAATCAAACTCACAGTAGGGTTTTGGAGGGTGATGACACATGACAATCAACTGAATTACACATGAGTGTCAGAATGTAACTACAGTATGAAGGCTGCAGTCCTAACCTCCAGTTAGACTGGCCATAAGTCCTGACCAGGAGTGCCACCAGAGTGCCCAATGGAGGGTTAGCCCAGTGCACAGATCTGCACTAGTCTCCCTACATCACCATGAGAACGGGAAGACCAATGAGTTAGGCTGGCCTTAGTTAGGATTTTATCTGGTGTCCATCTTGAGGCAGCCAGGTCAGCAGGCAACTCAGGACTGCTCACGCATTACCTGCCTGCCTGGTTTGGGGGGCAGCCTGGTGAGCCCATTGGCTGGCCAAGACAAAGACCACTGGTGGGCTTACCCGCCAGCATTTGGTGCTGACCAGTGGTCTTGATCTAAGTTTGGGTCAGCCAGAACAAGTGGGTCCAGCCTGTGATCAAGCCCATCTTTGAAGAAGATAGCACTTCTTTGTACCCTAAGGGAAGCTCTGGACCACCATTTTTTCTCATTTAGATACCACACGACTGGGGGTTGAGTTAGGCCCTGCTGCAATAATTAGTTAATGTTTAATAAAGTGGCCCTAGGTTAAACCCATTGTCTGTCTTGCTTCTTCTTGCTGGGAGGATGGGTGTGAGAATAACAGTCTCAGCTGTCCTTCTGTGAGTGCTTTGGCAGCTGATGAGACCTTCATGTTATCAGACTATAATTGATTACCTTTAGCAAAAAATCTATCATTGCTTAGGTTAGATCTTGTCAGTTGTAGAAAAGTCTTTCTTTAGAACTTTGCTCTGCCATGGAAGATTTGCTCATCTCCGGCTTGGCAGTCCTGGCCTTGTTTTGTCAACTCCTACAACCTCAATCCTTCATTCATCCTGTTCAACCTTGAATCTGCTGTTCTATATAGTGAAGTAATTATATCTACGGGAGAACAAGTCTGCTGTTCTTTGATTTTAAAATAGTTAAAGGTATAACTTGTGGGTTTGAAAGCTGATTTAGTCCATAATGCTCATGCAGCCTGAAGTCTGCCCTGCAGCAATTAATGAATTTCAAATTTTTCATACATTTTTGTGCTTCCCTTGAGAACAGTTTTGAAACTAGGTGCACAATCCTAACCATGTCTACTCAGAGTAAGCCCCTTTGTGTTCAGTGGGGCTTACTGAAAAAAAGGTGTGTTTAGGATTGCAGCCTCAGTCTTGCTTCTTGAGTATGATTTATGGGACTAGAACAAGGGATGTTTTTTCAACATGGCGGAAACAGCCAAAATGAATAATGTGTTGAGTAAGAGCTTTACCAACATCAGTGTGTCTATAGCATCACAGCTTCCTAAAGACACACAAATTACTTTTACTTCCATCTGCAATTTCAACCCTAAGTCTGCAAGCTTTGCAACGTCTTATTATATACTGTTTGTGTTTCCAATAGATGGATTGCTGTTGACAAGTGTCTGTGATTATCGGCTTAAACTAAAATGAACTTTCCTAGCAAAATAATGCAAAGGTAAATGCTCTTTGCAAAAGTAACTAAAACAGACACATTGCTTTGGCTTGATTGCTCCAGGGAGACACTTCATGCATTAAAATGTTTTCAAGAGGAAAGAATGATTATGTGAGGAATGTCATTATTATAGAACAAAACCTAATGGGTTTATACATGATGGAAAAATGCAATATCTTTCAACTAAAGGTTCGATCTTAATGCATGACTGACTTTACCATATCAGCTAAATGGGGGAAAACCATGTTTCAAACTACTGTAACTGTTACTGCAGCAGATTTTTCAGGCATATTTTTACTTAACTTTGGAAAAGACTGAATGGGTCTTTTTTCCCTCTGAATTATTCAAACAAAATCTTTTTTTCCATCTTTCAACTCTTGCCCCTGGTTTTGAACTATGTTTTTAATTGTTCACTTCATATCTTCTGATTCTTATTAAAACCTTATCATTTTTAGCTCTTGCCACAGTTTAATACCATCATTTACTGAGTTGGTAGGAGTATTTCTTTGAAGAATAGTTACACTTCCCTTTCCTACTGTGCTGGTAACTTCATCCACATAAGAGTTCTACAATCTGCAGCGTTGAGTAAAAATCTGAAATGCACTATTTCACATACTCTGGTGTTCACATGATTAGGTACATACATAGCATATCTTCTATCATAAATTATGTTGTAGCAATTTTTTTAAAGGAGTGTGTTTTTTACTGTTTCACCATTTAGACATTTGGAAGCCTGGTAAATTCCTGAACTAGATCATTGATGGATATTGTGTTGTTTTTTGGGGGTATGATTAAAATACAGTAATCTGTAGTAAACCTACATCTTTTGGATAGCAAAAAATACAGGAAATCACAAAGCAAAAAGTACAAAGGAATCACCTGTGGGGAGACACCCCCCAACCCTTCCCCTCCTCCAGGCCCTCTCCCCTCTCCCCGTTGATGCTATTCCCAATCCCTCAGGCCCTTTCTCACCCCCATGGCTGCTATCCCCAATATACACACCACAAGTTATCAAAAATATTTTGCACCCTAAGGGAGGGAAATATGTGCATGTATCCTTAAAACTATACAAGGCTAAGCCATTGTCCCAACTTTTATATGGGACTATATTGGGTTGGTCTCATATAAGAAGTATGGCTAAAATTCAAATTTTTCTTTTAATATGTGGGTTAAGTTGAATACAGTGTGACCATATGCCAAAGCCAAAATTCCTGAACCTCAAGACCAAAATTCCTACCACCAGGTCAAAATTCCTACCGCTTCAAAAAAAATGCCAAAAAATGTAATTTTTCGTTTTTATATTTTTTATTTTTTATGGCCATAACTTTTGATAGGAAGGAGATATCTCAAAACTGATTTTTGCATTTGATTTTTTCTCTTCAATACGAATCCAACGACATATGACATGATGGTGTACTACACACCATTGCGAAGTTCAAAAATGAAGCCAAAATGTAGGACAATGAAGCAAAAAAGTAGGACACCCAGATAATCTGGACAAATCTGGGTTTTTCTGGTCATATGGTCACAATGGTTGAATAGTGTTTTGTAAGATTAAGGCTGCAATCCAAACCCCTAGTCCCAGCAAAAGTCTGTGCTGGCCTGGGGGTGGTCAAAAATTCTATACGGCACTTTTGCTCCACGTGTGGGGTGTGTGTGTGGAGTTAAACCAATGCACATACATGGTCAGGACCAATGCACATACAGGATCAGAGAGACAGGTGAGTTGTGCGGACCTAAATTGGTTAGAATTGTGCTGTTTTTCTGATCCTTTGGAATGATTTATCAGTCTTTATGGCTGAAGGCAGTGGTGCAAAAGCTGATGGGGATGGACCCTTGTAACAATGGGACTAGATAGGGTGCAAGATACAGAAAGGCCAAAGACTTCAGTTAAAACACCCGGAGCACAGTCCTAACCATGTCTACACAAAAGCCATGTCTACACATTGTTTTCAGTGGGTCTTACCCCTAGGAAAGTGTCTTTTGGATTGCCCTTGCCACTTATCCCTGTGTTGGAGTACCTGGGGCATAGGAAGGCATTTACTTTAGCCGAGTGGAGAATGCTTGCATAAGCAGTGGCAGATGGACCTTATAAAAATATTGTCATGGCTGAGATGATATGCCCATGTGAAAGTGGAAATGTACTGTGGAACATGTATTGTTTTATTGTCCATTTTATGATGGAATTCGATCAAGGTTTATTTCCCTTTTGCTCAGAAGGTTTTCTGGCTTATCTGACCTGGTATTTCTAATGAGCTCCTGACAGATATTGTTCCTCCAACCATTCTTGTGAGAGCATGTTTTTAGCAGCTGCATGTAAGATTCATCATGATATTGTGTGTAATGAGAAATATTTTATGTTTTAATTCAGTATTGTAATATACGGGGGATGATCAGAGGCATGCCAAGGCAGAACAGCTCCCTTAGCAAGGATTGAAATTTTGCCCCTATGAAAACACCCGAAACTCACCTTTTAGCTAATGTTCCAAGTCAGTAATATCAAATAAGTTGGTAAACATCTGGTTGTGGTTTTCACAAGTATTCCTGATTCACACCTGTAGCTTGCATCATTGCAAGTTACAAATAGTCACACTTTTTGAAAATGGGAACTGTGAAAACCTTCATTTCAGTTCATTGTAATTAGCAGTTCTCACTCTTGCCTTATTTACATCACTTGTTATTGTTTGATCTTTCACCAGATGAGGAAGGGTTAGGCAACTGTGATCAATAGTGTTTAAGACAGTAGTTCTCAAAGTGGTGGTTGGGACAACTTCATTTCAAGAAGATTGCAAACAGTATCATGGGGACTTTTGATTTTTTAAAATCCATATTTGGTTCCATAGGCATTTGTATTTTCATTTTCTGGTTAATTGGCCATATCTTTTTATAGAATATAGATATTCTAATGCAGTTTGTTTCATTACATTCTGCATAAAATTTACCTTTTCAACGATATATGATGGCATTATCTTTCACACATATCCTGTTTTTCATAATTTTATTCACTAGTGTCAAACTCAGCTTGTAGCACCTGTAAAGGCTGTAGCCCGGTGCAGCTGCATCCCCTGCACCCTCCTTGGCTACACCACTGGATGGTGCACATAAGGCTACAATCTTCATATTTACTCTTTTCTCCTGTCCCACTTTATAATCATTGTCACCATGTCTGTTCATGAACATAGGAAGCTACCTTAGGCTGCAATCCTAACCACACTTTCCCGGGAGTAATTACTATTGAACACAATGGGATTTACTTCTGAATAGACATGCTTAGGATTGCAGTATTAGTCATTGGTCTGTCTAGCTCAGTATGGTCTGCACTGAGTGGCATCTGCTCTCCAAGTTTTCAGAATGGGAACTCTTCTTCCTTGGCACTACCTGAACCTTCATGGGGTTAAGCCTGGAACCTTCTGCCTGCAATGATGTGCTCTATCGTGGAGTTATGCCTTTCCCCCTGAATTTTCATATTTTAGTGTTTTATGCCTGATATTCTGCTATTTCAAAACAAGGCAAAATGCAGGAAGCAGCAGCCATTGCATCAGTAACAAGTGCAGAGGCAGCCTTGGGGGAGCAGATGTCTGCTTGGGTGTTTTGGATGTTTAAGTGGTGGAACACAAAAACAAATATCTCGGACCTGAAAAACAAGTGCAGATGCTAGTCCTCATGCACAGCCTACTTCAGATATAAAAAGAAATGGGCAGCTGCACTAGATTGCTTATATTCTGTTTGTAGTGTGAAATGAACCATCTTAGCCGTGATTTGTGTGCATGCAGTCTTTTATGGTAATTTTGGATCTCTATCAAACCAATGAGCATAGTTCAATTCCTTGCCTGGTGAGTTTCATTTTGTGTTGCCTTCTCTTTGGAATTGTTTGGGTGGCTGAGCTTACATCACACTGAGACCTACACAGATGTTCATTGGCGAACTTTGCCCGTGCTGTGATTTCCCCAGCTGTTAAATATGAAGCAATTAGCACAGATTCATGCTTTCTAAGCAATGCTTGAGCGTTCAATGTAGGAAAAAGGGTTTGGGGTGAATTTATGTAAAATAGTAGTGTAGGTTATTTAGCAAGGTCAGTTATCATGAGTGTTTAGAGCCCTGCGTTAATTAATACAAGAAAAAAACATTTTGATTGTATGGTGTGTGCTGAAAAGGCAACAAATTACATTAGGAGTTACATAACTATTGAACTGCCATGCAGATTTTAACATGAGCATGGTAATGAGGCCAAAAGAATACATTTTCTCTGTAATAAAGAAAATCCAGTCACAGAATATACAGGTGTAACCAATTTATATGCGATTTTGTCTCAGAGCAAATGAGGTTGGCTCTTTAAATAATGTCTCTTTAGCAGTTAATGATTAGAAACAGCTTGTTTGCCTTGGTAAAGGGGCAGGCAAAAAATTTTCTACTCCTGAATGTGCAGTAAGGACCCCTCCCTTCCCAGGGAGTGATAATGAATAATACAATAATACAACAGAGGCTTTTTTATAGACTGCCTTCGTGGTCTTTTGGATTGTTCCTTAGACTTAATTCAAGGTGGTTTACATTGGCAGACTGATCTAAATGGCAGGAGGGATTTTTACAAACACAGAGTGGTTCTGTCTTTCAAGAACCAACTACATTCGAGATACTGTGTTCAAAATCTGGCTTTCACTACTGGCCCCCAATGAATGACATGGCGGCTGAAAAACTTCTCCTTGGCTCTCACATGAAGAGCATCTGAGATAGCTTCTTCACTCCCACTGAAAAGCAGATGGAATTCCTCAGCTTCACCAGCAGCTTTTGCAAGGTCTTGCCCATTATCTTGATCAGGAGACCTTCAGCTCTTATCTTTAGGCTAATGTATGTTCTACCCCAGGGGCGTCCAAACTTTTAGCTTTCCTGGGCCGTATTGGAAGAAGACAAGTTGGTTTGGGCCGTGTATAAACACTAACGACCTCTGATCATCCAAGAAACCATAGAAAACATAGTTAATATATTAAACTTAGAGAGATGTTTGACATTGTTTCTGAGTCACTAATGCGTCCATATTTGCTACCAGAAGTGGCTTACCTGGGGATATGTTTACAAGGCATGTTTACTTACAAGGAATGAGAGGTTTACTCCCAGGAAAGTGTAACTAGGATTGCAGCCTTTGAGCTCCATCCTGAGCAGAACTACACAAAAGTAAGCCCCATTACAGCCAATGGACTAACTCCCAAGAAAGTGTGGCTGGGGGGCAACCTGAAAGCTCCATCCTGGGCAGATCTACTCCCAGGAAAGTGTAGCTAGGATTGCAGCCTTTGAGGTCCAAACTGATCTACACAAAAGTAAGCCCCATTACAACGAATGGGCTTACTCCCAAGAAAGTGTGACAGGGGACAACCTGAGAGCTCCATCCTGGGCAGATGTCTACACAAGGAAGCCCCATTATAGCCATTGGGCTTACTCCCAAGAAAGTGTGACTGGGGGGCAAACTGAGAGCTCCATCCTGGGCAGATCTCTGCACAAGTAAGCCCCATTACAGCCAATGGGCTTATTTCCAAGAAAGCCTTTGCAATACTCCTCCCCCTAGAGCAGGGTCCCTTTTAATTACTTCTTTGCCAGTTCCTCCTCCATGTGACTGCGCCTGACTTCTGGCTTTGGAGGCAGCGACCTCTGCAGCGGCTTTGGGATCTCTGACAGCCACCTCCCCACAGCCTTACTCAGCCATCGCCTGCAGCGCGTAAGGCTGTGGGGGAGGGGGATATCCAGAGCTGTGGTGCAGTGGGTGACGGATGGCAGCGAAGCCTCTGCTCTGCTGCAGGGTGCAGGTAGGCACCTTGCCTGCTGATCTGCTGCAGGGGGAAGGCAGGCGGGCAGACAGCTGCTGAGCTGCTGGCTGGCCAGGATTGCGACGATGGCGGCAGAGAGGCAGAGCAGGAAGGGAACACACTGCTGTTGCCTGGCCACGCTGCTGCGTGGCTGGAAGCACTGGGAAGCCCAGAGCTGTGCGCATGCCATTCCAAGATGGCAGCGCCCATAGAGCTTCTTTTACTGGACCTCACTGTCGGGCTGCATCCATGGCTGTCCTGGGCCGCGTGTTGGACAGGACAGTTCTACCCTCTAGGCCAGACTTCCTGTCTATTTGCATAATCCACTGCCCATAATCTCCTTCCGTCTGCATCTGAATAAAGAAGAGAACAGCCTTAGTTGTTTTAAAAACTAGGGCAAAGGAAACTCATTCAATCCTAACTCATTGGTTCATTAGTTACCATGTAAATTGTTTTGTATAACATGAAAATAGCAATTCAGGGGGATTCTCAAAACCAAATGGAATTGGGGAGTCTCTCCCTGTTTGCTGTTCTTCCATCTATTCCATTTGTAGAAATCGTTAGAAGCAATTATTCTCTAGTATTGAGTTATATACAAAGTTAGTTCATGAAAAGTGGATACTCAAATGAGGAACCAAAAGTGTTTGTGTACATACTGGATCTGTGTTTCTGTGTGCAGCCTATCGGTTATTCTTAATTGTAATCTTAATTCAACTGTGAAAACAATTATGACCAATCATGTAGAATCCTTTGAAACATACCAAGTGGTGATGTTAGGAGGATGCAGGCCACACCAGGTGACACCACTACTGGACCAAATTTTTAAAAATTTTGATATTTTTGAATTATAATTAAGAGGTTAAGATGTTGCCTCCCCCCGGGAGCCCTAGTAGTCTTGACCAATTCTAAGGGCAGTGCTCTTCCCCATTACAAGGCTGAAGAGCCAGCATTGTACAAAGATATCTCCATGCTTATAAGTTTGGCATGACTAAATGCCAAAGGTGCACAGAACGCTGTTACCATCCCACTGAAGTGGTACCTATGTATCTAATTATGTTTACATGTTTTTGAAATATTAGGTTGGCAGGAGCTGGGCAAGTAATGGGAGCTCAGTCCATCATGTGGTACTCAGGTCTCAAACTGCTGATCTTCCAACCTTGAGGTTGACAAGCACAATGTCTTTAATCACTGAGCCACTGCAACTCGCATTTTCAACTAATACCATAATGTTGTACATCAACTGATTTCTCATTTCTTGAAAAATATAATAAAAAACAAGGTTGATATACAGTGATGCCTTGATTTATGAGCATAATTTGTTCCAAAGGCATACTTGTAATCCAAAAATTTTGTAATCCAAAGCAGATTTTCCCATAGGAAATAATGGATACTTAGACGATTGGTTCCACAGTACAAAAATATTTATACAGCATAAAAATATTTACTGTATTTAAAAATGATTACAAAACACTGTAATAATAAATTCTGTACAGTACTGAACTGTATTGTTTCTTTGAAAACCTACATGGCTGGTGTGATGGCGAAAAGAGAGAGGAGGGATTTTGAAGGATGACTTTCACTATCACTAATGGAGTCACTGCTATCCTTTGGCTCAGTGGAATCTTTGTCTTTTGGTGCGGCTGCTGATTCCCCTGCTGCAGATGGGGAGCAGCATTAGAACACTGATAAGGCGCACCTTCCACACTGCCACACACAAAATCACCCCCCACACACCTTCCACACTGCCAGCAGATCCCACACACACCTGCCTCAGGTTGCTCCTTCCTCCCCCTCCATGAGTTGCCTGGCCATGGAAGCCTGTTCCAAACCTCTTTAGAAGTGCTTATCTTCCAAGACAGTGCTCTTAAACCAAATCAAAATTTATGAGGAAAATTTTGCTCTTAATCCAAAACAACCCGTCGCTCTTAAACCCAGGTACTACTCTATCTCTGTTCTATCAAAAGTTATCCAAAAAATCCAGCAGGAGTAGGGCAATGGTACATCACATTCTTGCCCAGGATGCTGCCACCCCACTGCATGGGAGGAGGTCCATCACAGGGGTGATGCACTTGCCTTCCACACCAGGTGATGCAAACCCTACTGAAACTATTGGATCATGCAGATAATGTTGCTGTATTGTGAAGAAATTTGCTGAAACAGAATTTTAAAAAAATGTTTGTAATTGTGAGCTGAATCATTGTTAGTGATTGACGCTGGTGTTGCTTCACTGACTTAAAGGAAATTCTGCCAATATTTGAGGCCATTCACAGCTTACACCAGCTAAAGATTTGTGTCAATGTACCAAACAGTATTCATATTTTATTGTGGCTGAATAAGAATAATTTCTGTGGCTTCATTGGTATTTCTTCAGATTTACTACGGTGCGCTAGTGAGTTCCATCCAGTATCGATCAGATTTGTATCCCAGCACTCATAAACAAATTAATCCATTTGCAACCCACCAGCCAAGCCTTAAAAAGTGTGTTGTGCAGCTCAGAAGACAGAAGGCTGCTCTGTCTTGCTGTGACAAAGGCATTCTTCAAAGAGTTATGTATTGCTCAGGCCACAGCCTATTTGTCTAGCCTAAACATTGACACAGATAAGAGAATGGAATAGCAGAGAAGTTGTAGTGGGTCACATTAAACTGGTCTACATGCAAATATAGTTTGCATGTATACTGTTTATATGGATATTTGAATCATAATGCCAAGGTATCACAGATACCTTTTATTCACAGGCATTCTCTTGTTATAATGTACATAGAAATTGTTACTCCTCCCAGTTGCACTTGAAAACTAAAATGTTGTATTCAGAAAGGTGACAAACTCCTGAAAAATACATAATGGTCATGGCCAACATTTGTTCTGTAACAATATGCATATGATCTTCAGTAAATCTATCGTTCCTCATTTTCCTGCATGCGGTCTTGCAGCGGCCATGACACGTGTTTGTTCAATAGATACTCACAAAGAGTTGAATAAATGCATGGAAGTAAAACCCTCTCAGAATTTAGTACTTCAACACTGCAAACCGACATATGTCAAGATTTATGTCCCACTGAACACAACACCCAGGAAGCATTTCAATCTCCACAAACTGGACATTTCTGTGTAAAAATGCCATTCTCCAATAGAAAAGATTTCAAATAATTCACAAGTGTATTATTCATTCAAGACGCAATGCAAAGCTGCTGAATTGGATGAAATTTACAAGTCTGACCCAGTTGACCTACACTTGAATGCACAGGCAAAGCTCAAGAGCTGCTATTCACTTCCTAGACTTAGCCATACTCACTGAACATGGGGAAATTTACTTTCCAGTGAGCTAACGTGATGGTTTTAGGCTAAACTATAGAAAATATTGTTATTGATCATGAAGAAGCTGAACGAAAAATGTCAGCTAATACAGTATCAGTCAG
The DNA here is from genome assembly GCA_030015325.1 of Cryptoblepharus egeriae. Classification (NCBI taxonomy): domain Eukaryota; kingdom Metazoa; phylum Chordata; class Lepidosauria; order Squamata; family Scincidae; genus Cryptoblepharus; species Cryptoblepharus egeriae. The sequence continues at coordinate 67,545,285 of JAREYC010000002.1, read as the reverse complement.
CTGAAGGACACTGAAATCCATATGTTCCTTGTAATTTGCCAAGTGCAAAGACATGCAAATAATGTGTTATTTACCCTTCCCCAAAACCTCTATTCACTGCAAACTTCTTTCTTTAAAATGCTTGAAGCTTTTGAGAGATGGTCCTATCCCCACATACACACACACTTTTGCTGTTTCTCATTTAGGCTGGAGGCTTGGATGAAGAAGAACAAAAAACAAGTTTGCTCAGTGACCTGTAGGGTCAGGGCAATTCCATGCCAGCTCTGCAAATGACCCAAGCACTGGTGCTTGCCTTCACTCTGTGGGTACTCTGTAGCCTTATGCAGCCTGACATTTCTTGAACACATGGACTGGAGCCCTGACCTGGTCAGTGCCAACTAAAGCTTTTTGAGAACACTGAGAGATGAAGCAGTTTGTATAGGACAAGGGTGGCTGTTGAATGCCCTGGGCAAGAGCTGATCTAAAGCTGGTTGCTTCTCATTGGCTGTGTGCCTGGCAGGGAAAGCTAGGGAGGAGGTAAAGCTGTGCCCAGTAGCGAGATCCAAGGGTAGTAAATATACAGGCATGGCTTTTTCCTTAAGATTTTGTATTACTAAAGCAGTCCTGGCCTCACTCAGTGTGTGCCTTAGCAACTGCTGACAGCTATGTTTCTTCCAGTTATTCCTTCGACTTTTCCTTTTCTCTGTGTTGGCCAATTATAAATATTGTGCGCATTTGGAGATAGTTGTTGCTGCTGGCCAGGACAGTAGGTAAGCTTTCCATGTCTACTTCAGGCTTCCCGTTGCCTTATAAGGCATTAAAAATGTCAATTCCAGTTTTTTTTTCCACGAAACTGGAAGTCATTTGTTTTGAGCTGCTAAGCTCAATCTTACTCTTTTTAATTGGTTTTCTTGTTAAACACCTTGAGTTCCCTTTGGAGAGGGAGAAAGGTGGAAATAGATACAGTACTACAGGTGGTATAGAGACATATTATACTATAGATACTATAGATACAGGTGGAAACAGATACAGTACTACAAATAAAATCTAAGCTTGGCTGATGTCCATCTGTGAACATGGTCTCTACTGAGCTCAGAAAGTCCTCTGTATGTGAAGGAAGCCAGGCTAACTTCAAGAGGGTCATTCATCCAAATCTGTGGTTTTCTAATCTCTAACCATAGAGACGGACATTCACCCAAATCTGTGGTTTCAGCTAAATATGGGGGGCATTCCAGGATGGAACCCCTGCATATAAGGGAGAACACATGTATAACTGAAAACTACATGAACCACAAACATTTCTGCAACCTATCCCTCTTGATCAGCTCAGATCACTTACAGGACAACATAGGTAACTTAGGATGAGGAAGCAAGAGTGACTTTTGTGTTTTCCATTTCTATTTTCAGGGAGAAATGCATAAGTCCTTTGCAGAATTAAGGAGTGCACTCTCCCTTGTGCAGTTAAGAACACATATCTTGCTGTGGGTGGTGGTAACAAAGATAGATGTATCCCCTTGGTTTTTCATAAGAAATGCTCTCTTCCTTTCTATCTGGTATCCAGGGGCCATCTTTTGTCCTCGTGTAGTATAATAGTTTCAGGTCCAATCTTACCCAACTTCTAGCACTGATACAGCCATGCCAACTGCACTGCATGCTGCATTAAGGGGGGATAAGGAAGACAGAACCAAAACTCCAGACATCTCAAGTTGAATTTTGAACTCTCTCTCTCTCACTCTCTCTCTCTCTGTGTGTGTGGCTATGGAAGCTTCTGCCTATATACGTACTTCCCTAGGAGTGAGCCTCATTGAATACAATTGGACTTTTTTTATGAAGACATGCATAGGATTGTGCTCTTTATCTCTCAACTTTAAGATTATATTTCCAAAAGAAGTTGCTAAGAGTGTGTGTTTTAACGCTGTTGGACACTTTCAGCTCCTTTTAGTCTTCATTAAGCAGGGTCAGCTTTAACTGCTAAACACCAGAAATTGAGGAAAAATCCATCCCTGCCTGATAGACTGGTGTCTATTTCAGCTGTGCTCTGAACAAGTATCTACAGCAGGATGAAATACTTAGCATCATTAGGGCTTATACTTTACACACATACAGCCTGGAGTAGTTGCTTGGATGTACTGAACAAGTGCAACTTAGGGTGCAATCCTAACCTAGGTGGGCATAACTCATTGGTCTTCCTGATCCTGTGATTATGTAGGGAGGCAAGCACATGCCTGTGTACTGATCTAACCCTCCCCCAGGAGTGGCACAAAAGTGTCTTATGGCAATTTTAAGACACCCTCAGGCCAGCATTGGACTTGTGCTGGTGCTTAGGCCAGCCTAACTGGAGATTAGGATTGTTGCCTCAATGTGACTGTAACCTACATTGAATTTAGCTGCAATTTATTCTTGTCAAATAGGCAATGATTGTACTTCAGCTGACTCAGAAGCCTCTTCCACTGAAAGATAACTACAATATGGTGAGAAGCTTTGCTTAGATGTTATGTTGCTAACAAAATAAATTTATATCAGTATGATTTGACAATATTTTAAAATGGATCAGTTTGATCTTGGCCTCATCCCTTCCTAGACCCTTGATGAAACATTCAGTGTGAAAGCATGTTAAGAGTTTTATTCTGCAGAGCAGAAACCTGTACATTAAAATAAAATGTGCAAGTTACACTGAACCTAAACGGCAGGCATTTTGAATGCATTGCCACATGTTTAGTCCACTGGGTTTGGATAGATTGCTTGCATTTTATTAGCCAGGCAGTTCCTTATTTTACCATTGATTAGATGACCTAGAAGCACTATAGATTGTCTCCCATGTATTGAATAAGAATTGGCACCACCTGCCAAGTCGGACTGAGTAGTTGGACAAACAGGAATTGCTGGTCCAAGGGAGATTAATGAAGTGGAAAGTTTCTTCAAGAGCATCTCTGGCATAGTATCTAATTTTGGCTGCAATTCTAAAGACACTTTCCTGGGAGTAAGACCTATTGAACACAGTGGGGCTTACTTTTGAGTACACATGGTTAGGTTTGTGCCTTTTGTCTTTCTAACTCCAGTATAAGGCAAAGACTTTTATTTGGGTATAAAGAGATTTTTAAAAGGTGTGTAGCTTAATCTGTGTAGTGTTGTTTTGACATTCAGTATGCTGAAGCCCAGAGGATCTTTCTTTGCTGGATGACATGATACATTATTCCTATTAAAGATGGAGAAGAAAACCCCCCAAGTGGTGTGCTTTCATTCCTACCTTATAAAATTACGAATACCTGTGGGCATCATGCTGTACTTTCTTCTTCTTGTTTTCTGTGAAGCGAAAGCAATCTGGAACTACTGTATTTTGCAGCATGCAGAAATATCAGTACTCCTGCCAATTATTACTTTAAAATTGAGACTTTCATTCCAATATGTTGATCACAGAGCAGACATCCTACATAGATTGTTAAAAGCAACAGTTTGAAATTTTCCAGAAGCTGCCCTACATCCTTGGTCAGTAATTACACATAGAGAGATGCCTACTTTTTCTGAACACTAACGATAAAGGTGTCCCCTGCAGGTTGTACTGCGAATTGTGACTGACTGTATGGTGCAGTTCACATCCCCGTTTCTAGTGCCATACAGCCACTGTTGTCCAAAGACACCTCTGTGGACTTGCAGCCTGCATGCAAATGGAACACTGTTACCTTCCCACTGAGGTGGTACCTATTTATTTACTTGCATTTGCATGCTTTCAGACTGCTAGGTTGGCAGGAGCTGGGCCAAATATAGGAACTTACCCTGACTTTGACCCAGGTCTCAAACCCTGGCTTGCTGGTTAACAGGCATAGCGTCTTAACCAGTTTAGCTACTACAGTGCTTGAAAGTATAGTATTCACTAATATACTCTAATATACACTAATATACTAAAAGTATACACTAATTACTGTATTAAATCTCTTTCTTTGTCTTAGTGATTTTCCTGCATTAGGAACATGGTCCACTTGAATGCATGCCTTCTTCCACAAGGCCCAATCAAAGTCATCTTCAGGGATGATATTAACACATTGCATGTCCTCAATTATGTACTCTGTACTTAAACTGGGTGGATTTGGTCAATTCCTAGCCACTGATGGTGATGGTGCCATCTGTCTGTGGGCCACATTCCATGTACACTGTCCTCTTCATGTTGAGCTGCATCCCATGTTTCATCAAGCTGTATTTTCCACTTCTGCACTTGCTGTTCAAAATGGAAGTGATGCCATGGAAATGATGCCATGGAAGTTGCTGTTCAAAATGGAAGTGATGCCATCTCAAAATGGAAGTGATGCTGTACTAAATCTCCATGTTCCAATATTGTAGATCTGATTCATTTACAGAGCCATTTTAACTTATGTCAGAGAGAAGGGCATGCCTTTCTTGGGGGCCCAGATGCCAGAAATGCCAAAGGAAGAGAGCAACACCCCCCCCCCCCAAATGGAGGGCACCCAAAATAAATGGGGAAGCAGGACCAAAGAAAAGCCATTAGTCATATGATTTATGGAAACACAATAGTCCATGAAGGAGGATTGGCTGCTGGAGTGAGCTGCTGGAGTTGTGCCTTATCCTGAGTTCGACAGGAATTGCACTAATGCCAACCTAGGTCTTAGAATTTTTGGCATCACTTCCATTTTTGCCTTCACTTTACATGGCCCCTATGGACCTATAGTAACTTGCGCCTGCTCCTGAAGTGGCACAGGTTGCAGGAGCTGTGAGTGGGCATGTCTGCCCTGGCAGTGAGGTCTGGATATGGCCTAACTGTTCTAGGACATGTCCCAAAATGCCTCTGGCATGCACCTGCTGCACAGCCTAGGCTAGCACTGCTAGGCCGGCACAGGTACTTCTGTCACTCTGCCAGTGCAACATCCCCTTGGTGGACTTGCGCCAACCCTTTTCTGGTGCTGCTAGGCCGGCCTATCTGGAATTGTGCTGGAACAGTGCCAGATAGGCTAGTGCAAGTGCACTTCAGGATTGCAGCCTCAATTGCCTGGATCAGTGGTCTCCAAACCCTGGCCCTGGGGCCTCAGCACCACTCCTTACAGCTCTTTGGAAGCCCTTTCCATCCAGCCATTGGGCAAGCCATATAATCCAAAAGCAAAGGTAGCTCTGCTCTCCATACCTTGGAAGGGTTTTTTGGGGAGTATGAGACTGCACATGCCTCCTCTGTGTATGAATGTGCTTATAAACTGGTTTGAAGATCACCCTCTCTGTGTGTTGGAAACTGTTTATGAACTGATTTGAATTAATTCATTCATTCACACTGCCACTAATGTATCCATTTATGTAAATTTATTCAAATTTGAAATGTAAATTAATTTTATTTTCTTCTGGCCCACGACTCAGCATCAGAAAGATGATGTGCTCCTCTTACCAAAAAGTTTAAAGACCACTGACCTAGATCAGTAGTTCTCAAAGTGGGGGTTGCAGCTTCATTTCAGGGGGGTTGTGAAAAACTGTGCACCACTATCTTGGAGCCTGAATTCTCTGTTTGAAAACTCGTAGGCAGTTGACTTCAGTAAAAAACTTTTGAAACACCTCCATCTGAATGCACATATTCTCCTTGCTATCTTCTCTGCGACAGTTGGGATTACAGATTTTGTGGAAGGAGACCCATCCATGATTTGGTTGTGGCATTTTGTTTCTCTTCATTCCAGCATATCAAATTTCATTGAAGATTATAGTTAGGTTTATTGCCAACGTTCCTAAATGGGTCAATCTATCACATACCTTCACATTTCTGTCTCATGATGTGTGGTTTTGTGAATTCTCACTTATCCATCTGGGTTTTTCCCCACAAATACCTTCTTTTTGGCAGCTTTCTGATTTGTTTTCTATTGAGATAAATTACATGGTTTTGTCCTTCTCAAAAAGGACAAAAAACCCTTCTATTTTCTGTGTTCTAGAAGCTTTGTGATACATTTGACATGGACTGCCTATTAAATTGAAGATACCTATTAAATTGAAGGCATGATGCTTGATTTGCTCTTGAAAAAATTTAGTAAAGGTATCGGGAGAAACTTTTTGCAATCTAAGAACCTTCCAATTACAGATTGCCAAAGGGCGTTATAACTTGTGGTTACAAAATAGTAACATACTAATTAAACACTTTCTTTTCAGACAGCAGGTGACTGAAGTTATTCCTTTTGAATCATGTGGATTCCCTACTGCAATTTAAAACTTTGTCACTGGTATCAACTATTTGTGTAAAACATTTTGCTTTAGGTTAACCATTACAATTTTTTTTAAAACATTACGGTATTCTATTTGATCTTACTGATGATTAGCAAATAGACTGATAGTAAAGTGTGTGTTCATCCTGCTGAACTCAACATTTTAGGGTTGCTTTGAAAGACACTGATATTAATGAATCAGAAAAAAACTAGAAATCTTGACTGGGGGAGATCAAAATGAATTTTTATCCTTATTGAATAATATAGGCAGTTACTTGTATTTTCAGTTTTAAGTCACAGATGTAACTGCTAGAGAAGAGAGCTATGTAACATTGTGAAGCTGGAAGAAGCCCATTGGAGTTTTTGATTAACTTCCAAGTTGTGCATATGAGAAATTGGAACAAAGGGGAGTGAAGATTTACATTGGAGTTGCTCGAGTGGCTTGAGATATTGGGACTTGGGAAAAATGAGTTCATATGCTAGTTCAGTTGAAAATTCATAGACATATACTAGGAAGACATAACTTATACCCGAAAGTGGTGCTGCAAACTTTGTGAACATCTGCTACAATGCTGGCACTAGTAGTATTCCTATACAGCTATTTCCAGAGATGTGGTTTTTAATTGGTGTTGGCTTTATATGCCTGTCACTTTTCAGTTACAGACCATTTGTCCATTATAGTCTTGGCCATTTCCTTATCTTCCATTTACCTTATCTGGATCTGGAGAGACTGAAAGAATTCATATGTTTAATTTGTATTCAAGTAATAAAAAAATTGAAAAATGCCTTCAATTAAAAGTTAACTGCAAAGAAAATCTTTGTCCATTTTTTTTTCTTTGCTAGATACTTCTAGCCTCCAGAGAACCGTAGGTCACTCTTGACTCCCATAGAGACTACCTGCCATTCTCAATGCAGAAACTGTTCTGGTATGCTCTTCTGTTGTTGTTTGAAATACTGTTCCTCAAAAGCTGTATGTGCAGGGCATGGATTGCTATTTCATATCTAGGATCATTATCGGTTGAAGACTCAAGTTATTGCCTTTAAGTCTCTTAGTGAAATTGGCATATGCCCAGCATTGATGGAGTCTAGATAAAATATAGGAGTGTACACTGGGCTTGTGACTTTCCCTCATCCAATTGGATGGTCCTGTGACATATTTAAATCTATTTTAACATGCAACTTAGAGATGTGTAGTTTGCCTGGTGTACTGCAGTAACCTCATAGACGACACAGCTCACATTCATTTGGTAAGTGCAAAAGTCTAGGATTCGTGGAACAATGCATCGAGCTAGCTAGCAGTAAGAACTATATTTTTAGCTACACATGTTTAGAAAATTTAATTTCTTCCTTCTCTTTCCACTTTCAGCCTTGTCTTCAAAACAGTCCTGGTGTAGCAATGCTTTAAGTAGTGGTTCTTAAACTGTGGGAGATTAACCCTACAATCCAGAGTAACTACAGGAGCACATAAGAGACATTACATGTACCCGTAGTTACTGCACCACCTAATGAAAACCTATGGGAAATTTATTTTGCAATCCAGAGCAAATTGTTCTTACACTGGAGCAAGGACTCCCCGTAGTTACTCTGGACTGCACCCTTACTCTCTTCCAAAGTCAAGGCATTGAGTAAATCATCAAGATAACAAGTGGAATGGGGGGGGGGGGGCTATTTTCTGCCTTCCCAGGAGTCATGCCAGACTGTGGCAGAGTCTTGTGGTTTCTGGGGATCATGAGAGGTTTGCAGATTGCTTGACAGAGCTCCCCAGGGCTGGAAAAAATAGAATGTTTCTGGTATATTTTAAAGTGGACACCTGACTACTACTTAGTTTTACTATTGTGATGTGGTTTTCAAAACGGAACTGCTAGGTTGTTTGTTTTTTTCTGAGAGAGGTGGTTTTTTCAGATAGTCCTCTTGCCTGGTGTCGTGGCACTGAGTATCTAGTTGTCCTTACCCCAATTTAGCCATTGCCCTCAGTGAAATAGGAGACAAGTTGTGCCCTGAGGACTACCCATTAAGCAATGCCCCTCCAGTCAGTTATCAGATTCCCTAACAACCCAGCATATGTGGAATGTACTCATCATAGTGAGGAGAGTCTACCACTTGTCCTCAGATTTCCTGGCATCTCAAATTACCTCGGGAAGATTACCCTACCTTCAGATGATTATATTGTTAATAATTTTGCATTCACAACCATAATCTGAGACCAGTGGCACAGCTAGGAAGATGCAGGGGGTGCATTTACACGGGGCAACAAGCTCCAGGGTGCAACAAGCTAAGTTTGAAACTAGTGGCTAAAATTGCAAAAAAAAAAATTGGTTATGGATTAATGAATTTAATTTGATTTTGTTTCTTTTGGGGGGGGGAAGAGGGAGCAATAAAATGTTATTTGACTGCAGGTAGCAAATAGGTGCTTTAGCTATGTCACTAGCAGAGCAAATGGATGGTGAACTGTGGAGGAGGAGGAGGAGGCAGGTTTTTCCTCATTTTTCTTTTTAAAAATATCCAGGGACTTCTGGTTGTGACATTATTTCCAAGGCAACTTTTTGAGCTTTGCACTGGGCTACATGATCATTAGCTACACTACTGGCTGAGACCAGCAGACTTCAAACTTCAGTTTGATCATTAAACACAGGAATGTCCAGACTGATAGTCCAATAATATTAGTCTCTACCTCAGAACTGTAAGATATTTTTTTCTTTGGCATGTTTATTATCTCACTAGTGAAAAAGTACCCGCATTGCAGGAGTAAAATTCCCCATATGCCATCCCCCCACTGCACATTAACCCCCCATGTGCATCAACCCCTCATGTGCATCAACACTGCCTGCCCATCAACACACCCTGCACATCAACACCCATGCACATCACCTCCCCATGCGCAACATCTCCCCATGTGCATCACCACCCTCCGTGTGCAACACACCTCCATGCACAGCATCCTCCATGTGCAACCGCTCCTTCTGAACAACATCCCCCACCAGTGCACCATGCACTGAACACCAAATTGGCTGGATGTTGGTCAGTCTTCCATGTTAAGTATAGGACAAAATCATGTTGCACCCCTTTTCAGCCCCTTAAGGGTTAAGTTTCTCCACATCGGTTCTAGTTGGGTGTTGATGTCACAGAAGGAACAGATTCCCCAAGTTTTTTGCTTCTAGGTCCAGGGGTTAGGGCAGAGCATCCCTCAGTCAGGGATTCTTCAATGGAAAGTATAGGGAGGAAAACACGTTGCAATCCATTTCACCCCCTTCCGGTTGGAACTTCGGAAAACCAGTTCTTAGCAGATCCCTTTGTCGCAGAAGGAACACCAACCCCAAATTTCACGCTTCTAAGCCCAACTCTTTTGGCTGGGTGTTGATGAGTGAGTCAGTGAGTGAGTGGTTTTTCAGTTTAATATATATACAGTAGATTGTTAACTGAACTGATAAACTTTTCTGATTAACTGGCTTACTAAATCGTCTGCTGCTTACTTTTTGAAATACCTGCCCATCTTTGCTGATGGCCCACAGCAAATGACTGCTATCAAAAGAAAATTGTATTGTATTATGGTGCCTATTGACAATTCACTGAGTGGTGTCCATATAATACATTGAAATGTTCTAAAAACTGACAGTGGACAAGGCTTTTTCTGATAATTATGAGGCAAGAAAGAATGTTTGTCTTCAAAATTGACGGTGGGATGGTTTCCCAGTGCTTAACACTGGCTATGGACCAATAGTTCCAAAGTTTGTGTTGTAGTCTTTGTTCTTTTATTTGATTTTTTTTTCCAGAGAGGAAAGGAATTCTTGATTTGAACAATGATGAATTGTCTTGAACTCGTAGAATATTTCTTTGTAGATTGTAGGTGGAGGCTTAAAAGCTACAGTATATCAAATGTGATCTGCAAATGGATACTATATGATTGTAGTGTCCAGGAGTGTCATGAAGGCACCCCCAAATAATCTGAAGGCACACATGACCAGACAGATCTGTGAACCCTCAGTATTTAAAGCCCAGTGGGCCAGAGATTTGTCAAGATCCCTAGCAGCCTGGTTCCAGCAAGGTGCTGTCACAGTTAATGTAGTTAATGTCACTTACTGCAAGCAGTATATGCATTTAATATGTGCTTTGAGATCCCTGTAGTAAAACAGAGCCAGAAGGGCAGCCAGTTTAACCTTTCCTTGCTCACTACATTTCTCCCAGTAGGGGCTCTAGTTCCATTATAAACTAAGCATTGTAAACTGTGCTTGTGATGTTGTTGATGCTTTTATTTACGTAGGGTCAGTTTGTAACCAACCAATCCAAGATTAGCCTGCCATATCTGTGTTTGACAACTCTTACCCTTTCATTTGGCAGGCCAGGCAAATAGCAACAAAAGAAAACTGTTATATCCTGGTAAGATGAGATGTATGGCAGTGGGCTAAATAAAGTTGCACAATTACAAGTTGTGCAGCTTTGATATCAGCAATCAGCAGGCATAGTTTTTATAGAAATCTCTGGATCGAGTCTGTATATATTCTACAGACTGTTCAAAAGTTCTTTTAATTCAAAGATAATGAATATTGTGCACAGCTGTATTGTCCATCTTCTTGTTGCTTATTATGTCCAGTTATGCCTAAGTCAATGCCTGTTTCTCCTTTATTATTTAAATTAATCTCTGTGAAATCACTTTCCAAATTGCCTAATATTTTAATACTCATTACTTCCATTCATTTGCAGTAGCTAGGCTTGCACGACAGCAGCTTTCTTATATCTTTGATGCTGTCGTTTCCAGGTGCTGTATAGTTGGACCCCGGTATCCAAAGACCTAGCTTCTTGATTTCACTCGCCATAGATGCCTGTTGGATACCAAGGTCCACTTTTAAGTGCCTTTAAAACAAACCAAAAATACTCTTCAGTCTTGGAAGTGGCATGGGTTGGCCGTGTAATATTAGAAGCCCAGAAATTTGCACCTTTTAATTTTAATAGCATTTAAATGCATTTAATGGCATTTATTTTTTAAAAAAAATTCAGACCCCAGTATCTGTGGATTTTAGAATCCATAGAGGGTTAGAGGTTCCAGAACAGATTTGTGTTGTGAAAGTCAACATATAATAGTTTCTTACAGTGTTAAACTAGATAAGGAAAACATCTGTTTCTGTTCCAACATGAATCTTACTGAGGGTGCAATCCTAACCAATTTAGGCTAGCATAGTTCACCTGGCATAACTTCCTGTGGTGGGTGTGAGGACCAGGAGTGGGGCAGAGTATGCACCAGCCTTTCCACACCACCAAGGGAAGTTATGCCAGATAAGTTATGCCAGCATAAATTGGTTAGGATTGCATCCTCATTGGCCATGAGCCATTTACTTTTTTCTCTACCAAAAGTGCTTCACTGGGTTATTGTGCAAATAAAATGGGCAGAAAGTAATCCATGTGCATTGCCCAGAGTTTCTTGGAAGAAGGGTGGAATAACTGTAAGAAAGCACTCCAGACTAATATCTTGCAGAAAGAAGATATAGGCTGAAGTTTACTTTTCCTTCTGTATGTTGCTTCTGTTCGTGCACCACATTGCAGTACTTGTCTTTTTATAGCACTAAACATATGAGTATTTTAACTTCCACAGTAATCAACATAATCTTTTCAAGCAATTTTATTAATAGTCCAGTCCTAGCTAATGTTCTACACAGCGATGCAGTCGGACTGGCATGGGCTATTGGGGGAATTTTAGCTACAGGGGGTCTCCTAAGGATAAGGGGATATTATCATCTTACCAGAGGAGTAGATTACTGGTACCAGTATGGGTCAGACCTGTGCAAGTGATATCCCTTGCACAAAACAAAATTATTCCATGTTCAGAGATCAGTCCAGGAAGTAAGGTAGGATATGGTCTTGAGAACATCATGACACTGACATTGGTCAGTGACCAAACGGCTTATCCCACTCAGAGGAACCATCTAGGTAGGCTAGTCTTTAGAATAAATCATCATTTGTGGATGGACTGAGAGCACAATGGGATCCCAAGGCAGAACTTTGCCACAAAGAGCCATGTAACTGGTACTGGCACTGCCTGCTCAACTGCAGCTGTGTTGGTCCAAATCTCATCTAACATTCTGAACAAAATATCAGCTCTCTTGGAAAATAGACCTTGATTTATAGGGCAATCAAGGATTATCAACTAGACATCAAAAACTTTTTTGCAGAGATTTGGGTTAGCATGCAAAACATTAAAAAATTTCATCTACAAGAAATCAATTTTGTGCCACAGGTGATTTTTTCCTACCACAATTGATATTGCATAAGTAATAATAGCATTAAAATACAGTATTTTGTTTGTGCAAAACTAATCATTCTAGTCTATTCTGTAGCATTACTTTAGATTTTACATAGATGTAAACAAAAGCAGCAGGCTGCATGAGGCAGAAAGACACATAATTACTAGCCTAACAGTGCAGTGCTATTCTTGTCTATTCAGGAGTAAATTCCATTGAGTTCAATGGAACTTACTCTCAGGAAAGTGCTCTTAGGATTGTAACCTAAAACATTGTTGACACATGACTGAATCCTATACTATTAGCAACTTTCTTTTATAAGGTGCCTATGGCATATGATATAGAAACTCATGGAATGCTATTGCATGTCATCTCAGATTATGTCAATGCATTTGTGTGACTGGCAGCACAATCCAGAGCAACTAATCTGTCCACATAAGAGCCTTTGGGTTGCCCTATCTATTACTAGGGTGGAGCAACTGCAAGATGCTCCACCCCAGTTACTCTGGAAGCTGTCCTGATTTCAGACAGGAATCTTTCCCAGCCTTATCTGGAACCATCAGGGATTGAAGTTAGGTTCTTTCTGCATGCAAAGCCTCATTTGAAGAAGTAGGGTTGATCTTCTTACCCTTGCTAACTGGGCAAGAGGCACTCTTTCAAGTGGGCGATTCTCTTTTATTCAGCAGTAGATGAGTAACTACACACCCTAGCAATGTCTGTTGTGTAGCTTTTGCTGGTGTTCTTTTGTATTTTAGATTGTGAGCCCTTTAGGGACTTCCATTAGCCATTATTTTTTCATTTTCTTTGTAAGGAAGTCTCCTCTGAAGCTGTTCGGCATGCTCAGTGTGTTTCTGCGCAGTGCATCTCAGCTGGCCATTCAGGCCAGCTCTGAGGACGAGTGGCAGCTTCTGGCTGCTGCTCCATCTTGGAGCAGGCCTGAATGGGTGCGCTGATGCCCAGGGCCTACCAAAGGACAGTCAAACTCCTCCAGTGCATCACCCCATACAGAGCGCATCACCCAATGCAGCACGCACCAGCCGCACCAGTCTGGTGATGCCACTGGGTGCCTGCCTTATAAGGAGTCCCTGATGAGATGCCAGTACATTCTGCAGTGAAACAAGGGGCTTCTTGGAGTGGCCTGCTGTATCCTGAGGTTTGTGGGCAGTCGTAGTTTGTTCTATATCATAGAATCATAGAATCATAGAGTTGGAAGGGACCTAGTAGGTCATCTAGTCCAACCCCCTGCCTGCAGCAGGAATTCCCCCTAGAGCATCTCCAACAGGTGCTCATTGAGCCTCTGCTTGAAGATCCCCAGTGAGGGAAAGTCCACCACCTCCCTTGGCAATCTGTTCCACTGCCGAACCACCCTCACAGTCAGGAATTTTTTCCGGATATCCAACCGGAATCTCCTTTCTTGCAGTTTGTACCCATTGGTTCTAGTTCTGCTTTCAGAAGATGCTCTCAATATGCCTCTCCAGAACTGCTTAGGGCAGAGCAGTTAGGGCAGAGCAGGTCCACCTCTCTTAGGGCAGTGTAAAATCTGCATTGGCAGCTAAGTGTGTTGCAGACAACATCCACAACTAGAAGATCTACTAACAAACAGTATTGGCATCCATCAGTCTTGAAAGACTATGGTATAGTGCTTGATGCTGAATGCAAAGCACGAAGGCCTGGGTAGATTAATATGGAGGATAGTCCAATGGAAAGGCAGAGCTGATACAATTGGTTCCAGCTGCATCACAGAGCTGGGCTAAGGACAGGAGATCACCCTGTCTTGTGGGGACCTGGGTCTTGAACCCTGGCCTACTGATTAACAGGCACAGTATCTTAACCACTTGCGCTACCCAAAGCCCACTACTAACAAATAGTTCAAAAATATATCTGAGGGCTCAATTATAACCAATTTTCCAGATTTAGGGTAAGGGTAATGCAACTCCCAGATAGGGAACAAACATTGCCTTGAGGGAGACCTTGGTGACTGCCCCCAACTACAGGATTCCGCTCACGCCCACTGGAACAGCTATGCCAGTGCTGGAAAGTTGGTTAAGATTGCATCCTGACTTTCATTCCTTTAAAATGCCTTTTGTTCCTTGGGAGAGAGGCCACTACACATGTCCAATAACACATGAATTTATCTTTTTGCACCCCCTTGCCTTTTGAATTTGACAAACAAGGCAGAGAGTTCAGATGCTGCTGCTTTTGAACTTGATGGTTAGTATGGAGCATGTGGGTGGTTACACTGATGTTACGTTAGCAGCCATGCAACTTTCATATACTGTAACTTCATCTCAGTATTCAAAGCATGAGTGTATTTATGTGATGTTGCATGTGCTTGCCCTCATTTCAAGAATAAGGAAATCATACTGTGAATTGGATTGGAAGAATTAGTATAAGGCAACAATGATATGCTGCCTGAATTCCAAACTTACAAACGGGTACGCAGGTATCTCTGCAGGGTATCGTCAAATATGGGGATAAAAGAATCCAATAAACTATTTGGATTGAACATCTTTTGTGTCTCTGGTTTTTTAAAAAAGATACTATTGATCTTTACGCTCAGATATTCAAGCAATCAATCATATGCTGACAGTCACACATATGCAAACCAGCAGTTATCATACCCACCGTCTGGTCCCCTGAGAGATATTGATTTTGACTGGTTTTTGAGAGTTTTCCATAGATACCTGAACAACTTTTCTTTTTCATACTGTAAATGATCTGTGTGGAAGGAACAAATATGCATAGTTGGACAGTGCAATGCTTTCAGTATTATTGATGTGCTTGTGAAACCTCAGACCCAGGAGGCCAGTTTAAAAGTAGTATTGATTTTTTTTAGGAAGGCTATTGAAGTTTTAAATGCTTAACTACATTCTTTCCATTCAATTATATTGAAATCACCAGACTTAACAATTAGCTAAGTTGGTGGTATTAACTGTTGAGAGAGATTTATGCTAATTCCACTACACTGTCCTTCACAAAACATCAATACTGTGTTTTGTTGCATATCTATATTGAAAAACTCATGCATATTAACTGGATATCTAAACTTAAACTGTTTCAAAGTATCTCACTCAAATAAGGTAGTGGTCATCAGCATTCATGGAAATAAGATATAACACCATGTAATGTATTTTAACCTGGTGGTCTACAGCCACAACCTTATTGGCATTTTCAACTCTTATTAAGTCCCATTAAACACCATGAGATTTGTTTCTAAGAGCTTGTGCGTGCAACCTAGGCCAGCACAACTTGTCGATCTTCCCATTTCCCTGGGGATATAAGGAGGTAAGTGCATGTTTGTGCATTGGCCTAACCCTCCCAGAAGTGGTACAGAAGTGTCTTACGACAGTTTGGTGACATCCCCAGGTCAGCACAAGACTTATGCTGAGGTTTAAGCCAGCCTGTCTGGATATTAGGATTGAAGCCTATGAAAAATTTAGAAGAATGCATTTTTACTGCTCAGTGTCAGAAGGTTTTGGTTCAGTTATGATGGTATGTCAGTGGAGAAACAGATGTGTGCTCATTTAGCTTTTGGTATCATTAAAGATCCATTCAAATGTATTTAATATTGGATAACACATTGGAATATGAACTCAAGGCTGTATTAATTTGACTAAGAGCACAATCCTAACCATGTCTTCTCAAAAGTAAGCCCCATTGTATTCAGTGGGTCTTACTCCCAGGAAAGTGTCTTTAGGATTGCAGCCATAGTGACAGATACTGTATTGATTTTGGTAGGCAGTAAATTGACTTTTATCATAAGTGAAGATAATGAAAAAGTGTCACTTTCTAGACATGCAGGTAACTAAATGAGGGGATTTCATGCCAAGAGAAATTACCAGTTTGCTTGCTTGCTTGCTTGCCTGTCTGTCTGTCTGTCTGTCTGTCTGTCTGTCTGTCTGACTACATATTTACTTATTTACTTATTTAAGTTTATTTGGCTTTTCTTCCAGATGAGCACTTTTAAAGCCTTTCTTATACATAGATCACTGGTTCCCAAACCTTACATGGGAGGTGGAACCTTCCTAAATAGTTACATGGGAGTTGAAGCTTCTGGGATCATACCACTGCCACAATAAAATGGGAGATTTGTTGTATATTAGAGGATATGCTGGCTATCTGCAGGCCTCTCAGCACCTCAGAACAGCTCCCTGAAGCAACCCATTTGAAGTCTCAGGACATAAATACACCCTCAAGTCTTTGCCACTTTGGGCACAATCCAGAGTAACTACGGGAAGTCCTTGCTCCGGTGTAAGAACAATTTGCTCTGGATTGCAATATGAATTTCCCATAGGTTTTCATTAGGTGGTGCAGTAACTACGGGTACACGTAATGTCTCTTACATGCTCCCATAGTTACTCTGGATTGTAGGGTGAGCTTTACTGCTTCTAGCCTCAAGATTTTTAAGGAGAGGTACATGTGATTTTAAGCCTTGGGATTCTGTTGGGAATTATTTTAACTGTGGAGTTTGGAGAATTTATCCCCATCGTTAAGTAATGCACACATGTATATGAAATGTATTTTTTATCCCAAGCTGCAATAGGAATGTCATTTAAGATGCACATCAGCAGCTATATAGTCATGACTGGGGTCTGTTAGCTCAAAGGGAGAACCAGATGGAAACTATTTAAGCTTCATTTTGGATAGTCAAGCTTACTGATAAGGCTGAAGTTGTCATCCCTTAAAGATGACAATAATTTAGGAGGAATCTAAGTTAAGCTAAACCACATAGTAGATTTGTTGTCAGAAAGGGAAGAGCTTATCATGAGAAGCAAACAGAAAGCTGAAACTGTCTCTCAGCTGTAAAAAAAAAAAAAGCAGCAGCTCTTACAGTGCAAAACCTTAAGAAGAGATGTTGTTTTAACCCATCAGAGAGAAAAATATACAGGTTTTAAGGATGACTTCTGTCTTTGAGGCTGTGGTGAAGCGTGTTATTTTCTCCTCCTAATATGATATTCTCTGCAGGACAGCCATAGCCCCAGGGAATACACCAAACACTTAATAGAAGTAGCTCCTTGGAGAGTAGTTCAAGGTGGTGGCACAATCATTTTTGCATTTCCCCCTCCATGGTATATATATACAGTTTGTGTGCTGCTAAAATTCATTCAGAATTGCTTTTCTGTTTTTCTCATTGTGGCTGAAGGCATGATTCTGCAAACTGATTTCGTACTTGCTGACACCCTTGCTTCTATCAGCAGTTGTAACGGCATATAAAAAAAGTTGTAGGACAAAACTGCATGGTTTGCAGAGTGATAGGACAGGCTTGCTGCACCAAATCCATTATGTTTTTTAATGGGTTGCCACCAGTAAAACTAGATTTGTAGAACATGCAGCTTGTGTCAAAAGCAGCCATTTCACATCTCTTTTTTGCTCTCTTTTGGCAATGCCTAGCAAAGTTCAGCCTGTGGCTTACTGAAATTATGAGTGTTCTGTATTTTCATGTAAGTTGCAGTGTTGAGGATGCTAAAGGGAGATGACATTAAGATATGGACCTAACAGTGCTCATGATTTCTGCTCAGTATCCTCTGGGTATGAAGTTCAAATGTCATTCCAAGGGAAAGTTTTGTGTATCAAAGGGGTCAGTGGTAAATTAAATAGAGATAAGATTTGCTTCTCCTCCAAAGACTGGAAATGTGTGGACACAAGAATTGGGCAAAATTGAGGTCTGTGACACATCCGCCTGCCAAACTGCAATTGATCCCCTTCTCCTATCTCATCCTATCTTGCATCCTTACCTGATGCTGGGCAAGTTGGTCATCGCATTCACAGCTTGATGTTGATCTGTGCAGTTGCCACTTTCTCTCTAGGCGGATAGACTGAGCAGACTTTTCAGCAGCTGCATAAGTGCCAGTTACAACAGCAATGTCTAGCAGAAGAGAGCAAGAGATTGCAGGTTTCTACTGCACAAGCAGACAAGCCAGCAAAAATTGGACTGGCACAGAAAGTGAAGAGTGAGAGAAAGAAACACACATAACAGCACAGTTTGGGGGAGAGAGACTGAACACTTGGCAACCATGAAATAAATGCATCACACCATTGGTTTTTTCCCCTGAATTCACTGTCATTGTCGGGATGTGCCTAAAGATATAAAAAAAAAATAGCCATGCCATACTAGAGGACAGGGGAAGGAGCTCCATTGAGGAGAGAGTTCATTTCGCCCTTCTCAGGCCACTAAATGCTCAAGCTGTGCCCAACGCAAAGCTTTTATTTTAAGACTTAAAGAGGCTGAAAATCATGTAATTTGGCTCTGGACTGGATTCATTTGAGCTTCTCTTCCCTTCAAATCTAAATAAGACATGGGATGTTTTTAACTCAATCCCTCAGTCTGGACTAACTCAAAGTGGGGAGGCAAGTGCCTTTGCCTCTGTATAGGATCCAGGCTTCTGCGGAATGAACTTGTTTCTTTCTGTGTATACCAATGTACAGTCAAACCTTGGACTGAGAGTGTTTTGGTTTTCCAGCAACCCCTTCTTTCCCTAATTTCTCTGGAGAATGCCAGTCATTTGGCAACCCTGCTTATGCTGGGTCTTAGGCCCACCTAATTGGAGATTAGAATTGTGCCCAGTGCTTGCTGGTGTATCCTGCCTAGTACCTGCCACTTAGCACTAGTGTCCAGCAGTGCCTGCCTTTGTAAAAATATTTTATTCTCTAGTATAGTTGTTGTGGAAATTGAATTTTCCCAGTGTTCAAAACCACAATTTATTTTTGTACGGAAAATATTCCTAACATCAATCCCAATTGCATAGTAAAGTAAAAAAAAATTTAAAATGTGTTTATACTGATACAATTTACATCTTTTGGTGTAATACCTTGGGAATGGACAAAAGACCTTGGGAATGGACATCAACAGCTGGGAAACCTTGACCTCTGGTTGTTCAGTTTGGAGGCAAAAGACGCAGCATGGCTTTCTCCAACTCGAAGAGACACTCATTCGGCAGGCTGAAGCAAAGGGACAGACCTGGAACCAGCAAAATCTGGGCAGGGGACAGACTTTATCTGTCTCCAGTGTAGAAGGGATTGTCATTCTCGAACTGGCCTTTTTAGCCACACCAGATGCTGTCTTAGGACCTCCAGTCAGAGCACAATACCATAGTCTTTCAAGATTGAAGGATGCCAATGATGATGATGGACCATCACTGTCCATAACAAAAGGTGCAATCCTGACCTAGGATGGCACAACTCATTGGTTTTCCAGTTCCTGTGGTGATGTAGGGAGGCAAGCACATGTCTGTGCACTTGCCTTATCCTCAGGAGTGGCGCAGAAGTGTCTTTCCGCACTTTTGTGACACTTCAAGTCAGCATAGGACTTATGCTGGAGCTTAGGCCAAACTAACTGGCAGTTAGGATCGCAGCAAAAGTCCATTATACAATAGTTATTTAAATTTTTATTCATTTTTTTAAAATTTAATATTGTTCTACCCTACTTTTTCTACACTTATGTTAACACATAAGGTGGCTTATTTAAGATTAAAAATACAATAATTACTTAAAAATCACCACAGATGTCTAAAATTCAGTAATAAGGTGGTGATGGCAGCTAAAGCCAATAAAGCACTAAAAAAGCTGCAGCTTTTTAATGGAACTTTTTAGATGACAAACTCAAGTTAATGAGTTCTTCAGTTCCTTCCATTCCTCCTTAAAATATTTTTTAGTGTAGGGTTGCCATAATTCTCTTCCACAGAATTGGGACATGACCCTCTGTCACATTTGCCGTAATGTGAACACAATCCCCCCAAATCAGAAGTGTCCCTATTTTTGGTGCCAAATGGAAACCCTCTTTGTATGAGGCTGAGATATAGCTGACCTTGGCCCAGTGGATTAGAAAGCTAGATGCCTGAGCCAAATTTTGAATCTGGCTCTTCCAGGTCTGGTCCCAAAGAAAACTATTACACCATTCTGAGTTTACTCAAGTCTTACTTGATAGGTTTCATCATTGCTGAGGAACATCTATGTCACAATCTGAATATTCTTTATATATGGAAATGTAGGATTAATATTAGTGCAAGTGAGTTCTGAGGGCAGTATATCTGGATAAGCATACAGGTCATCTTAAACATCTTACTCTGATAGAGAAACCTGTAAAGTTGTTGCAGACAGGAGAATAAAAACAGCCCCATGAATGAAAGCCATTGGTCCATTGAGTCTTTTGTCTGAAGCCTTTCTTAACATTGTCTTCTGCTTTCAATAGTTATTTTTTAAAAAAGAGGGTAAGAAAGATAACTAGAACTGACCTTTTCTATGCCATGTATTGTTCTGTAGACTTATGCCATGTCACTTCTTATTCACCTCTTCAGTAAATTGTCTTAACCTTTTAGATCTTTCCTCATGTGAGAGACTTTTCGTGCCTCCAGTTATTTTTGTTACCCTTGTCTGAACTTTCTCCAATTTGCCTCTATCCTCTTGGAAATGGTGTGACCAGAATTCAACACAGTGCATTAACGTCAAGACTTATTAGTATAGAATTTGTGCTTCTACTCCCTGTAGCAGAACACCATGGCTACATTTTCTTTGGGATACATTTCTACTGAAATTAGTTGAGTTAATCTTGGTCAAGTAAGATACTTGGTCAAGTAAGAAGTACCAATTTTTTTAATGTGTCCCAAAATTTTATGTAACCCTTTGTCAAGTAGAATTAAGATTTGGCATAAATATCATGTTCTGCAAATCTGTACCACAATGGGCCAACCTTCCTCCATCTACAAGAGGATTATAATTATGATTTGTTGGTCTTTGTTTCAGTGGTATACAAAGAGGGAGGTTGTGGGGGTCTGTTGTTAGGCTTCAGAAGCTGTCTAAGAGGCCGCCCATTGGCAGCAGTGTTGATGGTGATGGGCCACAGTTGTAGTTGGGGTCTCTCTTGTCTGCAGTTGAAATTTAGCTAGTGCTGGCTGCAGCCACCCTCAAGAGAAGCATGTTTATTGACATGATTATATACAGTAGATGAAATTACAAAATTATATATACATGTACAAATATAATAATTTTTAAAATGTGTATATTTATGTTATACAAGTCCCCCCAATGGATACTCACTTTGTAAACCAATTTCCGTTTTTAAAAATTGAATTATGATAGCAATGTGTAGTATTATGTTTCCTCTAAAGATGTCAGTAGCTACCCATAGTCTTTCCCTTCTGCCTCAGGTGACAGATCAGGAGAGTGGGAAAGCACACTGCATTCTCCTCAGTCATCCCAAAATGGTTACTGCAACCTGCCCTGCTAGATGGACAGGACAACCTGCTAGTCTGAAGGACTAAAGGGCTGCAAAATTGTCTAGTTGTTAATGGTGCCCGCTTTGAACACCTAATGTGATTTTATAATTCAAGCATGACTTACAGTTACTATTTGATGTTTATAAAAATTTACTAGCGAAATGTACCCGCATTGCAGGAGTACAATACCCTCCATACGCCATCTCCCCATTGTGCAACACCCTCCCATGCATATCAACACCTATGCACAAAACCCACCCATGCACATCAAAACCCCCATGCACAACATCCTCTCCTGCGCAACATCCCACCATGCGCATCACCCCCCATGTGCATCAATCCGCCCCTCCATGGATCAACCCACCCTGCACAACATCCCACCCATGTGCACTCTCCTTCCCAGTGCATTAGGCGCCAAGCACCAAATTGCTGGATATAATCTTCAATGTTAAGTATAGGATAAAAACACATTGCACCCCTTTTCAGCCTCTTAAGGGTTAAATTTCTCAACATCGGTTCTTGGTGGGTGTTGATGTCACAGAAGGACACCCTTCCCGAATTTCACGATTCTAGGTCTGCGGGTTGTGGCAGGGCCTTGATCAGTCAGGGATTCTTCAATGTAAAGTACAGTATAGGGAAGAAAATGTGTTGTTGGAATTTCCAAAAATCAGTTCTTAGTGGGTATCTGTGTCCCGGAAGGGACACCCTCCCCAAATTTCATGCTTCTAGGTTCAGCGGTTTTGGCTGGCTGTTGATAAGTGAGTCAGTTAGTCAGTCAGTTGGTCGGTCAGTCAGTCACTTTTCTGATAGATAGATAGATAGATAGATAGATAGATAGATAGATAGATAGATAGATAGATAGATAGATAGATAAAATTTAAGCATATATTTTTCATGTTGAAATCTGTATACTTCTTGAGACCCGTATGTACATAAAGTTCAATAAAAGAAAAGTTTAGTCATAAAAGTTCAATAAAAGATAATTTTATTGAAGAAAGTTTGATAAAAGAAAATGTTATTGTCTGCACATTTTATCTGGCTATTGTTATTGTTACTCATTTCAGGTCATGTCTATTGCTGAAAACAATGTCTTGAGGGTTACCAAAAATGTATTGGCCCCAGATGCCAAATGACCTTGATAAGTTGCTGCTTTGTCTAATCCCACGCACAGAATTCACATTGGCTGGAACAAAGTCAACAAAGACAAGTCTTGTGCTGTGAAATTCTTCCTAAATCATGTTATGTCCTTGCAACAATGTCTCAGCCAAATTTCCTATAAATAAACCGCTTTTCTATATTTAGTCCTGCGTTAGCATAAGTGACACTTTCTCCACTGCATTTCCTGCCAAGAGACCAGAGAAAAATGTTGATTTTTGGCTCATGACTGAAGCCACATGTGCTGGGTCACAACAGCTGTATAAGAGGAACTACCTAACAAACGACATTTTTCTAAGCAATTATAGAAAGCTAAAATTGTTTTGCTCTTTTTATTTCCTCAATATTATTATCATTGTGCTTGTTACTAATCTAAATTCTTTGATGAGTAAATATGTGCCTTCTTAGCTGGTAGGATTCTTATTTGATACTATATAAATGCTGTTATAATTCTGGCTGTCAAGAAAGTTAGAAATTTGTGTTAAATGACTATTTAACAGGCCAGGAACCATATTGAGCAGCTGGGAAATGGCTGAGTCATGCTGCACTGATTAAAAGGGCTTATTTAACAGCTCAGTATATTTCTACAGGTGCAAAAAGTCTAGTTTTTCTTGAGCTTTTTTATATTGGATGCTAGAAAAAGTTAACCTGGTGCTCTAATTAGATATCTGTCCCATAAAGTCCTACTATTCTTTAATCCTCCAGAAGAGTCCTACTGTTCTTTAATCTTCTAGGTATAAAATACCTATTTTAGGAAGGATTTGTTTATTTCCGCCAGTAACACTTGACTAACTGGACACAAAATAAAAAACACCAAATAGGAAAATTGTAAAGGCCTCCATACATTTTACTGCTGAAAGACCTATTCCTGGCTATATTGGGATGCTGAATAAAAAAAATGGCATTGGTTTTGCCTAAATGGTTCTAGCTTTGGGGGTATGGCATAGCCAACCAAATCCTATGCATTTATTCCCCTTCTGACTATGCATTGGCGTTGTGCAACTGGTGGCTGCTCCATTCTGTAGTAGTCCTGTGGATAAAAAGGTGACTGCTGTATCCTATGGGAGTTGAGTTATGGTGGTCTCCTCTGAGTTACACTTATCATTCCTTGAGCTTGGAGCAAGCCTCCATGATATAGGAGGTTCAACTTGGACCTGCATGATTGAGACAGATGCTTTAACTCTCCCAGAGGGGAAGGGAGGTAGTATTCCACTGGAACTAGTGTTGCCAATGCTACTCCCTCTTGGGCCTATTCTATCCATCTGTGACTACCCTTTCCCAATCCTGTTCTGCCCCGATTTGTCCTCCGCCACTTCCTCTGCTGACTTACCTGCTCTGAAGGGTGTTGAGAGAAGCAATGAAGTGGGTGAGAAGGTACAAATCTTCCAGCTGGCATATTTCTCTAAAAGCACATTTTATGAATGGTGCTGTTTGCTTTACAATAGTCAGTGCCAGTGCAGGAGGTGCACTGCCAGCAGGCAGCATTCAAAAGCTTGGAACCATGGTGAATCATAATTTTTATTGTGCAAGTGCATTATTTTCTGTGTTGTTCTGAAGCCTGTGTACTCAATGTGCTACCCAATGGTTATTAATATAGTTATCGTCTCTGGATCAAAAGTCCCATCTCGTACAACAGCATTCCTCAAACTGTGGGTCAGGATCTGATTTCTGCTAGATCCTGCTGAGCCGCCAATGAAAACACAAGAGATGGAAAGATCAGATAACTAATTGCTTCAAGCCCTGAAGCTATTCAAAATTCATATAGCTGCTAACTGCCTTGCAGTCAACTGAGCTCCTGTCGTTTTTAGGTTGCTGACTGCCTGCATTTTGCAAGCTTGTGTAAATATAGAGGGAGAAACATTTTAGCTCCAGCGTCTTTTTTCTGGTGTGTTTTTTTCCAAGGACAAGTATTGGAGATGTAAAGGTCACATGGTTATGCCCTTCAGTGCTATTCATTAGGGCTCTGTCATTACAAGAGATAGAATAAGCTTTGGGCAAATAAATAAAGGTAACTTGAAATAATATTTTTATTACACTTAATTTAGATCATTTTTTTAGTCTCCTAAACCAGGGATGTCCAAAATTTTAGGCAGGAGGGCCACATCATCTCCCTGGCACTATGTCAAGGGCTGAAAAATTATTTACATTTCAAATTTGAATAAATGTAAATATAAGAGTGTACTAGGCTGCAACCCTGAAGTGTACTTGGGCTAGCTAGCCTATCTATCACTGGGCTGGCCCATTCCAAAATGGGCCAGCCCAGTTGCACCAGAAAGGTTTGGGCCAGCATAAGTCAACATAGGTTGGCCCAAGACAGATGGCCCTAGGCCAGCCTTGCTGTGCCCGCCTAGGCAGTTCAAGAGAGGCATGTTGTGGGCATGTTCAGCATAGCATAGAACATTGCAGTTAGGCTGTATCTAGATACTGTTTTGAGGGCAGAAATGCTCTCTTCCAGCTTCTCAAAGTTAGACAGTCCCTACAATCCAGAGTAACTACGGGAGCATGTAAGAGACATTACGTGCACCCGTAGTTACTGTACTACCTAGTGAAAGCCTATGGGAAATTCATATTGCAATCCAGAGTAAATTGGTTCTTACACCAAAGTAAGGACTCCCCATAGTTACTCTGGATTGCACCCTACTTCAGGAGTAGGAATAAATTTGAGTAGACCCATACGGGTCCATGAACTATTGTTTCTATAACCAAAACGAGCTCTACAAATTCTGTTGGATTCCTACTATTACCAAGTGTCTTTTGCTTTTACATACATACATACTAATAGTTTGAAATAGATTTTTAAAAGTAGAAGCATCTAAGCTGAAGTCAAATTGAGATGGGAAACATCTATATGATGTGAAAGCATATTTATGTGAAAGTTCCAGTTGGGCATTCTTTCATCTTCACGGATGGGTCCAATAAAAATCAATCTTCACACTGTTTCATTCCTTCTACATTCTGGGAAGAGCTTGGCAATAACTTCTGAAGCCAAGAATTCATATTTGTAAAATAAAGTTTGATGCTTAGTAGAGTTTCAGTTGGGCCCTGCAGGGAACACAATAAAGTATCTGTAGGACGCAGGTGCATCTTATATGATATAAGCCTTTTAAAGGCATCCATGCAGATTGAAGTAAATGTTTGGCTTTTAAAAACTGCTTTTTGAACAAAAATCCAAAAGTGTAGTAAACTTTAGGGTTTTTCAAGTGTCTCCAAATAAAACATTTTTCTTTTATCCTGTGCAGTTGCAGAAAAATACAAATACTGTTATCATTCTGATAGGTAATAGACTATCATTACTGGAAGCCAGTTCTTTATAAATTCATTTATCAAGTCTCTACACCCTTAGAGCTTTCCCATTCTTATTTCTTTGGGTATTAAATTTAGTTATAGCTGTGGTAATATTGCTTTCCTCAGTACATCATTTTCTCATGGTGGTAAAGATGTTTATTCAGTCAAATAAAAGA
This sequence comes from Cryptoblepharus egeriae, assembly GCA_030015325.1. Taxonomy (NCBI): domain Eukaryota; kingdom Metazoa; phylum Chordata; class Lepidosauria; order Squamata; family Scincidae; genus Cryptoblepharus; species Cryptoblepharus egeriae. Next base: position 67,519,066 of record JAREYC010000002.1, on the reverse strand, counting down.
GGTTTTCGGCAATGCAGTCAAAATGTAGTCAGCAAATAGCTTCATGTGATTGATGCGGATTCCGTGTCCAATATCTAAGAGATGATGAAGGTATGTAGTGTGGTCAGTCATAACACTTTTTTTCTTTAAGATGGTTTGTTCTCTATGTTGAAGTCCAGTACATCTAGTTAAAGAAGTGGGGAAAAACCACTTGCTTGAGATTTTGTTGTTGTTGGTTTGGGTTTTATTGTTACGTATTCAATAGAAACCAGGGGAATACAGAATATGGCAAAATCTAAGCCCACATTTGTATCCATTAACAGTGATGTACTCCTTTCAGTGGAGAAGAAACAATTGACTTGGCCTTCAGAATCCATAGTAGGATAAGACCAACTGAATAGACCTGGGACTCAGGATTTTTACTGTGTTTGGATGACAAAGGAATGTTTTGGAGATGCATTCTTTAGGATTCACTTACTGTTTGCATCATATTATATCACTGAGTATATGACTGAATATATGACTAAATCCAAATGTACACAGGAATAGAGTTATAATCAGACAATGTAATTGCTTCCTTTATTGTATTCATTAAATGTGCAACATTCAGGGCTATCTTTTATTATAACAATTTCTTTATGAGAAATTCATTGTCACTTCAAAGCTAAATTTAGGCATTTGAAATAAAGTAAATATATGAAGTGGGAAGTTATGTCATAAAACAATCCTAAAGAATTAATCTTAGAGCATTATCCAAACCATGTCTACTCAAAAGTGAGCCCTATTGTATTCAATTGGTTTTACTCCCAGGAAAGTGTCTTTAGGATTGCAGCCTTTATGTAACTTCTAATTTTCAATTCTTTTAGTCTTCAAATCTTATTATCCTTACCCCCAAATCCAGAGTAACTACGGGAGCACATAAGAGACAGTATGTGCACCTGTAATTACTGCACCTCCTAGTGAAAACCTATGGGAAATTGATATTGGAATCCAGAGTAAATTGTTCTTACACCAGAGCAAGGACTCCCCATAGTTACTCTGGATTTTGCTCTAAGTTTGGGGTTTTTCCTCCTTGAACTATGGAGAAGGGCAGATATTCTGTATTTTAAAATTTAATTCCTAATGAAAGTTTCCTTCAAAAGAAATTTAACTCATGTGTCCAGCTAAACTTTCTTCTGGGTTAAAAGTTGACATTATTGAAAAGAAAGTTCTCTGGAGATTCCCATTTTACATGACCTCTTTTTGTCATGGGTTTCACCCCCTGAAAAGTTTAGAGGAATGACTGAGGTGTTTACATACTGATTTTGCTTAAGAGCGAGAACTAGATTCTCTCCATCATATATCAATGTTAACTAGCTGTGTTAACACTGATATATGATGGAGAGGACGAGATTTGTTTTGGTGGTGGTCATGGAGTATTGATAAATTGGTGAAGGACAAAAGAGGTTACACATAGAGTGGAAATTTCTCCTTCAAAGATCATTCTGCTCACAGTTTAATAAGCTTTTCACAGCCTTGTGTTAAGCACAGTGGGGCTTGAATCTGAGGAGACATTCCAAGATCTGGCCCCTTTTCAATGCAAGCAGAAGTCAATCTCCTCTTGCTGCTGGCATCCTATGGAAAGAGTCTGGCTTGCATCCTATGCACTTTCCTGTGAGTAAGCCCCAATGAATTCAATGGGGCTCGATTCTGAGTAGACAGCATCGGATGTGGCCCCTCTGCCATTGCTCTTCATGCAAACTTGGAGTCAGGCTGCATCCTACACACTTTCCTGTGAGTAAGCCCCAGTGGATTTACTGGGGCTTGACTCTGATTAGATAGTATAGGATCTGGCCCCTCTGCTGTTGCAGACTGCCTATCTAGTTTGCATAGATAGATGTCACACAGAGAGAGGTTCCTTGTTAAAGATGCTCCAAAAGACATCAGTGACGCTTTAGTAAAAATTAGTCATCCTTGGCCATAAAGGTTTTTCTTTTCTTTTTTACTGTACAGAATATTACAGTGTTTTATTACAGTAATTGTGGTCTGTATTATATTATAATGTTTTGAATTCAATTCCTGTGTTTTGTCATCATTTTTACATCCAGTTAATATTTTTATATGAATATTTTTTGGGTTGTGGAACCAATCGTCTGAGTTTCCATTGTTTCCTATGGGAAAATCTGGTTCAGTTAAAGAGTGTTTCACTTAAAGAGCATGCCTCTGGAATGAATTAAGCTCTTTATGTGAGACACCACTGTATATTGATTCTCTTTTCCACAGTATCCTTAGTAACAACTTAAGGGAATTGTAGCTTTGAGTATGTCTAAGTGCTAGAAACCCTAGTAGCAATTGACATCTCCTTCGTATGGCTCAAGAGGATCCTGGTTTCTAAGATTTCATATTGTAAGTTAACATGTTGTGGGGAAAATATCTTTTCGTTTTGTCCTAGAAACTGCTGACATTCAGTGATGTATATTATTCTACTTTGTGTTGTCTATAGATTTCTTTCCATAATTCCATTTTAGTGCAAATATTTCTAAAAACATGGGATGCAGAGCACACCCATGAAGATGCTTCCTTGAAGTGTTTATAGGAAGCAACACCTTCCTGAATCTCCAAAGACTATTAATAACCTTTTTGTATTATTAAAGACAGGTTTTATGGTTCATTTGATTTCAGATATTTCTTGAACAAAATGACTTTTTTGACAGCTGGATAATAGAAATTCTGCTCATATACCTAAAGCAGGACAGTTTTTAAATCACTCCTTGAATTGACACTAAAGGAAAGAAATTATTTTCATACCTTTTTGACATGGCTTATCACTTTGCAGTTGAGTCAGCTGCCTATAAGCATTCAATGAATTGATAGAATATTTCTGTGCTATTGCTATCACTCACTACGTTCTGGGCCAGCTGCATATATGAAGATAAATGAGTGATTAAAGGATCCCTTCTGTTGCAGTTCTGTTCTGGTAAGGTGTAGGGTTTCCTTGTTTGTTGAGAGCCCAAGGGACAAATTCATCAAGGATTTCCTGATTTCGTTTTGGTCTCTCACCTATAATAGGGCCGTTCTGCTATCCAGCCCTAAAAATTGTAAAACTATTTCTATGGGATTGAGAGCCAAATCCTATGGGCCAATAGAGATGGGTGTTACATGTTGTAAACATGTCATAAAGCATATTTATGGCACTCTTGAAATAAGGAGCACAGAGCCAGTGCCAGTTGGTACTGGGTCCAGTGCTGGGAGGTTGATGCGGTGCAGCCCCCAGAGGTGTGATTGCTGGGCAGTAGTGCAGCCTTTCAAAACAGAGGAATGTGTTCCAAGGTTGGGAGAGGATTTGATAGGGAAATCTGCTCAATCTCCTCCTCTTCTCAATCTCCTCCCTGCCTCACCCCATCTCCCTGTGGAGGTGTACCATCTCACGGAAGTGCCTGTGGGGCTGCTATAATGCTGGAAGCCACTTTGGCTCCTGCTGTGCTCATGGTTGGAGTCTGCATTATGACAGCAAGAAAGCAGTTTCCACCTGTGCAACATGTGCTATGCTGGCACGGAAGCTTTTGGGACCCAAATAAATGCTGGCCATGTTTTCATTGAGCTGTTGTGTGGGAAGAATTTTGAATAATCAGAAATGCAATATAAATGCAGTGGTACCTTGAATAAAGAGCGACTTGAATAAAGAGTGTTTTGGGTAAAATTTTCTCAGACATTTTGACTTTCATAAAGAGCACTGTCTTGAATAAAGAGCACTTCTGAGGAAGTTTGGAACAGGCTTCCATGGCAAGGGAACGCACAGACAGGACGAGGAGACTAGCTTGAGCTACAGTGGGGCTGGCAAAGTTTGGAATAGGCTTCCATGGCCAGGGAACTCATGGGATGTCCGGGGGGAGCAGCCTGAGCAAGGTCTGTGTGTGGGATCTGTGTGTGGCAGTGTGGAAGGTGTGCCTTATCAATGTTCTAGTGCTGCTCCCCATCAGCAGCTTGGAAATGTTAAAGTTGCACAAAAAGACAAAGATTCCATTGAGCCAATGGATAGCAGTGACTCCATTGGTGATTGTGAAAGAGCACAATCAGTGATGGGCTTCAAAAAATTTAAGAACTGGTTCTCTGCCCATCTGGCAGCCACTTTTAAATGGCTATTTTTAAACTTTATATGTCCTATCTCTTGTTAAGAACCGGTTCTATAGAGTAGGTACGAACCTGCCTGTGCCCACCACTGAGCACAATCCTAACCATGTCTACTCAGATGTAAGCCCCATTGTGTCCAATGGGTCTTACTCCCAGGAAAGTGTCTTTAGGATTGCAGCCAAAGTCATCCTCTTCTCTGTAACCCTCACACCAGCCATGAAAGTTTTCAAATGTACAGTACAGTTCAGGACTGTACAGTATTTTCTTTATTGCAGTATTGTGTGTTACTGAGTATTAGTGCTTTGTACTGTGTGTATATTGCAGTGTTTTGTAATCCTTTTTATCAACAGTTAATATTTTATATGAATATTTTTTGGGTTGTGGAACCAATTGTCTGAGTTTCCATTATTTCCTGTGGGAAAATCTGCTTCACATAAAGAGCGTTTCATGTAACAAGCATGCCTCTGGAATGAATTAAACTTGTTATGTGAGGCACCACTGTACTAACAACATGGTCAAAAGTGTCAATATCTTGCTATTAGGAATCCATGCCCGTTTTTATTCTGTTCTTCTTTAACTCCATGTCAGTAAAGCTTCACCTTTGGGTCCAACCACTGTGAAGGACAGAGTTGGCCAAATGCTGGTAAATAGTTTAGATGCTTTCACTCATCCAAGGTCTGTGGAGGCTACAGTAATGTTTACTTTAAGGTGACATTGGAATGCCATGACTTATATTCTCCTAGAATTTCATGTGCATTTTACTTGGATAACTTGACTGTAGCCCATTGTGCTAATTTTATCCATACACTATCTAGCATAGATAGCTTCCCTCCCTCCCTTTAATCACAAGCATCTGTCAGGCATCTCTTCTGGTCATTGCAGTAGATCTTATATTTTATATTCATTGTGTATATGATGTATTTTTTTCTTCCAAAATATAAATAACAGCGGTGTTATTGACACCTCACGTGAATTCAGCAATTTCCACATCCAGCTAATATAACCAGAATGTGATTAATAAGAAGACATGAGGAATAATGATGGTTTCGTTATTATAGTAATGAGTTTTTCAGCATACATTGGTGCTTTAAATAAACAACTATGTAATAAAAGGTGCGGAATAATATGATGGAAGGTAACAACACTTAGCAGGTGACTAAGTAATGTGTGACTCACCCTGGCATTACTGCATCTCCAAAATACAGAAGCAATAAAAGTTGAATGCCCTTGTTTGGCAGGTTTCTGAAATGGAATATATTGTTGGTCCCAAATTTGAAATGAAGTAGTAAAGAATATTGGTATTTTATTAACATACTAACTCATAGCTGTCAGGTCTTCCTGGTATGAAAAGGGAATGAATTATCAAACAAACAAAAAGGCATGGAAATGTATAAAGAGTGGTCTTTGCCTCACGTGTAAATCTTTGTAAGCATTCTGAGAAAGAGATGGACTGCCTGTGTTATGGCAAATGCATGTTGAAATTTACTACTATGAAGTTAAAGTTGCAAAATAGTTTTTGGCTAAGTTTCAGTCTTGAGAAAACTGTCCCAGTCAGAAATATCATTCCTATAGACTGTAATTTTCAGTGGTTGATGAATTTGGCTACATGGTTGAGCCATACTGGAAAAAAGCAACCATGTTCTGGGAAGCTTTTTGAGGAAAGTTAAGCTGGATTTATTAAAAAGCTGAATATGTAACAGACATGGGTTTTGAAAAGAAACCGGATGCATCAATATAGTCTTTTGAAATCTTCAAAGAAGCAAATAGAATTATACCTATACCCTAACTAAGTGGATGAAAGGTGGATCCTTTTTTGAAGCTATGTTAATCTGAGACTGAGAACACAATCCTAACCATGTCTACTCAAAAGTAAGCTCCATTGTGTTCAATGGGTCTTATTCCCAGGAAAGTGTGTTTAGGATTGCAACCCCCGCCATAATGAGCATCAACAACATGACTGGTGGATTATATTCATAAGCTATTAGTTGATGAGTTTGAAGACATTATTTGATGAAGTAATTACTCAAGCTTTCAAGGATAAAGGGACTTTATTACCCAAGTTAAAAAAACAGAAACAAATAAATATTGATTGCCTGTGTGCTTTTCTTAAATCTGTCTATTCAATGCATTTAGTTAAAACTGGTTAGTAATCTGAGTGATTATGAATAATAGTTTAATAAATTCATTTATTAATCCCTTAACACTTCTTAATATGTTACTTTCCTTAATTTTTAAGGTAAAGAATGGTGGAAAAATTAAGAGTGGAATTAACGCCACCTTGAGACCACCTATCTCTCCCAGCTTTTTTTTAAGGTTTTCCACTTTAGAGAATTGTCTTGTAGACCCCAACCAAAAAAAAAGATTGATTTGAATTACAATTTGGGATTACTCCTTCCTTTTTTTAGAAGATGCAATAAGACCAATGTTTATATGGGGAAGATTCAGGAAATACACAAAGCTTAGAATTTATGCTATGACCACAGTTGGTCTCAGAGTTAAACAAGTTTTATTTCAGTGGTTGATTGCCTAACAACTGCATATTCACAGCTAGAATAATTACCCTGAATCAAGTAATGGGTTTCCAAATTTATTGCAAGTCCATGAATTAAAATGTAAAAATAGTGACGTCTCGTGCATGAGTTTGCAAAATGAAACCAATTACAGAGAAGATGTGATCTTTTTAGCAACGGCATATTTTCGGTAGCAGGTGAGAACAGCGCTTCAGTAACGGAAATAAACATTGGCAAGCTGGTCAGCATAGGGAACAGCAATTCAACAGTATGTATTTATGACAGAGCTCCCTTGGATCATTGTGACAACCAGGTAAAATAAGTTCTTATAAACTGAATATAAGTCTTGTAGAATAAATACATAAAGAATAGGAAAAGGAAGACCATGTAAAATAAGAAGCAAATCAACAGTTTAGTGAATATCATTTACATTTATATTTCAATAAAAACTAGTCCTTAAACTGATCAGAAAATCTTGCCCTTAAATAAAAACAAGGAAAAACAACCTCATAGCTAAGTGACTTTTGGCCGATTAATGTCCCAAACATCCAGCTTTACTAAGGGAAATATTTCCATGATAAAACATTCTTGCCATACTTTTAATGATGTCTGTAAGTAAAAAAAATCTTGCTTTAGAAGGGAACTGATAAGCTCTTTAAATCTTGGTACCTCTTTAATCTTAAAGAAAATCAGAATTGTGGTTATTGTTCATACTTTCCTGTGGGATGTATGTTAAATTCTCCAAACCCCAGTCCAGTGCTTCAAAATATGCTCATCTCTAAAACAAAATCTATGGCCATATGGTATGTTTAAACAAGCAAATTGACAGCAGGTAGAGTGAGCCTTCTGGGAAATTGGCATTCTTGGCACACTCTTATCATCAAAGCATGATTGCTTGGATAGTGGTGCTGCTTTCGAAGCTGTCTGAAGATAAAATACACTGAAGCCAGTGAACTGATAAGGGAACAGTTTAGGTAGAAATAATAAAGTGGAGTTGGGGAACCTAAAGAACCCCTCTCACATTGAAGTCCTACTGACATTGAAAGAAGTTGTGAGGGAAGAAGTCTAGACTTTAATAAAGACTGTCAGATTGTTTTTTTGTTCTTAGCAATAAAAACTTGAAACTTGTTATATTTTGGATTAAGAAGCATTTGGATTTGGGTGCAATATGAATACAATGAATGAGGGAGAAATACCGGTGTTAGGAATGGTATATTTAAATTGTTACTTGAGTACAATGGTACCTTGGTTTACATTCAGTTTCATTCTGGAAGTATGATTGTAATCCAAAATGCTTATATAGCAAAGCAAAAATTTTTATAAGAAATAATGGAAACAGGCGATTTGTTCCACAACCCAAAAATATTCATGTTTGTCTGTCTGTCTGTCACTTTTCAACTAAACAATTTACAAAGTGGTTTACAAAGAAAATGAAACCATTAATGGCTAATGGGTTGCTGACCCAAAAGGGTTCACAATCTAAAAATATGCAAAAGGACACCAGCAGAAGCCACTATAAAAGACCATCGCTAGGGGGAGGAGGGCCAGTTGAAAGAGTGTCTCTAAATAATTACAATACTGTAATATAATGAAAATAATAAAGAAAAAACAAAATATAAAGAAAAATAGAATAAAATAATCTGTACTTGGGGCACAATCCAGAGTAACTATGGGAGCACGTAAGAGACATTATGTGCACCCGCAGTTACTGTACCACCTAACGAAAACCGATGGGAAATTCATATTGCAATCCAGCGTGACTTGTTCTTACTCCGGAGCAAGGACTCCCCATAGTTACTCTGGATTTCATCCTTAGTCTCTCAGGTTTTTCAGTTGCAGTCTGTCCCTAACACAGGAATGAGCCCCACTAACTGTATTACTTTATACTTTATAATATTATGTTAGACATGCAAGGCTAGGGCTGCAATCCTAAAGACACTTTCCTGGGAGAAAGATCCATTGAACACAATAGGGCTTACCTTTGAGGATACATGGTTAGGATTGTGCTCATAGTCTCTCAGGCTCCTCTCCATTGCCCCACTGACATCGGAGTAAGCCCCACTGACTGCAAGAGGCTTACTTCAGAGTAGACATGCATAGGCTGGTCTCTCAGGAGAGGCTGAACAGATGCTGGTGGAACATTGATACCGGCCGTATCCAGGCTGGAACTTATTTTTTCACTTGTTTATTAAGAATCTTTTGTATATCAAGTTAAAATTAAGTAGAAATGTTTGCTTGTCTTGCAAAATGCTCTCAATCCAAGTTACTCTCAATCTAAGGTTTTATTATGACTCAAAGTAACGTTTCAAATTTGAATTGGTCATTCTGAGCCATGTATGCTGATCCCTGTACTTACATTATTCTAAGGCTAGCTAATAGGAACTTGTTTATCTTTTTCAATGTAGATTCAGGCTGCAATCCTAAAGACATTTTCCTGGGAGTAAGACCTATTGAACACAGTGGGGCTTACTTTTGAGTAGACATGGTTAGGATTGTGCTCTTAGGATGCACTTCTATCCTTGTCTACTCTGAAGTAAGCCACACTGTGTTCTATGGGGCTTATTCCCAGGAAAGTGTTCTTAGGATTGTAGCCTTATGCTGCAATTCCTAAAAACACTTTCCTGGGCATAAGATCCATTGAGCACAATGGGGCTTTCTTCTGAGCAGACGTGGTTAGGATCATACTCATCATTTTCTGAAGGGTTCAGTTCATTGACTGTTTTAAACCAAATTATTCATGTTGGGAAAGGGGTAGATTTTTGCAGTCCATCAAAAGAATTACTCCTTGTGAATCTTGAGATAAGGAGGCATTTATGTTAGATTAAAATTCCTGAAAGTTCTGAGAAGTTTGAATTTCTTGACTCTTTTTTGGCCTAAAGAGTCATTTTCCCTCTAGAGCAGTGATTTTTCAACTGGTGTTCTATCGATAGTCATAGAATCATAGAATCATAGAGTTGGAAGGACCTAGTTGGTCATCTAGTCCAACCCCCTGCCTGCAGCAGGAAATCCCCCTAGAGCATCCCCGACAGGTGCTCGTCGAGCCTCTGCTTGAAGATCCCCAGTGAGGGAGAGTCCACCACCTCCCTTGGCAATCTGTTCCACTGCCGAACTGCCGGAACTGTCAGGAATTTTTTCCGGATATCCGACCAGAATCTCCTTTCTTGCAGTTTGTTCCCATTGGTTTTAGTTCTGCTTTCAGAAGCAGCTATGAACAAATGAGCCCCTTCCTCCCTATGACAGCCCTTCAGGTATCTGAAGAGGGCAATCATGTCTCCCCTCAGCCTCCTCTTCTCCAGGCTGAACATCCCAAGTTCCCCCAACCTTTCCTTGTAGGGTTTCCCTTCCATCCCACTGATCATTCTTGTCGCTCTCCTCTGGACTTGCTCCAGTTTGGCTGCATCTTTCTTCAAGTGAGGTGCCCAGAACTGAACACAGTACTCAAGGTGAGGTCTGACCAATGCTGAATAAAGAGGAACTAGAACTTCTCGCAACCTGGAAGCTACAGTCCGCTTAATGCAGTCCTCAGTTATGCTGCAGAAATATGGGGATTGACATTGATTAATAGGAAAAGTGGGGGATTTGAACAGCCTGGTGTGCCTTGTCAATGGTAGAGATAACTGACAGTGTGCCTTGACCGTTTCAGTTCCTTGTTAATGTGCCGTGAGATGAAAAAGATTGAAAGTCAGGATACTTCAACATTTGTTGCATGAACTGTCCTTGCTTTGTAATAAGATTAGATTTTATTACACTGCTATTACACTGCTAAGATTAGATCTTATTACACTGCTAATGTTTTATTATCTGTTTTTACTACAGTTTTATTATATATTATGCTGTGGGCATTCCACTGTCGGTGGGGGGAGGAAAGAGGCGGTATAGAAATTATTTAATTTAATAAAAAGTTAATAAAATAATAATAAAAATAATAAATATATTTAAATAAATAAGATGGCCTGGCAAGTCATTAGCCTGGGCAATATGGTCCTGGGATTGATCTTAGCTAAAACGACACATGTCTGAATCACCAGTTAAGACTATACAATAATATGTCACTTTACAGCAGAGGTGCGTAGTGGCACCACATCTGGCACCATTGACATTAAATGAATCCTCTGAATCCAAAGGCAGCTGTGGTTCCCTTGCTTCCAGAGGTTTTTCTGAGCCCTGCAGACACAGCATGAGAAAGCATAAGAGTATCAGAATAGCTATTTTGGGCAAAAACATGAAACTTATGAATATGTTTGCCTAAGTGAATATTATTTTTGCCTAATTTTTGCTTCCAGAGTTTTTTTCTGAGCCCTGCAGAGATAGCATGAGAGTTTCAGAATAGCCATTTTGGCCAAAAACATGCAAATTATGGATATTTTTGCCTGAGTGGTATTTTTGCCTAATAATACATTCAGAGGCTTGGGGAAGCCCTCAGAACCCAGAGGAAAATAGAAGTTGTGGGTTCAAGTCACATCACTTGACTTAAGCATTCTCAGTTTCTATTGGACTCAGAAAAGATGCTGAGGGCAATAAAAGCATAGCTACTTTTGGCTTGGAGCAGTGATTTTCAATGCTTGGAGCAGGCTTGGAGCAGTGATTATCAACCAGTGTGCCATGGCTAGTCCTCAAGTGTGCCAAGGAAATTTGGAGACTGACATTCATTAATAGGAAAAATTGGAGGATTTGAACAGTCTGGTGTGCCTTGTCAATGGTAAAAACAACTCATGGTGTGCCTTGACAATTTCAGTGCCTTAAGTGTGCCGTGAGATGAAAATCATTGAAAATCACTGACCTGGAGGGAGAGTGAACAGCAGCAGTTGCCACAAATATGGGCTGTTGCTGGTCAGAACACCACTATGTGACATGTACCTGTATTCTGGGTTAGATCATCCATAGCAAAATAGGTAGAGGCAAGACTGCATTTAACTAGTTGGGTTCATTGATGATTTGCAAGAAGTCTGTGACTTTTTCAAGTTAGCTAAATTTTCATGGCTCTAGTGTTCTGTGTTCACAGGATCTACTGAACAGATTGTGATAATTAGCATTGATGATTAAAAGAATGAAGCAAGTTATCCATGCAATTTCTAAAATCCCATTATTTTCAAAGGGTTTTAATAATAAGTAATCTGAGCTAGATGAAGTCTGGAGCTAATTTATGGGTCACACAAATATATGCAGTACATCTCCACTACCCTTCTATCTGCTCAGTTTTGCTATCCATAGCATTTGTACTGTTATTAATTACAAGGCAAGTAAATGGCTGTCTTGTGAAACACCACATTTCATCTAATTTTCTTTTGTATAATATTAAGAGCACATTCCAATGCTTGTTGTGCTGGCACAGGCTCCCAACACTGGCTTAGGAGCTTCATAAAGGCCTCTGTCAGTCTTGAAAGACTATGGTATCCTGCTCGGCGCTGCATACGCTGCATGCAAAGCACGAAAGCCTGGGTTGGATTGTTATGGAGGATAGGCTGTTATCCAAGCAGCAAATCCCCCCTCTCCACGCCACTGAATTAGTCCAATGGAAAGGCAGAGTCAATACGATTGGATCCAGCTGGCATCACAGAGCTGGGCTAAGGACAGGAGCTCACCCTGTCTTGTGGGGGCGACCCGGGTCTCGAACCTGGCCTGCTGGTTAACAGGCACAGTGTCTTAACCTCTTGCACCAACCACATGCCATAAAGCACATCCACATCTCCTTTACTGCAGATTGGGCACAGTGGCCCATGCTGGCCATCAACACCAGATCTGCATCTGGATGGGGTGAGTTTGTGCTGGCCAAAGTAGGCCAGCGCAGGGGGTAGAAGAGGGTGGCAGACCATCAATCCAGGAGGCAGATGAGTTATGGGAGTGGCATGGGATTGGCTTTGGACCAAATCCTAACCCTGTGCCTGGTCCATTCTGTCTTGCAAAGGTTGCTCACACTTATACTAGCAGAATAACTGGCACAGATCTCAGTAGCTCCTTGGGGCTGACTGGGATATTTCTTTGGGTAAGAGATATAATATTCCTTATTTCGAGTTGTCTTCCAACCAGCACCTGCATTGCACTGGATACAGCACAGACTACATGAATCTAGCACAAGTTAGAATCAGGCTTTAATAGTTTATATTGATGAATGCTGAAGATGGATTTTATTGTACTTTTTCCCATTTTGCTGTGGATAAGACCACCTTAGCCAAAAAACATTCTTACTGGATGAAGAGGCATTGGCTACGACTGGTAAGAACAGGAAGAAAGTTGCATGCCTGGACAGTAAATGTGCTCTCACTTTACACTGGGACTGTGCTCAGAAATGATCAATGTGGTATAGATTTTGTATAGCAGGTTAGAAGGGCAAAGAAAATGATCCCTTCATTTTGATTAGGACATGTCCCTCTGTTCATTTTATATTCCTTTATGCTCTCCCTGTCCAGTGGATACTAAGCAAGAGGAAGACAAGGTATTGATCTTGATTCTATTTTAACAAAAGCAGATGATAATGTTACATAATGAAATGGAGTAGAAGCCATGGCTACAGACCTATGAATTGTTCTGCATATTGGCACATTGGTTTTTTAGTTACTTTCAAGTAACCATGTGCAGAACATACAATTTGTGCTGGGATGGCATCAGAGGTAGGTCAAGGGGGCCACCAGCTGAAGATCCCAAACTATCAGAGGTTCTGTGCTGATGGGCTGACCTCCAACGTCTAAAACTTTGTGTTAGTTCCCACAGGTTCCCCACCACCTTGCTGATGTAAAAAGTGGAAGGAACCATGCTTTTTGCTGTTGATTGAGTTTGGGCAATGCAGAAATCTGGACTTGAGCCTTGGGTTACGTTAATTTCCATGTGTGTGAACTATAATTCAACTTGGTTTATGTACTGGCAAAAGCTTCGAGCAGACATTGGATTAAAAAAAGTTCAGCTTTGACTGAAACTTCTTTTTTATAAGTTTCTTCAGTTATAAACTGAAAATTTCTAACATTTTTGTTAAATATTTATATATATTTAATATGTATTTAAATAAATTAATTGTATGCAACTTATGGCTTAGAATGCCATCTGAAATAATACATATGGGTTTAGAATGCCAGGTGCAATAGGACTGCAGTAAAGAATAATCCCCTTTAACCTCAATAAGGCTTTTTACTGAACCTAAGATTACAATTAAGTGAACTGACAAATGGGTCAGTTCAATCCCCTTGGGGGGGGGTCACAACTTCATTTTAGGGGAGTTGTGAAAATCTGGGTGCAGCCATCTTGGAATCTGGCACTGGACACCTTTAATGTCACTTCCATCCATTACATCACTTCTGGGGGGGTCCCAGAAATGCTTGAGTACCACTACGCTAGACCAGTGTTACTTTGAAAACCTAAAGCAAAGTGTGGGTAAATGGAGCATACTTTGCAGAGCCATAATGAGATAAAGACTTTATAAAGTCTTTATTGTTTGTCTTGCACAGAAACCCAGGTGCTGTGCTGAATTTCTTATGCTATTTGAGAGAAAAGAGGAAATGGTTAGCACCTTAATATTGATTTTAAAACAGAGGATCTTTTAATTACCATGCATATTTGATTTACCCTACAATCCAGAGTAATTATGGGAGCACCTAAGAGACATTACATGCACCCATAGTTACTGCACCACCTAGTGAAAAACCTATGGGAAATTCATATTGCAATCCACAGCAAATTGTTCTTACACCGGAGCAAGGAGCAGGGTGACCATATGACCAGAAAAACCTGGATTTGTCTGGATTTTTAGCCTCCTGTCCGGGTGTCGTACATTTTGGCTTCATTGTCCTACATTTTGGCTTCATTTTGAAACTTCGCGATAGTGCACAGTACCTCATCATGCCATATGTTGTTGGATTTGTATTGAAGAGCAGAATCCAATGCAGAAATCAGTTTTGAAATATGTCCTTCCTATCAAACGTTATAGCCAAAAAACAAAAACAAAAAATACACTTTTGGGCAATTTTTTAAAGTGGGTAGGAATTTTGGCCTGAGATTAGGAATTTTGGCCCTGGGGTTCAGGAATAATCTGGTCACCCTGGCAAGGACTCCCCGTAGTTACTCTGGATTTCACCCTAAGTCATAGAACTCTAGGGATCTGGTGACAACTAAACAAATTGGTCAGACAAATTAGTCAGAACTCAGAGGCCCCATCTGAAAGAGAGTGATCAGAGTCCTTGGGGTAAATAGGGTTGTGATGCTCTTTAAGTCCCAAGTACCTACTTTCTGCGTACATATCCAATTCCCAATCTTGACCTTCAAGATTGTGACACTTGTCCATGTTCCTAAACATCTGGATTTCAGTTTAGAATAGTTTAACATTTGTTCTTTTTTACCCCTAACCTAGAATGTAACCCTTCACTTTCCCTGTCAAAGAACTGTCTGCCCCTAATATCTAGAAACTCCTGTGTACTTTCTCAAGCTGTTAAAGTATGAATTCAATTATTTAATCTAATAATTCTTGCTTTGATAAGTTTCCCAGTCTGCTGTTTGTGTGAAGTGTCACAAATTATCAATCATAAAAAAACTGTTCATGCTTTGTTGACATTTTTTTTAAAATAAGATACTGTACAGCAAAAGAGCTCCTGATTACCCCCCACGGCGAGAATGAAGAGCCGGAGACAGATGCTGGATTTAAGGGCCACTTTATTAAATCTAACAATAATTAAACCCGACAAGGGACTGCTGACAAAGTCGTGCTGGAAACTAAAAAATAAGGGATGGCGAAGGCCTGGCTCAGGTTTCACCCTCGCACTGAGGGTACCCATCATTGCCAACCCGAAGGTTGAGACAACTGGGCGCTCGGTCAACCAGTTGCCCGGCTGACTTTGCCTAAATCCCAGGTGCAGGACTAGCAGCCACAGCCTACGTCCGGTCTGGTAACAATAGGCCTGGCATGCATAGCACTGACCCTTGCTGCCTCAGGCAATCACCGAAGGCCTATCCTGCCTACTCCAGCACGACACCTGCCACACGGGGAACCTGGCCTGAACATGGTTCCACCGCCCCACTACAAACAGTCCAGCAGTCCCTTAACTATATTCCAGATGTACTCATCTAGGGCCAGGTCAGTTAAATGAACCCCGTCATCCCTAAAAACATGGGGCAGCTGCCAGAGCACATGCCGGTGAAAAATCACCACCCCACCCCAGCTTTCAACAAAATTGGCAGCATAGCTGTTGACCCGCTTACGGGCCAAATCAATACTTCAGATGCTCCTGGCCCCCTTCCAAACCCTCCTAGGCAGGAAAGAGGACCAGACAAACCGAATGGCTGGGCACTACCATTTGACTAGGGAAAGATCTTGACGAATCTGAATCTGAAGATCAACAGATTTCATCTTAGTTAGATCATTCTCCCCGAGGTGCACCAGCAAAACATCGGGGGGGGGGGTGTGCTTGA
Organism: Cryptoblepharus egeriae; assembly: GCA_030015325.1. Lineage (NCBI taxonomy): Eukaryota > Metazoa > Chordata > Lepidosauria > Squamata > Scincidae > Cryptoblepharus > Cryptoblepharus egeriae. Next base: position 67,503,077 of record JAREYC010000002.1, on the reverse strand, counting down.
GGAACCCACTAACTATGGGAAGCAGCTGCCCCCACCCCATCCCCCTCTTCACAGCCCAAGTTATACACATGCTGGGGCTGAGGCCGAGACAGGAGCTGGCGCCGGTGCGTTCGGCCCTCCTCCGGGCCCAGAAGAGGATGGAGTGGCCAATTGCCAGAACCCGGAGAGTTCTCCCAGCCGAGGTATCTGGAATGCAAACAAACACAAAGTCACTAAACAACTGAATGACCAAACAGGTAAGCAAGCAAAATCAAACAGGTCACAACAGCAAATGATGCTCCCAAGAGCATCATTTGCGTACATAATACCTAAAGGCACCCGAGCGCCATCGTCCGATGCGCCGGATGACCTCCTCGGGGAGACCCACTGAAGAAGCCAATGTGGCAGCGCCAATCCGGAGGGAGTGAATGCTATAAAAATTTGGGGACAGACCAATAGTGGTCACCGCCCAGGAAAAAACAGCTCAAAACTGAAAGAAGGTAAGTGGCGTCCTGTCTGCATGTTGAAAAATCGGACCCACAAAATGCACCACTCTGTCTCTAAAACGGTTAAGAGCCCGAACCGGGCACAGAGGGTGGGAAGGAATGGCCTGCAGTCTGATCAAGGAGCCCCGAGCCCTCTGGTCAGTCTTGGACCTGCGCAAGCGCAATACACAGCTAGAATCCTGGAGGGTCAAGTCCAACCACCACAGAACCCAATAGGGATCGGCCGAACGAGACCTCACCAGAACCTCACTGATTCTAAAGGCCCCAAAAAACATAACCAGGGTCACAGCTCGAAAGGGGTCCCTCTCAAAATCAGAGCTGCAACACTTACCATAAACCTCAATAATATGCCCTAAAATTTGGACCGTCACCGGCTTACGCTTGTCCGGGATGGAAGGCCTGTCACGGCGCATGGCCTCCAGCATGTGCCGGACCCTAAAATTCTGAGTGGTGTCCACAGTACCTTTCAAACCGGCCACAAAAGCCAAGGCAGAAAGGTACACAGAGATGGACCTGGGGTGCAAACCTGACTCGAAGAGAAAGAGAAGAAACTGGAGAACGGATGCCTCTGGGATACCACCTCCAAGTCCTTGGCTTGACAAAAGGCCTCGAACTCTCCCACCTTCTTTTCATAGCTGGTCCTAGTAGCAGGGGCCAGCGAACCCAGAATCAATCTCTGAGCCCTCACGGTCCAAGGCTCCAAAGCCACTCAGGCATGGGGTCCGGATCCGGACGGGCAGCCAGGGCGAGTTGTCGAAACCGCTCCTCCTGAAAACGAGACAGAGCATCGGCAACCCCATTCTCAAGCCCCGGGACATGACTAATCGAAAACGCAAGGTTAATGCGCAGGCATTGCAACACAAAGGCACGAACCAAACACATCACCCTTGATGATCGAGAAGTCTGTTTATGAATGACATGTACCACAGCCTGGTTATCGCACCAAAATCGGACAGTGGAATTCCGAAATTGGTCCGCCCAGATGTGTACCACCACCAATAAGGGAAAGAGCTCCAAAAAGGTAAGATCGCACACCACATCACTAGCCTTCCAATTCTCAGGCCAAGGATGAGCACACCATCTACCCCTAAAATAGATCCCAAAGCCATGGCCACCAGCAGCGTCTGAATAGACCAGCAAGTCAGCTCTAAGGATTTGAAGCTCCCTCCAAAAGGACGTGCCATTAAATTCAGACAAGAAGGTTAACCAAACCTTCATGTCCTCCTTCATGGCAGCAGAAACCCTCACAACATGGTGAGGGGCCCTGAGGCCTATCATGGCATCACAAAGGCGCCTCAAAAAGGCCCGACCAGGGGCAACTACTTGGCAAGCAAAATTGAGGTGACCCACCAAAACTTGCAACTCCCTAAGCGTCAACTTTTTGGCTTCCAGTGACTGAGCCAAGAGGGTCCTTAAAGAGACCAACTTGGCTTCAGGCAGCCAGGAACATTGGGCAACCGTATCCAACTCAATACCCAAAAATGTCATGGAGGTGGAGGGTCCCTCGGTCTTGTCCTGAGCCAAGGGAACACCCAACTCCCTGCAAAGACTTTGGAAAGAGGCAAGCAGCTTGGCACAATCCTCCGTGCCAGCTGCACCCATAAAGAGAAAGTTGTCCAAATAGTGGACAACCCTCCCAAAAGGTGACCTGTGTCTCAGGGCCCACTCTAAAAAGGTACTAAATGCCTCAAAGGCAGAACAAGAAACTGAACAGCCCATCGGCAGAGCCCTGTCAATGTAATATCCGCCCTCAAACCACATCCCCAGCAGGCAGAAATCACTCGGATGAGTCGGAAGCAGCCGAAAAGCTGATTCCACATCCGTCTTGGCCATGAAGGCCCCAAGCCCACAGGCTCGTAAAAGACGAACTGCTTCATCCAAGGACCTGTACCTGACTGAACACAGGTGAGAGGGGATACCATCATTGACAGAGTCCCCTCTGGGAAAGGATAAATGATGGATCAACCTAAACTGGCCCGGGGCCTTCTTAGGAACTACACCCAATGGGGAAACCCTCAAATTCGCGAAGGGAGGGGACTTAAAAGACCCTGCCGGCAGCAACCTCCTTGGCCAGCTTCTGCCTTACCACATCCTCCATACCCTTCACAGACTTAAGGTTGGTAGCCCAAAAGGCACGCTCCGGGTGGGGGGCAGGGATCCTAAAACCTTCAGAAAAACTGGACAACAAATAACTAGCCGCCTGTCGATTTGGATAACTACTAAGCAGAGCGGCAAGAACAGACAACTTAACTGGGGTCGGCCCCTTTACCTTGAGCTGAGGGTGGCTGTGGGGGCTGAGAGCCTCCACCTTTTTTGCCCCCTCTGGCCCCAGTGCCTCTGAAACCTGTACCTTTGGGGCAAGCGCTGGCAGGGTGTTTGCCACCGCACACCGTGCACTGGTGACTAAATGGGCACAATGCCTTTGAACAAGCCCCCGTGGAGCTAAACTCGAAACACACCCTTTGCTTTTGAACACCCAAGGCACCTGAAGACGCCTTGGGTTGAGTTGCAGGGTTGCGTGCAATCAGATGACCGCTGTCTGAGCGGTCACCTTGGATGGGTTTGGCAGTAGCCACAACCTGCATCCATAATTCAAATTTCGGGACGGCCCAATCCAAAGAAGGATCATTGGCTGCCCTCATTCAAAAATTGCGATCACACTGGAGCCAAGCTGTGCCCCTGAAATCTCTAAACGTCCGATGGATGATATCAAGGTATTTGATCAAAGCCGGAGCACGCTTGGGCTTCAGCTGGACCAACACGGCCATATAGATGCAATATCCATATAACCAGTTGGTCCAGTTCTGATCTATTTTCCGGCGTTTGGCCACTTCCAGATCCCGCTCTGGCTCCCCCACCTTGGGCACCTTTTCAGGCTCCACATGGAGAAGACTGAAGAGGTCGACGTAGTCTCCTCTCCAAATCTTCTCCTTTACTGACATGGCCAAGTGCCCCCCCAAGGGCAAATCGATGCTTCCATAAGGACGGTCCTCGGGACCCTCCTCATAGTCGGAATGCATTGCCAGTCTGTAGATTTCCTCCCATGATGGCCCAGCAGGAGCCCAGCCTCCCCATCATTCCCCTGAATGAGTGCTTTTAGAGCATGAAGGGCGAGAAAACCCATACCAAGGGTTCTCCCCCATGCTCATTGGGGGCCAAGGATAATAAGGGCCCCCCCAACCAGGAACCCACCAAGGCATCGGGGGGGGTAGGCTGCTTGGGAGGCGGGGGGGCATAAGCCATCGGTTCCTCCCAGCAGCCCACTACCTCAGCAACATCGTCCACAGCGTCCTCCTCACCTGTGGGTACATCAGGAGGAAAAGAGGAAGGAACGCCTGCAACACCGGGACCGGATTGTACACGGACAGACGAGCTGTTCTGAGACTTCCGGCCGCCCGACCTGGAAGGGCGAGCCGAAAACATTAGTGCCCCCCGACCCTTCCTAGTGAAAGTCCGGGTGGGGGAAGACACCGGGGTAGATGGCCCCAGCCTCCCTGTTCTCAGCCCACTCCTTCGCCTCCCTCTCAAGCTCTTTGCACTGCTCTACTAAGGCCCGGTGGTCCATGGCCTCCAACTCCTCGTCCGAGGAAGTTGGCTCAGGGGGAGGTGAAGGTGGAGTAGGCGGACGGGGGGCCCTACCCCCCCTCCTTTGCACCCTCTTACCCATGGATGGTACCCTCAGTTAAACCAACCACCACCCGTACAGTGCTGTATAATCTTTATTTAACAACAAAAGGATATATCCAACGCAGCACAGCAGAGGCCGAAGCAGGATAGGCAGGTGGCAGGTGACAGGCACAGCAAATGGAATCTACCGATCAAGGCAGCATCAGCATCAGCAACAAGTTCAGCAGCAGGAGCAATGTGCGCAGCAACAGCAGCCACCAGGCCCAGATCACAAAATGGCTGCCCTTACAAAATGGCAGTGAGCGCCAAAATGGCGACCACGCACGAGGCGCCCGCAAAATGGCGGGCCCAGGGAAGCCCTTAGCTGCAGAAGCGGCACCCGCTAATGGCGGGCTGAGAGGCCCTAAAGCCGCGCGCGTGTGAGACAGCCCAACAGCGCGTCCAGCGGCAACAACGAGGTACTGAGGGACCAGGGAGGCCCAAGCTAGCCGCTGCAGCGACCGCGAAGCGTCCCGACCCCGAGCGGGGGCATCCAAAGACGACCCTCCCCGCTTAAGAGGGGGCGCCACCCAGCCACAGCCGCGACCGCAAGCGTCCCTGCCAGCAGCGGGGGCGTCCAAAGACGTCACCCTCCCCGCGCCTAAGTCGGGCGGTAGGCCTGAAGCCCAAATAGAGAGTCAACGGAGACGAGCCAAGTTGCTCTGTCCACGACGACTCTCAAACCCGACTGGGGGCTGCGCAGGCGCGTGCCTGCCTTTATAGCCCCCAGTCATCGCCCCCAGGCCCAAAGAGCCAATCGGCTCTGAGCATCTCTCCCGGCCATACCATTCGGCCGGGGGGAGGCAAAAGGGCCAGCCCATTATCGGGCTAGCCCCATTCTGTTGAATAAATAATTTCAGTTCCTTGTCTGCATTACTGAGAAATTAGCCCCAACCTTTGTGGGGGGGGGGGGGATGTAGAGAAAAATCATATAATTTCTTAATCAAGAAATTCAATATTTCAGATTCAGTATTTCTCTTTAGATTTCTGCACCATGCAAACAAATGCTTTCAAAAGGGAGGGAGCAAGCTGAGGCATTCCACCCCACTCTTCTTCAGTATCAGATTGCAGTTTAAATGAATTGAGTTATGGATGGCTGCAGAAACTGTCTTTATTCGCCCTCTGTATACATCTATCAGGCACTCTGTTGAATTTTAGTGCTGCAGCAGGAGAACAGCTAATCAGAATCACCCAGTGGAATGTTATGATAGAAAAATGTGGAGAATAGATTACGTATTTATGCAGTCTGTGGAAACGCATTTGAGCAGGAATTGTGCTTATAATGTAGACACTTTCATTCCACTGCGAGGGAACCTGAAATCAAAGCTGTGGAAAGAGAATGCATTAGAATCAGCTGTGCAAATATTCTTATATGTACTAGAAACCCATGCGACTACTGTTACATACTACTACATGTGACTACTACATGTAACCACCATATAAACAGGCCAAATGTGGTATTACTGGGTTACAAAAAACTTTATGAAAGACTAAGGCGGAATCCAGAGTGAGGGCAGTGAGGGGTGCCTTAGCTGGGCTGCCCCAACTATTCTGAATCCCAACTATGCTGGATCCAGAAAGTCAGGAAGCCTGGGCTGCCTTAACTGCTCCAGAGCATGCTCAGTAGGTAGCAAGTCAGTGACACCTGGGGAGGGCTTGCTCCCAAGGAGATCCCCTCAGATCACACTGAACAAGGCACAGCTGTGGTGCCTGCCTAATAAGGAGTCCCTGATGAGATGCCAGTACTGTCTACAGTGAATAGAAGGGGCTTCTTGGAGTGGCCTGCTGTATCCCCAGGTTAGTGGCTGCCATAGTTGTGCCATATCCTGAAGTTGAGAGGCAGGGGTTGCAACTAGGCTGCCAAGAACCCATATTTTTGGTCAACACTGTCATTCTTACTCGGCCTTATCATGAACTCCTATGGGTCTACTCATTACTACACCTACTCCTGAGGTGGTATATCACCGAGGAGCTGGAAGAAGGCATTTCTGCCCTGGAAACAGGCTCTGGATACAAAGTTACTGCTCTGCCCTAGACAATGCTAAGCAAGCCCTCAACATGCCTCTCCTGAAGTGCCTAGGCTGTCCCAAGCCTTTTCCAGAATAACTAGGGTGGCCCAACTTGCAGTTGGGTCAGCCAATGATAGATAGGGTAGCGTACATGCACTTCTGGATTGTGCCCTAAGGCTGCAATCCTAATCTCCATTTAGGCTGGCCTAAGTCCCAGAATATGTCCTGTACTGATCCGGGGGTGGGGGTGTCACAAAAGTACAGTAAGATACTTCTGTCCCACTCCTGCTCGGGTGGGGGGGGGGGTATGTTTGGCCAATGCATAGGCATTCACTGACCTTCCCACACCATAATGGAAAGATAAGCCATGAGAATTAGTCCAGCGTAAATTTTTTTTAGAATTGCGCTCTTTGTTTGTGCTTCTGTAATAATTCACATTTTGGAATGTTATTTTTAAATGCAGAGTCTAACCCTACAATCCAGAGTAACTACGGGAGCACTTAAGAGACATTACGTGCACCCGTAGTTACAGCATCACCCAGCGAAAACCTATGGGATATTCAAATTGCAATGCAGAGTAAATTTTCTTACACCGGAGCAAAGACTCCCTGTAGTTAGATTGTGCCCTAAGAGTAAAAAGCCTATTATAAATGCTGTGAAAGTTTGAATATTTCATAAAATAGAGGTTTGCAGTTCTTAAATTTGTCACATATGTACAATAGTCCTATTCAATGAAGGTTATCTGTCCTGCTCCTTTCATTCAGATGAAGTTCATGTATGCTGGGTTAGATAGCATTATACTTTATATAACAAGTGTTGTACTTGCATTACTCTTTCTTTAGCCACTACAGCAGAGGTAATTATTGTAAATTGAATGTATTTCTTTATTCTTTGCCAGCACTTTAACAATATGCAAAACAATCGGGAACCAAAGAATTTTTATATGGAGGAAATTCAGCAGTAGGTCCAAATGTGGGAATCAATCCTGGAGGAAATTGGATGTTTCTGTTTAGTCCAAAACCGAATTAAAATATACCGGTAGTTTAATAATAATCTCCTAGCATCCTTACAGTTTATTTTTACCAATTACTTTCACATTATATGAAAGATTTTAAGTTAGCAGAAAATGAATAGTAAACTAAGGATAACTGCATGTTTAGAAATGAATGGGAGAGTGAATTGCAGCTAGAGGTGTTTCTTTCTGGTAAGTGAAATAGGATTAAACCCAAAGTTTTATTGAAAACAATTGGATTACTTCAATAAAATAAATAGCACTATTTTCACACACTTCTACTTAGAGCTTAATCCTGTCTTTTCCCAACCACTGATGTAGTCAAACCAAAAAGGTATATGCTGTACTCAGCAGGGGGAATGGCATAGAAGGAAGCTTCAGAGGGGAGGGGGATTTACACCTCTGGAAGTGTCTTGTTGCACAGTGAGTCTCCTCTGCCAGCAAATATGCTGGCATTAGTCAAGGATAAAAAAGTATGGTGAGTCTACTGCCAGAGAGGGTAGGAACCAGCACGTGCATCACAGCCAGATGCACCCTTCCCACAGCCTCCACCACTCTTACTTCCCATCACTGCCCAGTTTTGCTCATACACCACTCCATTCTAACTTTCTCTGCCCCTCCCTACTTTTTTATCTACCTTGGTAGGTCCCTTGGTGTCTGCTGGCACAGGTGGGAATGCTCCAGTCTTCCTCCTTGTTCTTAGGAAGTGTGCTATTGGAGCTCAGTGTGCTATTGGAGCATGTTTTACAGCTCAGTGTGCTATTGGAGCATGTTTTACGGCTGCTTTTTCAGCATCTGCCGCCAGTGAAATGCAGATTCTTAGCCCTACAGGCAGCTCCTTAGCCCTATAGCATTGATCTGTCATACCCTGAATGCTGCCAAAAATTATGGTCTTCCATCATTTTCAATCTTTTGATCAGAAGCTGATGTGTTTTTGAAAAAAGACAATTCTTTAGGCATGTATAATTCAATAACCTATGTAGTTGGTAGATATTATCACCTTTCTTCTTTTCTGACTTTTAAAGAGGCAGATCCAGCAGGTTAAAAAAATTCATTCTTCTGACATTGTTTAAAAAATTAATCTACCTAAAATCCTCAGATTCTTTCTTTGACTAAGATGATTCAGAAAAGTTTGTCAAGTTTCTTGCCTTTGAGGGTAACAATCTTAAAATATTAATGGCTAAAGAATGTTTTATGCTGGCAAGATGTTTCATTCAGTGTTGCCTAAAGAGCTTCATCCTTGAGGTAAATCAAGTCAGCAATATATCGGTATTGCAGAGGATTGGAAATACCATCTTAATGGTATTGTAATTAAATACGGTATCTTTTGAAACAGTGCCTTCTATTTCAGAATAGTTCCAATTTGCTTTAAGGATACCCCTGATTAAATAAAGTATCTGGTAGAAAGCTACAAAAAATATTGGTCATGTGACTTATTTATCTCCAATATGAGGCTGTATCAACGTTAAGCGTCACTGAATATAATTGCTTGAGTGGGACAACATGCACCTCATATCACATGTGAAAATGAGTAGAATATCTACTGATTTGTCCTTTTGGATTGCAACATAAAATTAAATGCACGCTGGCACAGTTAGTGGCCTTTTTAACAACAGAACATTAAAATAACATAGATATTCCACAATGAAATGGAATTTTACTGGCAAATACACGTGAAGATTCAGCTGGCTGCCTTCAATGGTGTGCCTCTTTCTCTTCAGCAGTGGTTCTTGAGCATTTCAGCCTGGAAGCAGTGAGATAGCAAGGAGGGGTGCTGGAGGTGCAATTGCACCAGGCTACAACCTTTAGGGGGGCTACAAGCTAAGCTTGACACTAGTGACTAAAATAGTGAAAAGCAGGCCACATATGAATGATAATACCATGAGAAATAAACTGCATTGAATATATGCAGTTAGATATATTCTATCAAAAATTATATATTCTATCAAAAATTATGACCAATTAACCAGAAAATGAAAACACAAAACTGATGGAACAAAACGTGGATTTTTTAAATGCAGCTGATTGCTCTGAGAGCCATGAGATGCAATTCTGATATTGTATGGAACAAATAAGATGTTAATATGAATCAGATCTCATTTCCATGGACATATATAATAATACAGTTAACCCATGCTAACTGGGTATACAGACACTTCTAAGTGATGCACCTCTTATATTTAGCAAGGAAAGAATAACCATTCCTCTGTGGGCCAGCACAGTTTCCCTAACCAATAACGGGCACAATTTTCATATTTTTACTTAATTATATTCGATTTTGTTGTTGCATGGAAAAATTAAATTTTAAAAAATAATACCCTGGGATGACATCATTTCCAGTTGTGTCATTACTTCCAGAGCGACATTTTCAGCTTTGCATCAGGCTACATGATCATTAGCTATGCCACTGCCTGGGACTCCTTTCTGTGCTTTACACAGAGCAGCAAAATAGGGTATAGCTGCTCAGCAGAATATGTGCTGTGTGTGCAGAAGAGCCGTGTTGTGTGACATCTCCAGATAAGAGTAAGTAAGACCTTGTCCAAACCCCAGCCTTGTGAGTCACTGCTGGTCAGACGGAGACAAGTCTGGGTTAGTAGTACATAAAGGGAAGTTGCATGTATGTATGTTGCATGTAAGTTTCTCTTGCCAATCTGAGAATGCTGTTTCTTCATTGGTCCCATCAGTTCATAATGATACTACTTCACTGAAAATAAACTTTTTAAAAAGGCAAGGACAATTAGGTCAAAGGAACAGCTGTAAATGCCCTTTCAAGATTTCAGTTTTTGTTTCTGTTAGAAGAGTTAACCCCACAGACACCAAATCTGATACCCTGACCTAGCCTGAACCTGTATCGTTGCTATAACTTCAAGCTATTTAGTACTCCACTCAAGGTAGTTTACATTAAAACTGCTCCCACACTGAAATGCATTAACAAGGCCATATGTTCTTCAGCTTGCTTTAAATTGCAGTAACTCGGGTTGTTAGATCCCTGTGCAAACTCAAATCTGACAGTAGTTTTCAACTTTTGCACATTTAATCTTCCATCAGTTTCACTGCTCTCTGAATATTTCATCCAAGCTGAAGGCTTTATCACACAAGAAACCCAAGACAGCTTGATATTATCTCATGGGAACACCTCGCTATTGCCTGGTTAACATCAAAGTGCTCTTGATGAGCATTATGCCTTTGACACTGTGCAAGTCAAAAGGACAGAGTACAGTCTCTGCAAGTTTAAAAATCAACAACAAAAACTCAGTGTTTTACCCCTCATACTGGATATTGGATACTATATATTTTTATTCCCACTCTGTTTCAGTAAACAACTTAGTTTTGCAGATTTCAGATAAAGAAAGGCCTTTGAGTCTTTCCAATTAAAAATGTTTCAGCTGAAGCTACAGTTATTTTTACTCAAACTGCGTCAGACTGTTCTGTCAGAGCACGATACTATTTACTTTTTGCCAATCCTATTTGTTCTACATTGGTCATCTTCTGCATTCTCTCAGTTCTCTCAAAAAATGCTGAAAATGTGTAACTTCACAAGTGATGATAAAAAAATCTAGTGCATTTTAAAAATTAGATTTCATTTCTAAAATTTAAATTGTGAAGGTTGGTGCTTTAATCAATTTGTCAATTATAAATATTGGTAATGTGTGTGTCTGGAAGGGTTTATAAAAAGAGGATTATGGCTAAATAAGATAACATGCCAGTGCCAAATTCTGTCACATTTTTTCTTGCTTCACTTTCCCTTCCCCCAAGTACTTGCTTTGTCCATTCACCTATCTTAGGCTGCAATGCTAACCTCCTCTTAGGCTGGCATAAGCCCCAGCATACCATATGTCCTGTGCTGACCTAGGAGTGTCACAAAAGTGCCATAAGTTACTTCTGTCCCACTCTTGGGAGTTTACAGGCATACACCAGCCTGCAGGCATTACACAGGCATACACTGCCCTTCCCACACCACCATGGGAAGATATGCCAGGTGAGTTAGGCCAGCCTAAATAGTTTATGGGCCTTATGGCTCCATAACTCCTTCATTAATCCTTTCTTCTCACCTTGCTTGCTTTTGTCGGCTCTTTTGACTCCTTCCTTTTCTTACTTCATTTTCACACAGAGCATCCTTGTGATCCTTTTTCTCCATGTGCTTGGGCTTTCTGATACAAAAGTGCACCTCAACGTGCATAGTCATTTGTGTGCTCAGCTATAGTGATTGCTTCCATCAATCTTGTCCAAATTAATTTTTGGCCATTCATTTCTGAGCCAAATGCACATTGGAAATGTTTCCAGTATTCCACTGTCTCTCTTTTTGAGAGTATCTCTTCCATTGATACATTCCAAGGAGACAGTTTGACTTGATTTATAATCTGTCCACAGAACAAGCCATCTGTGTCTTAAGTGAACAAGGTTTTTCCTCTGTAAATGTTTGCAACGTTTTTTACTGTTGCATTAAACAGGGGTGTCTAGCCCCTGCCCCTGGGGTAAGATGCAACCCACAGCGAGCCTTCTGCGTGCAGCAAGACCTTTCTATCTGAAGTGCTGATTGTTTCTCTTAACAAGGCTAATAAGCCTAAAACAACTATGGAAAATTGATTTTTCTTTTTTTGAGGTTGTAATAGTAAAATGATGAAGCAAATGGAATGTAATGAGTTTTTTTTTAATCACATGAAATTGATCTGGTCTGTTTTTTGTTGGATATTTGATTAATGACAAGATAATAGATTATAATGATAAATTCATTAGGAATTTATTTTGATTAAGATTCAGAAAGTAAATGATTTGTATTTAAGAAGGTGTTAGAATTAAAATAAAAAAATGAATTTTAGAGATATATAAAATTAAATGGATTAGATGGAATTAGAGGATTTGTTGTTTAAAATCCTCCTTCCAAAATGTTTGGACATCCTTGCCTTAAAATATTCCTCCTGAGCTCTTACTAATCGAAGACTGGCTTCTTCCCAGAAATGGGTGAATTGGAAAATAATGCCCCATTTGTTAATTCAGTGGGTTTTCTGTCTTACTTAGATGTCAAGAAATCTTGGAGGCTGATTTCCAGGTTCATATCCTAGTTGGTTAAAACTAGGAGAAGGATAAAACATGGAGAGATAACAGCCAGAAATTATGCTACAGTGGCATATATCCTAAAGTGAAATTAAGCCTCTTGCTCCGGAGCAGTTAAAATGACTTTCCCTAAGATGACACTAGAGGGTGACATAACTGCATGGACCTGTAACTGCTATGGATTTTGCCCTAAGTATCTATATGCTGAATGAGAAGATAGAATTGAATGAAGCAGTATATCTGTTTTTAGTGTGCTGATTGGACGGCCAAGGTGCAAAAGCACACTGAAGATCTTAAGGATTAGCACAGCAATTTCCAGCTTCCAAGTCAAATATGTTAAGAATTAACAAAAAGAGTTGCCCAATGTGAAAACTGTGTGATTAAGAAAATGGAGGCTTTTGGAGATGCAGAAACGTTCAGATGTGGGGACCTCGTACACAATTCTCACTTTTGAGTTTTTGCCAAAAGTGTTCTCATATACATACCACTATACATATACAGTCTCGGGCTTGGATTTGCCTAACCCAGACAATCAAAATTGGGGAAATTCATATTTGAGAGTGAATCCATACAAGTACTGTATGAATTCATACCACAAAATGGACTGAATAGTTGTTGGGATTTTGACTGGATCACGGAGTGAACCATATTGAAATGCATCCATATGGACTAAAAGTAACCAGAAGACAAAAGCATATTTACAAAAGCATATTGATTTTTGTAAGAACACAGAGAAACAAAGAAAAGGCAGTGTTTACTTATAAAACCACCAGCACAAAGATTTAAGTGGTTGTGGATGAAATAAAATTTTAAACAGCTCCAGGCAGGCACTGGTTAAGTAAAAGGGAGAAAGAGGGTGAGAGTTGGGCTGACACTTGGACTGAGTTTCTCCTGCAAGGGATGAACAAGTGGAAAAGGAGGTACTGTAGTTTAATTTCCCTTTCAGGGCAAAGTCCTGACTAACTCTCATGAATGCAAGCTAAGGAATGAGGATGAAGTTTGGAGAAACTGTTGGCATTTTAGAAAGTGAAGTTTTTGGCAGCATAATAATACTTATCAGAATAAAGAAAAACAAAAGTTTACAAATCCAGGCTTGCAGAATATCTAAACATTAACAATAGAGCTTGATTGGGTCAGAAATGCATTTCCAAAGCTTAGCAAGAAAGTGCCCAGGCAGGACCATGAAAACAAAAGAGATGTAGGTCTTCAGTACCGCAACTTGATTGAGTTAAAGCACCTCTGAAACAATCCATTGGGGGTTTGGTCAAGGCCAAAAGCTGTCTTTACACTCTTTGATGCGGAGCAGACCCAACACCAGGAATTCATGAGGAGGTTCCTAGCAGAGCAAACAAAGCTATTTGCATTAGATAATTTCCTCTAGGTGCTGCCTTCGGTTGTGCATTGGCCTGAATTTCATCACAGTCTGTGCCAGAGGAGAAGCTATTGGCAACAGGTGTTCTAAACATTATAATATGGCAGAATATAAAAGGGGGTAGGGCAGTATGAAATTTGAGAGGAATAGTGTATCTCCATTGTATGTACAGTATATGGAAGTTACCTTGAGTACTAAGTAAATCCATTTAGTAGCCAAGAAGCACATATTGTAGGGTAGTCGCGTGGTTAAAAATTCAGGTTAAAAATTTTCTTTCATATTCTATGTACAGTATTTATATAGCACTTTTCAACTAAAAAGTTCACAGAATGGTTTACACACACACAAAAAAAAATTATGGCTAATGGGTCCCTGTCCCAAAAGAGTACACAATCTAAAATGCACAAGAACACCAGCAGAAGCCACTATAACAAACATTGCTGGGGTGAGATGGGCCAATTACTCTTCCTCTGCTCAATAAAAGAAGGACATCCATTTGAAAGAGTGCCTCTTGCCCAGTTAGCCTATTGCCATTGCACACTGGTATTTCAAAAATGGTCCTCAGCTATGCTGTGGGAATTTAGGAGAGTATCATTATTGGGGGATGTGAGCTCCCATTGACAGCACAGTGTGTTTTGTCAACTACTAGTGTGTCTTGACCATTTTAATGCCTTGCCGGTGTGCCATGAAATGTAAAAAGTTGAAAATCCCCTGTTGGAAGCTATTGGACTAGAGAAAGAAGATGGTTTTATTTCCACTTTAGGAAAGCTTGTTCCCAAGTTTAAAACATTAAGGCTGCAATTCTAACCTCTAATTATGCCCTAGCATAAGTCCTGTGCTGACCTGGGGGTGTCACGAAAGTGCCATAAGACACTTTTCTGCCTCTAATGTGAGAGGGTTCAACCAGTGCACAGACATAGGCTGCAATCCTAAAGACACTTTCCTGGGAGTAAGACCCATTGAATACAGTGGGGCTTACTTTTGAGTAGACGTGATTAGGATTGCACCCATAAGCCACATCACTATGGAATGGGAACACTGATGAGTTGTGCTGGCCTCGTTTAGCATTGCACCCTAAATTTCAAGTTACCCTGCTGAGAAAAACGGTACTGGTGTCTGAGAATGGCTTCAGATATAGCTCCAGATGTTCAAGGAGCTTTCCATGTGTGTGTAGGTAAAAGCGAGAGAGAGAGAGAGAATGACATTAATGATAAATTAAATTCCAGCCCTTGCATTTTTCCCCCACGACTATATATAGTCCAAAGTAGAGTAACAACTAATGTATTTTATGGTAATCACTGCAAAGAATTGAAAACATAGGCATCATACTTCTTTAGGACCTGTCCAATGTGCATAGTATTGCCTATTTATTCCAAATTATCTTATTTACAGAGTTATTAATATTACTCTGTAAATATTGGTTTCCACTGGTTTCCAAGGATCTGGTATCAAAGGTTTAAATCATCTGCAGATCAATTATCCATGTTTTTAAAAGGTGGAGAAAGTAAAGGAAAACATCAAAAAATAGCTGTTACTGCACAGCAAAACATGCTATGTCTCCAGGGCTGGAACCATCCTTCCAAGCTGCCTGCATCCTCTTCCTGGTGGTTCTTCCCTTCCCTCAATGTCACATCATTCTGGGAAGAGCTTTAGTACAAATGGAAATTGGCTGTAGGCAGCTTGGAAGGATGCATTCCTGAAAACACAGCAGTTTTGCTGCACAGAGTTAGGCATATCTATTTCTGGCATTTTCATTTACTTTCCTATATTTTATAAAGGACAGTCCGAGTATCCTCAGATTTGTGGCATCTACTGGGAGTGGGGAGATGTGCATCAGAATCCATGCAGATACTAGGGCGCATCTTGGTGGCATCGCTAGAGGGGGTGGAACAGTCAGTCTTGGAGGAAGGTGTGCAGGAGGACCCCTCCCTTTAGCACCACTCCAGGTGAGGAAGCAAAACAGAACTGTATAGCCCCACGCCCCCCTCTTGCTATGCCACTTACACACCTGTCTTATATGCATATCTGTGTTATATGTAAGGTTGCCATAATTCTCTTACATAAAATTGGGACCGGACTCTGTCCCACTTGCAAGTATGTGAACACAATCCCACAAAATTGGGATTGATATGGTAACCCTAGTTATATGCATATCTAGGGAAGTATCCATTCCAGGTCTGGGTTTTGTCAAACCCTCTTCCCCAGGATGGGAATGAAGTGAATGGGAATGTCATAGCTCTTGGCAGCAACTTTGTTCTACTCCCAATGGGCAAGAGTTTTTCTTACAGAGGTGCTTATGTTATGCAGTGAAGTAGAGGAGGAAAAAAAACCATACTAACAGTAGGAAAAAGAAGAAAATGCTACATAAGTGCTCCTCATTCCTTTTCATTGATCAATCTACATGCCCCCCTTTGACCCTGAAGCAACACTGGGAAACTTTGGGAGATACTTGCATTTGTAGATGGAGGTGCCAGTTTGATATAAGAAAGCAGTAATGCAAATCTGCCAAATAGGTCTACAGGGATTGTAAAGATTTAAAGAGGATGGGCAGGTGTAGGCCTTAAAGTAGGATTTAGATTTATTTCCAATCTGATGCACTTGTGATCTACATCCTGACCCTTCCTACTTCATCCATTCTTAGGGCTGATTTACTCATTATATTTTCCTGGTCTTTGCTTCAGACTGTACTGTTGAAATAGTAAAACATGAAAAAATGGCTATAAAATATGCTTGCAAATATTTCTTATCCAAACACAGTTGTTAGGGAATCTTTACTGATTCCCCCACCCTGTTGTGCTTACTTTTAAGTAATCAAGGTTGCCACTGTGTAATGTCTGAAAAGGCAGTTTTTGTTTGAGGGAGCTATTCTATAAACATTTGCATACCCAGCAGGGAGGGAAAGCACAGTATAAATCTATAAGTTATGTGAGGGCAAAATCCAGAGTAACTATGGGGAGTCCTTGCTCCGGTGTAAGAACAACTTACTTGGATTGCAATATGAATTTCCCATAGGTTTTCACTAGGTAGTCCAGTAACTACGGGTGCATGTAAAGCCTCTTACATGCTCCCGTAGTTACTCTCCATTTGGGGATATATTAAAGTCTAAAACCTGACAGTTTTGTTTTAAAGTATAAAACCTGACAATTACAAAATTATTACATCCTTTTTTATATACTTTATTCATCAGAAAAATACAGAAATGCTGATCATTATAAATTTACCAGTTAACCGAAAAACAAATGGATATATGTCAACAGTTTAAAATACTGAATAAATGTATCTACAGTATCTACACGTTTCATGATGTTTAAAGTGCTTTGTCAAGGAATAGCCTTTGGATAGTTTCAAATACAGTATATCCATATGCAACTGATGTCTATAAGCCATTTGCTCAAAAGTGATAGGTGCAAAAGATCACCCATTCATTGGATACAGTTATTACCTTCTAATTGAGATATAGTAATGCAAGCTAAACATGATGTTCTGTAGTGTCATTTTCATTGATTGTACTATGGTGCTTTGTAGCATTATACCAAAAACAAAACCTATTTTTTCCAGTAATTTAATTTCCTTAAGGAATCAGTAGCAAAGTACACTATTGTGTAAGCTTTTGTTTCTGTACAAAAGGCTTCTCTTTCCTTGAAAAATTGAAAATAGTGTATTACAGGTAAATTGCTTTTTAAGTCCCATTGTATTGAAGCAGTCTTGAGTCCTTGCAAAGTATCTGACAGAGTAGGGAAACTAGATTAGGTTTTTCCCAGACTCAGTGCTTGGCAGCCTCATTTAGATTGTAATCCTAAGAGCACTTTCCTGAGAGTAAGCCTTATTGAACTCAGTGGAGCTTATTTCTGAGTAGACACAAACAGAACTGCACTGATAGTCTCTCAAACAGATTCCAGAGGAAACATTATTATTTCTCTGTCTCTGTTTTGAGGTTCATGTGGTGGAGTGTTTAGTTCATTTTGAAATTCTGGACAAGAGAGAGAGTGACAAGAGTTTTAGGGGAAAGTGCAATGGTTTCCAAATTGGGAGCCATACTTCTCTGGAGAGCTGCAGAAATCAGCCAGGGGAGCTGCAGAATCTGTGCAAAAATCCTGCCACCCTATTCACCATGTAGGATTTTAGCCACGATGGGGAATTGTAGCCAATAGCCCAATAGGTCAAGGGCTAATCAAAAAAGGTTTGGGAACCACATGATCAGTGGTTCTATCCATTATTGTTCTGTGATCTCACTTTGCTTTCTTTGCTCCAATGTTAATATCTGATGGAGAATTTCCATAATTAATTGTGCAGTTGGAGCATGTACAGTTACTGCAGCTCCCATTTGTTCAGTTCATTTGATATCTCCTGCATATCACCTGTGTTATTAATGTTTACAATAGCACTTTAAGTAAGTGTAAGTACACTTTAAGTAAGTGTACTAAGAACTAAGTGTTCTTTGTAAAGGCGAATGTTACTTTCCATGTTCATAGTCAAAGTGCATGGAACGCTGTTATTTTCCCACCAAAGTGGTACCTGTTTATCTACTTGCATTTACATGCTTTTGAACTGCGAGGTTGGCAGGAGATCTTGAACCCCAACCTGCCAGTCAACAGGCACAGCATCTTAACCACTGAGCCCGCAGAGCCCTCTTCTTATTATTGTATGTTAAATTGTATCAGCATTCTTGAAAAACCCTACTATGTTATGAAGACCATGAGATTCCTGTAGAGTGTTTTATTGATGCATCTTTCCTGTTTATTAGTAAAAGTGCTGCACAAGATACTGTACAGCTGTATGAGAAAAACCCTTTCAATATTGCTTTTCTGTACTGTTTTATCCAAGGTTGTGAATTTGCAGTTAGGGCTGGAAGCAATCAAAGTTAGTAAAAATGCTCTGATATAAAATTTTATGAAAAATCTTTTTTTTTGCTACCATATGAGCTGCAATGATCTCATGTTTAGTGTCAGGGCTGGACTCCCCGACTTACCTGGGGCACCCTGCCCCACAACAGGAAACGATCAGGAGCGGTACCAGGGAGCAGCCCGGGTGATGAGCAGGCCACCCGCCCCAAGGGGGGAGAGTCCGGAGTGGCTGCAGTCGCTGGAGGGCCGGCAACGTAGTGAAGGTTGCTGGGGTGAGCAGGCAGCCAGAGATGTCCACTGGGTCCCCCTGCCCACCGGAGATCAAGAACATCAGACCCACGGACCCTCCTAGGGAGGAGAAACGGGCTCTGGGGGCTGAGGGAGGACCGGAGTACAACGGAAGGGCAATATGGCTGGGGAGAGGAAGGAAGAGACAAGGGGAACGCTGGGGAAGGTCAAACCTATCAGGGTCAGGGACAGCAAAGGTGGCACCAGTGGTGGCAAGGGGTTAATGGTGACTAGAGGGCAAGGGATGCTCCACCCCAGTTGAGCTTTGGCAATAAAGATGGAAAAAACACCAAGGATGAGGCGGAGCCCCATTCAGACTTGGCTAGAAGCATGGCGACGGAGATATGTGGGAGTTAAGAGGAGGCAGGCATCTCTCCCCCATCACTAAGGTAGCAACATCCACCTCATTGTGAGCTCTCGGGGTGGACAGCGACCCAGTTTTGGGCTGGCAGGCCAGGAGTAAGGAAGTGGGGTTGGCACCCTCCTAAATGGCCCCCACATTTAGTTTTAGAGAGATTAAATTACAAGCTGAGCAAGTGAGGCTCCCTAAATTTGAGATCACTGGCGACTCAGTTTCAGTATGATGACAGGTATGTTTGGTGTTTATCCTGTGTTAGACTTGCAAAGATTTATCGATGAGAAATATTTTCTCGACTATCTCATTATTTGACCCTTAATGACTACTTGGCATATTTTCTATTCTTTCATCTGGCATTGTTAAACTTCAAATTTAGGGAGATTCAGTAATGTATTGAGCCATATGGTGTGAGAATAATGCTTTGTAACTTTGGCTTCTGTCATGTGTCATTCCAGATGAATCCATTTCAGTGGATAGTAGCCTATCCATTTACAAACATGTTAAGAGACGAAATAGGCATTTTTGCTACCTCCTTTGCTTTGTGTCCTTCTTTTTAAATGTGTACCTTTTCATAGTGTTGTGAAAAATGGTGTGTACCTTCAGCTTAGTAACAGCTAATGGGAGCAGTGCAACTGAAGAGAAAAGTCAGGATTGGTGAGCATCCACAGGCTCATAAAGAATGGAAAGGACTGTTCAGACTAAAGTCTAATCTGTGAGAAGAGAGATGGTACCTCTGGCACTGGCAGCATCCTAGGGCGCAAACCAGAGTAACTACAGGGAATCCTTGCTCCAGTGTGAGAACGTTTGCTCTGGATTGCAATATGAATTTCCCATAGGTTTTCATTTGGTGATGCAGTAACTACAGGTACACGTAACGTCTCTTATGTGCTCCTGTAGTTACGTACTCTGTATTGTAACTCTGTACTATGTACTCTGTATTGTAGGGTTACTTCCAAGGGCTGTACAATTTGTGGCATGAAGATACTGTGATGGAGCTTTCTCAGTTCTAACTGGGTTTGGCTGAGAAGATCAGAGATCAGGAGGTTGCTGGTTTTTGTGGACACAAGATATGGGAGAAGTAATTTTTTTGCTCAGTTCCCTTTGAGGTAAGGCTAGGAGATGAAGATTAAAAGTTAATCAACTATTGAGCACAATCCTAACCATGTCTACTCAAAAGTAAACCCTATTGTTTTCAGTGGGTCTTACTCCCAGGAAATTATCTTTAGTTTGCAACCATTGTTTTGACAACCTTCTGGTCCATTCAACTCCAACATGATTCTTTCATTGTTATTCATTTATTTAAGGTATTTTAACTCTTCTTTTCCCATACCAAAGCTGCTCAAGGCAGCTTACTTAGGTTTTATCCTTTTGCCATCACGACAACATTGTTAGGTAGGTGTATATTCTATAGGCAGTTCATTAAACTCTTCCAGATGGAATCCTTCACTGTATGGTTGTAACACCAGCCATCAGAGAATGACTTTCAAGCTTCCAGCAGGAACAGTTTTAGGTTGGCCAAGCTTTAAACAATGACTTCTGGCCCTGTTGTCTCATTACAGCTTTATCAGCTTTTTGGTCTCCCACCCAAAATTCATTACAAAATATTCTGCTTAGCAGTCTTCTGCAAGCCCTTCGCTCAACCACCAGAATGCATCCTTTGCTTCAGTAACAATAAGACTTGTTAGTCTTACTTAGTCTTAGTCTTACTAAGACTACTTCATGTCTTATTGTCTAGGAGGGCAATTATTTTCATTTGTCTGTGTCTGCAATCCAAAACTCCAGTTTGGGCAGCCTCATCCCTGGCGTAAGTCCTGTGCTGTGCTGGGGATGTCACAAAAGTGTCGTAAAACACTTCTGCACCACTCCTAAGTGGGGGTTTGGCCAATACACAGACATGTGTTTGCCTCCCAACATCAACATGGAAATGGAAAGAAGGATGAGTTGTGCCGGCCTAAGTTAGGATTGCACCCTTAGTCCAATGACTTTAGAGGACTTTCTTAAGAACCCTGTCAAACAAGTAAATCTTGCAGGCTCTAGGACAAGAGTTGTAGCTCAAAGTGAAACAACAAAAAAATCTGTAACAAATCCTTAGTCAAAGGAAATGTGGTGATGTTCTTTGGTCATTTTTTTTAAAAGCATGCTCTTTTGTTGCTTATCACCTTCTCATATTGTGGAACTGTGCAATAACAATAGCTGAGGACAGCTGATATCCCTTATCATCTGTTGTGTACAGCACATATTTCTGGATACTTTTCCAAGTATCTACTGTTGATATGCTGACTCTTCTAAGCCATTTTCTATGTTCACATTAATGTTCCAATTACAATTGTGCCATGTAATGGGTATTGTTCTTCATCCTTGACAGCTGGTGTTTTCTCTCTAACTTAATTCTCATACTAGACCTTGCTAATATATAACGTCAAGGGTAACAACTACTTTGCCATCTAATATAGAGTCATTTTAAGTCTATTTCTTCATTTTTATTTTGTTTCTGGCTGCCTGCTGAATGGTCTCTCCATCTGTTGCATCTGTAAGTCCAGAGTTCAAAACAAATGGTGGGTAGGACTAAAATCCTGAAAGAATGCAAATTTCAAAGATACTTCTATATTCAATATATGCACAGTTTCTTAAAATACAGAGCACATAATTTTCTTTCTTGATCTGAGTGAAATTACATTAGCAAGCATTTTAGAACTCTTATTTGTGTTTACAGTTATCTCAGGTAGTGATGTTTTTTAAAGAAATCACCTCTCTTATTAGTAAACTATATTCACATCCTTTGTTAGAAAATTGCATTTATGAAGAGACTCTATGAAATAAAATAAATTGTGTTATCTGGTCACTACTGCCACCAGACCCAGAAATAAAGAGGCAAATCACAGTTCCTTTGGTTCAAATAAGAAATGCAACTTTGGCTGTAATCCTGAAGTGCAGTTAGGATGAAGTGCAGAAGGATGAAGAAGAATCCTGAAGTTCACTGGGCTGGTCTAATTAAGACAGGCCAGTCTACCTGCACCAGAAAAGGCTTGGGCCGGTGAAAGTCTACTTTGGCCAGCACAAGACAGATGGATCTGGGCTGGCCTAGCAGGGTTAGCCTAGGCAGTTCAGCAAGGGTATGTTGCGGGCATGTGGGGCATGGCTTGGAACTGTATGGTTAGGCCATATCCAGATCCTGTTTCCAAGGCAAACATGCCTTCTCACAGTTCCTCTGAGTTAGGCCACCTCAGGAGCAGGCATAAATCTGAGTAGATTCATAGGGACTCATGTTAAGTCAGTGGAAGCAAAAGAAAAACTTCTAAGTTTTAGCCTAGCCTAATTACCACTCCTACTTCTCAACCTCAGGATAGGCACAGCTACACCAGCCCACCTCAGGATATGGCACAACTACAGTAGCCCAATGAACATGTTGCCCTTGTGTTGCAGAGGTTAGGCCAGCCTAGAAGCCCTGTGGATTTGGCCTAAATGGATATGGCCTACTTAGGCCAGCTTAGCTGGGCCATTCTCTCCGGCCTAAGTCAGGATTGCACCCTATATTGATTAAAAATTTGCAATAAGTGAATGTTGGTGATCAAGTAACTGCCAAAGTTCCAGTACTGTTGAGAAAGTCACCACCTGTTTCAGTTTAGAGCTCACCCCTTCTGCAAGTCTAGAACTACTTCTAGTTTATCTCAGAGGTACATCCCGGGATGTATTGAGGGAACAGTGCCTGCATCAACTTTTTCAGTACTGTAGCTCTGGGTGAGATGATTCTGGCATCCATCAAGGAGATTATGATCAGAGACTGATCTTTGGGAAGTACTCTTCACTTTTAAGTTCTCTGAGTGTTTGCCATATCTCTTATTTCTTAAACTCCATCTTCTGCCCATACTGGCCTTGACATTTGTGACCTATCCTCATGCCCATAAACAATCCCATGGCCCACCACAGTAGTGATAGTGGTAGCATCCATTGCACCAATGGGAATAGGGCACCATGGAGGGCCAGTACAAAGACCTCATGAACTCACATTATACTAGTTTTTGCAGATGTATAAAGAGATGAATTGCCTGGGTCATAGAGGCATGTTGTCTCCATTTGCTTTTTTGAACGTTCAGTGGAGGCTTGCATGAGATTTGAAATTCACTGTCCCAAATTCCCTCTGGGTTAGGCATTCTTGGATCCTGTTTGATTGATCCAGGTGGACCTTTCTGTTTCTAATATGGTGGGCTACTGTGTGATATAGGAAGCTGGACTAGATGGGCCGTTGGCCTAATCCAGTGGAGGCTCTTCTTATGTTCTTAATAATGGCCAGCCTGATTTTTCTAGGAAGCCAACATACCTATGAGAATTCCTATCTGAAGAAGACTTATTGACCTCTACTTCTGACTCCTTATCTTCCTTCATAATTCAGACATAATTTCTATTATGTCTCCTGAATTGTAATTCTCAATGCTGAATTAGAATATCCCTGGGGAATTGAACACACAAGTGTTGAATTACTATCCTCTTTTCTTAACTGTGACTTTGATGCCTTGTGATCAAGAATGGTATTTATTTTGAATACCTCCCTTTCTGAGCTCAGTACTTGTGAAATTCATCATTTTTGACACATGAGTTGTGAATGAGTTTTGAACCTGTGGCATGAAAAAGTCATTCATCATTCACTAAGACCTGGACTCTCACTTGAATTAAATTTTTACACATATAGACTGTGATGCTATATTTGTAGTTTATGTTCTATATTCTGTGCTGGCAGCGCCTGTGCAGGTACAAGACTTACTTTATGAAACATATATATTTGCATACAAAAGCTATGGAACCCCAAAGCTAAGAAAGATTTCCTCCAGGTAAAATGTTGTACTTGATATGTTAGACTAAATAGCATGCCAGAAGTATGAGCTAGGTAAAACAAGGACCATTCACTGATTATGTAAACAGTATGCGTTTAGTGTGTATCAACCTGTACCTGATAGTGACAAATGACTTTTCATTTACTAATTCATTTGGCTGTGGTTTTTAGTCATACGTTTAATGCATAGACATGATTCTGTTCCAAAGCCAATTAAAGTAAATTAAACAACCCAATGCTCTTAGTTCCCCCTTACAGTCTCTAAGACAGCTTAAAGGGAAAGAATGTTAAAAAATAATTACACAATACATGTTTAAAAATCAGTTGATGAGGCCTGCATACACAAACAACATTTAAACTCTACTCAGTAGACACTACTTTGTAAAACTCTATCAGAGTTCAGAGAGAATCTGAATTGAGAGACTGTTGGAACATAGAAAGGATTTTTCCTCCTTCGGAAAAATTGGCTGCAGATTCAGTTGTGATTAATAAAGTGAAGGGGAAACACAACAAATCAAGGATGTATACAAAAAGAGGACCATTGCAGATAGAGCTTTGAAGTACCTCCTGGACTTCACAACTGCTGAAGATGTTAGCTTCATTAGAATTCACAATGCAGCTTTGATCTGAGGCTTCAAAGAAACCTCCAGCAGTACATGCATGTGTGGCTTGCTCTTATATTCTGGTATGTTTACACTTAGAACAGTATTGAGGATGTATTTTCCTTTGGTGGAATGTGCAATGTGATGCTGGTCAATCCAGTCTATCATGGTCTTTCTGATACATTTTTAAGCTGAGCTAGAATTCTGACCAGAAAAGTCCCAGGAGGTGATCTGAACCTCTGATAGCTTTGAGGAAAGGCAGTAGTCAAGGCTGGGATTCAGTACTTTGATCAGTTCCAAGGAGAGTCAAAAGAAATTTGTTGTATTTCCACATTTTCTGCCACACTTTGTTCAAGGAGCTCACATTGGTGCCCATACTTTCTTTCCAGCTTTTTTCCTCATAGCAACGTGGTGAGGCATGGTATGCTGGGAAGATAGTGGCCCAAGGTCACCCAGGAAGCATCACGGCTGAACGGGGTTCTGAACATGGATTATCCAAGCCTAACAGAATCACTACATTGTGTGTGCTTGTGTGCAGATGCGGGCATGCTTCAAGCACTCGCTTAGGGAAGAAACAGAAGTGAAATCTCTTTTTTTGCAGGCATTGACTTCAGTGGTGCTGGGCATCACTTTGGTTTCATAACAAGGACGTTTGGGGTATCTGAGTTGAAGAAAAAATTAACATTCTTTGAATGTGGAGGGGGTATTTGGTTTCAGAGGTGCCTCTTGAAGAGGAAGTTAAAGTGAAATAGAGTCTTGTACTAAGGAAGCTTCTCTTCTCAATCTTTGGTGTACTCCATCCTATTTTCAGATCAAGAGGGTTCTATTTCTGAGGACACAAAACAGTACTAAAATAACTTTTTGTGTCTCCAACATTGTGAGTAACTATAATACTGAAAGCTTGTGGATGCAAATGATATGCATGCAATCTCTGACACAATGTAGATTGAGAGTAGGCACCTCAATTGGTGCTGTTCTATGGGTTTGTGTTCGTGAGTTTTGTCCAAGTTGAGCTGTAGTTTTGTCCAAGTTGATTTAGACTCAACTCGGAGTCCCAGCTCCAGTGAATACTCTTTATTTACTTGAAAATTATAATTGTTTCAGGTTGCTATCCTATTCATACTTTACTTGGTAAGCCTTATTGATTATAATAGGACATCCTTCTAAGTAAACTTTCATAGCAAAGGGCTTACATTCATGCAATAAGTTACCTTGGTGTGATAAATAATAAGTTCTGAGATGATGTTTATTTAGAGGACTTTAGTCTGTCTTGGGCTGTGTACCACTAGTACACAAAGATATTTTGTGTACGAAGATATTTTTCTTTTAACGGGCATGTTGATGTGGACAGTATAAGCCTTAATTTATTGCTGCATGGACCTTTATTCATAATCTACTTTTCCCTCAAGTACTACTTTTCCCACTTCTTGACGCCTTTCATGTTTAATGAATCTTGAAAGTTACAGGTGCAAAGGGACGAGATCTAGCAATTTTCAGCATCAAGGAGCCTGTCTCAGTACTAATTGCTTAAAATGTTTTGCTCTAATGATAGTCCGTTTTCAGATGATCTGCCTTATTTCTGCTACCACTTCATCTTCCTGAAATTATTCATCTTTTTTACAAGCTATGGGCTTCCTTTTCAGTGTGATGGAATTGAAAGACTGGTTACATTTGTTTGTTGTTACAGTCAGTTCATATCAAGCTCCATCATTTTGGTACAATTCAAACTATTCTTTTTAACAAAGAGATGTATTAATATCCCTTTTTTTAAAAAAACCTTCCACCGAGTTCCAACAAAAGGAAAGATGAATTGACAAATGAGTCATTAAAGATAAGCAACAAGTACTTATTGCATGAATCCCGTGAATGACTGGCATTGTATGAAGGAAAAAATAGGAGGTTGATCTTAAAGATTAATGTTGAGAATAGGCAGGGTAGCACTTGGGGGGACATTGTTCAAGAATAGTAACAGAAGATATTGGTCCTTCCTCCCTGGCACACCCAAGCCTGTGCTGGATGAGATGTGATAGTTCTTCAGAAGCAGTTGTATTGCTGTTTATTGTGAAACATTAAAAATACTTTTAATAATAATACTTTATTTATTTGCAATTTAATTTTTGATGTACAAGGGAGCATAAGCCGGCAATGAATCAATGGCAATATAGCCACCCCCCACATTAGGGGGTAAAAAAGAGAATTGTATATATCTGTGACACAAGAAGAATATTGAAGTTGACTGATGAGGTAAGAAGCATTGTATTAAAAGAAAAGGAAACTCAAGTACACTGAGCAAAACAGACAATGCCTTTCCTACCCTGCTCACATCCTCAGCCTTTCCTCATGCCAGCCCATGCAACCGTTTTTGCATTTCAAGTAGCTTGGACTTTCCAGTGTCACACATCATGGGACATTTCAAATAGAAGATTGTTGACAGCGGCGAGTTCAGACACATCCTTTAAGGTTTTCTTTACATTTGATTAATGCATCTCACAGTTATGACATGACAAGAAGGGGATCCCTTGGATCAACTTCCAGACTGTCAAGCTGAAACTGAAGCAGAGTGTTTTTCTTTAAGCATACTGCACTGCCTTGCATCTTTGGCTCTTCAATGATACCGTTACATGTTGGGTCAACACAGATGAAAAGTGCAGGGGAAACTGTCATGTACAAAAGGCTTGTTCACAGTAATATTCTGGAATGTAAAGAGGCAATAGGATCTGGCATGTGTCATTGCCATTGAATCTACTCCCTCTTGCCTCCTCCCTGTCCCTTTTTCCTCCTGCCCAAGTTTACCCCCCCCCCAGTCCTACCCCTTTACCTGTATCGTTCTCCATCCTCTGACTTCCTGGGGTAGGCATGGTGGGGTCTGGGGGCAGGACTACGTCACTGACACTGTTGCTTCATATGGCTGTGCTTGCAGAATAGCCACTGATGGATTGCTGTGTAAATCATCAGCAAACATATTATGATTTTGGAAGCCATTCCTTAGCAATCCAAATTTCCATAGGATTTGACCTTATGAACACCAAAATATAAAAATATAAACATCTGCAGTAACAAAACATCAGTACAAGAACCAATATGTCTGGAATAGGCTGCATGATACAACAAATTGCTGTGAGACTCACCAAACATCCATTCCCTTTTCTCACACCTGAAAAACTTGTGAAAATTAATTCTTAAATCCCATCTGAAATAAGAACCTAAGAAGAGCTCCACTGGATCAGCCAAAAGACTATCCAGTCCAGTTTATTGTATCTCAGAGTGCCCCCCCCCCCCCGATGCCTTGGGAAGGACATGACATCCTGGTGTGCTTTCTTGCACCTGGCATTCTGAGGAAAATGGATCTGCCCAACCCATCCAGGTAAAAAGTTATGAGTAGTACATGAATTATGATACAAACTTTGGTTATTGCAAAGTGACTGGTTGAAAATTGTTAGATATTTACTACACTGGTCTGAAGAGATGCTGAAGCTGAATCGCAAATATTTTGGCCACATCATGAGAAGGGAGGACTCCTTGAAAAAGACTCTGAAGCCGGGATAAACAGAAGGCAAAAAGAGAGGATGAGGTGGTTGGATAGTGTCACCAAGGCAATGAACATGGATTTGGACAAACTTCAGAAGCTAGTGTGTATGCCGGGTGATGGTGTGCCGGGTGACAAACAGCCAGACATAACTTAATGACTAACAACAATAGTACATAATGTCATAATGTAGAAGACTCAGTATTTCTGATAAAGGAAAAGTAATGATATTATTCTGTACCTCAGAGCCAGACGAACATAAGTCCAAAATGGACGTTTTTCAGGTTATTACTGTTTTGCATGTATAATCTGATTCTGCCTCAAGTCATAACATCCTAAGTCTGTTAAGCATTTTCCTTAACATTCTCCTTAATGCTTAACAGACTTACGTTGTTATAGCTTGATGCAGAATCAGATTATACATGCAAAACAGTAATAACCTGAATACTGTCCATTTTGGACTTACGTTTGTCTGGCTCTGAGGTACAGATATAAATTTGACTTCCTTCCTTCTTGAATCTACAGTAAAATACAATAGAATATATAGTTCTTCATGCTGCCTATCCATTATCTCTTGGGCTAATCATATGTATTACTTGTCACCAGGTACGGGGTGTAAGAAACTTAGGGCAAAATCCAGAGTAACTGTGAGGGAGACCTTGCTCCAGTGTCAGAACAACTTATTCTGGATTCCAATATGAATTTCCCATAGGTTTTCACTAGGTGGTGCCGTAACTACGGGTGCACATAAAGTCTCTTACGTGCTCCCATAGTTACTCTGGATTTGGGGGTATGATGCAAATGATATACAGAAACATATGGAGATTAAAGCAGCAAGTATCTTAATAGTTTGTCACAAGTGCAACTGAGCCAATTTCTGCCTGTGAAGGATGAATGATAATTGCTGATGAGGGGAAAAACTCTGCAAAGCAGGCATGATGTTTCTTCCATCCAGAAATCACAAGCATACCTGGTGAGGGCTAGAAACAATTCCATAATGCTCACTGTACTTTGCATTTCCCATTTTGGTAAGTGACTTGGTGATGCTGTCAGAATTGGTCTATATCAGGGGTGTCCAAATCCTGGCCTAGGGGCCTATGGCAAGCCTCAGTGCGGCCCATGGCAACAACCCCATCTGAACCACAATCAAATCTTGTAATCCTCCAGATCTGTCTCTAATACACTCTTATATGTAAATTTATTATTTAAATTTGAAATGTAAATCATTTTTCCAGCCCTGAACATAGTATTAGAAAGATGATGTGGCCATAGTGCCAGTATGTTTGGACACCCTTGCTCTTCTCAAATGGTAAAATGAACATTATCTCATCCCACAGCCACTCAAAAATCTAACAGTGAATCCAGTGAAATGTAATAGTGGAAGTAACAATGCACATAAAGTTTTCAGGAATAGTGAGGTAGTGTCATTGGGACAGTTATTTCCATTGTAGTATATCTGGATTATAAATTAGGCCTCCTCTTATGGATGTGCCACTCTTTGGTTGCTCCTGCCACTTTCAGATTCGTGCAGGCCTCTGTTCATGTAGTTGCTCCCAGCTATATGACATGCCACAAAAGAATGTTGAGTATAAGCAAACTGTTGGATGAGCCATATGGACAAAAGTCTATGGATGGCCTATATCTGGGAGCAGTATTTGAAGAATGCATCAGGCAAAACAATTAGTAAATATGTGGAAATGGTGTTATAAACCACTGCTAAAAAAATGGATGAGCTCACTATTTCCAAACTTGAATATAAAAGAAGAGCTTATAAGGATTCATATTAGATCACATGCTCCGCTTGCATTTTCCTAAATTCTTTTAGTTTGTTCTGATACATTTCCTGATTTCAACCCTTCATCAGGTAATAACTCTATAATGCCCTGAAAACAGGACAATGCATCTGTTTGTAACCACAAAGCTGAAAATTGCTATTTGGAGATTCAGGAACTGGATAGTCTCTTGAGCCATAGCTGTCTGGTAAGAAAGCTTCTGAAGAGAGTGAAATAAGATTTTGTTTCATCTGGTTTCCTTTGGTCATCCTTTCTCTGGCTGTGCCATGCTGAGGAGAAAGAAACACTGACCTTCTATCACTGGAGCACAGAGGCATGAATTCTGCCAACTTCAACAGCACCTCATTTTCTCCTCTACATCAGACATTATCACTTGTCTTTCTTGATTCAGGAAAATTCTACTTTCTTGATTCTCGTTTTACTTTTTAAAAAACTCTGGTATTAGTTGCTTCCATTTCTAAAGAAAGTGAATTTTCAAGTTTTCGTTTCCTTCTCTACCCCATTTTGTTATCTATCAGGTTAGAGAAGAACTTTGTCGTGGTTTATGGTGTAAGAATGAATTGTACAAAACGGAGATACTGGTCAGGTTATTTTAAGGAATGAAAGAGTACTTTCTTCAGCTTATTGTTGCCACTATAACTATATATCATGCGTTCACAGAGAATAGGCTTGTAGGAATTGGAGTCTGGTATGTTATTTGTTAGAATTGGCATTGGTAGTAAAGAACCACCTTCTCTTTCAAGTACCTTGTCGGATTCTGGGAAGCATTGTGGTGGAGACATATTTTTTGTTCATCTTATTTTCTGCCCAACTGGATGCTGTGGATAGAAAGGGAAAATTGATCTTCCAATGTGGTTTGGATCTTTCAAAAATTGTGGCATTCCTTTTAGTTGGGAATTGATGAAGATTGGAAATTCAGCGACAGCAACTTTTCCCATCTCCTTGGGTAGGTTGTTTTGCTTGCACAAATCAGTTCTTTCTTCTATCTGCTCTAGTAAGTAGTGAACTGTAGCTCTGCTATTCTCTGGCATGCTATGTTCTCTGGCCTTTAAGTAGAATAGTACAATTTGAAGATCATTGGAAGAAGCCAAGGAAAATCACAATCTATACCACTTGTGAACATAGAATATTACTTCTGATTTAATACATGTCGAGTCTTGGCATGTGTGAGTGTTTCATTCAGGAACCTCAATAAAAACAGATTTTCATGTTAAAAAAAGAATTGAAAGTTAAGGCAATATTCTAAAAAAATGGCTTGCTTACATGGTAATGTGGTCAGCAAATCAATTAACCTCCCTCTCCAGGTCTTACAAAAGGTTCATTTCAGAAGGGAGGCAGACCCTTCACTTTCACCAGGGTGCAAAAGAATGTAAAGTGTTAATCACTTCCCAATAGTTTTGACTTCTGTTGATTGCTCAGGAAGGAGGGGAGAGGCATTTCTCCCTGCTGAAAAGATGCTCTGATAAGCCCTGGGGTGGTTGGTATGTTGCCTGCCTATCATACTACCATGGTATATAGGAATGCTTATCTTTTAATGTATTGGGCTAACCTCATTTGCATTAAGATAAAACCACAAGTGAAAAATCTGTTATACCTGTTTATTGGAAGGATTTTGGTGAGCATCCTTCACATCTTGAATAAAGGAAGACTTCCTCAGATCTGCTTTTTCAAGGAAGAGGGGCATACTCACCACCCAAAGCTTAATACACATGAAAAATGGTGAATGGTGATGCATTCTCAGTGGCATATCGAGGGTGTGTTAAGGTTAACTAGTTAAGGTAGGAATATTACATGTGAGAACAAGTTCCCTATGGAGATATTTTTATTTCTTAATCATGTAGGACTTTAAAGGTAAAAACAAGTATTATCTACTCAGGACACAATCCTATTTAATTAGGCCAGCATGACTCAGCCATATCCCCATTCTCACATTGGTGTGGGGAGGCCAGTGCATGTCTATGCAGGAGATTTGCAAATGCGCCTTATGCACACCCAGGCCAACTCAGAACTTATGTTGGCCTAACCAGTTGTTAGAATCATGCTGACATGCATTCACTCAGCTGTTTTGTTCCACTGTATGTACTAGCTTTGAGTTTCGTTTTTCTCTTGTGAGTTATAGGCATTGCTGATTACCAGAAGATTGGCAGCTGGGCTGGGTGTTGCCAATTGGTGCTAGCGTAGCCTATTAAACACATTGTCACTGAAAAATATCATGTAGGAAAGTAATAATTGCTCATCGAACCTTGTATTTATCATGTAAAGAAATATTTATAATCTGTCAGAAGTATGTGCCTTATTATTAACAGTTCCTGGAATTCACATAACTTCTACTAGAAACCACTACCAGAAAGATTTAATGAACTGCCAAGTGTTTGATGATCTTACATACTGCCAGGTCTTAAAAACCAAAACAGTAAAAAGCTTGCCAATCATTCCAGTCTTTTGTGTCGTTAATGCATTAATTTTCTAGTGGATTCCTCTGGAAGTGGACTACATTTTTATAGATTACAATATTCTAGAACAGTGATTTTCAGTCTTTTATCTTATGGCACGTTGACAAGGTATTAAAATTGTTAAGGCACACTGTCATTTTTCTGATAGTTGACAAGCCACACCACACTGTTAGTGGGGGACTCACATTCCCCCATGGCCCTACTAATAATGACCAAAACTCATGAGGCACACTTGTGGAGTAATTGTAAATGGCTTTTCTAGAATTTCAGTTTCTATTCTCTTGTTAGTGTTACAATTTAAATACTAAATATTTATGTTAGTTACAAACTTAGGCTGCAATCTTAACCTCCACTTAGGCTGGCCTAAGCCCAGCATAAGTCCTGTACCTACCTGGGGGTGTCACAAAAGTGCTGTAAGACACTTCTGCACCACTTCTGAGGGAGGGTTAGGCAAGTGTGCAGACATGCTCTTGACTACCTACATTATGACAGGAATGCAAAAACCAATGAGTTATGCTGGCCTAGGTTAGGACTGCACGCATAGTTATTAGTTACTGCTGAGTTCAGAAGGTTGTATTTTGAGATATCATTTTTAACACTTCTGATTTACATGCAGCTCATACTAAAATCAAGCTGTTTGCTTAGGAATAGTTTTCTGAGCTATTTGCCCTTTGATACTGGGACAGTAAATATTTTAAAATTCCTTATATTTTCCCATCTTACTGACACACTGTATTTACTTGAATCTAATGCTCCTTCAAATCTAATATGCATCCTATACTTATAATCAAAATACCACATTTACTCGAATCTAATTAACCATCGAATCTAATTCATACCCTGATTTTTGAGCCTAAATGCTAATGAAAAAGGTGAGTGTTAGATTTGAATAAATATGTCTTAACGTTGTTTACGAAGGAGAGTGGAGACTTTTTTCTTCCAGCACTTCTTCCAGTAGTTGAACTGAATTCAATTTATCTCCGCTGTCCATTTCAGACTTGCCACATGATCACTTCCATGATTGGAGAAGAAAAGAAGGGTCTTACCAGGTCACTTTTCTTTTGCTGTAATTAAGCCTGTTGTTTAATCCACTTTAGTTTCTAATTTGTGATTGTTTTATTCTTTATACATACCGTTTGTGTAAAGCACACATTCATAAGAATTGACATTGATTGAAATGCAAATAACTTTTTTTAAAGTACTTATGTCCACATGATATATAGTTGGCCAGTTTAGGCACCACATGGATTGAATTCTAATTGAGTGTTGTGTCCCTTTGATTAAAGAAAGAAACAATCATACATTTTATTTTGATTTAAAGCAAGGCAAGATTGACTGTGTAGTCAAAGTAAGCTAAACTAGCTGGACTAGATGGGCCTTGGCCTGATCCAGTGGAAGCTCTACTAAAATTTCAAAATAAAACAGGAACAGTGAACCTAGAAACCTGGTTTCCTTTGAAATTCTAGCTACAATAAACCAGGGTTGGCTTGTTCACTTATCGTAGCTTTACCTGCCTTTGCCTTAATTACAGACATTAAAAAGGAATAAGAAGCCTTCTTTTAAAGGAGAAAGTTTCAAGAAAGAGAGCTCATTCTACACAGCATCATATATGTTTGCCAAAAATGCAGTGTGTATCCATATTTGGAAGCTTGGCAAAATTAGTGTCACAAATACCATCCCAACAATTTGTGTTTTTTCACAGAGAACCCAAATTTACTTTTAGTCTCATAGAAACATCTTAGAATATAGAGAATTCCTTGTGCACTGCACATTATAAAGTGCTGAAGAAGAGCAGTCTGTGCTAAAGGTAGGTAGTATTATTCCCCTTCCCCTCCCATTCCCAAACATAATTGAATCTGGCTTTATGGAAATTTTTGCACTGTGGGCACTAATATGCTTTGAATCTGAGTCTCAGTGCGACCATTATTGTAGTTTTGTGGACCATCTACTGAACCAGCATCTTGTGTTTTAGCCTATTTGTCTTATTTTTATTTCTTTTTTATTGACTATTCCAGCAGGCTCGTTCAAATTTGAATGCTGTTCAAGCTAACACAAAGTTTATCTGGGCATATTATCGCCTCAAGCAGATGACAGCATGCAATTTTATGGCTTATAAGTTTTTGTCATTCATTTTTGGTCTTCCCACATAGGTGCTGCAACAGAACACTGCTAATAGGTTCCACAATCATTTTATTATTTGAATGCTGAGATTTGTATCAATGGTAACATAGATACATACTGGTGACTATTCAGAGACCAGTCAGAACTTGGATCAATGAACACAATCCTAACCATGTCTACTCAAAAGTTAGCCCCATTGTTTTCAGTGAGTCTTACTCCCAGGAGAGTGTCTAGGATTGCAGCCAATGTTACACAATTGGGGCAGTCAGCTTTTTCAGAGGGGAATAATTTTTTTCCACAAAGTTTAGTAATGAAAGTAATAGGTAGCACAATAAAGCTAGCAGTATTAATTAATTGGCCCATTTTAGGCTGTATTTGTCTCCAAAAGTAAATCAGTTTTTGGTGATCTAAATTTCCAAAAACTGCAGAGTGGGGTTCATCCTCGAAACTGCAGAGTGGGGTTGCTGTCCTGAATTATAAAGCCCAATCAAAAAGCTGAAAACAAAAGTGTTCTTTGGACGGTGTAAGTCCCTTGCACCAACGTTGGGTATCACAGAACATTTATAGGACACTCTTGCTCCACTGTGGGATTCAGAAGTCTGACGCACATATATGCACTGGCCCCAAGAAGCCAAACTGGCTGTGCTATCAGCAGGTAAGTAGACATCAGCCAACAATGCAATCCTAAGAATGTTTACTCAGAAGTAAGTTCCATTGTGTTCAGTAGTACTTACTCCAAGGAAAGTGTGGTTAGGATTACAGTCCAAATCAGTTAGGCATGGTTGTTCGGAAAGGGTGGGGGAGGTAAAACAAGAGTGTTTCGGGGCTAGAGGAGGGTGGATGGTGGGTGGCCCAAGTGGGTGGAAGGTTCCAGCCCAGGAGGGAGTTAGAGGAAGTCGATTCTTTTTTCATTCTCCAGAGGTTCATTTTCATTCCAGCAACAGTAGAACTTTACACAAAAGTGTCATTTCTGTCTGAACTGTTACACAAAAGCCAAAATTTAATGCTATCAAGGGTCCATCCTTTAGCCAATATTTCACAGCCAAACCTTTGTTCAGAAATGGCAGAGCAATTCAGTGTATAATCAGTAGCAGGTGGAAGCTAAATTGATTGATTAATTTCCTAATATAAACCTGGCAAACCATCTAACTATATTAAGCAACCTTCTTATTATAATGTAACTAATTCCTTTACATTATCAAAAGTGACCACGGATAAAAATAGTATGCCTTGGAAACTATCATACACACAAAAGTTTGTAAAGCTGATACATCTGTTCTGTCATCCATGATTAGAAAATATCTAGATGTACTGAGGAAAGATGATACTATGGCTGCAATCCAGAGCAAATTCAGCCTGCTCTGACCTAACTGCACTCTCCTAACTATTCTGTATCCAGAGCAGAAAGTTATGCTGAATCCAGAGAGTCAGGAAGCCTGGGCTGCCCTAACTGCTCCAGAGCATGCTAAGTAATTGACACAAGGGGAAGACTTGCTCCTGAGGAGACACCCCTCAGATCACACTGAACAAGGAACAGCTGTGGTGCCTACAGTGGTGACATGACTCTGCACATCACCTGGTGCGGAAGTCTGTGCGTCATCCCTGGGATGCGTGCCCCCCCCACCTGGACTGCACAGTCACCAAAGTTGGCGCCTGCGCAGTTGTTTCTGAAGCCAACTGGCTTCAGAAAGAGTACTGCGCAGGCACCATCTCTGACACCTGCGCAGTACTTTTCTGAAGCCTTTTGGCTTCGAGGGAGACTGTGCAGGCGTCAGAGTTGGTGCCTGTGCAGTACTCTTTCTGAAGCCATTCAGCTGCCGCTCCGCCTCCTGAGTGAGGCCGAATGGCTGTGCAGAGGCGCGGACTTTCTCTGCTCTAAGGAAGTCTCCTCTGAAGCTGTTTGGCATGCTCAGTGTGTTTCTGTGCAGTGCACCTCAGATGGCCGTTCAGGCCAGCTCCTCAGACAAGTGTCAGCTTCTGGCTGATTCTCCGCCTTGGAGCAGGCCTGAATGGGTGTGCTGACGCCCGGGGCCTGCCAAAGGACAGTCAAACTCCTCCGGCACATCACCCCATACGGAGCGCATCACCCAATGCAGCCCACACCAGCCGCACCAGTCTGGTGACGCCACTGGGTGCCTGCCTTATAAGGAGTCCCTGATGAGATGCCAGTACATTCTACAGTGAATACAAGGGGCTTCTTGGAGTGGCCTGCTGTATCCTGAGGTTTGTGGGCAGCCGTAGTTTGTTCCATATCCTGAGGTTGAGAGGCAGGGGTTGCAGCTAGGCTGGCCAAGAACTCAGATTTTTGGTCGGCACTGCCATTCTTACTCGGGCCTTATCATGGACCCCTATGGGTCTACTCATTACTATACCTGCTCCTGAGGTGGTATAACTCTGGGGGCTGGAAGAGGGCATTTCTGCCTTGGAAACAGGCTCTGGATACAGAGTAACTGCTCTGCCCTAGGCAATGCTAAACATGCCCTCAACTTGCCTCTCCTGAGCTGCTTAGGCTGCCCCAGTTAGGGCAGAGCAGGTCCACCTCTCTTAGGGCACCCTATCTTGCCTTGCTCTGCCCTAAGCCTCCTTCAGAGTAACTGGGCTGGAGCATCTTGCAGTTGCTCCAACCTAGTGTTAGATAGGGCAGCCTAAGGGCTCTTATGTGGACAGATTAGTTGCTCTGGATTGGGCTGTATGCCTCTGAAATAATTAACAGTGATTGTTGGGTCTGTCTTACCTTGGTACAATTTCCTATTCCTGATTGCCTTTTTAATTCATTGACCATTTGAAGTTGTACATGATGCCCTTACCTCTTGGGTATGACTAATAGAACGAAAATGGATTTTCCTTGTGCTAAATGTGTTAGTGCAATGAAATGGATCCCAACTAGGCCTGGTATTTCCAATATGGATCCAATATTTCGCCAGTTTTATTTTGTTACCTTTGTGCTTGATAGCATTCACATATATAGAGAATTTCAGCCTTTTTGAAAATCCCTCCGCCACTGTCAGCAACTCTGCTTTTTGCACCAATTCTTGTTGCAAGTGAAATTCTTTCCCATTTCTGTGAATTTTGAAGATGATTGAGAAATGAAAATGACATAACTGAGAAAGAGATTGAATTTGGGAAATGAAATAGAGAAGAGATTTCCAAAACTGCTTAGATGGAGGATTGTATAATAATGAAAATGCGACACAGCATCCATGGGAAACTTGCAGAAAATGGAAGAAAGAGACTTTGTTATCACAAGGTAACATCACAAAGTTAGGGAGTTGCTGATGTGTCAGGTGTCAAGCTGGGAAAGGCTACTCATTTTGGAGTAGATTTTTTTTCAGGATATTGAAGCATTTTAATTTTTTTCTTCGCCACTCTCTTTTCCATCCAACCCTGACATTCTTTCAGGCTCTTTGTCTTTGTCATAGTATGTTTCAGTTCCACCAGATTGAAAGCATAATTCATCAATGCCATTCTGGAAGAGTGAGTCTGGGTACCGTCAGAAAATACCAGGATACCCTTAGAAGTTGTGTAAAAGAATTAGTTTAATTAGGTCAGTAAATATGAGGGAGTGAGCGAGTGAGTGAATATCAAATTTAAAAGTACAGTATGTGAAAATGAGATGAGAAAACCAACTAAACAGTAATTTGGCAGGCACAGAACTATTTTCTGATTCTGCAGTTTTTATCTGAACTATTAAGTCTACACTATAAAGCAACGGTAATAAAAACGGTAATGAAAAGGAACCCTAATGAAACACACAGTATGACTGGTGAACAGGATGAAGCAATTCAGGAGCATTTTGTGGGGAATTTCCCAACCATGGTAATTTTAGCAGTTTTTGTACCCACGCTTTTCTGGATGGGAAGAAGTTCGCTTCTAATTCCCCCTGAGCTGTGACTTTTCACAACCAGGACCCTAAATAGAAGAAGATTTGTCCTGCTCTCTGAAAAATGAATGTGCATTACAATATTTATGAAATCTTATGTTTAAAGATGTCCTATCAGAAAGCAATGTACAGACATGCCCCCATATCTACAGAAAATCTGTTTTAGAATCCCTCAAGAATAAATAATTACTTGGGAAATAAAGTGGAATATAAAAGGAAGTAAGTAAATAAATTAATAAAGAAAAACAGAACACTTTCCCCCACCCTTTTGATACAAGTTAACCCTCCAAGGCTAACCCTTCATACTGTCATTTAAAGGGTTAAAGGGGTGAAAATGTCACTTCTAGTTTTTCTAGGAGGGAAAAAGGATGTGACTTTTTAATTTCCTATAGGTATTCTGAGCAGACAGAGATTAGTCGTTGTCTCCTCCTACCCATCTGCCTGAGGTAATTCTTTTGATTGGCCTCATGGCTGGCCCATCAATGGCAGAAAATCCTTAATTTGTGGGTCTTATATTGTGGGCCTCTAGTCAGTAAAACAAATGGTTGGTATGTAGAGTAATAGTGAACTTTGTGCTGGGGAAAAATGTCAGCAACTCAGACAAGTGTTTATCATTCTTATGCTGTTCATAGAATAGAAGAAATAATTACAAAGTGTCTTCATATTTTCCACTCATGTATTTTAGTTCACCATGAAGAAGTACTACAAATACTAGTCCAGTGTTTTTTTTACTAACACCTTTAGGGAAAACCTCCAAACTCTACACATTTATATAATTACAGAATTTTAATGGCATCTGCTTTTTCTAGGAGATCATTTTAATGAATCTTGCTATCAAGATATCCTGGACTGGATTAGATATTTCTAGCAAATTAGTTGGGGTACTGAAAACTCAGGCATCATTTTTAGCTAAGAGGAAAATCGCTTTTCTCTGAGACATCTTGACAGATGATACCATTTATTTAACTCTGGCTGATACAATATGATAAATGTTGAATTAGCACCGAGAATGCTTGGGGAATGCATGTCATGTTCCTGTAGTCTGCTTTGCTGAAGATTTTCAGATATTTTTGTTTCTTTTATTGAAAATGGGAAGGGTGTTTGAGGGCAATTAACGAATTGACGAATTAACGAATTTTGTCATCTGGAATGGATGTCATGAATTTGTGATGGCTTGTAAAGTTTTAGAGAGGAGGGGTCCTGCCTCAGTGATGTACTTGATTTGTATGCAGACATTTCATCTCCTGTGCAAAGGAACACAGGCTGTAGTGCTGGAAGATACCTCTGCCCCCAAACCCTGTACAGCTTAGGCAAAATCCAGAGTAACTACGGGGCATCCTTGCTCCAGTGTAAGAATAACTTACTCTGGATTCCAATATGAATTTCTCATAGGTTTTCACTAGGTGGTGCAGTAACTACAGGTGTACGTAAAGTCTCTTACATGCTCCGGTAGTTACTCTGGATTTGGGGGTTAGTCATTGCCACCAAAGGGAACATTATGGGGGCAAATGGCCCATATGATAATTTCATACAATCATGATTAAAAGTTATGAAAAATTACTCCTGTGTTCGTTGCAGTTGGTTACATGACCTAGAAGTCATGGCCATTTTGTGACCATGTTTGCAAAGCTGAAAGCACACAAGATAAAACATGGATTTTTTTTTACAAAGAAACAATATGCAGTGATACCTTGTAAGACAAATGCTTTGGAAGACAAACTAAAATTTCTAAGGAATTCTGCCTTGTAAAACAAACAGTGCCTTGGAAGATAAACAAATTTGTTGTAAACGAATGACTTGATGGCTCTGCATCATGAGCAACAGGAAGAGGTTCTGGAGGAGATCTCATCTGCAGGGGAGGAGAATAAAGAGGAGGAATCCCTCATATCAAATGTGATTAAGGACATTTGTAAACATTGGGAAATGTGCAAAATTTTGTAAAAAAGCACCACCCAAATATAGCACCATTGTAACAGCAGCGATGTTTAATGACAATGCATTTTCACCTTTCCATGAAATCCTCAAAAGGAGACAAAAGCAAGTGTCATTAAATAGGTTACTTGTTAAAGTTGCTCCAAAACACACCAGTGACACTTTTAGTAAAAATTAGTCATACTTAGCTATAAAGGTTTTCCTTTTCTGGTTTACTGTACAATATATTACAGTGTTTTATTACAGTAATTGTGTTCTATATTGTATTACAGTGTTTTGCATTCGATTACAGAGTTTTGTCATCATTTTTACATGCAGTCAATATTTTTAAATGAATATTTTTGGGTTGTTGAACCAATTGTCTGTGTTTCCATTATTTCCTATGGGAAAATTTGCTTTGTTTAAAGAACGCTTTGTAAGACAAATGTGCTTCTGGAACAAATTATGTTTGGCTTTCAAGACACCACTATACTGTGTAACCTTGGATTAAGAGTAACTTGTATTGAGAGTGTTTTACAAGATAAAGCAAAAATTTCTAATAAATTTTAAGCAACGTCTTGATAAACAAGCAAACAAAGGGTCCCAGCCAGCATACTGCCATTTTTTGTATACTCCTTAGAGACCAGCCTATCCATGTCTACTCTGAAGTAAGCCTGTTACAGTCAATGGGGCTCACTCCGATGTAAGGGGGGCAATGGAAAGAGACTGGGGCTGCAGTCCTAACCATACTTCCCTGGGAGTAACTACTATTGAATTCAGTGGGACTTATTTCAGAGTATACATGCATAGGGATTGCACTGTGAGAGTCCTAGCCTTGTATGTCTACTCTAAAGTAAGTCTTAAAGTAACTCACTCCTGTGTAAGGGAGCAGATTGTAGCCTGAGACACTTAAGTGCAGGTTAATTTGTTTTATTTTTCTTTATGTTTTGTATTACATTACAGTATTGTAATCATTTTTATATGAATATTTTTGGGTTGTTGAATGAATCATCTGAGTTTCCATTATATCTTATGGGAAAAATTCACTTTGATATACAAGCGTTTTGGATTACAAGCAGGCTTCCGGATCTATTCATGCTTGTAAACCAACGTCACTGTTCACGCCATACTGAAGGAGGGTATATAAGACTGAAGAGTGTGAGGGTAGGAATGTTTTAAACAGAGATTAACAGCAAGGATGAACTGTTTGTGGTTAGTTGCTCATTTAAAGAACAGTTTTAAATATTCTGCATATTCTGTATTTTGAGCTGTCTCCACTGAGCTTAGAACATTCATGTCAAAAAGTTTCAAAATAAGATAAATGGGTTGTATTTAATTTGTTTCCTTGTAGACTTTAACCAGTGGGGCTTGTAGTTCATTGTTGAACATAATTACAATTTGACTTATAATGCAACTTCCAGAGAACTTTTATATCTTGAGAATGTTCATTATACTCAAAGTTGCTAATTTGCAGGTAACCCAGTGAATTTGATATTATAACAGTGCATGTATACTCAAAAGCAAGTCCTGTTGAATTCATTTGGATGTACTCCCAGGTAAATGTGTATTGGACTGCAGCTTTAAGTGTTTCTCTGATACAAACTGCCAGTGCTTTATTATTATTAGCTGTTGTTGCTCTTGGTATTTGCTCGGGATTGCTTATTGGTAGGAACCTGCAAAAGGTGAGGTTATTTTGCCTGACACAGGGGTTTTATCCTTTTTTCAGGAAAAAAATAACCTCACAGTTTTCAGGTCCCTACTTACTGGTGAGGTTGGATTATGTATTCAACTTCATGCAGGAGGGAAGGCTAGCCCATGACACTAAAGTCTGCTTCATTAAATTGGTATGAAACATTGTTAACGATAATGTGTTGAAGCCTTGTAGGAGAAGAAATTGAGACATAATCCTAACCAATTTAGGCCAGCAAAGTCATCTACCTTCCTGTCCGCATGGTAGTGTGGGGAGACTATCACATGTCCGTGCCCCGGCCACTAGGGAGTGGTGCAGAAGTGCCTTATGGCACTTTTGCAATAAGCCCAGGCCAGCATGAGGCTTTTGCCAGACCAGCTAGGAGTTAAGATTGCAATGCTGGTCTCTCTGCAAAAAAAGTTCTTCCTATTCTTTTCTATATTGTAGAAAAGAAGGATTCCTCTTTAAACGTTCTGGAGATTTTGATAATGTAGTTGGGCCCCCATCAGCAAATCTGGTATCCATTGATTCAGTTATACGTATATCCAAGGGACACCTGTACTCCCATTAATGTTGTTGAAAGGCTTACCAGGGCACAAATGTTTGTGCATGTACAGGTCCTTATGAACATTCAAGCTTGTTACAACGTTTGGGTGGGAGACTAGAAACCTGATTGCTTAAAAAACTGAATCAATGCTAACAGGAAGTATTGATAAACTAAATCTTCAAAAAAATGACTCTTTCTACTAAGAGCACAATCCTAACCATGTCTACTGAAAAGTAAACTCCATTGTGTTCAGTGGGTCTTACTCCCAGGAAAGTGTCTTTAGGATTGCACCCTTAGTGAAGGAACTTAGCAAAAATTTCATTAGCCATGGAAGTACAGTGAATTAGGCTTCAATCCTAACCTGCAATTTGGCCCTGGCATAAGTCCTGTGCTGACCTGGTGATGTCACAAAAATGCCATAAGACACTTCTGCACCACTCCTGGGGGAGAGTTAGGCCAGTGCAGAGACATGCGCTTGCCTCCCTACGTCATCATGTGAACAGGAAGACTAATGAGTTGTGCCACCCTGGGTTAGGACTGCACCGTTAATGATCCTGATTTCCCCCAGTGCACTTTTCCAGGATGGCCCCTGCTACTATTGAAAAAATAATTCCTCTTATATTTTCTATCACATTATCTTGTCATTTGTGAAAGTTTCATTTGAGATGCCTTGGGAAATGTATCATCTATATTTAAGGAGCTTTAAGTGAAAATGAAAAGAAACATTCCCAGTGGTATTTGCAGTCCATTCACTGAGTGAAACTGGCCTAATTGAATGAATATTCCCTATTTCCTAAGGGACTGGACAGAAAAAAAATTGCTAGAAAGATTACCAAGTGCTTAGGGGGCTGAGGAAATCTTCCTTCCAAAGCAGGTTCTCCTCTGTAGCTGCAACTGGGAAATCTTTCTTCACATTAACAAAACTAAAAAAAATTGTACCATAATTTGCTGACAACTATCATTTGCTTTAAATGGGCATTAGACCTTGGAGAAATGTTTATAATACAAACTACATTGGTTTCAGCAAATAGCAGCTGCTGCTTCCATATTGACTTGATGTTGTGATCAGCTTGAATATCACAAGGCAGAGAATTTTTTTTAATTTGCTGCATCATTCCAAGACTGATATCGAAAGAGAAGGAAACAAATTACAGTGCAGTTCTTCTTAAACATTTTTATTAAGCATGAAAAACCAAAAGCATGGGCCTGCTCTTCTTTTATGATGTTGGCAGTGTGATAACTACCTCTGTGTTTCTCTTTTCTGGCCACCAGTTTCTAGGAGGAACATTGTTGACATGGGGAGATGCTACAGCCTGTTTCTCACATTACACCCACAGTGCTGTGGCTCTCTTGCCCCAGTGTAACATAAGAAAGGAGCTCAAAAAGGTAGCTTATCATATGGCTGTGATGGAGGTACAGGCATCCCTTATTTATTGGATGAGATAGGGACCAGAGCACCAAGCAAAAGTGAAAACCATTGAAAAGTGGAACCCAACCTATTTTAGTTTTTAAATGTTGTTTCCAATGCTTTTTCAGCTAGTAAATTACAAGTCCCCCTGCAACTTGCAAATTCCTGCTGCCACACAAGATTTCTGCAAATGGATTCTCATTAACTCCTTCAGGAATAGGATTAGACCAGGAGCTACTACAACATGGGGGAGGGTAACTTTGGCCTTTAGAACAGTAGAGAGGTTGAAAGAGTAGAACATGTGTTAAATGAATGAGTTCTGGGTATAATTGAAAGAGTGAATCATCAGAAAACGAAACATCAGAAAGCAGGGATACCTGTACTTTAAAAGCAGTGAGACAGTGTTCAAATCGCAACAAAATTAACCTTGTGAAGGGTGCTCAGTGTTACTGCAAATTAATAAGATTTCAGCGTGTCAAATATATGAAGTTCCCAGCAAGATTTATGATTGTTCCTCCTCTTTCCTACTGTGATTACCCCCTGCAAAAAAGAATATTTCTTGCAACTTTCCAGAATTAGCAGAAAAAACAATTCAGTTGTATTCACATCTACACAAAAGTTCTATTATGTTCAATGGGATTTACTGTCAGACCAATTTATACAAGATTGCAGCTGTACACAGCAGTCCTAACATGCCAGAGAGAATGGCCTACCTATGGCAACCTAAAATAGGCCATATCCTGAGGTGATACTTAGGTCAAGTCCACAGGTGAAGGAGGCATCTTGGGGTGAAATCCAGAGTAACTATGGGGAGTCCTTGCTCCAGAGTAAGAACAAGTTACTCTGGATTGCAATATGAATTTCCCATAGGTTTTCACTAGGTGGTGCAGTAATTATGGGTGCACATAATGTCTCTTACATGCTCTCGTAGTTACTCTGGATTGTACCCATAGCTGGCCTAACAGCTGCTGAGGAGGCAGCAGCACAAGTCTGCTATTTCAGGCAAGCTCACTGGGGACCAAATCAGTGGCACCTGGGGAAGATTTGCTCTTGAGGAGACTTGCCTCAAATCACACTGAACAAGGAACAGCTATGGTGCCTGGACCATG
Organism: Cryptoblepharus egeriae; assembly: GCA_030015325.1. Classification (NCBI taxonomy): domain Eukaryota; kingdom Metazoa; phylum Chordata; class Lepidosauria; order Squamata; family Scincidae; genus Cryptoblepharus; species Cryptoblepharus egeriae. The sequence continues at coordinate 67,458,120 of JAREYC010000002.1, read as the reverse complement.
CCTACCATCTGGTTGCCATCCCTGGCAACCAGTTACAGCTGCAGCATGAGGGAAAGAAAGGGCATGGCTATCTGGGGGACCAGATGCCAGAACTGCAAAGGAAAAGAGCAACCCCCACCCAAATGGAAGGAGGGAGGACCAAAGCAAAGCTGGGAACACCCACATCCAGGGTTGTCATGTGGTTCATGGAAACACTGCAGTCTGTGTAGTGTAGGGTGGGTGCAAGGGGATTTGCTGCTGGACTGGGAGTTGGACCATATCCTGAGTTCAACAAGCAGGAGTGGTGCTTAGGCCAGCCTAGGATTTAGAACATTTTCTTTAGCTTCCACTTTTACTCTAGTTTTTCATGGCCCTCAATGGATCTGTTCCTGAAATGGCCTAAATCAGAGGAGCTGAGACTCTACCCTGATAATGGGGCTGGATCCAGCCTAACTGCATCATTCTAGGCCAACATGCCCTTTGGCACGCCTCTGCTACACTGTCTAGGCTTGCACTTCTAGGCCAGCACAGGTCCATCTGTTATTCTTCTGATGCAACATCCCCTTGGTAGACTTGTTCCAGGCCCTTTTCTGGTGCAGCTAGGATGGCCTTTCTGGCATTGCCCTGGTGCAATGCCAGGTAAGCTTACGCAAGTGTACTTCAGGACTGCAGCCTTCTTCTCTTAGTTACCCCAAAAGATATTGATTTTTCATTTGTCTGCTTTGGGCAAATCCCAGAAGACCACTAATAATCAAAATAACACAAAAGCAAAAATAATCTACATTTGTTTGTGTGTAGGTTTAACGTCCCATTTCATATTCTCCGGTTTCTTTTTTTTATGTGAAGAAAGAATATTACTGTACAGTGTTCAGAACTTCTCCTTGGCAGTAGCATAGCAAGGGGGTGCAAGGGGTAGCAGGTACACCAGGCAACAAGCTTCAGCGGTCAACAGTCTGAACTAGTGGTCAAATCTTTGGCTAGTGGCCAAAAATGTGAAAAGTGGGGTATGTTTGAATAATAATTCCATCATGTTATATGTCATTGGAAAGGGAACTTAGAGCACAATCCTAACCATGTCTACTCAAAAGTTAGCCCCATTGTGTTCAATGTCTCTTACTCCTAGGAAAGTGAGTTTAGGATCGCAGCCTTAATGCAGAATGAAATGAAACAACCTTATATAGAAAAATCTTATATGGAAATGACATTGTAAACAGATTGGCTTTTAAGTTTTATATAGCAATCCCAAAATTATCAAGCATGTCATATGTATGTCCAGATTGGTTAATGTGCTTGCAAGATAATGAGAGAGGAAAAGCTGGATAACTTGCTACAGAATTGGAAATTTTAAATATGTTAACCTATCAAAAAAGAAAATTTCAAATTATTTTGTAAAAATTTGAAATGTATTTTTTTTTAAAAAGTTCCAAAATTCAAATGTCAAAAGTTTGAGTGTTCATCAAACTATTGAAAAGTATCACATTTTATTATTCCTTTTTATTCCTACTTTGTTTTTCTATATGGTCAATGTTTGAAATTCCTCTGAGTAAGACGTTGATATTGCTATTTCTGAACAAATTTAACTAATCTACTGTATATCAAAAGCATACAGAAGCTTCCCTGCTTAAGAACATTTACGTATTTTTGGGATGCAAACTTGCATGGCCGTTTGTAGAAAGTGTCAGAGCCCATTCCTGAACATTCCCCATCTTATTCCAGACAAACCTAGCAAGGTAAGACCATGCAAAATTGGGTATGTAGTAGGTATGACATACCCCCAAATCCAGAGTAACTACGGGAACACGTAAGAGACTTTACGTGCACCCATAGTTACTGCACCACCTAGTGAAAACCCATGGGAAATTCATATTGCAATCCAGAGTAAGTTCTTACACTGGAGCAAAGACTCCCCGTAGTTACTCTGGATTTTGCCCATAAATAAATTTTTAAAAAGTTTACAATATGTTCAGCACCAGTAATAGTGACGTTGGGCTGAAGAACGTAAGAACTTACAGACAGGCATGCAGAGTTTAACTGGTTTTTAGGCAGGGAGCTTCTGTACTGTACTGTTCAGATTTTTAATTCTCTCTTTTATGGAATGAGTATGCATTTGAGTTGTGGCTGGGAAAAAATCTGAAACTGTTAGCATTCCTTTGCAGCATTAAATTTTATTGTTTGTTTCCTTTCATTTATTCTGCTTGCATAATAAGGAAGTTGAGGTATGTTTATTTTTTTGTTAAACTGTTTAAAGAGTATTCTGTGTTCTGAATACTGTTAAGTTTCATTCCTCATATTATTTTGCTTCCTAGTATCTGCTTGTTGTACTCATTCAAGCAGAAGTTAAAGTGCTTTCATTAATTATTTCATTAATTATTTTTCCAAATATTGCTGAAGATATAATGTTAGTATCTCACTGAAAAAAAATCTGGCAGTGGCTTTCACATTTTTTTTTCTTTTGGTGGTGGTTAAAAACCAAAGATCTACCAAAGACACTTGGCTAAGGAATTCCATATTTGTGGAACTGCTGCTACCTGATTTCTCAGGGTATGCCATAAGTCCAGAAGATCTCCCAAGCTGTGCATCTCTTTTTGTAAAGAGAGTGTAACCCCATTGAAAGTGGGTAGCTTATTCAGAACCTGCATTCAGGATTTCTTGACCAGGGAAACCTCTATTTTTCAGGATTTTGTTATGGGAACTTTGCAGGAACTTTCAAAAGAAAACATTGGAAAGAGATGTCAATGAAAACAGAATATGAAGCAATTAAGTGGGCAATTAAGAGGCAGTTTTCATGAGGCAATTCATTTCAAAATGAATTCACCAGTCTGTAGTGAAAAAGGGGGATTAGGATGAGTAGTTTGTAACAGTGAGAGCAGAGTGTAAAAGAGAGATAAGATGAGGAATGGTTATGAATTTTTAAAAAAGATTGCTTAGTCTGATACAGAACAAGAAAAAGAAAAGGAAGCATACATTTGTAATGACATCAGTCTGGACAAGAATGAATTTTACAGTAAGGGCATTTTGCACAGATAGTCTAAATAGGGTGAGCCAAGTTTGTCTGGGAAAAGGATGGCATGATGATAACAATGATAGAACAAAGTAATAGCTGAAAGAGAGTACAGAACTAAAATGAAATGAAAGGAAGAAACAAATGGAGAATCAAGTTCTCCACACTCAGAATCAAGTTATTTCAGTCTCAAGGTTGCAAGCCTGAGGATGAATAAGGGGAAAAACAGAAAAGTGAAATATCTGAATTTATTTTGAACAGATTACGGGCCCAATCCTAACCTATTTATACCAGCATAACTCACCTGGCATATCTTCCCATTGTGGTGTGGGGAGGTTGCATATGCTTGTGCACTGGCCTAACACCCGCAGGAGTGGGGCAGAAGTGCCTTACAGTATTTTTGTGACACCCCCAGGTCAGCACAGGTCTTAAGGCAGGGCTTATGTTGGCCTAAGTGGCCTTATGTTGGCTCCTAAGTGGAGCTTAGGCTTGCAGCCTCAGTTGCTGGAATGATTAAATAGAAAGACAACCCCAGGATAAATGCAAAGAATTAGGAAAGTAATAATTTGACATTTTTGTGCAGCTGAATTTTGCAGAGCATCTGCTTAAATATTAGAATTCCTGAAAATATGCTTGCAATATATCAACTGTCACAAAAAGGTAAAGCATAACGCACATATAATTATAGTAGCATTATGATAAGCAGATGGTGTAGCCTCCTCTAAAATACTAATCAGAGAGTATCTGAAATATGGCAAATTTCATATTTTGTTTTAATATATCTGTGCTTTAAGCCAAAGCTGACTTTTTCATGTAGGAAGGAAAATATTGCTCATGAAGAGCTCTTTCTGGAGGACTTTCTCAATGTTTGCACAGTGGAGGAGAAGGGTAATGTTAGAAGCATGTTGGGGATGTGATTAGGGAATATGAATCATTACCATGATAGGTAATGATTTTTATTACCCAAAAATAATAATATTAATATAACCATATAATAATTCACCATATATAATAACTATGATTATTACCAAACTATTATTGGTAATAATTATAGTTATTACTATATGGTGAATTATTATGTGGTTATAACATCAAACCACAAGGTTGCCTGCCCATCCAGTTTATCTAAACCCATGCAGAAAGATGTGTTTGCAAACTTCAAAGTTGGTACAACTCTACTTCAAGAAGGGAGGCAGAAGGTTCTGACCCACTAAGTGGCAATCATTTTTAAATGTAAAGAAGGTGCCTAAAGGAAAAAAGTAACCTCCTTTACTGCTTTTCACCTTTTTTTTGTTCACTGTTTACATAACAAGGACTCCTGATTTTGCAACCTTTTGGTATACAGTAAACCCATGATGAATATGGAATGCATATGGAGGCTCATATTTTTTTTGCATGTGTATTACAAGCACACATTTTAATTGTGTTTTAGATTGAATGTGAATTTTACAAATTTTGCTTTTTATAACATGCAATTTTAACTGTAGCCTGTTATATGCCACTGGAAGCTGCTTCTCATGTTTCTTTTCCAAGTGTTTTCCAGCTGTCTGTATCATTCAGGTATACAAAATATTTCTTACAAGGATACAGGCTCAGTGCCAGTTGAGCACACACACAGAGAGAGAAACAAACACACTTATGAATCTGTCCTTATCATACTAAATAGTGTCACGGAAGTCTGTCATTCTTTGGATTGACATGCAAACATCAGGGAATCATACAGTTTGCCTCCAGTCCAAGCTGTGCATTGTGACCAAGTTTTTTTTTTTTTAAATTGGCTGCAGACAATATCTTTCTTCTTTTATAACTCCTCTTCCTGGCTTTGTCTTAGCAGCCAAAATGTTTAAAGGGGACAGGAGCAAGCCAAAAGGTAAAGAGCAGGAGGTTTCAGCACAGGCAGTATCCTTTTAAGCTCTGGAGAGATGAATTGGTTGGTCGGACAGAGAGGGACTGGAACACTTGCAATGCATGCGTGTGTGTGTGTGAGCGAGCATGTGAGGGGAGGGGGGAAATGAACAGCAGGACTTCAGAGGCTGTGCTTTAGAGCTGCCCTTTCACAATGGAGGGCAGACCCCAAGCAGCCCCTGCAGTTGCTCACACTGCTAAACAATACACACACATGTACACACACATGTTGCAAGTCCACAAACACACACATACAAACACACGAACACAAATTGCCTGGCTAGAAATATTTAGCTAAGCAGCTCAGCTTTAGCTAATCATTGACCCAGATCCACGGAGAAAAAATGACCACTGATAATTAAGTTCCACTTGTATATGTTTGAGTGCTGCCTGCTTAGTTTTCAACCTAGTTTTTATTGAGACTTAGCAACAATTTTAAAATGTTGTAGAAAATGAGTTTAAAGATTTATGGTTGTTTTTACTACCACCAAAATAATTTTCTTACTTTTTTATCTGCTTTTTTCATTCTTATCCAGGATGATTATGTCAGAAACTGGAATCCCAACAAGCCTTTTGATCAAGGTAAAGGAAATACTAGATTTGTTCTTTTAAATTGTTCTATGTTGCAAAAATCTGTGTTGCTTCTGTAAATCAGGCCTATACATCTTGGTATTTTTCCCAAAGTTCTTCATTGTTATACCCACACAAAGCAGGACAGCTCAATTTTCCTTACCTATCTCTTCACATTTCATGACAATGAGCATATCTTGCAAAACGCATGTTAAGTAGGATGAAGGATTTGAGTGCATTGTGGAGCAAATTGGTTACCAAAGAATTGTTTTGTTGAAATCCAAACTAAAATGTGTTTAATTACTGTGACTCATACAGAGGTTGGTGGCAAACTTTACTGAACAGAATATTTTTTCAAATAGCTACTGTATCTAATTTGAGATGTTAAAATATGTTGTATCTCTTCTATTGTACAGAGCTTAGGCCTGACAACTAGACAAGATTTGTTAGAACACTGATTAGGACCTACCTTCCACGATTTTATTTTTAGTAATTAAAATAAAAAGCAATTTAGCTCAATTAGCATGAACTTGCTTTGAGGATCAGGGAAATATCTCTTGTGGATATATAGCCCTTTCCTCTTATTCTTTGTCTAGACTGCATCTGGATTCCCTGCTAGCACCGTGTGGACAGCGGGGGGAAGTTGATTACAAACATACAAGAAAAAAGAATAAAATGATCTTTTCCAGTGCCTCTTCTCAACTCTTAGGAGTCTTGTTAATAAGACTCCTAATAAAGAAAAACCACATATCTTCCTTTCATGTCTAGTTTGATGAAAAGTGATTGGTTTGTGCTAGCAACTGTTACCAGATTAAATGCCATATGTTAACATATGCATATAAGATAAAATAAACCCATGGTCCTGTGGGACACCTCAGTGATTTGGCATGGATGGTGTGAATACAACTGTATTGCTAATAATAAAAGTGAGGGGGATTAAAGTAAATCATATTGTGGTTTTCTAAAAATGCTGATGCAAGTGACACATACACACAAAGAAAGTAGATGCACTCAGCATGTCATCAGTTTGATCTCACATGAGACAAAAAAGGGAAAAAATAGAGGGAACTTTGGGGATTGATGGTGAGGATGAGCCAAGGACCAATATTAGCAATCTGTTTCTGCTGAATGAGGTGTGATATGTTGCAGGATTGTGGAGTTTCAAGACTAGACTATTATCCTGTTTCTAAAAGCCAGGGCTCCTTTCTCATCCAAATGTTGCTTGCCATGTTGCAAGACAGGGATGACTGTGCTGGCTCAGTGGATGCAGTTGGGAAAGAAGCTGGGAAAAAAGTTGGAAGGAAGAAGAGAATTGGGGAGATCTAACAATTCTGGGTGGCAACTTGGCACAATGTTCCTTGGATTGTCACCAGAATGGAGATAGGTTGATGCAGCACTAATATATCAATAAAAAGAATAACAAGGTAGCAATAGGAGGGAATGCTTCTGTGGGTGCTTATGTGACATGTGTCTCTTGGGGAACCTTTTCTTTTGAGATTTGATGTGCTTTGTTGCATTTTCCTTGGTCCTAAATAACCTTTCCATTGTTCTTGCCACCTGACTGAGTGTGTGGTAATTAGTTGGCTTGTTACTTCTTTAGACTGGCTTCCTGTTTGAATTGGGCTACAGCTGGATGTGGTGATTCTTTGTGTTTGTATGTTGCTAGCAACTTGTTTGCTTTAATGGCGAAACACATAGAAAGTGGCTTTTGTCTACAATGTGAAATACATTGTGCAAGAATGTCTGGTCATCTATGGACTTTTCCAGGGATCAGGTAAGGCACCTTTCAAGACAGCCTTATAGAGTTGTGGGTGATTATGCTGGCAATAAAAAATGTGACCATCACATTGCCATCAACCCTACTCTGAACTGTATTTCTGACATGGGTTGCACTCTCTTGGCAAGTATCAGCACCTTTTACACATGGTGCTCATTATGGATAAAATGAAAATAAGACTTGTCAGGGAATTCATTCTAAGTGGCCATTTCCTAGTGCACGTAATATGATATTCAATATATGTATAACAAATAAATGGAACTTCACACCAACGTTCCCAAGAATGGAAGCTTGATTCAGAGAAGTTCTTTTGTCTTGACTCTAATTTATGTCCACATTCTGTACAGTATCTGTATTTGTGTATATGTGACAAATAATAATATTTGCAAGTCATGTCATAGTTCGTTAACCTCTTCTATTTTTGTGTTGGGGATAAGAATTTGAAAAAAAGTATTTTGACTTACTTATTTGACAGAAAGTCCTGGTTTATGAAGATCTAGTTGTACCAACTAAAAAGATATCTCCAGAAATGCAACAGCTTTAGTTATCTTTTAATATTTATGTATTCTATTGCTGCATTTTCATTTCTTTTTTTAGTGTTTTCAGTATTTCAATATTTTGGTTTGGTTCCTCATTCTCTAAGCAAAAGGTCACTGTTTCTTGATAGTGTCATAGAAAGATGTAGTTGCTAAATATGTTTTTATGTTTCCTCATGATTGCAAAAGAATTCCCAGGCAAAGGGCAAACTCATCACGTGTGCTAAAAGAGAACGCATCAGAACTATATTTCTTATGGAGAAACAGGAAAAAATGAACTAAGAACCAGAACTTCATTGCAGGAACTTTTATTTACAAGCTGGTGAGGCTCTACTGATAAAGCTAACATCAAATTGATCAGTCATATAAAGCAAACAAACTAAGCATGTCTACACAGAAGTAAATCCAATTTAGTTTAAGTGGGGCTTCCTACCAAGTAACCATGTATATGATTGCAGCCTTAGTATTATACAATAGCAGATCAGATATCATCAGCTTTGAGTAAGGTAAAATAGGGGATAATTTGTATATAGCTGCTGTCCAAATATTAACTGGATAGGGGCAGACTGTATTTAGGGCTGCACTGCTGTATGCTCCTGAAAAATTCAGCCACATTTCACTTTTTGTTAATAGGATATTGGGTTAAATACAATCTGTGCAAGGCCCTGCACTTCCTTCCTAGACTTACAGAGCAATCCTAAGCATGTCTACTCAGAAGTACTGTAAATCCGATTGGGTTCAATAGTACTTACTTCCAGGAAAGTGTAGTTAAGATTGCAGCCCTTCTCCTACTTCTGTGGTTCCCAAATTGGGGTGCCAAGGAAGCCCTGCATGCAGTGATGGTGAAGGCAGTGGTGTGATTGCCTTGATTGTGTCACTCCCAGGGCCAATGGGGAGGGTTGCAACTTAACCTGTGCCAAATTATGATGGAATATGTAGTAGACCCCTGCATGATAGCACTCTTCAGCTGTGTGAAGGAAAAGGTTACTGCCTTCTTATTCTTGCATATTACTGAGCTTCATAGGTGTGATTGCTCATTCAATGGCATGATTATACATTTTGCCTGTAAGAACTCCAGTTTCTGAGGCTGCTGCCATGCTGACTCCAATGCATCCTAAAAATCATTGTTCAAGGTTTGATGAGATACTGTTAATAGTGTAAATGTGCCCGGTGAATGTAGTATAAATGTGCCCATGTTGATTTCTTTCTTTGCTTCCAGACATTGTTGCTGGTTTAAAAACAAGATCTGTATAACCATACATATGTTCTTCATTAAAGTGTGATGGAAATTCAAACTGTACAGTGTACAATGTACAGTGAAACCTTGGAATGAGGGTAACTTGGATTGAGAGCATTTTGCAAGACAAAAATTTCTAATAAATTTTTATTTGCAATACAAGCGATGTCTTGTAAAACAAGCAAAAAAGTCCCAGGCAGGATACAACCAGTTTTAGTGCTCTGCCACCACCTTCTCAGCTTCTCATAGAGACCAGCCTATCGCCAAGTAGGCGATATCCAGGGCTGACACTTAGGCCAAATCCACATGGCTAGGAGGTTGCTGAGCACCAAGTAAGTGGCATGTATGGAGGGCTTGCTCCTAAGGAGACCTGCCTCATATCACACTGAACAAGGAACATCTGTAGTGCCTGCCTTATAGGGAAGCCCTGAAGTCTGTTACAATCAGCGACAGCTGCAACATGAGACTGCAGTACCTGTAGGGTAGATGCAAGGGGATTGTTGCTGGAGGGGCCTACTGGAGTTAGGCTGTATCCTGAGTTTGAGAGGCAGGAATGGTCCTAACGCCAGCTTAGGACTTAGAACTTTTTGTTTTGCTACTGTTTTTACCAAAAGTAAAACTCCATAATTGTTTTTCATTTAAAATTTTTAAAATGTTCATTTAAATGTTTAGTTCCACAAAGAGAATGTGGAACGAGTAACCTTCCTTGTGTCTTGTCTCATTAAAATTCAAGGTGATTTGTTTATCTGTTTACTTGGTTATATGGTTTCTATGGGCTGTGGGTGGCGCAAGCGGTTAAGATGCTGTGCCTGTTAACCAGCAGGCCAGGGTTCGAGACCTGGGTCAGCCCCACAAGACAGGATGAGCTCCTGTCCTTAGCCCAGCTCTATGATGCCAATTGGATCCAAACGTATTGGTTCTGCCTTTCCATTGGACTAATTCAGTGGTGTGGAGAGGGGGATTTGCTGCTTGGGTAACAGCCTGTCCTCCATAACAATCCAACCCAGGCTTTCGTGCTTCGCATGCAGCGTATGCAGCGCCAAGCATGATACCATAGTCTTTCAAGACTGACGGAGGCCTGCTTTTATATGGTTTCACTTATATGCTAGCATTGGTGCATATATAAGAGGATTGCAGACTAGATCATGGATATCAAACTCATTTCATTCAAAAGGCCAAGAGGTGTACCAAGCATGATACACATACATGCAACTCAGTCCATGTAAATAAGGAAACAAACATTGCCTTACCTTGAGGAGGCCTCTATGACTACCACTCAACTACAGGTTGCAGCACATGCCTCTCTGGCACAGGTATGCCAATGTTGGAAAGTTGTTTAGGATTGCACTTTGACTTAATTTCTTCTGTCAGTCCAAATTATGTGTCATTATGACTGAATCTAGACAGCAGTGCATGTAAGATACAGATTTAAAAAACTTGGCATCCATAAGTCTTGAAAGACAATGGTATCGTGCTTGATGCTGCATGCGAAGCACGAAGGCCTGGGTAGATTGATATGGAGGATAGGCTTGCATACCCAAGCAGCAAATCCCCCTCTCCATGGTACTGAAATAGTCCAACAGAACAGCAGAGCTGATATAATTGGTTGCAGCTGCATCGCAGAGCTGGGCTAAGGACAGGAGCTCACCCTGTCTTGTGGGGACCCGGGTCTCAAACCCTGTCCTACTGGTTAACAGGCACAGTGTCTTAACCACTTATGCCACCCACAGCCTGTACCTCTATGAGAATATCAGTAAACTGCATCTTTGTTTATACTAGACACTCAATAAAATGTCTGCTGGCTACCTAAAACCCCTTAATTTCCCATTTTCATAATGCAAATAAGATGCTGTTTTTCATAACTGAATTCTGAATAGGAATTTGCTTTTTCTTTTATTCATGTCATTTGCATGTATAATTGCCATGTGAATTCAAACAAGGCATATCTGGGTTAGACACACCTATTTTCTAACCGCTGCATGAACCCAACTTTTTTTCACCATGTGGATATTTGAAGAAGTGCGTGTCGGTTTAGTTCTATACTTAATTGTGACTTCATCTAAAATAACTAATCCATATGTTCCTGCATTGCATTAGTGTCTGATTTTTATTGTCTTGCATTTCCTGAGATGTGAGCATACTGTGTTCTTAGAATTTCTAATGAAGCCTGTTCCTTCTCTTTTATTTGTAATTGCTTTGCTTTCAAGTTCCTAATCAGCCTACTCTTATTATGAATGCAGAGTTCTATGTGTGTAGCTTCTGAAGCTACTCTGCACATTTTCCTTCATGAAAAAATCAGAGCTCAGCTATTATATTCCAGAATGTTGTTGGTGACCTGTTTAAAGTTTTGATTAAGCCATTCAGTGGACGGACCTCATAAATTGGGCTGTTATTATAAGATAATTGACTCTGGCATTTATAAGCATTCTATTTCCCTAGGTCAGAATAAAAAAAAATGATGGGTTTTTGGAATTAGTACAACCCAGAGAATCTTTCTCTAATCCCTTATTATGAAGGATACCATTATAAAGCATCTGTCTTAAAAGATGAACATAATCCTAACCATGTCTACTCAGAAGTAAGCCCCATTGTATACAATGAGTCTAGCCCTACAGTCCAGAGTAACTACAAGAGCATGTAAGAGACATTATGTGCACCCGTAGTTACTGCATCACCTACTGAAAACCTATGGGAAATTCATATTGGAATCCAAAGGAAATTGTTCTTACACCGGAGCAAGGACTCCCCGTAGTTACTCTGGATTGCACCCTAACTCCCAGATTGGGAGTTTAGGATTGCGGCCAAAGTTTAACACTAGTCATATATCAATCTTATTGAAAAAAGAAAAAAGTACTCCATCAGTGATTAGCATATGATATTGGTGCAAACCATAACTCACACCATGTGATATTGGTGCAAACAAATCATGAGCCCATTAACGCAGGAAAATTTCTATTCTCACTTGAGGGCTCAATAATGAGAGTTGGATTCTTTAAACTACGCTTGCATGATAAACTTTTTGAAAGGCAATGTCCCTGTAACTACAAGAGCATGTAAGAGACATTATGTAACTACAAGAGCATGTAAGAGACATGTAAGAGCTATTCTGAGTTTAAGGTGAGAGAGGGGGTTTTCTGGACATTGTGAGAGTAGAGAACATTCCACATTGTCCATGGAGAAAACTATTAAAAATAACCATTAGTATTCTGTTCACTGAGATTACAATGTTCCCTTAGATATCTTAGCAGGGAGAGTTTTCACTTTAGATGTGAGAACTTGACAGAGAATGAGAGGATAGGTAGGGTGTGATGGGCGGGCTGATGAAAGTGAGATTTTTCTTCATTTCATCACTCTGTAGAGACTAACACTTGCACCCCAATAGAGAGAAGAAAACAGAGGAGTTTGAGAAGTCATGACATTTTTTACTCTCGGATATGACATGTTTAGAATTGAGGACAAGACAAGAAAACGGTGTCCAAGGCAAGCTATGGTGAATGTGTCGCAAACATAGAATGGATCTTTTCTCCCTTTCCACCTCCTTGTTTGCAGTGGAATATGGCAGTGATGGGGTAGAGAGGATGGTGGTGGAGGTGGGGATGAGTTCAGCACCAGTGGTGTACATTGAATATGGGACCCCCTTCCTGGATCTGATCCATATGCTCAAATCAACTAGAATTACACCAGCTATTGAGCTGATGCAGGTACGAGATGACTCCTAAGCAGACATTGCAGCTTCTTTGGAGCAAGGGAACTAATGCTTCCTTATTAATGCTTCCTGGAGGTTACAAAGGCCTCCAGTGGCCAAAACGCTTTTGTGGGATACAGCAGTAGCCACAGTGGTGCTACTGCATTTCTGTGCAGAGAGTTGTTGAGAATTGCATTGCCATGTTGCTAAGAACTTATTTGGTAAATGTGACTATTACATTAAAAGAACATACCTAATCACGCCTAGGAACTGTTGTTTGTAGTTCATTTTCCATTGTTAACAGATTCCTAGATATGCAAACAGATGTCGTTAATTTTTCGGGTAATGTGCACCAATAAAAAATAAATGTTGATAGTCTTAAAGTCAGTGAACCAGTTTAGAATAGTTTGTAATTTGTTTGCCATATGGCATTTTAAAAGGCATCATTACCCAAAAGGCAGAAACACTGAAACTAATGGGAGGCTTTCTGTACTGCAGAAATATAAGCTTTAAATTAAAAATATTCCCACTGAACTGCCATTATTATTTCTAATTAGTAAGGTGATGGGAACACATTAAGAGGAAAAGCATTCCAGCAAATGAGAATATAGGTTGAATCTCGGCATATGTGAGGGTTCAGTTCCAGGAACCTCCATGGATGCAGATTTGACATTAAACAAAGCAATTAAAAGATTAGGTAGCCCTTTAAAAATAGCCTGCTTATTATGGTAATGCAAGAACTCCCTCTCCAGGGCTTAAGGGAGCTTCCTTTCAGCTTTGAGGCAAATCTCTCCTTTCCACCTGGAGTGCAAAATAATCCAGAGTAATAATCACTTCCCAATAGCTTTGCATTCTGTTGCCCTGCTCTGGGCTGGGAAAGGGGTTCTGTCTCCCAGATAAAGCTCTTTTAAGTCCTGGAGCGGTTGGGCGATTGCCTGCCTGCCTGGTAAACAGGCTATTTTTAAATGCTTGTCTTTTAATTTAATGGATCAGCCTCATTTGCATTGAGATAAAACCACAGATGAAAAATCCATTTATTGTATGTTGTTTTTCCCAAGATTATTTGTGCAAAAGGATTGCCAGACATGATGTGCTGTATCCAAAGAAATATACTAATTACCAAATGTCACTGAAATGGATAGCTCTTAGTTATGACTATTGTGTTCATTTATTCTATTGGGGCTTAGTTATGACTTTTTCTTGGCTACGGCTTCATAGATTTGGATGTCGAAGAGCACAAGCCTAACCATGTTTACTCAGAAGTATGCTTCATTGTGTTCAATGGGACTTACTCCCAGGAAAATGTCTTTAGGATTGCAGCCATACCCTACAATCCAGAGTAACTATGGGAGTGTGTAAGATACATTATATGTACCCGTAGCTACTGCACCACCTAGTGAAAACTTATGGGAAATTCATATTGCTATCCAGAGCAAATAGTTGTTACACCGGAGCAAGGACTCCCCGTGGTTACTCTGGATTGCGCCCATAATCTCATTCACATGTTTGTGTCAATCAAAGAACTGCATTCTTTTTTATATGAAAAATCACTTGCTGAAATTGCTTTACTCAGGGTAGAGTACATAGGCCTTCGTTAATATTGTATTGCTGTATTAACTGAAGACTAAGGTAGGCACTGAAATAACTGAAAGACTTACAGCACAATCCTAATCATGTCTACTCAAAAGTAATCCCCATTGTGTTCATTAGGCCTTACTCCTTAGGCTGCAGTCCTAAAGACACTTTCCTGGGAGTAAGACCCATTGAACAATGGGGCTTACTTTTGAGTAGACCTGGTTAGGATTGTGCTCATAGGCTTCAGCAAAATGAATTTCATTTAGCAAAAATTGGCTCCTTGTAGAAACACAGCTCTGTGTTTGTTTCAGAAACACAGCTCTGAGTTGTTTTCAGAGATAAAAAGTCTGACTTATGGCAACTCTCAAGTTTTTGAACAGCACCTATACTCAGGACACAAGCTGTATTCTCAGTTTTCTTCTGAGATTTTCCCTGTCTGACGTGCTGCTGCCAATTTGCCAATTCACCGTATTGTTTTGGCCTCCCCATCCTTGACAACAACTGGCATGCGTATGCAAAATTATAAGCAAAGGTTGGGCCCAACAGTCTGATACTTTGTGTGTGGTCTGTGTAGTTCAAACCTTTGCACTGTGTGCAAACCCTGTCTCAAACTAGGCAATACATGTTACATGACCCTTTGATAAATAAGGGGGAAAAGAACAGAGCTAACTATTATGGGTTGAGGTTTTTTACGACTTTGACTCGCCATTGTTCGAATCCCTGTTGTTTTCCCTTCCGCATCTACTGTATTTTTATTTCCTTATGTGTTTCTTCAAGCATGAAGAAAACACATGTTTTCCTGACTCTAGTCCAAATCACTTGAGTTCCTATCTCTGGTGTATGTGCCTTTACAGAAATCACAAAGAACCAAAGTACATTTCTGGATTTGTGTCTGTTGAAGTATCATATAATTTGTGATGTGGAAACTGTTTTTATAAAACTGCAGAGTATGTCAGGCTTCTGACATTTCAGTGACAAATTTTGATGCCAATTAATTCTGATTCACCCAGTACAAGCCACTTTAGCAACTGCATGACCTTTTAGCTGTGTCAGCAGCATCTGTTAAATATGGGACTGGTGTGATCAGCTGAAATCTACTGGACTCATTCTTTGGCATAATAAGAATACACAGATGATGATAAACAGATGACTTGGGATGAAAAAACTGTAGCTTTTGGAACAAAAATAAGAACTTCAGTGCACATTTTCAGTTTGTTTCAGAAAATAGTGATCCTTCTGTTCATATGGAATAACATGACAAAACTACTGGATCTCAAAAGTGAAACTAATTATTTTAAAAGTCTAAAGTGTCTCTAAATTTTCATCTTTTTCATTATTTATTCACAAGTCATTAAGGTGAGTGCCTCCTTAGCCAACCCACAACTCACAAAGGAATGAAACTATAGGAATGAAAAATACAAGTGCCACCCACTTTCTAATGGTTTGTTTTCTGATGGTTCTGCTTTTTCAACACCTTTCATTTATACCCAGAACTTATTCATTCAGCACATGCTCCACTCTTTCAACCTCCCTCTGCTGGTCTAAAGGCTAGAATTGTCTTCTTTGATATTGATTTACGTGTGACATGGTGATCTTTTTTTTTTTTTTTGCATCTCCTTAAGACTTTTTTCAGTAAACATCATTCAAATACATATGATATTCATTGCCCACACATGCCTTTGTTCATTTTGCTGTAATTTATTATGTATTTTGGCTATGTGTTAATAAATATTTGTTATTTAGGCTGCAGTCCTGACTTTAGACAAGAAAAATGGACCAGCTAAGCTGGCCTAAGTAGGCCATATCCTGATCTGACAAGTTAGGTCCACAGGCTAGAAGCCTCTGGCTGGCCCAACTGCTGCTGAAGAGGCAGCAGCACAAGGACAGCATAATTACTGGGCTGTGTAATTATACTGTATCCTGAGACAGGCTGGTGTAGTAGTGCTGTATCCTGAGACAGAGGTTGGCCTCAATATTTTTTGCTATCACTTCCAATTTTACTCTGGCTTATCATGGACCCCTATGGTCTACCCAGATTTATTCCCAGTCCTTAGGTGTTCTAACTCTGATGAGCTGTGAGGGGGCATTTCAGCCCTGGACTCTGGACTATTAAATGCACTGTTCTAGGCCATGCTGAACATGCCCTCAGCATGCCTCTCCTGAACTGCCTAGGCTGGAACAGCTAGGCTGACCCAGGTCCATCTGTCTTGGGCCAGCCTAAGTTGACTTATGCCAGCCCAAGCCTTTCTGGTGTAACTGGGCTGCCCCATCTTGGAACTGGGCTAGCGCTGTGATAGATAGGCTAGCACAAGTCCACTACAGGTCTGCAGCCTTAGACTTTTGCAAGCAACATTTCTTTCTTTTTTGGTGACCGTTTTGTATTTGCAAGCTGAAAAAGACTGGGTTACACTATTCAACAGTTTTCACTTTTGGATGGTGCTCCAGTCACTTTCCTTACGGTGACTAACATTTTAGCAATTAGTGATACTGATCAGTGCAGTATTCACATTCCTTTTTATTTTGTAGTTTTCTCTGATTAGAAATCCTGTATTTTCAAAAGTATACTGTATTTGGAATGAAAATTCTATACATTATAAGTTGTAGTGATTTGGATTGTTCAAGGAAAAGAAAGAGAAACCTAAGACTACCAAAAAATCACCAATGAAATTGCCCTTTCAATTATTTCATTTCCAGCTGCTCCTTTAACACTTTGTCATTTATCTTAATGTAAGCAGTAATGGCAATGATTGCAAATCATTGTATCAGGACGCTTTTAGAGACAGAGTGTGTGAAATGGAGGTCAAATGTGCTCTTTTCTATTGTGAATTTTACATGAGTTTAATACAGTAAGATTTTTCAGTACTAAAAGCTGTGGAAGACTGTCTAATTAATACTATCTAACAGAAGTTTATAAAAATTGAACATTAAATGTAAAAGTAATTTTACTCATACATCCCTGTTTGTATGAATGGATGACAGATTGCTAGGAGTATGTTTCAAATGCTAGGAGTAATTGTTATTTCTGCAAATAGTAAGAGCAGCATCATTATAAGCAGCATCATGCTAGTGGTGGCTTTGTCCACCATTTGCTTTCCTAGATTATACTGGGAGTCCCTATTAAATCAGATTATCTATTCATAAACATTTTCTTGCCTCTGTGTAATTCATTTGAAAAATGCTTATTGAAGGGTTTCACTTTCATGATTACAGGGACTTCTTGGGACAATATTTTTAAATCATGTGAAAAAACTAACAAGATGCATCTGCAACAGTGATTTTGGGGGGCTACTCTTCTCTTAGTTCCATAAATTCATCACTAGGGTCTCCTACCCTATTCTATACAAAGCATTATTCCCACTAAGGAAGATAATAACAATAAAATTCAAAACAGTGACAAAGAATTGCACATTTATTCAAAATCCAATTAAAACATTTTATTTTAATTCAGCAAAATTTGTAAACTTGATCCAGCAATACCAGCTTTTACCATTGGCATCCTTCAGTCTTGAAAGACTATGGTATCGTTCTCTGATTGGAGGTCCTGAAACAACATCTAGTGTGGCTAAAGAGGCCAATGTGAGAGTGGCAATCCCTTCCACCCTGAGGACAAATAAATTATGTCCCCTGTCCAGGCCCCAGGTTTCGCTGCTTTCGGGTCTGTCTCTTTGCTTCAGCCTGCCAAACAAGTGTCTCTTCCAGTTGGAGAAGGCCATGCTGGGTCTTTTGCCTCCACGCTGAACGATTGGAGGTCAAGGTTTCTCAGCTGTTGATGTCCATTCCCAAGGCCTTTAGATCGCTCCTGCAGAGGTCTTTGTATCGCAGCTGTGGTCTCCCTCTAGGGTGCTTTCCCTGCACTAATTCTCCATATAGGAGATCTTTTGGAATCCGACCATCAGCCATTCTCACGACATGCCCAAGCCAGCGTAGACGCCGCTCAGAGATAGGCTGGCCCCATCCCAAGATCCGGTACGCCGGAAGTGGGAGGGGCCAGCCGGGGTCAGGGGGTGTGGGCGGGGCAAGGGGTGGGACTGGGGAGGGGCGAGGGGAGGGGCGACATTGGTGCCTGCGCAGTGCCTGCTTAGAAGCCGGCCTGCCAGGCTGGCCTGGCAGGCCGGCTTCTAAGCAGACTCTGCGCAAGCGCCAACACCGGCGCTCACGCAGAGCCTGCCTGGAAGCTGGCCTGGCAGGCCGCTTCTAGGCAGGCTCTGCGCGAGCACCGACGTCAGCGCTCGTGCAGAGCCTGCCTAGAAGCGGCCTGCCCGCTTCTAGGCAGGCGGCGGTGGACGCAAAACATGGCGGACCGTACCGGTCCGCTATGTTTTGCATTTCCCTGTCGCTGGCGGTACGCTAGCCGCAGGGAAACGGGAAGAACCGGTACGGGCGCGTAGGCCGGTACCGGTAAGTGCCCACCACTGACGCCGCTGTTTCAGAAGTGTGAACAGGCTAGAGATTCCAGCACGTTCCAAGACTGCATCATTTGAAACTTTCAGGGCAATCCAGAGCAACTAATCTGTCCACATAAGAACCCTTAGGCTGCCTTATCTAACACTAGGTTGGAGCAACTGCAAGATGCTCCAGCCCAGTTACTCTGAAGGAGACTTAGGGCAGAGCAAGGCAAGATAGGGTGCCCTAAGAGAGGTGGACCTGCTCTGTCCTAACTGGGGCAGCCTAAGCAGCTCAGGAGAGGCAAGTTGAGGGCATGTTTAGCATTGCCTAGGGCAGAGCAGTTACTCTGTATCCAGAGCCTGTTTCCAAGGCAGAAATGCCCTCTTCCAGCCCTCAGAGTTGTAACACCTCAGGAGCAGGTATAGTAATGAGTAGACCCATAGGGGTCCATGATAAGGCCCGAGTAAGAATGGCAGTGCTGACCAAAAATCTGAGTTCTTGGCCAGCCTAGCTGCAACCCCTTCCTCTCAACCTCAGGATATGGAACAAACTACGGCTGCCCACAAAGCTCAGGATACAGCAGGCCACTCCAAGAAGCCCCTTGTATTCACTGTAGAATGTACTGGCATCTCATCAGGGACTCCTTATAAGGCAGGCACCCAGTGGCGTCACCAGACTGGTGCGGCTGGTGTGGGCTGCATTGGGTGATGCGTTCCGTATGGGGTGATGTGCAGGAGGAGTTTGACTGTCCTTTGGCAGGCCCCGGGCGTCAGCACACCCATTCAGGCCTGCTCCAAGGTGGAGCAGCAGCCAGAAGCTGACACTTGTCTGAGGAGCTGGCCTGAACGGCCATCTGAGATGCACTGCGCAGAAACACACTGAGCATGCCGAACAGCTTCAGAGGAGACTTCCTTAGAGCAGAGAAAGTCCGCGCCTCTGCACAGCCATTCGGCCTCCCTCAGGAGGCGGAGCAGCAGCCGAATGGCTTCAGAAAGAGTACTGCACAGGCACCAACTCTGACGCCTGCACAGTCTCCCCCGAAGCCAAAAGGCTTCAGAAAAGTACTGCGCAGGTGTCAGAGATGGTGCCTGCGCAGTACTCTTTCTGAAGCCAGTTGGCTTCAGAAACAACTGCGCAGGCGCCAACTTTGGTGACTGCGCAGTCCAGGTAGGGGGGGTGTGCATCTCAGGGGTGACACACAGACTTCCGCACCGGGTGATGTGCAGAGTCATGTCACCACTGTAGGCACCACAGCTGTTCCTTGTTCAGTGTGATCTGAGGGGTATCTCCTCAGGAGCAAGTCTTCCCCTTGTGTCAATTACTTAGCATGTTCTGGAGCAGTTAGGGCAGCCCAGGCTTCCTGACTCTCTGGATTCAGCTTAACTTTCTGCTCTGGATACAGAATAGTTAGGAGAGTGCAGTTAGGGCAGAGCAGGCTGAATTTGCTCTGGATTGTGTCCTTTGTCACGCCAGGTGATGGCAAGAATACATCGGAGACAGCGCATATGGAAGGTGTTCAGCTTTCTCTCCTGCCATGCATAAAGGGTCCAAGACTCGCTGCAGTACAAGAGTGTGCTCAGGATGCAAGCTCTATAGACCTGGATCTTTGTATGTTCTGTCAGCTTCTTATTAAGCCATACTCTCTTTGTAAGCTTGGAGAACGTGGTAGCCGCTTTACCAATACGTTTGTTCAGCTCAGTATCTAAGGAGAGAGTTTCAGAGATAGTTGAGCCAAGGTACACAAAGTCATGAACAACCTCCAGTTCATGTTCAGAGATTGTGATACAGGGAGGTGGATCCACACCCTGACCCATGACTTGTGTTTTCTTCAAGCTGATTGTTAGTCCAAAGTCTTGGCAGGCTTTGCTAAAACGGTCCATGAGTTGTTGAAGGTCTTCAGCAAAGTGAGCAATAACAGCAGCGTCATCGGCGAAGAGGAACTCCCGCAAGCATTTCAGCTGGACTGTGGACTTTACTCATAATCTGGAAGGATTGTAGAGTTTTCCATCTGATCTGGTGCGGAGATAGATTCCCTCTGTTGCGTTTCCAAAAGCATGCTTCAGCATGACTGCAAAAAAGATCCCAAATAAAGTTGGTGCGAGGACGTAGCCCTGCTTCACTCCACTTCGGATGTGAAAGGACTCTGATGTTAAGCCATCAAAAACTACGGTGCCCTTCATGTCCTCGTGAAAGGACCTGATGATGTTGAGGAGCTGAGGTGGGCATCCAATCTTGGGGAGGATTTTAAAAATCCAGTTTTTATGCCAGCTTTTAAAATTCTGATAAATCTTTAGTAAGAGTCTTAGGCTGTACTCCTAAACACACATTCCTGGGAGTAAGACCCATTGAACACCCTGGGACTTTCTTTTGAGTAGACATGGTTAGGATTGTGCTCTTAGATATTACATTTAGGCTGCAATCCTAACACCCAGTTAGGCCAGCAAAAGTCCAGCACAAGTTCCATCCTGATCTAGGAGTGTCACAAAAGTGCTATAAGATACTTCTGCCATGCTTCTGTGCCATTCCTGGGGAGGGCTAGGCCAGTGCATAGACATGCACTAGCCTCCCTACATCACCACAGGAACAGGAAGACTGATGCATTATGCTGGCCTAGGTTAGGATTGCATCCTTATTAATTACTTCAGTGTTCAAAATATGGATAATATGCTGAAGCTGCTTAGCAGTGTGATTTGCTCTTGAACAGGTAAAGGTGTCCCCCACAGGTTGTACTACCGCACGTGCAGTATAGTGTGCAGTGCTCATCCCCGTTTCTAAGTCTTTAGAGCCAGTGTTGTCCAAAGTCTTGGGACTAGCATGACTTCTGAAGGCATACAGAACACTATCTTACCTCCCCACCAAGGTGGTACCTATTTATTTGCTTGTATTTGCATGCTTTTGAACTGCTAGGTTAGCAGGAGCTGGGTTAAGGACAGGAGCGCACCCCATCTTGTAGAATCTGGATCTTGAACCCTGGCCTGCTGGTTAACAGACACAGAGTACAATCCTAACCACATCTACTCAGGGTCTTACTCCCAGGAAAGTGTCTTTAAGATTGCAACCACAATGTCTTAACCACTTGCATCACCACAGCCCTTGCTTTTGATCAGAGTTAACTGAAATAAAAGAGAAGACAGAACTGATCAACTACTTTACATCCATCTTCTCTCAGCAGAATGACTGGGCAAATCCTGGGTTATTGGCCAGTGGTGGGAATGAAATTTGAAAGTGATATTAAAAAAAAACTTAAGTGCTTGTTTGTCTTATCAGAATGTCCCTTCAGTCTCGAAGGCTTCATTTTTTCATTACAAAAAAGCTTTTCTGACCTATAAGGTATATAGGCAGCTGCCAGTTGGTTAATGCAGGAATAATTCCATAACTTCAAATATTGCAAACTATTTTGTCTACATTTCTTATTCTGCTCTGCAATTTCTATTCAATGCTAACAAGACAATCCTAAATACACTTTCCTGGGAGTAAGTCCCAATGAATGCAATGGGCTTACTTTTGAGCAGACATGGTTGGGATTGTGCTCAAAAACATATAGTAATGATAGTATCACAAAATGCGGTATACTAGTAATGTCCATTGATGGGGTATTTATCCTTTGGTTTCCACCAGATTTCAGCACTGTGCAGAGGCAGAAAACTTAAGTGTCATTTGCCAATAGAGTGGTGCCTCACATAAAGAGCTTAATTCGTTCCGGAGGCATGCTCTTTAAGTGAAATGCTCTTTATGTGAAGCAGATTTTTCCATAGGAAATAATGGAAACTCAGACGATTGGTTCCACAATCCCCAAAATATTCATATAAAAATATTAACTGGATGTAAAAACGATGACAAAACACTGGAATTGAATTCAAATCATGTATTCAGTGTGCATGATCCTATGAAGTCTACCTAGGCTGCAATCCTAAAGACACTTTCCTGGGAGTAAACCCCATTTAACACAATGGGGCTTACTTCTGGGTAGACATGGTTAGGAGACTGCAATCAAAGACACTTTCCTGGGAGGTGCTGCTGCTGGAGGTTCAAGGTGGCCGGTGAGTGCACTTGGGGGCAGTTAGGGGCAGCTGCCTCTGGCACCCCCAGGCAACTGAGCCCAAGTTGGGGACAGTTAGAGGCAGCAGCATTGGCCGGCAGCCCTTTTAAAGAGCCTCTGTGCGGAGCATCAGGGCTGTATAAGTGCTGTTTAAGTGAAGCGGAACTTGTTATGTGAAGCAAGATTTCTTGTAAATTTTTTCTTGTTATGTGAAATGCTTGTAAAGCGAGGTGCCACTGTATGATACTATAATCTCACCATCTCCAGCACACACTTTGGTAATCCTACTTTTTCCCAAGGTGGGATACCACCTACTCTGGGAACCATTGCTCTGCAGAATTTGTGTCAAAGCTTTGATTAGATTTTGTTTTTGTAATATGTTCTTGATATATAGAACTGTTGCTACAAATGTGTAGCATAGATGGATAGTGTGGTTTAGAATTGCATTGGAGATGAATTTTTGATGCATGCAGCTCTTCTTTTTTGGTAATAAAAATGGACTTTTTATCAGGAATTTCTGCTAGAAAACATGGGAAGACATATCCAGTAACAAGCCCATTGGGTCTATAAGATTCATTCTGAGCAGGGATTCATATTAAATCTTGCCATATTAATAAGAATACTTTTCAAAAAGTAGATTTATTTTTAATAAATAGAATTTTTCTTCCAAGCACAATGAATTTGATCATGTTCACAAGACAGATGTCCTGCAGAAGGATTTGTTGCATGGAAATTTTGTCTTCTCAGCCAAAAGCACATTAATGTTTTGAAGTAACCTTCCCTACACAACTATGAGAGAAAATTCTATATGAACTTTTATATTTAAACTGGATTTGGAACCGAGAGGGAGTGGACAGGTTTTTTTCCCCATTTGGTCTGTACTATGGACAGCTGCAATTTGAAATAAAAACCTCATGCAATTCAGGTTTCAAATGCAATGTTTCTTTATTGTGTGTTGTTGTTTTTCTTGTGACGTTCATACTGCAGTTATATATCTTTAAAATTCTAGACCCGTGCAAAGAGCCCTTGGGCATAATCCTAACCAATTTAGGCCAGTGTAACTCACCAGCTACCCAATCCTGTGGGGAAGAGTGATGCAAGTCTGTGCAGTAGTCTAACCCCTTCAGAAGTGGTGCAGAAGTGCCTTATGGCACTTTTGTGACACTCCCAGACCAGCACTGGATTTGCGCTCAGACATGTGAGCCTAACTGGGGCTTAGGATTGCAGCCTTTGTTGATTTAAGTTGATTAGCTCAACTAATTGGGTGTCCATCTTCATATGATGATGGATGGCATCACTTTAGGTACAGTGGTACCTCGCTTAACAAGTGATCCACGTAACAAGCAAAACTTTCTCTAGGATTCTGCCTCACATAACATAATATGTGAGGCACCACTGTACTTGTATGAATTACATTTCCTCTGGTAGCTAAAGAGATTGATGCTCAGTTGTGAAGTGGCAAAGCTATGGCTCATGCTCTACTTTTTAAATTCATGCTGTGGGGAACTATTCCTCATCATAATTTTGAATACCAGCCCAAAGCCTGTAACGCCAGATGGTTCTCACCAGATTTTACCACTCATCGATGTCAAATTCTCCTAAGTCACTTTTACAAGCATCTTTACACTGCTTGCTCTGTGAATTGACAAGATTCATTCATAGTTTGGGATATGGCAATTATGTACATAAGTCGCAGGTGTGTGGAACCTACTTGAATTAGAGGTTCAACTCACAATTCAAGTCAACCCACTATTCAGAACCTTTGCACTGACACTTTGTATGGTTCAGTTGAAAATCCCCAGTACACAAAATTGGTCATGCGAATTATCTCTAGTTTAAATACTGTAATAGGTAAGAACTCTTTATAAAAATGCTTGTGCTCATATTTTCCTGAAGCACTGTATGCACTTACAGTAACTTGAAGAAAGACCTATTGAATGCAGGAGGATTTAATTCTCAGGGTTGGGGTGGCACAACCAGGGATATCATCTGATACTGCCCTCTGGTCTGAGAGGAAGGGGGTCATATAGTAGACGGAATCCACTGTGTTAATTGCTGTCCCAATAAACATGGACCTTAAAGTCTAGCAAAAAATGTGTTTATAGAGGGGAATTCCTGCAATATGGGAAAATGCAATGTGCTTGGAAAGGTGATGTTTTCTCAAGGTGACAGTGTAAATAAGTGACTTATTTAACCCGAAGGAAGATATTTAACCCCAAGGAAGGTCTAATTTTTTTCTCTGCTATCCTGTTCATATGGCATACATTCATGACATCAGATTAATAACCCTTTCCACTGATAACAGTTACATTGGGTAATTTTTGCTCAGTCATTACACTGTACATTTGGTAATGCAAACTTGGTGCAGAAATGGGAAAACTGTATATGATATGAACCATTTAGATCCTGTCGATTATTTTGCTGTTTGAAATAATCGACAGGATTATAATAATCAAATATTCTTGGATCTATTAGTCATAAAGAACTGGGATAACTACAAAGCCAATTAGGGTGATCACATGGATGCTGTGACTGCAGGAGGGACTTGGTGGAGGGGGGTGTTCCTGCCTCTGAGTTTCTGCTCCCCTGCTAATAGGCAAGCCAATAGTTGTGTGACGATAAACAACATTTTGAATATTTCTAAGTTGTTAGTAAATCATCTTTTCTTTGGTCTTTCTCAGGCAGCACAATCCAGAGCAACTAATCTGTCCACATAAGAGCCCTTAGGTTGCCCTATCTAACACTAGGTTGGAGCAACTGCAAGATGCTCCAGCCCAGTTACTCTGGAAGAGGCTTAGGGCAGAGCAAGGCAAGATAGGGTGCCCTAAGAAAGGTGGACCTGCTCTGCCCTAACTGGGGCAGCCTAAGCAGCCCAGGAGAGGCAAGTTGAGGGTATGTTTAGCATTGCCTAGGGCAGAGCAGTTACTCTGTATCCAAAGCCTGTTTCCAAGGCAGAAATGCCCTCTTCCAGCCCTCAGAGTTATACCACCTCAGGAGCAGGTATAGTAATGAGTAGACCCATAAGGGTCCATGATAAGGCCCGAGTAAGAATGGCAGTGTTGACCAAAAATCTGAGTTCTTGGCCATCCTAGCTGCAACCCCTGCCTCTCAACCTCAGGATATGGAACAAACTACGGCTGCCCACAAACCTCAGGATACAGCAGGCCACTCCAAGAAGCCCCTTGTATTCACTGGAGAATGTACTGGCATCTCATCAGGGACTCCTTATAAGGCAGGCACCCAGTGGCGTCACCAGACTGGTGCGGCTGGTGTGGGCTGCATTGAGTGATGCGCTCCATATGGGGTGATGTGCAGGAGGAGTTTGACTGTCCTTTGGCAGGCCCCGGGCGTCAGCACCCCCGTTCAGGCCTGCTCCATGGCGGAAGAGCAGCCAGAAGCTGACACTTGTCTGAGGAGCTGGCCTAAACGGCCATCTGAGGTGCACTGCGCAGAAACACACTGAGCATGCCGAACAGCTTCAGAGAAGACTTCCTTAGAGCAGAGAAAGTCCGCGCCTCTGCACAGCCATTCGGCCTCACTCAGGAGGCGGAGCGACAGCCGAATGGCTTCAGAAAGAGTACTGCACAGGCACCAACTCTGACGCCTGCACAGTCTCCCCCAAAGCCAAAAGGCTTCAGAAAAGTACTGCGCAGGTGTCAGAGATGGTGCCTGCGCAGTACTCTTTCTGAAGCCAGTTGGCTTCAGAAACAACTGCGCAGGCGCCAACTTTGGTGACTGCGCAGTCCAGGTGGGGGGGGGGCACGCATCCCAGGGATGACGCACAGACTTCTGCACCAGGTGATGTGCAGAGTCATGTCACCACTGTAGGCACCGCAGCTGTTCCTTGTTCAGTGTGATCTGAGGGGTGTCTCCTCAGGAGCAAGTCTTCCCCTTGTGTCAATTACTTAGCATGCTCTGGAGCAGTTAGGGCAGCCCAGGCTTCCTGACTCTTTGGATTCAGCATAACTTTCTGCTCTGGATACAGAATAGTTAGGAGAGTGCAATTAGGTCAGAGCAGGCTGAATTTGCTCTGGATTGTGTCCTTGGTCTTTTTCCAGTATTTTTGGCATCATATACTGTCACTTCTCACCCCAGCAATGTCTGTTATAATGGCTTCTGCTTTGCATTTTAGATTGTGAGCCCTTTTGGGACAGGGACCCTTTAGCCATTAATTTTTCATTCTTTGTAAACCTCTTTGTTGAAAAGTGGTATATAAATACTTGAGATAGATAGATGGATAGTCAGTATTGACTAGGTTGTCAGGTGTTATTCATATGAAGTATATGTCCAAACCAGTGCAACCTATTTTTTAAACCCTGCCCTGAACCAATAATGATGTTTTGAAAGCCTTGAGATCAAGGAGACCATGCACAGTTCCAATCGTGTACAGAGGCTATCGTTGAGGAAGCAGACCTCCGGTCAGGGGACAGTCCTGAGATGTGTATCCCCGGTGGCTCTCCTTCCAGTTACACTACTATACAAAGCAGTAAGCCCCAGCGTAAGTCATCCACCAGGCAACCCCTACTAACTGAGCAAGAGGCACTCTTTCAAGTGTGTGTTCCTCTTTTATTTAGCAGGGGGAGAGTAACTGGCCCTACACACCCCAGCAATGTCTGTTCAAGTGGCTTCTGCTGGTGTTCTTTTTTTGCATTTTAGATTGTGAGCCCTTTTGGGACAGGGACTCATTATCTTTTAATTAGCTATTATTATTTTTCCATTTTCTTTGTAAACCGTTTTGTGAACTTCTTAGTTGAAAAGCGGTATATAAATACTGTAGATAAATATAGTAGATAACTAAGGGTATCCTGAAGTCTAGAATGAAAATGGACTGAGAGGAATCCACAGAATCACCTTTAACTAGGATCTTCTATGGTTGAAATTCAACCACTCATTTGATCACTATTCCTGGAAACAGGAAGATTGCTGTTCATTTAAACTGTCATTTATGAATGGTGGATTATTCTTGTCTTGGTGGAATGCACATTGTGCAGAACATGCAAATCTGTTGTACTGAAATCCAAAAAGTAGATGTCCCGAACCAGTGGAGTAGCTAATGATGACGTAGCCTGGTGCAAAACTCAAAATGTTGCCCCAGAAGTGATGTCACAACCAGAAGTGATGTCATCCCTGGATATTTTTAAAAGGAAAATTGGAGAAAAACCTGCCTCTTCTTCTCAGCAGTTCACCACACATTTGCTCTGCTAGTGGCATACCTATAGCACCCATTTGCTCTTTTGAGATGAAGAAGATTATGTTCCCCCCACCCCCTGTAATAACAAAATCAAATTTAGTTAAGTTAAAAAATGAAAATTATGTCCCTTATTGGTCAGGGAGATTGCTGGGGCAAAGAGCAATGGTTATTCTTTCTCTGCTAAATATAAAAGGATCACCACATAGAAGTGTCTGTATACCCAGTTAGTACGCATAACTGTTTTATGCATATGGAAATGAGATCTGATTCATATTAACACCTTATTAGCTCCATACAGTATCAGAATTACATCTCACTGGGTGTCAGAGGAATGAGTATTGTGGGAAAATTTTGAGTTAAGAAAATCCACTTTTTGTTCCATAGGCTTTTGTGTTTTCATTTTCTAGTTAATCGGCCATAACATTTGATAGAATATAGATATTCTAATGCAGTTTGTTTCATTGCATTCTGCATTAAATTATGTTTCCAATTATATATAACATGATTCATACATAACCCCGTTTTTCACAATTTTAGCCACTAAACTCAGATTGTTGCTTCCCCTATTGATTATAGTGC
The DNA here is from genome assembly GCA_030015325.1 of Cryptoblepharus egeriae. NCBI lineage: Eukaryota > Metazoa > Chordata > Lepidosauria > Squamata > Scincidae > Cryptoblepharus > Cryptoblepharus egeriae. The sequence goes on along the minus strand of JAREYC010000002.1, from coordinate 67,429,660 downwards.
AGTGCAAGTGTATCCCCCTGAACCTTCCTAGATACACCAGTGTCCAGATCATTTGTGCTACCTTTTTTAGCCTTTCCCAGTAGTTGAAGCCAAATTGTATCACAGAACTTTGTTTTTGGGATTAAGAAAGAGATTGACCAGGTTACATTTTCTTCTCTGTCTTCATACTCTACAACTGCCCTCAGTCTTTTGGAAGACATTCACAACTCTGTCTGCATAATTTATGATGCAGCAACAAATTTCTACTTGCTATATTAATTCCTACTTTAAAACAATGTGATTCAGGAAAAGAGTGTTAAAAGTGATTTTGCATCGTTCTTGTTCCATTAAGCTTCAACGAATGAATATAATAACTCTAAGTTTTGTTCAGTTTCCAAATCAGTATTAATTTTCAGTCATAGTTTCTTAAAGATATTAAATACTCTAAGGTGTATCTGAAGGTTTATGTAATTTCTCATCCTTTGAGAGTGTTATTCAGATAAATTAATTTTGGGGATGACAACTAAATGAAAATTCATTAAAATATCCTATGTTAACATTGTTTGAAAGATCAAATAATGTGTTCAACCAGATATCAATTATATAAAATGGGAAAAGCTAGTGCTTTAATTATGAAAATTAATAGTAACTTTTACTTTAGTTTTTGCTAAATTGGAAAGCGAATGTTGATATTCAGCAGTTTGAAGACCTTTGGGTAGGCATTAAATATGATGAATGGATTGATAGATTAAAAATTCTTAGTATCTGGCCTTATAACTTCAGATTCTTATATATTTGGACTCGCGAAAAGCATACCCGCGTTGCGGGAGTACAATTCTCCTGTATGCCATCCTCCCACGGCACATCAATCCCTCACGCACATCAATCCCTCACACGCATCAACCCCCCATGGTCAACATCCCCCATGCACATGAGTCCTCCACGAGCATCAACCCCCCATGTGCAACATCCCCCATGCGCAACATCCCCCATGCGCAACATCCCCGCATATGCATCAACCCCATGCACATCATTTCCCATGTTCATCCCCCATGTGCATAGACCCCCATGCACATAAACACCCCCATGCGCATCCTCCTCCTCCATGTGCATCATCTACCCCATGCGCAACATCCCCAATGAGCATCAACCCCTCATGCGCATCATCTCCCCATGTACAACAACCCTCATGCATAACCCCCCCATGCTCAGCCTCCTTCCCAGTGCAACCTCTTCCTCCAAACAACATCCCCCCACTGCACCAGGCACTGAGCACCAAATTGGCTGGAGGTTGGTAAGTCTTCCATGTTAAGTATAGGACAAAAACACACTTCACTCCCTTTCAGCCCCTTAAGGGTTAAATTTCTCCACATTGGTTCTTGGTGGGTGTTCATGTCACAGAAGGAACTCCCCGAGTTTCACGCTTCTAGGCCCAGCGGTTTTGGCAGGGCATTGATGAGTGAGTGAGTCAGTGACTTTTCTCTTTTATATATATAGATTCCTCTGATAAATAACAATTTCTAACAGTTCTAACAGTTTTGTGCAGCTGGAGCTATAATTCTGGCAGTGTAAGATCGTTTACAGTGGTTGCAAAACACAACATGCAATACAGTCCAAGTAGTGAGGTCTATGCACTAGTGGTTTCCAAGTGATCCCCAGTGCAAGGGATATGCCAGAGGCAGGAACTGGATGTATGAAAAAGGAGAAAAATAGGGAGGGGACTGGGGCAGGAAGGAGTGCCAATCAATACTAGGAAGAGGGAAGGTATCAGTTGTTGTCACACTACCAATATGCTATCTCTCTTCTCAGTCTTAATCTTACTTCCTGGATCCACTCAGATTTGTTCCCGCTTTACTGCTAGGATGATGAGAACTTATCCCAGAGTATTGGAACAAATATTCCCTTACTTTGAGGAGACCTTTGCAGCTTTAATCTATCTACCTATCTATTAATCTCTGTCTATTAATCTATCTATTAATCTCCTTCATGATGCAGTGTACAGTACACCCTATTTGCACAGCTGCATCAACACATAGGGAGATCAGTGGAATTGAGCTGTAGGTCATAACAGGAGGTGTTTTTCATGTTTTAATTGATTCAGCTGCATATATACAGACTTTATGGTTGACTTTGAATCGTTGAAGGCTGAATTAGCACAGTGGCTGAGCTGTACTCCCTTCTTTTTGAAACTCACCACTCCCATTAAAACTCCCTTTTTGAAACTCACCACTCCCACCACATGCACTCCATGTGCATCATCCCCCCATGCGCAACTTCCCATATGCACAACTTTCCTCCCATGCGCAACTTCCCCTCGTGCGCATCATCCCCTCGTGCGCATCATCCCCTCGTGCGCAACTTCCCCCGTGAGCATCATTCCCCGTGAGCATCATCCCCCCTGCGCATCATCCCCCCTGCGCATCATCCCCCGTGCGCAACTTTCCCCCGTGCGCAACTTTTCACCCCCTTTTCACCCCCTTCCGGTTGGAATTTCCGAAAACCTGTTCTTCGTGCACCCCTGCGTCACGGAAGGAACACCCTCCCCAAATTTCACGCTTCTAGGCCCACCGGTTTTGGCAGGGCAGTGATGAGTCAGTCAGTCAGTGAGTCAGTCAGTGAGTGACTTTTCTCTTATATATATATAGATTATACTGCATTTTGTTTTTTATCAGAAATGAATTGAGTTACTGACTATGTATAAAAATGCAAATTGAATTTTTATACCATCCAGACACCAAGCTGGCCCTTGGTCCCATGGGGACTTTCTGCAGATAACCAAAATCTTCAGATAAATCCACAGATCTCCCCACCTGCTGTCCTCTGAAATCTACCAAAGCTATGCTCCATTCATATTTGGAGGCCTTTCTGAATGTTGGGGAGGCCTCCCATGGCCCTCTAAAGCTTCCAAAAGGCAAAAAATACCCTGGAAAGTTCCATGGGTTCAAGACCTGCAGTGAGATGAAATCATGGATCTTGAATCAGCAGATAAAGAGGCTGTAGCTGTAGTTATATCTTCATTTTTCTGCTCTCCAGCAGCACAATCTTAGTTGCTGCCATTGCACTGACAAATCATGCTTGAAAGTCCCAGCAATAGAAGGCCTGTTGTCTGTTCACAGATGTTCCTCTCATATGGCTGCTAGGGGATTTTTGTACCATGTTCAGCACTTTCAAGACAAGACAAAGGGTCTGATCCAGAGTTCCAGTGTTCAACAAATCTCCAGACCACTGACTGCTCTTCTCAGTTTCTCTCTGACCTCTGCAGCTTCAACAGACACAACTCAAAAGTTATGTCCAAAAGTGTCCAAAAGTTATGTTTTGAATCATGCTTAAACCCAAAAAGTAAAAGAAAAGAGTAAAAGCAAAGAGAGAGTTATAAGAATGCACCCATCCTGGTTCAACTGTATACTCCATCTGTTGGGAAGTTGGAGTCCTCAGTGTCTCTGATGCTGCTCCTCCAAGATTACAATTAGTGATTAGTGGGCACTAGCAGGATTATCAACAATTCAGGAGAAATCTGTCATGGTTCATACATTAAAGGGGTTCAGTTGGTTCAGCCAGGTGGGACCTCCTAACAGGACTGAACCCTCTATTCATGTCAACCTGAGTGACAATCCCTGTGGCTGTGCCAAATGGCCCAGTATGGAAGGGAGTAGGGTCATTCGGTCAGGGGGTTGCAGGATGGTGGATTCAGCAACTTGGCATTTGGCACTGCACACAAGATGGTGGTACACACCAGAGGAGACTGCAGGGCTGTCCTCTCACCATCTCAAAGTGGCCCCCCATCACTCCAAGGTGCTGCTAACTGCCAGTTGCCTAACTGCCAGAACCCCTGGGGGAATCTGCCCCCTCAGCGGAGCCTAGGAAAGCCAAGGGGAGAGCAGCAGCGCTTTGGAGCCTCCTACAGGAGCACCCCACCAGGGGCACTGCTGCTGCTTTTCCCTTAGCTTTCCTAGAGGTGGATTGCCCCAGTGGGGCTGGCAGTTGGGTGGTTGGTGGACAGCAGTACCTTGGAGAAGTGGAGTACTGGTTTGGACTGGTGGGAAGGATAGTCCTACAGTCAGTCCCCTTTGGTATGCCTGCATGCCTTGCCAGGCATCAGGGGCTTTCATTCACCTGGAGAACTCCTTAGAGCCTAAGCTGCAATTCATTCTTTCCTGCAAGTAAGGGTACAAGCCTATCCATGTCTACTCAGGTGTAAGCCCTGTTTTGTTCAATGGGTCTTACTCCCAGGAAAGTGTGCTTAGGATTGAAGCGAAAGTCTCATAGTAAGTCTCTTTACTTTCTGGGAGTTAGTAATTGTGTTCTGTATTATATAGTACAGTGTTTTGAATTTGATTACAGTGTTTTGTCATCATTTTTACATAAAGTTAATATTTTTATATGAATATTTTTGGGTTGTGGAACCAATCATCTGAGTTTCCATCATTTCCTATGTGAAAATCTGCTTTGTAAGAACGTTTTGCAAGACGAACATGCTTCCAGAATAAATTAAGTTTGTCTTACAAGGCACCACATGGAATTTATAGAATGCAAATTCCATGGTGAACTATCTCTCTAGTGTATTTTGACTATTAATATTGCATTCATTATGCATTGAATCCCATATACCTGCCCATTACATTTTATTTTTTATTTTTATCATACAAAACATTGTTGTAGCTATTTGACACAAAACGCACCTATGTAAGTCTGCCTTCCAAGCCTTTTGGATTATTGCAAAGCGCATAAATTCCTCAGAAATGTGTTAGTCATTGCCTTCATCGACATTGTGCCTCCATCTCTCACTGTCAAGCTTTCAGCAAGCAGGGTTTCCACATTGTTTGAAATCATTTTATCTTCATTGCTTCTATCCAGTTAAATAATCCTTTAATCCTGCTTAGTACTAACAGATCTTGTCTTATTTAATGCCTTTTTACTAATTGATGTATATACAATGGCATGGTACAGAATATGAGGTCAGATTGATCAGTTTATCAAATGACAGAGTCATTACCAAATCATTAGTTCTGGTTGCTTCCGTGATTAGAAAAAGAATTCCTATACCTAGGGCCAACCGTGTTCTTTCATAATAAGGGATTTAGAAGATATCTATGCAAGCAGAAAATTGAATCAGCATCACCATCAGTGCATTAAATTATAGCATTTTTGAAGCGAAGATTGTCTCTAAAATAAGACAGTAGATGTGGATAGAAATAATGTTCAGTGTTAACAGTATTCAAATTACATTTCCTTTTATTTTGGAAATACAAATAATAGCCATAAATGTGTGTCTATTTGATTTAAGTTGTGAAAATGTGTTGCAGTGGTTTGTGTTGTAAAGATTCAGACGTTGTTCTGATGTGGCCAAAGACCCACCAGTGCTACTGGCTAAATGACCTCAGGAAAATTGTTTCAATTCTTTGCTGTCCCTTGTCATTAACCCTTTTCTGATCTTCACAAACCACTTTTGTGTCTCGAAATATGTGCAACACTGAGTACAAGGATTAATTTGAAATCAATACTAAGCTGTCAGACTGTCAAATGTTTTAAATTCCCATCCTATACAGACACACACACAATCATGCACACAAAGACACACATGCAAAACAGCAGACATAGGGAGGACTGCCCATTGACTCAAAGACAGAGTCTTAGGGACTCTAAGCAGAGTCGAAGGGAGTCCATTTTTGTCAACTACACCATGGGGAACAGTTTAAAGATTTCCTCCTTAGGACCTCCTTATGGTCCTAAACTGAATTTTCCCTTTCCCCATGCCTGTTGTTTAACTGAAGTTTTAAATAATGAACCCCAAAGAGCCAATGTTATTATTATTTCATCTATTTTGTTTCCTAGGCCCAGAATACCATAGAAAAAGTAATAATAATGAATGCATTTGAGTGACTGTAGTGCATTTCCATCAGCAGTGAGTAGCCACAGACAGAAATTTCTTTCTGTAAAAAGAGTTACACAGAAAAGATTGCTCAGAAAGCCCCATTCCTAAAGACATTAAAAAATAAGTTTTAGTTATGTGGGTATCTACAGGGATACTTGTCTGGATAACATGATTTCAGGAAGAAACACAAAGTGGATAGATACATTATTGTGCATTGTGCCTTCATGAATGACACCTTTGTTCACTTCCAGTGGCAGCAACAGTGTGGAAAAATGTTGGGAAGGAGTTGGTTAGAAGATTTTGTGTATGAAAAGTGGCGTGTGCATATGTGTATTAGAACTATATAATACATGTTGCAAATTCACTTCATAGATTGAGGTCCTGATCCTGTTCTCTGCCAGCAGCAGAGATGTGGCTATGCCAAAAAGACATATGCTGTGTCCTCTGGTGGGAGGATTTAACCGAAGAGCAAGCAAGGGTCAAGCAAAAAAGAATTAAAGGACTTCCTATAGGTCTTCTCCAAAGTGCCAGCTCCAATATGAAAGCCATGTATATCAGGATTTTTAGCCTTTGTCATGTCCTACATTTTTCTTGGGTGTCCTTCATTTTGGGGCCGTTGTCCTCTTATTTGGTTATGGCATATGGTCACCCTGAAGTACATTGTGAGTTGTTATTCTGAGGTAATTGGTAATATAAGAAAGTGCCAGTTCTTCATGTTTTTAGAAGACAATATTATCTAGACTAACAGAGTATTAGCCTTTTGTTATTTGGTGTTGGATATTATGCAGTACTTTGCCAGGAAAAAAAAAACTCCAGTCTCCCAATGGAACTAATAAAACAAGTGAAATAGCTTGAATATTATCACACAGTTATGCTCTACTAGATACCTAGAAAAGCAATTAAAGGGACGCCATCAGTGAGAGGACCTATTGGAATGAAAATGAAACCCAATATTACTATTGTTTACCTTAAGCTTCCCTGAACTGAAATTACTTTTTGTTGCTTCTGTATTCAAACACAATGACAAGAGCAATTTAATCTAATTTATGCCTTTTCAGAGTTTCCCGAAGGGAATGTTCATGTTCCCAATCAGCCCTAGATTTATTCATCCATAATAATGAATAGCACTGTGGTCAAAAAAAATGCATCAATTTTAATGTTTCATTCCCAAAGTGTGCCACTTTGAAATTTTCCTCTAAGGTTTTTATTTTTTCCCCTTTTCTCACTACCATTTATGGCTTTATTAAAAGTCTGTCTGTATAAAACAATGTGTGTTATTTAGTCCCTTAGATAGAACTGTCGTTTAGCCCAGTAGTGCACTATATTTTTCTAAAAGGAAACTGGTGCTTGCGAATGAATCATGTAATCATATCACTCGGTGGAATTCAAGGTAAAGTGGCCACTGACTTCTGCCTAAAGTAACATGCAGGGTTCCATTAAGGAACAATTCTTTCCCACAATGCGAAGAAACATTACCAGTATCCACAGTTTTTCTTTGAATTCCAGCTTCTGCCATCCAAGAAGTCAATGCAACTGGTTGGCCATTCTGAAAGAATATTCTTAAACTGTTCATGGTCTGCTTGCTGTAATACATGGGGAAGCACACTGAATGAAGTTCTTTTTAAAGGAAGGACTTGGCCCAAAGGGATTTTTCTATAACTTTATACAGTAAACTCTTGGTAGCCACAGGAGTTCTGTTCCTAGAACCCACCCATAGTTTATGAACCTACAGTTTAAAATGGCCCACATATATAATGAGAAAAATATATAGTTTTCTATAAATTTTACTGTACACAACATGGAGACACACACACACACACACACACCCCAGAGATAATGGTTGACACCAGAGATTATGGTGTAATTTCCTAACCTAACCGAGGCTGGCACAACTCATTGGTCTTCCCATTCCTATGGTGATGTTGGGAGGCAGGCACATGCCTGTGTCCTGACCTAATCCTCCCCTAGGAGTAGCACAAAAGTGTCTTATGGCACTTCGGTGGCATCCCAGGTCAGCACAGAACTTATGCCAGGCAATCTGGAGGTTAGGATTGCAGCCTTAATTAACTGCCCAGTATGGGGGTGCCTCCACTGTTGTGGAGGGAGCTTTCATCGCACAGTTTCTTTCGCCATGACTGTCCAGGGTGCCGTTGGTCAAGCTGGAGAGGGAGGGTTTCTGTCAGCTGTTTCATAGTACCAAGGCTTCCTACAAGCATTTTGTGCTCAGCTGTGACACAACCTGCCAACCTACCCAGTAGATAAAAGACAGAAAAAGGAGATTCCGATTGAATATCATTAAAAAATTCCTGCCCATGAGGGCAGTTCAGCAGTAGAATAGATAATTGCCAGAGTCTTGACAAGTATTTCCCGGAGATGCACAAGGAGCATTTACTGCTATAGACAAGGGGTTGGACTAGATGACCTATTGCTATTGGGTTCCTTCCAACTATATGATTCTAATAGATGTACTGGCCGTCTGCAGGTCCAGGTAGGAATTTTTTTGCCTCTCTTCATATTGGCAGGCTGGTGGTGGTCATAACCAGGTGGGCTGTGGTTGGCAGGATAGTTCAGGGCAGGGAGAAGGACTAGGGATCAATTAGGGAAAACCAGAAACAGTTCTCAAAGGTTGTCTCAGTCAGGGAAGAAGGTTGATTGAGTCCAAGTAATGATAACTTAGAACAGATACGTTCAACCTTTTCCATCTAATGGAAAACTGAAAAGGCACTACATTTATCAAGGCATGCCATCAGTTTTTTTAAAAGACAATTGGCAAAGTGCACCATGCTGACAGCAAGGACTTGCATCCCCCAGTGACCCTATGACAAGTGATCCTTCCCAAACTCCTATGGCATACCTGCAGACCATCGCCATGGCACAGGGATTGAAAATGGCTGCCATAGAAGTTATCCAGCTTGTGCTTGGCAGAGGAATTTAAGGCTTGACAATGAGTAGTCTGGGTCTAACTTCCTCGTTGGACATTTTTTTCTAAAAAGAAAGAAACAAACAAACCAGAAGCAGAGGCTTGCAGGCAGAGGGAGAAAACGAAACATTTTTTAGCATTACTGCTTATAACGTGTAATGGTATAGTGGACATTTCCTACTTGATTTTATATTATGTTTTAGGGTGCATGAATTATGACTTGTACACCCTTCTTTTTGTTCTTGTTTGTGATACTACAGTAGAGCTAATGCAAATGCCTTGTTGTGACACAACACCCAGCCCACTCAGCAGCAGGTGAAGGAGGCCCTGTTTGACTTTAATGCAGATTTGGGTCACGGCCCTCACAAGTACACCCCTCCAGAGGCAAGAGTGGTTCTGCTGTGAGATACAGGAAGCTGGAGTGGATGTGTCTTTGCCTGATTTAGCAGAGGGTCTTCTTATGCTCTGCTCACCTCTCATGTCCAAAGATTTGCTGGGGTTGCCCGCAGGGCCAAAAACCTGAATAGCCCAAAACCAGTTGTAATATTTTTCAGCCTCTCATTGTCACTCTGAGCCTGGAGAGTTGTTTTTTGGGGGGGATTTGATTATTTGATTAACTTTAATGTATTTACAATTATTTATTTGTTTTTATTTGTTTGACGATGTCACTTCCAGCCATGACTTTTAGTAGATCCTGGACAAATTGGCCCTCTAAAAAGTGGCCCCCACACAAAAAGGTTTGCGAACCACTGCAATAAGTTGTTAGAAAGGTGGCATCTGTAAACCCTTAGGACCACATGATTGTTTTCTACCACATAAGACCGCAGGGGTCCATTAGACCCATACACATAGTTAGGTACATATAATGTACACATAATTAATGTTGTGCCAAGTTTTAGTATAATTATTTTATTGTGAAATAATGATTTTTTAGTAAAATTTTAGTAAAATTTTAACTTAGAATACTGGGATGTTCTTTATCACCTAAGACTGCAGGGGTCCATTAGACCCAGATTTTTTTATCACCTACGTAAGACTGCACGGGTCCATTAGACCCGTAAGACCGTTGAAAAGCATTATGGGTGCAATAGACCGGACCTCTGGTACAGAAAAACTGTAAATTTAAAAGTGTCATGCTTCTGGATTTGTAACTGTCTAACTATCAGTAAAAAAGTCAGAAAGTGTTGTCAAGTAATAATAATAAATTCCAGTAAAAACACAACACACAAACTTCCTGGTGGGTCGAACAGACCCAGTTGTGATCCTAAGGGTAAAGGGGAGGATGATACCACTAGTGCCAAAATGGCTAAAAAAAATTGTTTTTAGGAATATATAATATTGGATGGGATGCATAATTTGCAGCAGAATGCTGTGCAACAAACCACTTTGAAATATCTTTTATTCTATTAGAATGGCTAAAAAAAACAAGTGAAGGCGGGGCATGGCACGTAACCACGCCCACCACCCTGGTTGTTTCCCCACCTGCTCCATGGGGGTAACATGCTGGCCTCCCGCACTGGGTGATGCGAACTCTCGTGACGCCTCTGATACTTCTGCACAATACTAGTAAAATGGATTTGCATCATCCTTTGTGCAACAGCATGTGCTTCAGTGTTTCTAACTGTATGTGTTTCATAATCTTACCTGTCACTGATCCCTGCAATAAGTGTTAATATCCATGTGGTGTCAGTTTAGCACTAAGGGCAAGGATAGAAAATTTGTATTTTTTGTGTCTGGCAGACTCTTTAATTTGGAGCGCAACATAATGACATTTTGAAATATGCAGTGGCATTTCTGCTTAGTTGCTTCTCATCATTTTGTTTTCTTGACATGGAAAATAAAAGCTTACTAACTGTGGGAAGAATTAGCATGAAACATGTCCATCAATCTTTGTGAAGAAGCATCATGCTGCAGGATTATATTAACTGTGAAGTAAAGATGGCATAATTGAACAAAAATGTGTGCTTTCACTGATAGCCTTGTAATGAGAAATCTTCTTCAGTGCCATATATGCTTTGTCCTAGATTTAATTAATTCCTACCTTGCATTTTTCTGCCATTTCACATTTATTTATTACAAAGCTAATTTGGGGAGGTAATTGTTAGAGTACTGAAAACCCGATTATAAGTATTCCCATTATACAGTATGTTTCCCTGCATTTAAGCCCTGAACTTTTTGAGAATTTTGAACTCTACATCTTTTGTTGCTGAGCAATTCCTGCATATCTTCTTTCTCTTTTGAGCTCTTAAGTGCTGTCCCATTTAATGTAACAAGGTTATTCCAAAATAATTGAGTTATGGATTTTGGATAGTCTGAATATCAAGAACATAAGGGCAGGGTTGCCAGATGACAGGAATTTCCCTGGCAGAACCGGAATTCAGGGCCTGGAACCAGACGTCCGAATAAATCGGACGGGGGCCTTCCCAGCCATTTCCTTGGTATTTTAGGCCTTTTAGGCATGTGTGCATCTCCCTGTAGCTGCTGCAGGGCCCACTCCGCATCTGAGGCTGCTGGCTAAAGAGGAGAACCGGGAAGGGAATTGTAGTTTTCCTCTTCCTCCCCATGCTGAAGCCCCTTTCAAAGCCATCAGTGGAAGAACTACATCTCTCTGCTTGCATCGCACCAGATTCCCATTTTGCAGCCTGCTTCCCAGATGCCTGAGTAGCTTTAGCCACCAAATGGCTGGGGAAAACGGCTGTGCTTGGCAGTGGCTCTCAGTCTCTGCAGAGAAAAAGATCTGGAGGGAGGAAACTCTGCTTGCTGTGCAAAGGAAGGAAGGAGGGAACTGAGGCTGCTGAAGAGCAGACCAGAGGAAGGAGGGAGCCTTGCAAGTGGAGCTCCTGCTGCTGCTCTGAAAGCTTGCAGCAACTTCTGCTTTGAGGGAAAGGAGGAGGAAGAATTAATTTTTTTAAAGCCGGGTTGCCAACTGACCAGAGAAACCCCAGTCTCTCCTGCTCCTGTGCCTCTGTGGATGGATCCACCAATATATACTTTGTACAAAAAGCATTCATTCATAACAAGGGCTTGAGTTGCTCAGGTTGTGGGGCCTTTCATCCAGATGTTCTCAAAGCAGAGGAGCAGTGGCTGGATGTAAAGTTGGCAACCTTCTCAGCGTAGGGATGGTGGGGATAACTCCTAGGTTCTTAAGTTTTAAGCCTCCAAGCCTAGTTGTGTCCACTCAAAAGTATTATTGTCAGTGGAGCTTATATTGCGTAAGGGAGCAAAGGAAAGGAGGCTGAAAGACCAAGTTTCTGCATGCCTGCCTGAGAAAGGATAGCTGCTTGGATCACTTACACATATCCCTTTTTGGTTGGTGTCTGGTCTCTTGCAATGAGATTTGTGCAAAAATTAAGTACATGAATGCAATACAAATGTTTTTGGCTTTATTTTAACATGTCCTATATTTGTCCTACATTTTTGGAGTGTCCTACATTTTTTAACTGTGTAGGAATTTTGGCTTGAATGACAGGAATTTTGTGGAAATTGGGGGGAATTTGGGTTCAGCATCTGGTCCCCCTGTATAAGGGAAACTTCATTTGTGTAGTTTGTTGTATAAGGGAATTTTATAAGGGAAACTTCAGTTTTGTAGTCTGTACATCACTGAGTTATAATTCAGTGACACTTAATCTATGCACCAGACTGGCCTCTGGTGTAGCTGTTCCCATACTTATGCCACCCACAATCTAGTTTTTTAAACACTATTTCATTACCCATAGAACTGTAGGATGAATTCATGCTGAACTGCCTTTGCGTTCTGAAATCAGATAGTTTCCCTGTAATGAAGTCCCCAAAACTTGTTAGCTTGATTGAAGCATCCAGCAGTACATCATTCCTGTATACGAATAGAGCTTGGTTGTTCCTTATGATGACCAGTTCTTATTTCCAAAATGATCTCCTTTGCTATGGAGATCTTTTGTGAGGCAGATCTTCCTTTGTGGCTTCCACAGACCTTCTTTTGTGGCTTGATGACCTGTAATTGCTCCTTCCCAATCCAAAATGGGTTATGCTGTTGTTTTATGCCCCGTCAAGGGTGGAGATATTCAGTTCTATTGGCCAGCTGTTCCATTAGTATGAATTTCTTGACTGAATTTGGTCATGGTGTTGGTGAGCACTGCTCTAGTTGGAGATCCTTTTTTCTGTTTCATTGATAATAATCAGTCAGGAAGCTCTCTTGATATGGCTTTTGCTCACATGGTCAAATGTGCAGTTCAAGGAATGTGTGGTTATGCATGGAAGCCAGGCAAGGCTTCCTCTAAGGCAGGCTGGGGAGAGGGATCTGATTATGTTGACAATTTTTTAAAAAAAATTGTTGCCTTCCTCTAGGCCTGTGAGATCTGAGGCCTCTTATTATTAGTCTTGCTTCAAATCAGTTGTTTTCTCCTGAGTATCCAGCCACGTGTTTTTATTTATTATACACCCCATGTATAAATAAAACTTCTTGTCAGGCAACAAAATCTCATGGGTAAATGTATTCCCTCACTTTTAGATCAGAGCAAAATCCAGATATTTTACTACTACAACCAATTTTCTGATTTTTTTTCTTTTAATTATGATAAAATTATCATACTGAATCAGAGCAGTGATTCTCATAGCACATCTGACACAGGGCAAAATCCATAGCAGTTACGAGTCCACGCAGTTACGTCACCCTTTAGTGTTATTTTATGGAAAGTTACCTTAACTGCTCCGGAGCAAAGGGCTTAATTTGACTTTAGGGTATGGGTCATATTCATACTAGATTTATGTAGATAATTTCAACCCCATCTTAAACACATCAGTTAAATTACTATGTGAATCTGTGGCTCTTGGATCTCAGTCTTAATTTACTGGAAGAAAAATGAAGGCTGATTGTTTGGGGAGGGAAAAGGCAGATAAGGAAGGACACAGGATCATGACTTCTGCATTCATCATCAGAAGAGAGACAATAAACCATATACATCATACCATTCTTTATTTTGTGTCTGCCCAGTGGAGCAAGCTGTTTATTAAACAGTTTTGTACATTCATAAATAGCAATAAAATATAATCGACCTGCATTTCAAGATGTATTAAATTGTTTGAAAAATATGTGAATAATTTGTACTGCTGCTGATGCAAAAAAAAACAAACAAAAAAAACACAGGAATTGCTACATCTAAATTTTGTAATGGTTAACACCTATTAATCACCCCTTTGTATCTCATCTCACTGCTGGTGAGCATGGCCTGATTGGTCTTATTAAGGATTTACTTCATTGACAAGTCAATAAAATACTTGGGAGAAACAGAATTGATCCTCTACTAAGTAGCTTCATTCAGTTTCCTCAGTAGAGGCTTTTAAAGTATTGCAGTTTTCAGGATGGTGAAGAGTTGCTTCCTCAACTCCTGTTGGACTGCATTAATCATATGAGAACCTTTAAAGCCCTGTTACTTTTCTTTAGCTATAGCTCACAAGCCAAAGAAAATTAAGGCAACTACCTTTTAACCCATTTCTGCCCAGCTCACAGGTGTACACTTTTGATCCCTATTGTCTATATGAAATATAGACCACTATTAAGACTTTCTGACAGGTGTCTGTGCTGAATTTGAACTGCATTTCTTTTAGAAAATGGTTTTGAAAGTATACAGGTGGACCCTTGTTATCTGCAGGGGTTCTGATCCTGGAACCCTCGTGGATACCAAATTCCATGTGAAATCAGATCACTCAGATTTTGAGATCCTTTGAGCTCTGAACATGACCAGAGCCTTGCTCTGATCACATTTGGAGATGTTGTATGGCCTTGAAGGGTGCGTGCAACCTCCACGGGTATCAGAGGAGCCTCAGAGGATTAGAGATCCCGTCGCCTCCAAAGGCTTCAAGTTGAGCCAAATCTACAGATGCAAAATTCATGGAAAAATAAACTCAGAAGTAAGTGCCATTATGGCCAATGGAGCTTACTTCCAATGTGGTGCTTACTCTCAGTGTAGATAGGATTGCAGCATGAATTTGTATGTTCGCTTACATTCTAATCTTAACCACCCAATTGTTCCAAAATTATGCCAATATCTGTTTTATTTTATCAGGAAAACAAACAAACAAACAAATAAATAAAGGAACATTTTCTCAAATTGTAAGAACTGATTATAATCTGTAATACCTTTTCATTTCCTTCTAATGCTGCTGTTGTGTGTGCATGGTAGTGATATTTCATGTTTAATTGTGAAGATTTTGATAGGCGAAAATAAGTAAAAGTTGTTTGTAAGATATAATGAAATTATTTTTGGGTGGGTTACTTCAAGCTCAGCATTAAAAAAATAGCCTAATCCAGTGGTTCCCACCAGGACCACCTCCCACCAATGGTTAGCACCAGGACCTACACACACCCTCAAACACAATTTCATTACTCGGGTGCTTTTAACCACCAGACTTAGGAAAAATTGGCATCAGACAGTTATGATGTAAGATTTTAATACTTTTAATATATGATGTTTAGATTTTTAAAACAGTTTTAAATATCTTTTCCCAGCCTTTTAAAGAAGTATCCTCCTTATCCCCATAATACAGGCTTGGCTGAGAGGAACAGTAGCTTGCTTGAGGCTGTCCTGGGAATTCACTGCTGACCTAAGATTAGAACTAATCTCACATCGTATGATCTTAACCACTGACATGCTCTTAAAATATTTTATGGTACACCTTCCTTACTTAGTTCATTACCTTTCCTCTCACAACAGACTTTTTGTTCTCTCCACATAACAGCATTCCTGTGAAATACGAGATGACTGGTTGGTGATGTTTAGCTCCCGCATCCAAATAACATGACTGCACTGAAGCTTGTGTTGCATCTCCTGCTTAAGATGCCAGCTTCCATCTAGTTGTCACTTGATTTTTTTAGATAGTATGGATGGCAAGTGCCTTTATCAATTTCTGGACTGTGGAAGCATTTGGATGCTTCATCCATTTCAAGCTCATCTTCAGACACAAGTGCTTGTTAAAATTCATGAGAAGTGCCTTTTATGATTTGTATTGTCAAGAATTATGAATACCCACTACTGTGAAAATAATTTGGAATGAAAGATGCCTTAACTTGTACATTACCAGTCTTGTTCCCATAAGCCTATTTCATGTTAACAGATTGCTGGACAAATTGTTAGACTGATGAAAGCTTTCCTGTAGGCAAGTGTGGAGTTTATCTAACATTTGTAAGAACTGCTGGGGAAAGACCGTACTGCAGAAAGCTTTGTAGCAAGCACATCGCAGGCATGGTATATTTACTCTTAATCACTCTCTCAGGAATAAGGAGTGGGTTGTGGAATCACAGTTCAGTTCAGGCTATCCTCGATTAAAGATTTTCTTTTAATCCCTATGAAAATAGGCTAGCATGGCTACAAAAATTATCTTTTATCAATTTAATTAGTTTTCTCCCACACTTGAAAGCTTGGTAATATATTAAATTTACAGCCAGATTCAGTGATCAGAACTGAATGTCTTCAGATCCTTAATAAGAGATCATGAAATTGTCCCATGCAACATAAGTTTCAGATCACAGCAATGCCCACATGTTCATGGATTAACAAAGAGCAGGAAGAAAGAGCAAACTGATTCATTTGGCATTGATATATATTGTTTTGCATGAGTGAGGCGAGTGAAAGATTATACAAGAGTGTTAAGGAAGGTGATTCCAGCAATGTACGAGAAAAGCAATGTGTGCAAGTAGCTGTGCACATGGAAAGCTGAAAACATTGCACAGATCCAACATCAGTAGACCATTCACGCCAAGCACTTGATTGCAGCAGCATCACTGTTCTTAAATGTTTCTTGTTTCCTTCTATAGACAAGTGCCCTGTGAATGCATTGCATGAGCGCCTTCCGAACCCCAGCCTAATCCTTCCACTCTGTCAGCAGAGCTTACCTTGCACCACATTGCTGCATGACTTTCAGTCCCTGTCAAGGGACACAAATGCTCTGGACTATCACCTGGCTTTACAAGTTTTAAAAATGAGATATTTAAATTCACCTTACGCATGTTGAATCCAGTGGGGAGGGGAGAGCATGAATGTGGAGCATTTGCTGAGCTCCAGATGCTCAAGATCAGGACCATTCTGGAAGCCTCGCATTCTCCTTGACTGCCACACCAACCAGGGCATACTGGCTTACTTGTGAGTAAAGATGGCTGTGCAGTTCTGGTTTCACTTTCAATGGAGTTCAAGGCATTGGGAAGCTTGGAGAAGGGAACTTCAACCCTTGTGGGGTCCACAATCATTGGATCAAAAATTGTGGGGTCCACAATCATTGGATCAAGACGGTTCTGGTATCTTTTTATTCATCTCAGCCTGCCCATTCCAATGATCTAAAGCAAATTTAGGTCAGTTTCTAGTGGGGTACCCCAAGGCTCTGTCTTGGGACCGGTTCTCTTTAACATTTTCATCAGTGACTTGGAGGAAGGGATACGGGGGAGCCTGATCAAATTTGCAGATGACACCAAACTGGGAGGAGTAGCAAACACATCAGAAGACAGGAGAAACCTCCAGGAGGATCTGGATAAACTGGAATCCTGGGCTGTAACAAACAGAATGAATTTCAACAGGGAGAAGTGCAAGGTTCTGCACTTAGGCAATAAAAACCAAAAACATAGGTATAAAATGGGGGATACTTGGCTTGGCAGCACAACATGTGAGCGGGATCTTGGAGTCGCCGTGGATCACAAGCTGAACATGAGTCAGCAGTGTGATGTGTCTGCAAAGAAGGCAAATGCCATTTTAGGTTGCATTAAGAGGACTGTAGCTTCCAAGTCACGAGAAGTTCTAGTTCCTCTTTATTCTGCATTGGTGAGACCTCACCTTGAGTACTGTGTTCAGTTCTGGGCACCTCACTTTAAGAAGGATGCAGCCAAACTGGAGCAAGTCCAGAGGAGAGCGACAAGAATGATCAGTGGGATGGAAGGGAAGCCCTACGAGGAAAGGTTGGGGGAACTTGGGATGTTCAGCCTGGAGAAGAGGAGGCTGAGGGGAGACATGATTGCCCTCTTCAGATACCTGAAGGGCTGTCATAGGGAGGAAGGGGCCAATTTGTTCATAGCTGCTTCTGAAAGCAGAACCAGAACCAATGGGTACAAACTGCAAGAAAGGAGATTCTGGCTGGAAATCCGGAAAAAATTCCTGACGGTGAGGGCGGTTCGGCAGTGGAACAGATTGCCAAGGGAGGTGGTGGACTCTCCCTCACTGGGGATCTTCAAGCAGAGGCTCGATGAGCACCTGTTGGAGATGCTCTAGGGGGAATTCCTGCTGCAGGCAGGGGGTTGGACTAGATGACCTACTAGGTCCCTTCCAACTCTGATTCTATGATTCTATGATTCTATGAAATTTGCCTGCTCATGAATAAAGATGGGATATGGTTCTGTTTCACTGCCCATAGAGTTCATTGCAATTATCAAGGGTTTCATTCTGGGGTCATTTATGGGATTGTGTTCTTTGGATCAGAGTGATTCTGGTGTCCTTGGATTCCTCTCTGACTGGTGGACTATGGGCAAAATCCAGAGCACTTAAGGGTCCACACAGTTATGTCACCCTCTAGTGTTATCTTATGGAAAGTCACCTTAACTGCTCCAGAGCAAAGGGCTTAATTTGACTTTAGGATATGGCATATGGCATATTTGCCTAGTCCTCCATGACTACTCACCCACTAAAGAATGCAACACATGCCCTACTGGCAAAGCTATTGATTTAATTATTTTATTTTCCTAATTTATACCCCGCCTTTCCTCCCCTAAAAGAGGGAGCCCAAGGTGGCTAACATTGGAGAAGAATAGAGCACCATTAAAATTGCTAATAAATGCAGATTAAAACATAATTAAAATACAATTAAAATACAATTAGAATGAATAAAAAGACTAAGAACAATTAAAAACAAGCTAAAAGACATTTAATAAAACAATAAAATAAAACAATAAAACACTGCCCCCAAACCTCTGCCCTGTTTAAAACGCTTTTTTTAAAGTAAAAGGTTTTAAGGCTCTGCCTGAAGCTCTGTATTGAGGGAGCTTTCCTCAGTTCTAAGGGTAGGGAGTTCCAAAGCTGGGGTACCACCACTGAGAAGGCCCTATCTCTGGCCACCACACCTCTCACATCTCTTAGTGGCGGCACAGTCAGTAGGGCCCCCTCAGATGACCTTAGGTGACAGGTCGGATTGTACAGAAGAAGGCGGGCCCTCAAGGTACCCTGGACCTGAGCCGTTTAGGGCTTTTAAAGGTCAGGACCAGCACTTTGAATTCAGTCCGGAAGCGAATGGGCAGCCAGTGTAGTCGCTAAAGCAGTGGCCTGACAGAGTTGAACCGATAAGCCCCAGCAACCACACGGGCCGCCACATTCTGGACTAGTTGAAGCTTCCGGACCATCTTCAGAGGCAGCCCCACATAGAGCGCGTTACAATAATCTAATCTCGATGTCACTAGGGCATGGGTCACTGTGGCCAGATCCGAGCGACTCAGTTATGGTTGTAGCTGGCAGATCAGCCGAAGCTGAGCAAAGGCTCTCCTGGCCACAGCCGCCACCTGGGACTCCAGGAGCACCTGCAAATCCAGGAGAATCCCCCAAGCTGCAAACCTGCTCCTTCAGAGGGAGTGCAACCCCTTCCAGAACAGGATGATATTCCAATATCCAAATCGAGGACTTCTGGACCAGGAGAACCTCTGTCTTGTCAGGATTTAATCTCAGCTTGTTCACCCTCATCCAGTCCCCCACTGCCTCCAGACAACGATTCAGGACTTCAACTGCCTCCTTGGACTCAGGAGGAAAGGAGAGATAGAGCTGGGTGTCATTGGCGTACCAATGACACCTCACTCCAAACCTCTGGATGACCTCTCCCAGTGGCTTCAAGTAGATGCTAAATAGCATGGGGGATAGAATGGAACCTTGTGGCACCCCACACCAAAGCTATGCCAGTGCTGGAAGGTTGGTTAGGACTGTGATAACAGTTTACTTTCACTTTCCACAGGGTTCAATGCATATTCTTTTGTTTTTTGTCATAACTTTTGTTGGGAAGGAGATATTTCAAAATGGATTTTTATATTAGATTCCTCTTTAAACCTTTATTACGGTCAATAGACCAGCACAAAAGACTAAAAGCATCTTAATTACAGATATATCCAAGGAGAGGTACACAGTAAAAGTAGAAGCATAGGAATTATAAAGATACAAATATAATAATGTTTCCTAAAAACCTTAGGTTAAAACCTCCACCAAGATTGTACATAAAATAATGGCCTAATGTTGGCCAACTTTATCTAGTAGAAGACAGTAAAAATTGGCAGTCTCTTAACCTGAAGCATTCATAGCTGTGATCCTAATTCTCATAGCAGCAGCAAGGAATTTAGCAACAGCATACACCGAAGTTAAATTTCCATCAGTCAAAAGCATATGTAGAAATTGACAGCTAGATCTCCCAGGCAGATTGGACAGCAGTGGATAAATAAGCAAAGTATTCAGATCTTTATAAAAAGTGCAATGTAAAAGAATGTGCTCTGTAGTGTCAACCTTGTCCTGACCACAGGGGCAAATCCGCTCATGATAAGGGATTTTCTTATAGCATCCCTCTTCAACAGCAGAGGGTAGGGCATTTAAACAAGCTAGAGTGAAGGCCCTCCTATAACTGTATATTTCTAGATGGGTCAGATATTGCGCCTGTGGTCTATATATTAGATTCTGCTTTTTGATATGCATCCAATGATATATAACATGATGGGGTGTTGTGCACCTGTGCAAAGTTGCATTTATGGTGTGTCAGCTCCCTGGCTGTATCACCTGGGGTGGGCCCACACCTTCTAGTAACACCCCTGCTTTCTGCCCACCCTTCACTTGCCCTGATATGCTGCTCCATATCTTCCCCCTGCTGTCTGTAAACTCCTTACCATGTCGCACTACCAACACCAATGCAGGGAGACTGACTCAACTCCCTACATTGTCCTCCCCACTTGTCTGGGTGGAGAAGTGCCTTACAGAGCATTTGCAACACTCTGGGCTGCTGCAAATCACATGTGTTACTTGTACCTATTTGAGCACCTAGAATAAGTTCTGAGCTTAAACATTGGCTAGTGCTATCATTAAAATACTATATTCTGGCTTTAAATATCTTACTAATCTTGGAGACTGAAAAATGGATGCAGATGAGAAAATATAAAAACTGATTTCACTTCAATGAATACACATTCATGAGAAAAAAGTACTCTTGCAGTCAGTATTTAGGATTGCATGTTGAGGCTATACTCCTGACCCCCAGTTAGACTGGCATAAATCTCAGCACAAGTCCTGTACTTGCCTGGGAGTGTTGCAAAAGTTTTGTAAGGCACTTCTGTACCACTCTTAGGGTTGGTGGGGGGGGCGGTTAGGGTTAGGGTTGGGGAAATAGCATTTTAAGCATTTGTCTAGCATTCTTACAGCCAGTTTTTCAAATTTCTCACTTTTCAAATCAAGTTCTTGTTCATATGACATGAAGGTGCAGTTGAACTCAAAATTAGCTCTAATGTCTGTAGATTTTACACACTGCAAGTTCTGCAGAAGTAATTCTTCACCACACAATACTGTTAAGAAGGGCAAAACTTTTCCACTGTACCTTCTGCAGCTGCAGTGCATTGGAAGGACAAGGGTATTTTCTTTCAGGTTGAAGCAGCTAGAAAGCTCTCTTGTATGACTTTTGCAAAACAAACAGTAGTTTCTTCTAATCCCTTGGCACTTTGCACAGTCCACAGGTCCTAAACCAGGGGTTCCTTAGAGAGTACTTTTTCAGACCTTTGCTACAGGTAACCAGACATGAGATATGCAACAGAGATAGGGTTGCCATAATTCTCTTCCACAAAATCAGGACAGGACCCTCTGTTACACTTGTTAGTATGGGAACACTCAGTGGTGGGACTGGCCTGGCCCAACAACCAGATCGCTGGAAGTGGGCGGGCCAGGCCGGGGTCAGGGGCCGGGGCGGGATCAGGGGGCAGGGAGGGTCAGGGGCGGGGCTGGGGAGGGCTGGGGGTGGGCCGGGAGGGGCCGGGAAGGGCACGCCACCTACCCTAGCACGCTGCAGGTGCGGGTGAGTGGGCCCCAACCCAGCGCACTGCGCATGCGCTAAAGTTAGCACATGTGCAGTGGACCCTGAAGCTTCAGGTTAGCGCACGCGCAGTGTAGCTAAGTGGACCCTGAAGCTAAGGGTGGACCCTGTGGACCCTGAAACTAAGGTTAGCGCACGCGCAGTGTAGGGCTTCCCCGGGCGCACTAAACTGGTGCGCCCGGTTTTCTGCTCCCCCTAGCTACCGGATTGATAACGGGAGGTCAGAAACAAGAAGCAGTGTGGGCGATCCGGCCTGAACCAGCTTCAGCCCACCCCTACGAACACTGCAAAAATCAGGACATTTATGGGACATCCTGTTTTCAGGACATTTGGTGACCCTAAGTGGAGAGCTTTTATCTCAACAAGTAAAGAACTTGAATAGCAGTATACTTACTGGTAAGGCACTCTTAGCTAAATGAGAGCCCCATCCTTTTTTGAGCTTCAGATTTCTGAGAAAATAGGAAGAATTATGTTATCGTCTAATTTATCTCTCGCTCAGCAAAATGCTGATCAAGGATATTGGATTAAAGTTTGATTAAAGAAAAACTGGAGTTGGGTGAACTTTGTCTGAAAGATGGAGTATTTCAATAGATAAAACTTAGACAGAACAGAAAACCGGCCCAATATAGCAAAAAATATGTACACTCCCCTTTAATAGGAGAATAATGGTTATTTAGAAAAAAACTCCTAATACAATATTAGGTCAGGTTTTTTTTAAAATGGAGCACCTGACATTTTCAGGGAATTGGAACAGCATGAAAGTGATAAAGAGGTCAGCTCTTGTTTGGAAGGATAGGCACATATACATACACCTGTGTCTTAGGCAGTCTTGAAAATATAACCTGGAAAAGGAGTGAAGCATTAAGGCAAAATGCAAAAATAAAGCAGAAGTAAATTACAAGATCTCATCTTTCAAAAATAACTATGAACTGGAGGTCACCATGATGTGATTGTTCGCAAGTACTGTATTTCTTTTACTTTTTTTCTTTTCATACAAAAAGTAATTGTGATGGAACAGCTAGGATTTTATATGGCTGTACAAAAAAATTAATTGCTCCAGGGAGGCTGCAAATTTCAGGCAGTATGTGCAGCTTTTATTAGCTATGGGAGACCATGAGCAGTTCTCAACTGAGGAAAGGCCTTTTAGGCTTTGACTTTAAAATATTATTCTATTCAGTCAACTTTTTGTTATTTTTGCAAACAAACTTTTACAAATGTCACTATTGTTATTTATAACCCAAAATGGAAACTGCATATTTAGAACACCCAGTAAGTCATAGTCATAGGGTACTATTGTTCCAAATGCATGAAATGGAAACATGCACTTCTTTTTAAAGAAAACTGTGTAAATTTTTAAAGAAAATATAAAATTCTTGGTATTGTGACCAACACATTCATCTTGTGTAATGTAGCACTTTTCAGTCAGTGGGTACTGGTACCACCGCAACTATTTCACAATATGCCAGATGGAATTTTTTCCTGGTGATCACATGGCATATCCTGCAAGGCCTGCTACCCTTAGGTGGAGATAGTTTTTAGGTATGTTCCCATGTATATTAAAGAGTTGGCTACAGTTCTCAAGTTCTCAATGGTGGTTATAGCATTTGGGCTTTTCCATGGGTCATGTTTGAATTTGTCCACAATGAAGGAGAAGAGAGCTCAAACACCCTCTGAATGGACTATTCTTGATATTCTTGCACTCATATTTGATTTGTGCTCCTGAGATATATAGTAGGAACTACGGGGACACAAATCTGGCTGTATTATTTTTGTCATGGCTTCTATATGGACTGTGTTCAGTTGACATTGTATTTTTCTGAGTCTTCCCTGACATTTCTTCAGGTGCCATAACATCAGTCTTTCAGAAAGCTTGAAAGTCTGGGCAGGACTTGTGTGAAAGACTGGGCTTGTGTGAAGACTTGTGTGATAGGATTACTAATGTATTTTCATAATTCGGTTCAAGAATTCAGGATTGGCTGTTATAGTTAAGCTGACTATTTGCCACAGATTATTTCTACAACAGCAACAAGGTGCTGCTAGTTCTGTGTCATTGCTCTCTTCCTTCTATAATTTGTAGGTTCACTATCCTGAACTGTCAGTTCAGTACAACATGTTTCAGGAGTATTCACTTAATCAAGCACAGTGAAAGCTGGCTTCAGGAGAATGAATACGTCTGTCAAAGCGACAGTGTACTCTGGTTCCTTGTCATACCCTGACAGCTACATTCATGATGGAACAAAACCGAAGGCACCATCTGATGTTCTTTTCTATGCTGTCATTTCCCCCCTTTTGGTCTCTCTTATAAATTAATATGTTTAATTTTCATATTATGACTGTCATTAATCTATAACATGTAATATTAGATAATTTATTATTCAGTGTTCTTAAGAGTGTCACTCAGTTTCAGAAGTGATGAATTACAGAAATGACATTTAATGTTGAAGAGTGATGGTATTACTTTCGTAAAGTCCAATCTTCTTATACACTGATTTTTTATACATGGATTTGACTCAAAATAAATGGCCACTGCAAATGAGAAGAAATGTGCTGGTACATGGAGAAGGGGGAAAATGCATCTGTTTAAAATTACAGGTTTAAAAAACTGCTTTTCTTCCTGTTGTTGAGAGGAATTCATGAAAGCAATCATTCCTTTCTTCCACTGAGCCAAGCAAAGGCAGTTATTACTGTGCATTTCTAATTGCTGACTGCCTCTCTACATGTGTAAGGAAAGCTGTTTTAAAACAGATGTAATGGGATATATACTTTTGCATATAAATATACTTTTTAAATATTTTTAATATTAATATACTTTTGCACATTAAGTAATATGAATATAGAAAGAATATTCTGTAGTTCAGAGATCACCAAAATGGGATATATCAATTTATTTAAACACAATGATTTCTTTATATATGTAGCACACCGGAAGAAATGCGAAACAGAAATTCCTAAAATATGAACTGACAGATTTGTCATCTTTCAAAGTTACTTTTTACAATCCATAATTTAGCAGTCTGTTCATGAATAAATCTTCTGTTACAAATTTTTTTTACAGAAAAATGTCCAGACTTTATACAAAGGCAAAAATGATTCCTGAACATCAGAGAACCTGGAAATATTAGTATGTGTGTTTGCAAAAGGCAAGAAGAGCATTTCTCAAGGTTAATATTCCTATTGCAAGCAAGAAAGCTGAGGAAAAAGCTTTGTATGCTAAATTATTAGACCATCTTCTGCCGTGGATGGGTAGCTGACTTTCCCCTTAGTGTATCAAGTAATCAACATTCAATTAGTTGTGCTTTGATTAAACACCTAGTTATTGAATATGCATGAGGCTTCTGAAACAAACATTTCCAGATTATTGGGTTTATTCCTTTAAAACTTGCTGGACAGGTGTTTTAAAGGGTTTACAATTCATCAATATTCATAGATCTATTTATTTTAAGCTTGTACCCTCTCACCTTATTCTTAGCTATATTTTGCTTAAATTAGTGAGATGCACTTAATATTCCTTTGCATTTTCAATAACCAAAAAAGACTTATTAAAGATATCATGAGCTGATCGCTATGACAGTATTTTTAATCACAATATTTTTAATCAGTATTTTTAATCACAGATGGGCACAAAAGTAAGAGGAGGCCAGAGCTCAGCTGCTTGACCTCAGTGTCCTACAGCTGTGTCCTATGTACAGTGGTACCTCGCTTAACAAGCACCTCGCTTAAAAAGTGTTTCACATAACAAGCAAAAATTTCCAAGAAATCTTGCTTCACATAACAGGTTCTGCTTCACTTAACAAGCAAGCATGCTATGGGCATGTGTGGTATTCAGCCCTGACGCTTCACATGGAGACTCTTTAAAAGGGCTGCTGGCCAGCGCTGCTGCCTCTAATTGCCCCCAACTTGGGGGCAGTTGCCTGGAGGTGCCAGAGGCAACTGTCCCTAACTGCCCCCAAGTGCCTCCACCGACCACCTTGAACTTCCAGCAGAAGCCCAGGTAAGCCTCCCAGGAAAGTGTCTTTGATTGCAGCCTCTTAACTGTGTCTACCCAGAAGAAAGCCCCATTGTGTTCATAGGATCATGCACATTGAATGCATGATTTGAATTCAGTTCCAGTGTTTTGTCATCATTTTTACATCCAGTTAATATTTTAATATGAATATTTTGGGGGTTGTGGAACCAATCATTTGAGTTTCCATCGTCTCCTATGGGAAAATCCGCTTCACTTAAAGAGTTTTTCACTTAAAGAGCATGCCTTTGGATCGATTTAAGCTCTTTATGTGAGGCACCACTATACAAGTTTTTTAAAGGCTTCCTTTTCTTTGGGGAAGTGAAGTGAATGTAGAAGCACATTGCTGCATTTATATGTGATGTATTTTAGTAATATATGCTGCTATATCAGTATGGCAAAACAGGAGTAGTTTTGTTTAATAAATTGTTTTGTCATCTCACCTTCATGAACCGTGGTATAAGCAGCATGTATTTTCTATGCCAGGCTGTGGGTTGTGCAAGTGGTTAAGACACTGTGCCTGTTAACCAGTAGGCCAGGGTTCAAGACCAGGTCCCCACAAGACAAGGTGAGCTCTCCTGTCCTTAGCCCAGCTCTGCAACGCAGCTGGAACCAATCGTATTGGCTCTGCCATTCCATTGGACTTTTTCAGTGGCATGGGGAGGCGGGATTAGCTGCTTGGGTAAGAGCCTATCCTCCTTATTAATCTACCCAGGCCTTCATGCTTCGCATAAAGCGTTGAGCACAACACCACAGTCTTTTGAGACTGATGGATGCCAATGAGAAAACATGTATTTTCTATTCCATATAATTTCCACACACACACACACACACACACACACATACACACACACATACACACACACAAATTTAGCCAGCACAAGGGACCCATTTTAAAAATCAATACACACATTAAAAAAATTCTCTGATTGTTTTGATGTGGCCTGTGGTGCGTGGAGGCTGACCCCACAGGAGGAGCTGGAGAAGGACATGATGTGGTTGGACTTCTCTAGGGAAGAAGGAGACCCAGAGTGCCATTGTGGGGCAGCCACGTGTTATTCCACCCTGCGCACTCCTCCCCAAGAACGAGAACGGCGAGAGCGGGAAGTTGAGGCGGTGTTCGCCGAGACCCTCACACCTGAGGAAGACCAGAGAATGACAGCATGAGAAGAGCAGGAGGAGGAGGAGAGTAAGAGAAGAATGGCCGCCTGTTGGAGAGACAGGAGGGCCCAGGCTTACAAGGAACCAGGCGGGGGGAGTCCAGGAGGGTTCAGTTTAAGAAGGCCTGGACTGGATCATGGGCCCGCTTGGTGGAGCATGGTCCCACCCCTGCCTAGACAGGAGGGGTAGAAGCTGTCAAGGGGGCGGGGACCTTGGAAGTAGTATAAAGGAAAAGAGCGGGAAGAGCAAGGGTTGTTGGGTGGTTGGTTGGTGACCAGGAGGGAAGATGTTGGTCGGTGCTTGGTGAACGTTTGTACTTACCTGAGACCCTAAGGAGATGTTTCCCTGAGTTGAAGAGTCTGCTGAGAAGTGGTGTTTACTTACCTTGCAGTTGGTGAGGATTCAGGACTGTTGCTGTTGTATTGACATAACAACTGTTTGTAACTATGGATGGTGCCTCCCACGTGGAAGAAAGTAAAAGTGTTGTGTTAGACATTCCTCCGGTGTCGCCCTGGTATTATTTCAGTGAGGACGCTATCCTGGGAGGGAGTTCTGCTGGGTCAACCCACATCACCCCCCCTTACCCGCACCACATTGCCATATACCAATACAGAGAGTATTAACTGTTCCCTCTATTAAGGAAATAGAAGGCAAGGTATCTATTATGTAAGAACCTTGACCATTGTGTTGTTGTGTCTTCTTCCCTGCCAGTTCTATCCCTTTAGTCCTCAACCAGAAGCAGTCACAAGCAAGCGGTCTCCGTTCCCAACTGTCTCTATGACAGAAAACAAGCCAGGCTGAGGGGGAGAGTCAGTGAGGAGAATAGTGGCAAAAAGGCAGGTGAGGGACGGCAGTTGAGGAGCACTTTGGATGTGAGAGGTGGCAAAATTGGAGTTGAGATGCTGGAAATGGGGATGGTTTTCTTTACTGATGAATGTTGTACCTCTGCAAGTGAAAGTTGTGGGCCATTACTAATAAATTATTAGGGTATATTCAGTTCTATCAAAGCCCAGTCAAAAGTCTGGGTGCTGCTACAGTTGGCCCAGTCTGCCCTTCAACATGTGCCTGCTACTGCTGCCTCACCCTCTAGGCAAGACAGACAAGATGAGGTGCTCCAGAGGCCAGGCTTGTCCTTTACTTTGAGCTCTGGCACTATGACCTTCTTCACTACCATTCTGTTTGAAATAACCTCCTATGTATTTCAAATATCCTATCACACTGTGCTATTGACTTCGGTAGAACTACATTAACATTTAAGTTGCACTCTTTCTGTCTTTTTATTCCTAGTTTTCATCAAGATGGTAAGCCTTTGTAGGTCAAAAGTTCCTTTCCTTCTTTCTGTAATAAATATTTGTGTGTCTGTCTTCCCTCGTTTATTTCAGTGTTTCTCAGCACTGTGCCCACCTCACATGGTCCACTTCTGGTTTAAGGGGCCAGATAACACCAATAAGAGGGGTTATCAAACACCAGGGGCAACAGTTTAAGGGGCAACAAACACCAATAAGAGCCTCGGAAAGGCATGTTTTAGAGCTCTGCCTGTCAAGCCTCCTACCACTGTTTGTGTCCCAAACCTGGTCTTGCTGCCAGATGGCAGGTATCCAGGGGTACCGCAGGAACCACCAGACACCACTAGTGGTACCCATACCACTGGCTGAGAAACACTGCTTTATTTGATTTCTCTTTCTGTATCATTCCTAACAATCTCCACAATAAAATTTTTCACTCTCACCTCCACTGAAGCAATGAGCTGTGCCATTCTCAGCTAGAGTAAACAGTTGCTATTTTAGCAAAGAAAGCAGACGTGATAAGATGTGAGAAGAAAGTCTTAAGGAAAAAAGGAGTGCATAATGGTGCAAGTGTGTAGAGAGAAAAGAAGGGGTCAGAGGGAATGAACATTACTAGTTTCCCAGAAAATCTAGGGGTAGGAACACAGAATTGCTGGAGAAGTGGAGGGAAATAAAAGGATTCCTGCAGCAAAAAGGCATGTTTTGTGAACATTTCTCTGAAGCCTGAACCAAGGGGTGAACCCAGTGGTGGGCCGTAAAGTCCAAGAACTAAGTCTTAGGAATGTTGAAAGCCCTTTTTAGGTGCTGTCTTTGTTTTTGTACCTGGTGGAGTGTGTAGTACAGTAATTAGCTCAGGAAATCCTTTGGCTCATTAACATGCCTCCCTAATTGAGTTTAGTGAAGTAGTGAGGTCAGCTAGAATTGGAGAGCTTCCTTTTGTTAGTTTTCCTAAGTCAATATGCTCCAAGGATGTGGTTTTTGCCACAAAGTCAAACTTGCTGCACCAGCAAGATTTGGTTCCTTTATTTGAGTTTGGAGCAGCAGGCACTTCATCTCAGCCAGCTTAATGGGGTGGTGATTGTGCTTGCTTTGATAAGTCAAAAGCATGGCTTTCCCCTTGGCTTGAGGATCTGAGGTATGGCATTATGTTACTCGCCTAAGCAATGATTTCATGCCAGACATCTGGTATCACATACATACATGTATTGACATGTTCCCTACCCACACTGAATAAAAGTTGTCAGGCAACAACCCACAGAAGCAGAAATGGGTACTCTGCAAGCAAAATGATTATGTTTTTCTAATTTCCAGAAATAAAATCAGCTTTGTGTGCTGCTGGTGGAAGGTGAGCCCAATATAGCATGTGTCAGACCTTTTTCCAATTGTGCTTTATAGACTAACAAGGGAAATATTACAATTCCCATAAACACAAATTGAAATATGGTAATGCTGCATTTTGTATAAACAAACATATAGTAAAAGAGCATGTGAAGTTAATTCAAGAAGAGCTCTGTGCAGCAGGGGTCCTTTTTAATATGTTGCAAGGGTGATGAGTTTGTTCAATTTTTACTGTGAGTGTTTTGCTTATGAGTATGATCTAGAAAACCCTAATGCTGTTTCTGTGTTTAATAGCAAATTGTCTTTACAAGCATTTGCTGCTTTGGAATTGTTATGCTTCAGTACTTCAGGTGCTTTCAAAAATCACAGGTGAATCACCAGCATATAGCTATGTTGCCATATCTGAGAATCCTTAGCTGTTCTTCGAATCTTCCAAATAGTAGTTTGACAAACCTGACATTTTACAGTAGAATTAAAAATGAGAAAATCTTGTAAAAGTTTGATTCAAAGCTTACGTTAATAAAAGCACAATTATAGGTGTTGCCTATTAACTTCTTAACACTGATCAGCAGATATCAAGATCATAATTTGTTCTTTGGATACTAACCTGCTGCATATAAAAAGAAAGCCTGCTAGCTCATCCTTGGTGACATGTATGTCAAGAAACAATTTCTGACTGCTACCTAGGGCCCGATCCTATCTTGTATTCCCTATCCCCCTTGCTGATGCAGCCATGGGGGAAAAGGTATGTTTTATCCAGTGTGGGGAAAGAGAAATCATTTCCCCTTGCCTGTCTGTAAGTGTTCCACTCTGAGGTGGATCTCCTTGGACCTCTGCCAGCTGTGTAGCTGGTGCAAGTTTGATAAGCAAAAGGTGGAGAGGAATCTCTAAAATGAGAGGAAAAGATATGGGGTGTTCCATAGCTGCCATATCCTCACCCTCCTGCAGCCTTCCCACATCCATTCCTTCTCCGTCTCACCTGGTTTCACCTTTCCTCACCCCCATTGCCATGGTCACCTTATCTGGCCCAGCAAGTATGGTGCTGACACCTCTTGTGGTAGAACTTCCATAATGGTGGCCAATAGGCACACTGCACACTTCCAGTAATCATTTTGTAACAGCGGAAGTATATTCCACTATTGCAATGTGCCTGCTCCTGGATTGGACTACTTGTCAGCAACAGCCAACCAGTTTACTCACACATGGATTGTATGTGCAATGTACTATTCTGTTTGTTACAGTCCCAAGGCAGGGAAGCAGTGGAAGCAGCCATGTATAGAAACTACCAAAGTATGCACTGCTGTATATTAAAAATTTGGGCATAGTTGACTTTGACGACCCACATACAATAGAATAGCTAGGTGGCTCTAGTTGCTTGTCCATGGCATGCCCGTATGCCTTGATTTTTGGGAGGAATTGTTTTCTTAAAAACCACTGCCTCTCAGAATAATTTATACTCTTCAGCATTTCAGTGTAGCATTGAACATTTCAGGGTTCATTTCTGTGAGTGGCTCACTTTCTTCTTCTGGCTCACTCTCTTCTGCTGGGCATACATTTATAAATAAATTACTAACTATAACTAAAGCAATAACTAAAAAATTTCCCTCAGTTCCCCACTAAAGAGAAAAAGTATAAAACACACCTATTGTGAACATTCATAAATGTAGGCAACTCCCAATAATGTTCTTTGAGTTGTTACATTTATATAAGCAAAAGCAATCCCAAGTCAGTAAGTTTCAGAATAATTGCACTCAGCTCGACTATAGGTGAGGATATTGAATCTGCCTTCTTAATGTAAAAACCAAAATGATTATTACAGTCTGAAAAATCTGTATAAGCAGGATTTTGAATTAGGTAAACCATAGCAATTGTGATGCAATGTGCTATAAGGAAAAAAGGCTTCCATAGCAAGCAACAGTACACTGATGACTAGTGATACATAAGATACTGATGATAAAATAGGAAGTCATTGTTATGTAACATAACAAAACAACGAACATCTTCAAGAAAAGATGTTATAAGACAGGTTGAACTCAAGACATTGACTTCTCATTTTGTCCACTAAATAATGTATTTATTTTTCTTATTAGATACAAAAAGTCCAGTCCTGAAGCCAATGGATCCACCAGGTGCAGCAACTCCAAAACAGCTATTGCTGCATCCAGCAGTAATGTCGAGGCCACCAGAGGTCTCTTGGGGGAACTTGTCATCCCCTTCCATCTCCTTCCAACTTGTGCTGGCTAGTTTGAAGACTTGAGAGACTCCGTGTCAGGACTTAAAGCCTGGCATGGAGTTCTGGATCCAGCAGAGCATACCTTTCTTAGCATGCAAATGGGATTTCCCTGTTTTTTACAGCAGCAACATTTTGCTCTGTGTCATAGAAGTTTCTGGAAGCAGCCTTGGGATTTCTTTGTATCACTGCTATAGTATGTCTTTATTAATTGTTGATATAGGCTGTGTTCATTTATTAATATGTACACCTTAAAACAGACATGTACTTGTATAAAATGCCTCCAGTGTGCACAGAGCTTTGTTTAGTTTTATGAGCAAAACATAGATAAATTTCTATTCTCAAGGGGCTTATAGTCTAAAGCAGACAATGAGAAAGAGAACAGAGAGTAGGAGCCTTTGAATTCCAGCCAACACGCATCTCTTTTCACCTCCTGGCAAAGATGGGTAGATATTGCAGAAGGACCTTTCTTTGGTCCCTTTCCTGATCAGATTTAATGCAATTGGTGACATTTCTGTTGCACCTGCAGAATAGATGAATGTGCAAAATTCCGATATTTATCTTTTAATGCAGCCATTTGCCCAAAAGAATCTGCAAAGCAAAACAAGCCCAGGAAAGAGAGAGGGACTTAAATAAAATGCCAGGTATTCAATTTCCACAGCATTCTGAATTTTAGAGATAATTCCTTTCCCTGAAATGGCATTCCATGGCAGCAACCAGCTTATCCCTTTTAAGTTGGAGAACTTGCCATCTAATCATGGAGATATGGCTTGGGGCAGGATTTGTGCCTCAAGACCAACTTTGTGTTGCTAAAGCTATCACTCCAAAGTCTTAAAATTTACAAGTTTAGTCAGTTTCAGGAACTCCAAAAGGAAAAAAATAAAAGTTGCCCTGGTAAAATGAGAGAAGTGAAAAAAGTTGTGATTTATTGATAACCTGCTATTTTATTGGATTTCCAGACTGGTACATTGAACAAGAAAGAAAAGAAAATCTAGAGCGAAATTCTTTATTTGATTGTGAAGTTGTATGGATATAACATTGCAGATCTTAAAAGACATGTAAAGTACAATGCCACTCTATATCTTTTTCCTACTCAAATGCAAAATTTCCTAGTAGAGTACAACATGAAAATATTTGCATCTACTTATACCAAAGTTGGATGTCTAGAATTCTTTAAATGACTTCACTAGGGACCACTGTTTCTGAACTGGACAAATTATGCTGAGCCAAAATCAGAAAGTTCATTGCTGAAGGGCAAGGGCAACTGATGAATGACAGCAATCAATTGGTTGGAGACAAGGGTCTTTTTCACCTCTTTGAAAATCTAGTATGAACCAGGCTGCACATTGGTGCAGTGAGCTGGCATCTCTGTTACTGTAACACATGTGCATCCCAGAATGGGAGCCAGCTTTAAAAAAAGAAAAAAATTACAGTTATTGCAATTCTAACTTGTCCAACTGCATGTTTCTGCTGCTTTGAGAGGGAGTATCCAGAGTATTCATTAAATAAGCCAAGCACTGGCGTTTGTGCATTTACATGATCTGACAGCACTTCCCTTCTTTTCCAAAGAATCTTTATTACCCCTTGCTTCCTCCCGTTACTCCTACTTTCTCAAATGCTCAATTCCCTCTCTTCTCCATACCATCATTAATTTTTTGTCCTAGCAGAATTGAACTAAAATTCCAGTCTGCATTGTGATTCAGTGAATACTGTTCTCTACCACCAGTTCCCAACCAAACAACTTTAGTGTGATGCATAGATAAACCATAAGCCTTGATTAAATAAAACATTCCTTCAACATCTTTTCCTAGGTTGTCATATACAGAGCATATGTAAATATTGTATCTCTCTTTAGGTTGGATGGACATGTCAGAAATCACATTATGCAGCCCTGACCATGAGCAGTGGCCACAAACTCACTATGGGTGCAATCCTAAATAAATCCCATTTTATTCAGTGGGGCTTACTCTTTTGTGGAACTTTGGCTGCAATCCTAAAGACACTTTCCTGGGAGTGAGACCCATTGAACATAATGGGGCATACTTTTGCATAGACATGGTTAGGATTGTGCCCTTTGTTTAATATGTTTAATATGTGTTTAATATGTTCATCTATCTATACCTCTTCTCCAAACAAAACTTCGTTATTTATAGCTTGTCTAGATCCAACACACAGTTTTATTATTATCCTTCTGCCAGGAATACCATTTATTTTCATTATTTTAGATATGTTTTTATCTAACTGAGACAGAGCTTCTCTTTATATTTGTTAATATTTTAGGAGCCATTATGTGTTATTCTGATAAAACAAAGCTCAACAACTTTGATATATTATTTTAATTGAGTTTTGGTCCTGATTCAGGAACAGTCTGGAGGGAGATGGCTAGCAAACTTAGGCCTATATCCCAAAGTGAAATTAAGCCCTTTGCTCCGGAGCAGTTAAGATGACTTTCCATAAGATGACACCAGAGGGTGACGTAATTGCATGGACCCGTAACTGCTCTGGATTTTTGCCCTTAGTTTCCAGATTCACCATGTCTTCACTCATCCACGCAATCTACTGTTGATGCAAACCATTTCAGGTAGCTTCCTGGCTGGGCTGACAATGGAACAGACTCTCTAAACTAGTTGACTTGTTAGTTTTAAACATTAAATTGCATCAATCACAATAATATAAGAGACATTGTGTTTGCCAGAATACAGTATGGATTTTTGTTTTCCTGCCATTTCTCATTAGCAGCAAATTTCTGTATTGATATTCTGTGTACAAATGCTCATTATTTCATACTATCCTATTTGAAACTTCCCACAGAAACAGAAAGTTTAGCATCTGACTAATTTTCATGCCACAGAACAATCTTTTTAAAATTGTAACTTGTCATGTGTCCATGCTTGCGGCAGTAACCCAATACATTAAAAATATACTCTTCAAATTCAAAGAGACGGTAGATGTTATGTAGACTGACCTGGTAAATGCTAGCAGTCTAAAATCACAGTTCAAATTATAGAAGTAAAACTGAACAAATATAAAAATCTCACTCCACATACTGGCCTAATAATTGCAGTCAAAACCAAGCAGAAAAAATGATGGACAGTGTAGTCCTACCTAACTCCCTGTACAGAGCTATAGCCTTGCCAATAGCACATGCATTCCAGTCTACAGGGGAGTTTCAGGCTGTGAAGACTTCCTTGGGGTAAGGAAACTTTTTATCCCTTGTCTGGGATAAGCACCCACTGCTCCACTGGGTGTACTTAGACCTCTAGCATCTAAACCCAAGTGAGTTTGAGAAGATGAATCTAAGCTGGGAAGGAAATTGGATGACAGTGATGCCATTTCCAGCAATACGACCCCTTGGTTTGCTTCTTTAAATTTAGTACGGCTTCAATCCTAACCCCTTGTTAGGTTGGCACAAGTCCCATACTGGACTGGAGGTGTCTCAAAAATGCCATAAGGCACTTCTGTGCCACTCCTGGGGAAGGTTAGGCTGAGGCACCAACATGTGCCTCATCACCTCAGGAACAGGGAGATGGGTGACTTGTGCTGGCTCAAACTGGTTAGGATTGCACTCTCAGACATTAAACATTTTCATTAATGAGTTGGTTGAAGTGGTAAAGGAGACCTCATCAAATGTGCAGATCACCAAGCTAGGAGAAGTAAGCAAGCAACAGAAGATACCTTTAGGAAGACCTTGACAGAATGGAATACAGGGCTGAAATCTATCCACAGCAGTGATGTAGATGCAATCTATCTACACTTCATGCACTCTGCTCTATCAACAGTATGCAGTAATGTAAATAAATAAGATGAAGTTCAACAGGAACAAATGGAAGGTTCTGCACTTGGGCAAAAATAACCACAGAAGCAGGTATAGAGTGAGAAATACCTGGCTTGACTGCACAACATGTGAGATGTATCCCAGAGTTGCAGTCTGTCACAAGATGAACATGAATCAGCAGTGTGATGCTGCTACAAAGACGTTAATACAATTTTAGTCTGAATTAGTAGAACCATCACTTCCAAGTGATTGTGGTTATGCTTTACTCTGCATTGGTCAGACTTCACGTGGACTACAATTCTAGGCACCTCACTCCAATGCAGCCAAACTGGAATGATTTCAGAGAAGAGCAACAAGGATGATAGGAGGACTTTAGAAGGTTTATCCTGGAGAAGAGAATGGTAAGAGAAATATGATAACATATTTGGAATACCCAAATGGCTATTATATGGGAAAAGGAACAAAATTTGTTCTCAGCTACCTCTGAGACTAGTACTAGATCTAATGGGTGGGTACAAACCATAAGAAAGAGATTCCATTATACATTAAGAAGAAATTACTGATTTTTAGGGCAGTTTTGAAATGTAACAGATTGCCAAGGTGTGGATTCTCTTTCACTGGAGAGAGAACAAATGATCTCCAACTTTATAATTTAGATATAAAAACCCTCATATGCACTATTAAGATTAAAGAACCATCTATTCATGTGTTGTTTAGAGTACATTTATACCCCAAATGTATAAGATGTTTCTACACTTTACACCATCACAATTATATCTAAATAGAGCTTACCAGTTCGATCCTGAACATGTCTTCTCAAAAGTTAATCGCATTGTGTCCAATAGTACTTACTCCCAGGAAAGTATGGTTAGGATTGCAGCCTAAAGCATATAATTTTAAAAATTTAAATGTATTTTTCTGTGATATGCAACAGATCTTGTTTGTGACTCATACAGTTTTTGAGAGAATCATGCACCTAGACAGCAGTTACAAAATTCCAATGTTCTTGATCTTTTTTCTTTATTTCATATGTATAATATATATTATATGAAGGTCTCATAGACAGCCTGATAAGACTCTTGAGACCAAGGCAGGCAGCCACCCAAATAGCCTTGAATTACCATACATTATTCAAAACTATGTGAACTCTTCATGCTGGCACAAACTCACAAGCATTTATTTATTCAACACAAAGATTCAGAAAGACGCTGCTGATAATTTTCTACTTAAAGTTGCCAATGGAGTGAAGAAAAATGAGTTTGGAGTTTTTGCAGTCATTTTAAAGTAAAGACATTTTTCTGAAATAGGATTTAAATGTATCTCAATTAGGTATAAAAGGTAACTTTTGCATTGTTCAGTGGGATATACTCCCGTTTAAATGTGCATAGAATTATAACCATACTGGAACATAACCTGCATTGCTTTTCTCTGTCCCTGACCTTGATAGTAACCGGTTGGAAAGACAACGGACATGAGCATCGGCTGTAGTAAATTCCTCTTTGTGCTGTTTGCTGCATTTTGAGCTATTACTCAGATCAGTCCTTTGAAGATAATTTCATATGTAACACCAGAACATTCTAGCAGATGACATCACTGCTTCTGCTGGAAAAAAGCCACAGACTGGCTTCCCTTTAACTTCCCCCTTATCCTCTCAGCTGCACCTTGATATCTTAGATTTTCATTTCTACTTTGTTGAGACTGTTGAAGTATGACTATCTAGGACTGGCAGTTTGGACTTGTACGATGGGCTTGTGCTTTGGTGCAGAGTCTTGAATTTTTTTTCAAGAGTTTCCTTTCCTCTGGAGTGATTTCCTTATTTCCCAATAGGTGAAGCCTCCCTGGTTCATAGACTCCTTACGTTCTGAGAGATACCATATTTACTTGAATATAATGCACACCCTATACTTATAATCAAAATACTGTATTTACTCAATTCTAACTCAAATCTAATGTGCACCCTGGTTTTGGAGACTGAATTCAGCTGAAAAAGTTGAGTGTTACATTTGAGTTAATAAAGTATTTATCCTTTCCATATCAGCTGTTTGTTTAGCCCCAAAATCTTCAAAGACAACGTCCTATGATGACTCCATTTTTTATTTTGTTTTGCAGACTTGATACAAAGGAAGAACAAGTGCATACCTACTGCAGTCCTTTTCTGAGAGATTTAGTTCAGTGATTATAGTTTCTTGATCTGCCAATCCAAACATCAAAGGAATGCGTTTTGCTTAAATACTCCGTCCACCAAGTTTAATTTAATCTGAGCAGGTGTGGAGAAACACTCGACAGGCTAATTTTTTAAACTAGTTTGGGGGCTATATTTTAAACACCCCAGCCCCATTCATATCTGAGGCCAAATCAGCAGCTGCTGTGGCAGCAGCATCCTAGGATGAAAGGCAGAGGAGATAAAAGGGAGGAAAGGATGTTTATTAATTAACTTCAGATATTTAATAGGTCCCTCTTTCAATTCCTCTATCTAAAATTGCTGGCATGCAGCATGGACTGCAGATGGATTAAGCAGGGGGCACATATGGCTGTGAATTTCTAGCAGATAGATCTTTGTTTTGAGCTTGTTGAACAACCAAGCTCTGGGAATGGAATGACCCATAGTTGCTCTCAATACACCAAAAAAGGGTGAGCAAGTTCTTTCTTTGCTTGAATTCTTGCCATAATCCACATAACACTTTGTACAAGAAGGCGGCCCAGTTTCATTACTTTACAAGCAAAATTGAGTAAAATTTCAAAAATATTTGGGAGGCTGGGCACAGCTGGGCACAGGGTGGCACCATTCTCCTTGTGCAACAGCCCCTCCCGTGTAACATCCCCCCTCCCCAGTGCAACATTGTCCCAGTACAATACCCACCAGGCACCAAATTGGTTCTTAGTGGGTCCTTACATCACAGCACAGATACATTGCCCAAATACAATTATACCCCACAGATTTATAGCTAAACTTAAAAGATTTAGATTTTCCAGATTCTGTTTATGAATATTGGATTTTTTAATAAACCGTCCACAAAGGGTGAAACCGAATGATTACATCTCTACTGTCAAGATACTCAGCACTGGCACTCCACAAGATTGTGTCCTCAGTCCACTACTGTCTCCATTTATTCATCTGATTGCACCAATAACCATCCCAACAATAGGATTATCAAATTTGTGGACGATACAACACTAGTAGGACTTATTTCTGGGGATGACGAGTCTGCGTATCAGGATGAAGTATTACAGCTATCCATTTGGTGCAAAAAAAATCTTTTGTTTAATATTCAAAAAACCAAGGAGTTTATAGTGGACTTTAGGGGGGGAAAGCAGACATTCTGCCGCTGTGTATAGATGGAGTTTGTGTGGAACAGGTGGTTGAATGTTTCTTGGGACCATCATAACAAATGACTTGGAGTGCGAACACTGCTGCTTTAATTAGGAAGGCACAACAACAGTTGTATTTTCTAAGGATTCTTAGAAAACAACAATTGGCTGAGAGTTTACTGACTATCTTCTTTCGGAGTTCAGTTAAGAGCATATTAACCTACTGTCTCTGTGTATAGGGTGACCAGATGACCGGAAAAACCCGGATTTTTAGCCTCCTGTCTGGGTGTCCTACATTTTGGCATCATTGTCCTACATTTTGGCTTCATTTTGAAACTTTGTGATATTGCACAGTACCCCATCATGCCATATGTCGTTGGATTCGTATTGAAGAGCAGAATCCAAGGCAAAAATCAGTTGTCACATATCTCATTCCTATCAAAAGTTATGGTCAAAAAACAGAAAAACAAAAAAATACATTTTTTGGTAATTTTTTTTCCGCGGGTAGGAATTTTGGCCTTGGGGTTCAGGAATTTTGGGATTGGCATCTGGTCACCCTGTCTGTGTATGGTTCACGAGCTGCACAGTGGCAGAGAAAAAGGTGATTCAGAGGGTGATTAAGACGGCCCAAAATATCATTGGCTGCTCACTCCCCTCTTTGGAAGAACCGTATAGGAACAGATGTAAGAGGAGGATATCTAATATATTGAAAGACTCCTCTCATCCAGGACATCAGCTCTTTGAACTATTACCATCAAGAAGAAGATTCAGGGTATTGAGAACAAGGACGAGCAGATTCAAGAACAGTTTTTATCCAAGTGCAGTACTGAGTTTAAATGTGGGGTTGTAATTTGGTGTGGAATTTAATTGCTGGGAGCAATGGGGTATTTATATTTGTCTAGAGATTGTTGTATGTTTGTTGTGTTTATTTTAGTTTCTTTTTTAACGGTGTTGTCCAGTTTTACCTTGGGGAAAGGCACTTCATTTCGTTGCACCCAGTTGTGATTGTAATGACAAATAAATTTCTTATCTTCTTCATGCCTCCAGGTCCAGGGGCTGGATATTGACCAATTGGTCTTTATTTTAAATACACCTGTATATTGGATTATGAGCATCATTCATTCCAGAAACATGCTTATAATCCAAAATGCTTGTACGATGGCGCCTCATGTAAAGAACGCCTCACGTAAAGTATGTTTCATGTAACAAACAAAAATTTCTCTAGGATTCTGCTTCACGTAACAAACTGCTTCACGTAAAGAACACATTCATTGGCAGTTGGGGCAGACAGGATGGCCGGCAGCCTGTTTAAAAAGCATCAGGGTTGCCTAGCGCACCTGCCCATAGAGAAAGCAACACTTCCATGCTGTTCCTCCTGTGGCCGGGAATCCGCTGGGCAGAGGGAGAGAAGAGCAGTGGAGAAGAGGGAAGCAGCTCAGGGCTAGCCAGAAGGGAGCAGGGGAGAGAGAGGCTCCGGATGGAGAGAAGGAGAAAGTGGGGAGACACTTTGAAGGTATCTTGGATTGCAGCCTCCTAACCATATCTACCCAGAAGTAAGCCCCATTGTGTTAAATGGGTCTTACTCCCAGGAAAGTGTCTTTAGGATTGCAGCCTAAGTAGACTTCATAAGATCATGCACATTGAATGCATGTTTTGAATTCAATCCCAGTGTTCTTTCATCATTTTTACATCCAGTTAATATTTTCATTAATATGAATATTTTTGGGGTTGTGGAACCAATTGTCTGAGTTTCCATTATTTCCTATGGGAAAATCCGCTTCACGTAAAGAACGTTTCACATAACAAACATGCCTCCAGAACGAATTAAATTTGTTACGTGAGGCATCACTGTATATCAAAGCAAATTTTCCCATAACTAATAATGGAAACTCAGGGCACAATCCAGAGTGAGGACAGTGAGGAATGCCCCAGCTGGGCTGCCCCAACTATTCTGAATTTAGAGCAGAAAGTTATGCTGCATCCAGAGAGTCAGGAAGCCTGGGCTGCCCTCACTTCTCCAGAGCATGCTCAGTAGGCACCAAGTCAGTGACACCTAGGGAGGGCTTGCTCCTGAGGAGACCCCCTCAGATCACACTGAACAAGGCACAGCTGTGGTTCCTGCCTTATAAGGAGTCCATTATGAGATGCCAGCACAGTCTACAGTGAATACCAAGGGCCTTTGGAGTGGCCTGCTGTATCCTCAGGTTAGTGGCTGCCATAGTTGTGCCATATCCTGAGGTTGAGAGACAGGGGTTGCAGCTAGGCTGGCCAAGAACTCAGATTTTTGGTCAACACTGCCATTCTTACTCGGCCTTATCATGGACCCCTATGGGTCTACTCATTACTGTACCTACTCCTGAGATGGTATATCACTGAGGAGCTGGAAGAAGGCATTTCTACCATGGAAACAAGCTCTGGATACAGAGTAACTGCTCCGCCATAGATAATGCTAAACATGCCCTCAACATGCCTCTCCTGAACTGCCTAGGGCAGCCCAGGTCAACCTTTCTTGGGTCAGCTTATGTTGCCTTAGGCTGCCCCAAGCCTTTTCCAGAATAACTAGATTGCAGTTGGGTCAGCCCAGTGATTGATAGGGTAACCCAAGTGCACTTCTGGATTGTGCCATCAGAGGATTCATTCT
Organism: Cryptoblepharus egeriae; assembly: GCA_030015325.1. NCBI lineage: Eukaryota > Metazoa > Chordata > Lepidosauria > Squamata > Scincidae > Cryptoblepharus > Cryptoblepharus egeriae. The sequence goes on along the minus strand of JAREYC010000002.1, from coordinate 67,388,096 downwards.
ACAGTCGAGAGTTATTCTTATAAAAATGTTTACAATACTGTAGTACAATATAAAATAATAAAGATAATACAAAATAAAACAATTAACCTGCACTTAGACTTAGGCTGCAATCCTAAAGACACTTTCCTGAGAGTAAGACCCATTGAACATAATGGGGCTTTCTTTTGAGTAGACGCGGTTAGGATTGTGCTCTTAGTCTCTCGGGTCTCTCAAGCTGCAATCTGCTCCTGTTACTCAGGAGTGAGTCCCACTGATTATAATAGGATTTACTTTAGAAAAAAAACATTTAAGGCTTGGTCTCTTAGATTCCTTTCCCCCCTCCTTACATAGGAGTGAACCCCACTGATTATAATAGGACTAACTTTAGACTAGATGTGCAAGGCTAGGGGCGCAATCCTAAGCATGTCTACTCAGAAGTAAGCCCCATTGTGTTCTGTGAGAATTACTCTCAGGAAAGTGTGTATAGGATTGCAGCCTAGGTCTCTTATGCTCCTTTCCTTTGCCCCCTTTTGCGTAGGAGTGAGCCCTATTGACTTACTTCAGAGTAGTCATGCATAGGTTGGTCTTACTTGAATAGACTTACTTCAGAGTAGTCATGCATAGGTTGGTCTCTCAAGAGAGGCTGAGCAGGTGCTGGCAAGTGCCAAAACCAACCATATCCCCAGTGGGACTATTTTTTTTGCTTGTATTGCAAGATAAAATTTATTAAAACTGCTTTCTTGTCTTGCAAAACTCTCAATCCAAAAAGCTCTCAATCCAATGTTTTACTGTATAGGGACAAAACACATTGCACCTCTTTTTACCCACTTAGGGGTTAAATTTCTAAAAATTGTTTCTTAGTATGGGGCTCCTGTCACAGAAGAGATATCCTCCCCAAATTTCATGCTTCTAGGTCTGGGGTTTGGGGCAGGGCACTGATAAGTTATTAATTTTTCAATATAAAGTATAGGGATGAAATGTGTTACACCCCTTTTCAGCCCCTTCCTGTTTGAACTTCCGAAAATTTGTTCTTATTGGGTGCCTATATTACTGAAGGAACACCCTCCCCAAATTTCATGCTTCTATGTCTGGCGGTTTTGGCTTGGCATTGATAAACGAGTGAGTCAGTGAGTCACTTAGTGAGTTTTTGGTTTTATATATATATATAAAAGAGGAGTGTGTAACATAATTTTGAAAAAGGACTCAGCTCAATAGCATTTAATAAACAAATAATGATTTTAAATGGGTAAAAACAAAATCACAGTAAAATAGTAATGATGATGTTTTCATGCAATATCATGTAGTTGTTGGTACCGTTATTATGCAGCCTTTATGCAATGATGCAAAACACCACCTTTTTCAAGGCTTTGGCTCTACTAGGAAACAAATTGAAGTGGATCACTTCATGCAGCAGTTTATAGGCTAGTTGTCACTGCAATCCACTCATTTTCCTGTTTCCAGGCAAACACCAAAGAAGAAGGAGAGCTCAATGGTTTTGTTCTGCTTTTCTTCTTAATAGAAGAAGAAGGAGGAGGATGCTTTTTAGAAAATGTACTCACTGTGAAAGCTTGGAAGCGCAAACATGGAGAGTTCTATGGTTCTCTCTAATGCTACACTGGTTATAAAAATGCCACTAAAAATCCAATTTTAATGTTTTTTTTTTACAAGTATTGTAAAAGATTAACCAAACTATCTAAATCACCTTGAACCCATGCTAATACAGGTATGGATGAATGAATAAAGGAAATAAAAGGAAGAAAATCTGAAGATTTTAATGGGGGAAAGGAAGAGAGAATTCACCAGAGATGGCTTTGCCTCAGAAGATAATGTGTCATGGACCTGCACTTTTTATTATACCTGCATTTACTTCTTCATTAGTTCTGTACTTCTGTAAACACACCTATATTTTCTTCTTCATTTTCACTGTCCATGTGTAATAAAGAAATAGACATTTTTTCCATTGATTATTTTTTGGAAAATGAAAAGGAGAGAGAAACCTTCCTTCTCGGGTGAAATTAAGCCATTACAGGTTTTTCATGATGTTTTCTTCAAGATTTAATGCATCCTTAACCTTATGGTGGCCTCTGTGCCGAATTAATTGTATGAGCACCAGGTGCTTGCTTTGCCATAATTTTTATAAAGAAAGGCAACACCTCCAAGCATATCTATAAATTCACAAGTATAAAGTAATCGTCACACAACTGTTGGAGGAGGGTGACTTATCAAATGTATTGCTATGTAGGTACTAAACTGTGGGATTGTATGCATGTCAAATAAGAATGTTTCCACCAGGCTAGCTAGCAGCCTAGCCTAGCCTGGCTGTACAGCTCAGCTAGTGTATGCCAACTTGGAGTGCAACTTGAATGATGATGAATGATAATTGGACTTCTGTCCTTCTTGAATGAATGATGATCTGATCTCCATATTCATCAGGATTAGGTAGAATGCTCCGAGGTGGGAAAATAGACTGGAGACGGGAAATGGGAGAATTGCATTTAGGAGCATGAACATATTTCTGAAAATAGAATGCTGTCATGAAAGGGGAGGGAATTTCTAGCAACCACCTGCTGAACCATGGCATTACCACCTAGTGCCAACCACTCTTTTTCCCACTCCCATTCTTTCAATAGGTTTAACATATAGCTTGGTGGGACAACACTTAGTAAATCTAGTCCCTTGTCACCAGCTCAAGAGATCTGGTTTCCAGTGGGGTTCTTTGGGCAAAACTCATCCCAAAGAATGCTGTTTAAGGTTGTTAAATTCCTGTGCTCTGACAGTGGTAACTGAAGATCAGGAAGACTAACAAGTCCACTGATCCCAGTACATGGCAGAGGTTTTAAATGAAAAGGTTTTATTAAGAAGTGAGGGGAAAAATCTAAAGTGGGTTGGTTTCAATGTCTGGAAAGGGACGACAAAACAGCAAAAAAACCAAAACCAGAACCTGACAAAACAGAACCTTGGTCACTTTCTAAGTCCCTGGGGCTCTACCAAGAAGCCTTTCACCATCTTGCCTTATTATTCACGCACAGTAGAGAGAGAAAAAAATTTCAGGCCTGGTGGTCTTTTTATGGTCCACCTCCCCAGCTTTCTAATTGTCTAGCCCCCTTTGCAACCTGAGGCACCTCAAAATTAGAAGGGGAGAGCTAGAAACAAATTATTTCCAAATTGGAGAGCAAATCCAATACAATGAAACACAGAAGGTAACTGTTTCATCACAAGCACAACAGCTAAAGTCAAGAGTCCAATTGATGGAAAGGTATTCAAGTTAGAAGGAGTAGGGCTGAACCTAGTTCCAGAGCTCAACACCAAGGCTAGAGAGATGGCCTAGGTGATTCTAGAGCCAGAAGCCTCTGAGCCGGAATCCTGTAAAGAACTAGCTCCTCAAGAACTTCACTTTCTTCCCTCTCACACCAGCATCAGCAAATGACCAGAAAGGATATGAACGCGCAAAGAAGCATGAGTCTCAGGCCCTTCAAATCTCTGTACTCTCTAGACTAGAAGGCAGATCTTGGAAGCATTTAATATCTCTAGCTGCAATCCTAATTACCAGTTAGGACAATGTACCGGTAAGTGCTATCCTGTGCTGGTATGGGGGTGTCACTTCATGTCACTCCTCGGGGGTTAGGCCATTGCACAGACATGTGTCGGACTTCCCATACCTCCGGTGGTACAGGGAGACAGGTGAGCTATGCAGGCCTAAATTGTTTATGACTGTACTCTGCATCTCTTTCTGATGGGTGTTCATCAAGGTTGTTTACTCTGAATTTTCCAGTACACTGCAACCCTGACCTTCAGATCTCATGGCATCCCTTGCTTTCAAGACAGCACAGGGATGTATTCATGCCATAGTTGTAGTCTGAAATGCTGCTGTTTGCTCCACTATCTTGGGACATTTTTGCCCAAGACAACAGAGATGGCATTAGAGATGGTTCAGTCTGTCTCAACTAACCGTATAGCAAATCTGGCAACTTATTTTGCTTATATCCTTGTTGTGTGTTAAGCAGCGGAGAGTAACGAATCAAGTTAGTCTTTTGCTTTGTTGGTGATGGGGATGAATGGCCTCATGTCTTGTTCACAGGGCATTCAGAACTGGCAATGTGCTTTTGCTCCAGGGGATGTTCTTGTCCTGAACAGCTTGTTTAGAGCTGATAATAGGTACGGCTACAGAATTGTCACTTTGCTTGATGCAACAAACTGCTGTGATTGAAGAGTCCATGGAGAATTAACAACAATGCTGATGCGTCTTTACTGTAGTTTTCTTTATTTTTGGCTCTGGCTCATCTTTTAGTGTAGAATCAAAATTCAGGCCTGAGAAATCCGTTCTGTGCTGCATGGTTTTGGCACTTGCAAATAGCAGCTGAACTCGAGAGAGTTGTGAGGGGGTTTCTGATAATATACAGTCACATGCTATGTTTATCTCTTAACATAGAATACCTCTTGGAATAATATTGTTGCTATCAAATACTGCTAATAGCTAGTTCTGTCAAAGTTTCCCAGCAAATGGCAGAAGAAAGCTAAATTTGGAAATAAGGAATTGCTTCCTGACTCCTGTTGGGACGCACTTGAGCTATAGAACAAGAGCCACTGTATTGTAAACTGGTGTAAGTCCGTATTGTAGTTCTTTGCCACTACTGCTTGCCTCATGTTGTTAAAAATAAGACCCAGCTAATTAAGATCAACTACTGCTAGCTGGTTTTATTATAATTACCGTATTAATAATAACACTAATAATTATATTCTGGAGTAACTCCCAGTGTGGGTTTATCCTACTTTGTTGTTATCAGTTTATTGTTTTTGCAAAAGGGGGAAGGGCAACCCTTCCTGTTTAAACTGAATGTGATTTATGAAACAAAGATCTGGAACAGCACTCTGTTTAGTTCACTTAGGTCAAAATCCAGAGTAACTATGGGGAGTTCTTGCTCCGGTGTAAGAACAACAGGCAGCTCAATCCAGAGCAACTATTCCTTGCACATAAGAGGCCTTAGGGTGCCCCATCTATCACTAGGGTGGAGCAACTGCAAGATGCTCCAGCCCAGTTACTCTGGAAGAGGCTTAGGGCAGAGCAAGGCAAGATAGGGTGCCCTAAGAGAGGCGGACCTGCTCTGCCCTAACTGGGGCAGCCTAAGCAGCTCAGGAGAGGCAAGTTGAGGGCAAGTTTAGCATTGCCTAGGGCAGAGCAGTTACTCTGTATCCAAAGCCTGTTTCAAGGCAGAAATGCCCTCTTCCAGTTCCTCAGAGATATACCACCTCAGGAGCAGGTATAGTAATGAGTAGACCCATAGGGGTCCATGATAAGGCCTGAGTAAGAATGGTAGTGTTGACCAAAAATCTGAGTTCTTGGCCAGCCTAGCTGCAATCCCTGCCTCTCAACCTCAGGATATGGAACAACTATGGCAGCCCACTAACCTCAGGATACAGCAGGCCACTCCAAGCATCCATCTTGCACTAGAAGAACTGCAGCTGTAACTGGTTGTCAGGAACTGCTGGGCTTCCTTATAATGTAGGCACCACAGCTGTTCCTTCTTCAGTGTGATCTGAGGGGGGTCTACTCAGGAGCAAGCCCTCCCCAGCTGTCACTGCTCTGGAGCAGTTAGGGCAGCCCAGGCTTCCTGACTCTCTGGATGCAGCATAACTTTCTGCTCTGGATACAGAATAGTTAGGAGAGAGCAGTTAGGGCAGAGCAGGTTGAACTTGCTCTGGATTGCGCCCTTACTCTGGATTGCAATATGAATTTCCCATAGGTTTTCACTAGGTGGTGCAGTGACTACGGGTGCACGTAAAGTCTGTTACGTGCTCCCGTAGTTACTCTGGATTTTGGGGTTATACTCTGTTCTTTTTTTATAACGTTTACAACATAATTTTATGGAGATCCATACCAGTGGCCATGTGCAGTTAGGTATACAGTTGCTTAGATTCAAAAATCTATAGCTTCAAAAATCATCTCAAAATTTTGAGATGATTCATTTTAAATAATAGGTTGAGGAATTAAAATGATGGTGGTTTCATACATCAAAAGTAAGAGTGATAATCCATTTGAACTTCTAGGATGTGTAGAAAAACTTTTGTATCCGGTAGCTTTTTATGCATAAAATCTTTAATTTATTCTGTGTTGCCATATACTTTGAAAAGAGATCATGGAATAATTTTTAGGAAATATGCCCTACAATCCAGAGTAACCATGGGAAGACATAAGAGGCACTTACTCTGGATTGCTCTATGCATTTCCCATAGGTTTACCATGCTCAGGATTGCACCGTAACTTCATTGGTGTAAAAGGTCCTGTAGTAACTCTGGATTATAGCCATGGTCTGTATGTTTTTGGACCATTGACAAGGCATACTATGCTACTGATAGCAGGCTCACACTCTCATTGGCCTTACAAATAAATGAGCTTTCTCCCAAATGTCTGTAGTACACGTGCAGACCATTCACATCACACCAATATGCCATTGCACACTAGCTGAAGATCACTGAGTTAGACCAGCTTTTGCAATAATGACAAATTATAACCAAGAACCAAAACAGATTAAACAAATGTTGGTTTTCCTATCATACTAAAATCATATACTAAAATCCACTTATTTCCCATATATGCAGTTTCACTTATCTGTGGAGGGTTCCAAAATGGAACCACTATGGATACAGCTGTGTTCCTGTACTGGATAGGATTCAGAAGGTGAGAATAAATGAAGCATATTCTTTTTATAATATTATATAAATACAGAAGACAGTTTAAGCAGGAGGAGTCAATCCAATGAAAACAGCCTCAGTGTTTCCCCTCTCCCTCTGTTGTAGTGAAGTGAAATATCTAAAGTTCTAGTAACCTTCACATTATTCTAGTAACTGTGATATTATTTTGTTCTGAACTCTGTTGCCTGCTTACTACAAGTGGATTACCTGTGATTATTTTCTCGGAGTGTTATCACCTGACTGGAGTCAAGCATTTGTGGGGATAGGGAAAGAACTTCAGTGTTTGTTTAAAAGAAAGAATGTTTAAAAGAAAGAATGTTTCCTCTATGGGCAATTCACTTGGTGGGTTGGGATCTCAGACCAGAGTTTTAAAGCATAAATTTGTTTTTTGAGAAAAAGCAATTTACAGTTTTGAGTTCTGAAGACAGAAAAGTAGAGCTGGGAGTTGAACAAAAGCCAATTGCTTCAGGGCTAAACAGTGTTTTCACCAGGATTCTGTTGTCTGTCTTTTGGAATCTACTGGTTTTGTGTAGATTGCAATTATATAATTTAAAATAAACTCTATAAAGAGTCTGTAGTGTTAAATGTAACAATAGATTATCTCATCTGAGCGAAAGAAAGCATGTAATACAGTACTATTACAGTACTAACACAGTACTATTGGCTACCCAACATCTGCAAGCCGTAATCCTGCTGTCACAAAGGGCATTTTGGTAGTTTACTATTCAAACTGTCAACAACTGTTTTCAGGCTGCTGCCACAAAGCAGTAGCAACAGCACTGAAGGCTCACTGCTGTGGCTGGAAACCTATACCACAGTGGGTAAGCTGGTACAGATTGGTGTTGTTTCAATTGCAGGGAGAGTGTATAATGATGCATGTTGGGGAAGAAGGAAGAGTGGATCTGGCAACAGATCTTATCCCCCATTTTCTTGTCCACGTAACCTCTTGGGTCCTCCAGGATTTGCATCAAATATATACCTGGCAAAGATCTAAGGAGAACCATAAGTGATCATGCAGCCTAGCAAGGAGTTAAGTAACTTCTTTAAAATTTGCATCCTTTAGGCTGTCCAATTTCTTTACCCCCACCTTACCATGCAACAAGCCTCTGTGCAACTGCATGCTATAATGTGGCAGAAGGTAGAGCTGGGACTTTAGTAGTGTTGTCCATGGAACATCCCAGTATTTTGAAGCAGCAAGTATGTACACTGGCATCAGCTGCGGAATTTTTTTTCTTAGGAAAGAAACTGTAGGGCTTGTTGTCCCCCTACCACTTATCGTCCTGAGAAAGTGTATTGGGAAACAGGCCCAAGTTATAACCATGCCCCCTCCCGCAGCAACACAAAATTCATGTGAAATAACTTTCTCTGTAATTGGGAATAGAGTCTTCAGGAAGAACCTTGAATAACTATTAATAGTTTTATGAACTAGTATAGTTTTATTTTCCAGATTAAAAATAGTTCTATTTTCCAGGTGCAGGCTGCTTCAGGAAAAATCAATCACTTGCAAATTACGGGATAAAAAAAAATTGGTCTCATTTGGACTTTATCCACAATATAAATTTTTCAGAGAAAAACTGGTGGCCTGACAGCCATTTGGACCCATACACAACTATGAATGGGCTAGGTGGGGAAAGCTCTTTCCACACTTGCAGCTGATTAAACGATCCTTGTGGACCTGGACCCAGAAATGGGTACAGTGAAGAGATATTGCTAAGAACTATGTTTTTTCAGAGGCAATTTAATAGGAACCTTCATTTGTTCTTTATAGAAATGGTTCTAGAGATCTTTTGCCAAGTAACAAAAATTGCTACGGACGTCAAATTCTATTTAGATCCGAGTAAAGACAACCTTATCTTAAAGGGAGATAGTGGTAGTGATTTATTTTTAAATTATTGTGGATAATTTTCCTAAGCAAGGGGGTTGGGAAAGTTTTGGGTGACTGGAAATAAATGATTTTACACTTCAGTAAGTGCTATGGTAGTCTTGTGTTCAGAAGCAGGAGGCATAGAAATGATGCCAACCTTATTTAGGGGTATGGAAAGCAAATATAAATGACAGGGGAGACAGTTGAGGAGTATAATTTTTCTTCCTGGAATGCAGCTTTAATGCAAAAACAGAATGCTCATATTCTTGTCCTGCCAATGCCAGTGAAACCTGATTTCTGGGTTGAAATCTTACTGGATTCCACTCTGGTTTTCTTTGAAAGTTGGCAAAGTGTGGGACAAACAAGAAGCTAACAGTGCAATCCAAACTTTCACTTGAACCAGTGCAGACATTCTCAAGCCAGTACAGAGTATCACAAAAATTCTTCAAGGCAGCTAGTCAGCAGTTGGATAAGCTGGTGTGAAGGCCCATGCCAGCTCCGCATATTGGGCAAGGGAACGGTTAGACCCAAGAGAGGTCTGGGATCAGCAGCAGGGCTCAACGCATCTAAGTACCCTTCCCCAGCTGAACAGCCCTATGACATATCTGGTATGGATCCAAGAAGGCCCATATTGGTAACTAGGGTTTTATTCAGGGGATGGGAAATACATCCCATTACCCCAAGGAGACATCCACCCTGTTCTTAAGCTGCACTGGAGGAACATATAAGATGCTCTACTTTTATAGAAGCTTGGAACCTGAGAGGATCTTTATCTTACAAATTTTTATATAGTTTATGTATTAATAAAACCAAGAATTTTAAAAGGAAACTATTTAACTTACCCTACAATCCAGTTAATATGGGAAGACGTAAGAGGCACTTACTCTGGATTGCTCTATGCATTTCCCATAGGTTTCCCATAGGTGGCACCATAACTACGTCGCTGTAAAAGGTCCCATAGATACTGTGGATTGTAGCTCTAGCCTTTGAAGAAGGATAATCCTCCAAAGCCCCCTTTTAGACTGTTTTTAGTCACCGGTTATAAATCTTTGTTTTAATGATGCTTTTATAGATTTTACTCAATTATTAATCCACTTGAATGATATAGTTCTGAGGTTCTCAGAACGGGATGTTTTGACACCCCAAGCTGGAAAGCCCTGCTTCTGACCCCATAAGGGACAGGGGAATACATAAACATACCAGGTCAATAGAGCTTGCGTCCTGAGCACACACTTGTACTGCAGTGAGTCTTGAACCCTTTATGCATGGCAGGAGAGAAAGCTGAACACCTTCCATATGCGCTGTCTCCGACATATTCTTGGCATCACCTGGCATGACAAAGTTTCAAACGATGCAGTCTTGGAATGTGCTGGAATCTCTAGCATGTTCACACTTCTGAAACAGTGGCGTCTACGCTGGCTTGGGCATGTCGTGAGAATGGCTGATGGTCGGATTCCAAAAGATCTCCTATATGGAGAATTAGTGCAGGGAAAGCGCCCTAGAGGGAGACCACAGCTGCAATACAAAGACATTTGCAAGAGGGATCTAAAGGCCTTGGGAATGGACATCAACAGCTGGGAAACCTTGACCTCCAATCGTTCAGTGTGGAGGCAAAAGACCCAGCATGGCCTTCTCCAACTGGAAGAGACACTTGTTCGGCAGGTTGAAGCAAAGAGACAGACCCGAAAGCAGTGAAACCTGGGGCCTGGGCAGGGGACGGAATTTATTTGTCCTCAGTATGGAAGGGATGGACACTCTCGAATTGGCCTTTTTAGCCACATTAGATGCTGTTTCAGGACCTCCAATCAGAGCATGATACCATAGTCTTTCGAGACTGAAGGATGCCAATGAATTCCTAGAATCTGATAGGGGAGAGTTTTAACTTATTTTCTGCAGCACTGACCTTCATGGAAATATGGGGACCTCTTCAGAGCCCAAAGTAAGGTTCTCAATTCCACTGAATGAGCAAGGAAAAAAAAGTGATTACAAACCACTTTTGCTTTTTTCTTCTCATATGGAAGCTTGGGGATCCCTTCAGGGGCCTCTGCATGGTTCCTTTCCCCCCTCCCTGTTCATCCCCAGAAGTTTTATGATCTTGGGGATTGTGTTGCTGTCTTTGCCCAACCCCCGGCAACAACTTGCCTGTATTCTCAAGGAGTAATACCTTGGGAACCAGTGATAAAATTAGTTGGTTTTAAAATAGTTGTTATTGTTGTATTTATACTTGTATTTTCTTTTATATTGCTTTAATTATTTTAAATTGTACCTTATGTTTTGTACTGTTTTAAACCAAGGAAAAATGGCAGTCAATCAGTCAGGATACTCTGGTACAGACTCACCAACCTAAATACTTCTTTCCACAGTCTGTTTACTTGCCCATGAGAAAGTATCTGTATTCACTTTCCTGAGAAAAGTGAATGCTTGAGGGCTCAATAGGATCGTGTACAATACTATGCTTCTGCTCCACACATGCTAGGTTAAATGCAGTGACAGACACTGGGCATGAGAAGATTTCTCATGAGATTGCAAACCTGGCGTGCAAATGCTGGTCACCGGAAAGAGAGGAGCAGAGCTCTGTATGTGTAATTGCAGGAGCAAGCTTAAGAGACATGTTCTGGAAGAGGAGCTCATGTATTAACTCTTCCCAAATGAATAGAACTAATGAATTTGGATAATGATGCAAACTTTATCCTTTGTCTTGCTGTTACTACTAGTCTGACTGGGAGTAGCTTTTGTTAGGAAAAAATGTATTGCTGATGGGAAACTATCTCTGTAAAACAAGAATAATTAAGAATGAATCACCTTGTAGGATTTCAATTTTTAATCTTGTAAATGATTAAAACTTGCCCAGTTTTTTCTCAGAAAACTTGTAACTCTTAATAATTGAAGCTGTCTCAGCATGGTACCAGAGCTTGTTCTGAGAAGGAGTAACAGTGTATGAGTTTGTGTTCTGATATACTGCACTATGTACAGTATGTATCACTGTGGTTTTACCTTAAATATTATAGTGTGGGATTAGAGGAAAAACACTTTGATGTTCATTTTATGAATGTGGCAGATTTTTTGCCTTGGTATCACCTGCAAGTCTTTGATCAGTTCTATGCATGTGCGTAAGGGAGAGTGAAAGAAACAGAGCAGAGGTATGGGTAGCCCACATCAGCCCAGCACTGGCACTGAGCATCACAAAACATGTTGTAAAGCATATCATGACCCTCACTGCTGGCTCAGTGTAAGTGCCGGCTCATGGTGAGATGAAGACATGGGTGGTAGTTGAGAGCAGAGTGGGAAGAGGGTAGAGATCGTGGCAGGCCCTGCAAGGGAAGACCAGCAGTCACTAAAAAGTCTGTTGGAGGGAGGAAGGCCAGTTACTCTTCCCTGCTCAATAAAAGAGAAGCATCCACTTGAATAAATGCCTCGTACCCAGTTAGCAGGGGTAAGTGCCATGCATATTATCATGACATAATTTTTATGAAAAATTATCTCCTCCATAAAATGCCTATGGGAAAGTAATACATTTGTTCAAACAGAAGTAAAGTCATGTAAAGCTTGTAACATCCAAGCATTCTTGGACTGTGGGAGGGAAATGGATGCTGAAAATGAAACATGGATGTGCAATCTAATTTAGAGCACAATCCTAATCATGTCTATTCAAAAATAAGCCCCATTGTTTTCAGTGGGTCTTTCTCCCAGGAAAGTGCCTTTAGGACTGCAGCCTAACTCAAATTTTTGTAACTCTGTATTAAATATCTATCTCAAAAGTTGCATGAATTTGTATTTCTGAAACATTAATTTTAAAAGCTGCTTTGTTTCCAGTACTGCAGTCGGTGTCCACCATGCAAGTCCAATACAGTTTAGAAGTAAATATCTAACTGTGGAGTGATAGTTGCTTTTCTGTGATATTTTCCAAGTTTTGATTCATTTCAGTGGGTGGGGAAGGTACAGAGCAAATCCCCATACAGACTGTGCCATGACGGGAAAGCTTTTTCTCCAATTCCCCTTTTAACCTGATTTTTTGGTAAAATTTCCTTTAACCTCCAACACTGGCTGAATGCCCTGCTTGACTGGCAAAGCAAGACACAAAGTATGCTTTGAAATGGTTTCCCAGTTCATCTCTGTAATTAATCAGCAGAGTGCTCTGAGCACAGAAGGACAGTCAGCATCTCTTGAAGATTTACTGTCACATTCAGAGTGCTTTTCATGTCGCTGAAAAGAACAGAGGGGATTTTTCCCCCCTTGCACACACTGCACAGAGTAGACCTCCTTCAGTCCTGCTAATACAAAGCAACCAGAAGAGGTCTCTACAGCTGGCACAACTTTTTCATTGTCCCATCCTCTTTAGTGTTATCCATGCTTTCTCCTTTTGCAAAGCAGCCTACTGTAGAACACAGACGTGTCTTGCTTTCAGAGAAATCTACTACAGTGCTTTGAAGACAATTCTCAAAAAAGAAGTAAAAGTGAAACAGGAGATAATCGAATATGATGAGTGAAAAATGCCTTTCCCCCTCTCTTTACAGAAAAAATTGAGCAGTTCTTTGTGAAATGGCAGTGGTTATGATAGCAACAATGGTATTCAGCCTGACAAGGTTGCCACAACTTTTCCTGCCTTCTTCATATATATGTGCCAAGGAAGAACATAAGGAGAATCCTGCTGGATCAGTCCATGTCTACAGTAGTTGCCCACCATAATCCACAAGATGGAAAACCCACAAGCGTGACATGAGAGGAATACCTGTCTTTTGAGTTACCTCTGTTACCCTTGTTAACTGGATAAGAGGCGCTCTTTCAAGTGGGTGTTCATCTTTTGTTTAGCATACAAAGAGTATATGGCCCTCCTCACTCCAGCAGTGTCTTCTCTAGTGGCTTCTGCTGGTATTCTTTGACATCTTTGTAGATTGTGAGCCCTTTTGGGATATGGAGCCATTAATTATTTCATTTTCTCTGTAAACTGTTTTGTGAACTTTTTGTTGACAAGCGGTGTATAAAAACTGTTGATTGATTAATCTGGTTGATTGATTTTTGTGTTGCTTCCTAGCAATGAATACTCCAAAGAACCTGGATGTTTCCATCATGGTTTGGGGAACCAGTACAGGATCTGACACCCAAAAAGCTCATTTTGAAACAGAGTTCTAGATGAATACAATTATTGAAGGGCTGAATTTTGAGAGAGGGCATGTAAAATTGACACCAGTATAGAAAAGCTATTTGTGGCACCAGTTAGTAAACTACAGCAGAAGAGAAAAGGGAAAGATGGAATTGCTGGCACTTAGTGAATAATCATTTACCTGTTGAAATATGCAATATACCTGCAATATATGCAAAATATGCAGTTCCTTAGGACAAAAGCAAGCTCTAGGATAAGCATGCAATAGAAACATCCTAGTATGAGGGCAGCAAAGCTGTCAGAACCAGCCAAAACATTTATAATGGTCAAAAAGGTTTTCCCCCCAGTGACTGAAAGATACCTTCAGGCTAGCTGGCTGGTCAAGGATTGGTGCTCTTGTGACTTTGCCAGTCAGTGGATCCATTATGCTTAATTGGATTAGGGGAAGAGAGGTGCTTAACTTAGTGAAAAAATCAACCAATTTGCATTGGATGCAAAAATATCTCTTCCTGCCAAAGTTCCTTGATTTTCAGAACTGCTGGCTTCCTGGCTTGACCAGAGTCCAGCCAAGTCAGGGGATTGTTTCCCGTGTCAGTGGTTGGATGCTGACTGACCGACTATTGTTTGTGTGACATGATGCAGCTGTGCTGCTGCCACTACATCTGAAGGAGACTTTTTCAGAGCAATTCTGTGCCCATTTTTGGTTATGACAGTGCACCAGTCTGAAGGGTAAAACCACCTCACCAACATTATCTCAGCTGAAAGGTAAATGAAATGCCTTAAAGTATCTAGTCTCTACAGCACAGGTAATGCAGCCAGCCCCTCTGTAATTGGATTCACTTCATGGCAGCACAGATAGCATGGAAATGTTGTTAGTATTTACCTTTGACTTATCAGCTAATGCATATTAATATAGGCACTGACTGAACTCATTCTTTTTTTTCTTTTCTCCTCCAGGCCTTATTTTATTATCAGTACGTTTCACTGACTCTGCTTTAGTAAACGTCCTTCTGATGCTTGGAGAAAATATTATATATATCAACTCCCACTCTGTCAATTTTCATTTCAGAGGTTTATTAAACGGTGTCTACCAATAGCTAGCCTGTGATAGGATTACTGCTTTCTAGTTTACCTGTCATTTTGGGGTAATTGCCTGATGCAGTAAGAGACAACCATCCCTGATAAACTGATCCTGTGATAACTTTACTTCAGGATATCTTCCATTATCACATGGATATCATAAAAGACTCAAAACTGGCTGGAGTGAGAAATGTTGTTGCTCAGAAATAAAAAAAAATGGCATTCTGGTTGCCAGCTTCACTTCCTTTCCTCCTCTTTTCTTATTTAAATTTGGGTTGGCACTTGAATACAATAAAGGGGCAAGGAGTGCATACAGATAATAGAATCCTCTGCCAAAACAAGAGGGATAATGAAATGTTTTATTGTATTTCAAGATAGTCCGTGCACCTTCCTTTTCACCTTGCTTTGATTTGGATTAGAGAGGGGGAAAGGATGGAACTAAATGTACTGCACTCTCTTGGTCCCCTTAGCAGATTATCAGTGAGCAATTTGAAAGCTCTTTTTAAAAGTCTAAGATAATTTCATGTAAGTGTGTTATTGAAATGCCAGTTTCCATTACCAGCAGCAGTCCTGCTCAGGGAAATTGTGAAGGGTACTTTACCACGTAATAGCTCAGGTGTTCCAGCTTCTTAAATTTTTCGTTTTCAATTCCATTAAACTTGGATAGCTTCAAACCTTAAGCTGTACATCTAAATTTTATTTTTATAGCTAAGTTTCTGAAATTAAATATATCTTTCATATTAGTGGTATTATCAAAATTAGAACCAGCTTTATTTCATCATTAGGAAAAAAGGCCTAGTACCTCCAAACACTACAATCTAGAGACAAAGGTGACACCATTTTGAGAATACAGTCAGCCCATGTCTAATGTGAGGTTTCCTTTTCAAGGTCAATGCATAAAGGCAAAATCACATGTACTGTAGTGGATGTTGCCTTAAAGCCAACAAGTATACACTGTCTCTTTAAGAACTAAAAGTCAATGCAAGAGATACACAGCAACTGAGGGAACAGCAACTTCATTTTCCATTTCATGCTTACTTTGGGACATGTACAGAGTAAGTGGAATGGCATGCAGAGTTGCCTGAACTACAGTATTTAAACCAGGGGTCAGCAACCTTTCAGTGGTATTGTGCCAAACCTATGTTTCAATGTTATTCTGTGTGCTGAATATTCTGTGTGTCCCACTGGTTATTATTCTCTGTGTTAATATTCTGGTTAATATTCTGTGTGTCCCACTGAGCATGGCTCATTGTCAGTGGCCACCAGTACCTCTGTCCTCCACCTGGTGACGATGCACAATGCCCACAGGTGTCCAACAGTGCCTGCCAGTGCCTAGCCATGGTTGGTGCCCCAAAATACTATTTAAATTTTTCTCCCACAATGATGGGTAAATTCAGCTAGTATATTAATAAAATACTAAAAATGTACAATGCAATGAAGTGTATTTCTCTTCCCAAATAAAAGTCTAGAATTCAGGTTAATACTTTATCACCTTTTAACTGAAAAGAATCTTTGTATTTCAAATGAATATATTCCCAGTCACTTCTCAGAGTCTTTTATGATACACATGGAATCAAAAGCCTGAAATGTATGATGTAAAGAAAATGTTCATACACTGTTAATTAAGGCCAGATTTTGAAGAGGCGCTGAGTATATATCTTCTCCACTGTTTCACTGGGAATGAAGGTTCTTTGGCCATTCTCCAATCTGACACTGAGTTGGATGGAAACAGAAGTTCAATTTATATTAATGAGGAAAATTGTCCTTTGTGCAGTATATCAAGATGATAATCTGTAAATTTGTGGAGCATACAAATCTGAAAGCTGTCAAAATAGTTGTCTGTCTTCTGAAAGGTGCAGACTAGAAACTGGGAAAAGCTTATTGATAGAGATTGAATCCTTTTTACCTACTGTGGCTCCATGCCATGTCTCATTTTTAGTCCTTTTAATTTTCCTAATGTTGCTCATAGTAATCAGTGGGATCTCACCAGGCTCAGCTCCACATCAGTGTCTGATGTCAAAGTTATATCCCCACACTGCAAATATACTATAAGTTCTCTATTTTTATATTATTTGTCAACCTCTTCTGTCTGATGGAAGGCACAATGATGTTTCTCCTCATCTTCTCTACTACTGCTCCTACAGTCTTCTCCATCATATCTTGCATTTGGAAAAAAATTAGTGGGGGCTATTTAGTTGACTGACTTTTTGGTCATTGGAGAAAGCTGTGTGCTATTGAATGGTGTGTTGATGTGTATAGTATATATGTGTTGATGTACAAAATACAGGAGAAGCAAAATCTTGGGTACCAAAGGTTATATAGCAAAAGTATAAAACCAAACTAAGCCCAGTCTTCTCACCATAAATAGCACTTTAATGCATAGATAGTAGGATAATTATCTGGATATCCTACCCTTTATTACAGCAGTCAGGCTGTTTTATAACAGCAGTTAGTCATGGCCAAATATACTTTGGATGCAATGCTAACTTAGGCTGGCAAAACTCATTGATGTACCCATTCCCGTACCCATTCCTGTGATGATGTAGAGAGGCAAGCACTTGTCTGTGGACTGGCCTAACCCTCCCACAGGAATGGTGCAGCAGTGTCTTATTTATTTACTTACTGACTAACTTACTTATTTATGGGATTCCTATCCCACCTTTCTCAATGAGACCAACTCAAGGGGGCCAACAACATAACTACACACACACATACACATACATACAGCGGTGCCTCACATAAAGAGCTTAATTCGTTCTGGAGGCATACTCTTTAAGTGAAATACTCTTTAAGTGAAATGCTCTTTAAGTGAAGCGGATTTTCCCATAGGACAATGGAATCTTAGACGATTGGTTCCACAACCCCAAAAATATTCATATAAAAATATTAACTGTATGTAAAAATGATGACAAAACACTGGAATTGAATTTAAACACTATAATATAATATAGACCACAGTTACTGTAATAAAACACTGTAATATTCTGTACAGTAAAAAAAGAAAAGAAAAATCTTCATGGCCAAGGATGACTAATTTTCACTAAAAGAGTCACTGGTGTCTTTTTGAGCAACTTTAACAAGGAACCTCTCTGTGTGTGAGATCTATCTATGCAAACTAGATAGGCAGTTTGCAACAGCAGAGGGGCCAGATCCTATGCTGTCTACTTAGAAGGGGGGAAGGGGTTTGTTTGAGGGAACCTCTAGAGGGGATGCAGGAGGAGTTTTCCCTCCTATGGAGTTTTCCCTCTGCTGGAGTCTGCAGAGGCTGGGCTGACCATGTTTTCTGGCTGCAGGAACAGCCATCTTTGTTTCTCTGACTGAAGAGGCTCCAGCGCTCCCTCTGCTGGCCTCTTCATGTACTGCAGGCAGGAGGAGAAAGTCCCGCCTCAGTGCCTCAGCCCAGCCAATGCAGATAGGAGGAGAGGAAGCCCAGCCAATGGGCATTCGTTATGCGAATCATGCTCGTTATGAGAGGCAGAAGCCCACACAAATTTTTACTCGCTATGTGGAACATTCGTTATTCGAGGTACTTGTTATGCGAGTTACCTTGGGACTTGTGCATGGGACTTGTGCTGGGGCTTAGGCCCACCTAAATGCAGGTTAGGATTGCAGCCTTAGAATATTAACAAAGATAGATAATGCATTTTCATAGCATATGAAAAATTTAAATCTTGCACAACCATGAAAGCTCATTTTGTTAAAGCAATCTGGACCTGTTAAGTATATACCTGTTAAGTAAAGCCTTTTCCATGCTGCTGATCTCTGGCCACTCCTATGTGTGCAAGCCTGGATGCATATTTTAGACATGCATATTGAATGCAGATTATATTATTTTACTACCAACACATACTATCTACTGCAGTGGTTTTTAATCTTTTTCATTTCATGGCTCACCATCAGTTATTTGTACCACTGACAAGACACACCATGCTGTTGAAATCCCCAAGTTTTCCTATTAATTAATGTCCCTCCCAAAATTCCCGTGGCACACCTGAGGACTATCCATGGCGCACCAGAGTGCTGTGGCACACTGGTTAAAAATCACTGATCTACTGGGTAAAACTTGATGCTGTATAGATATTGTTTACAACTAGAAATCTGCATTAGCTACACTTTTCCATGGCTTCCACACAAATCAATTGGTTAAGCCTGTACCAGTCTCTTCCCATGCATGAGCACACAGTGAATGGTGAGTTATAACCAGGCCTGATTGGAGTAGAGCAGGAAAGAAACCTGCATGACATCTACTGGGAGCAGCTAGCTTCAGAGTCTTGATTGAACATTGCATTCTGTGACCTGTGGATTATTATTTCTTTCAGCAAAGACAGTGTTGCAGCCAGGGAATGCGTGCATGGATTGTAATATTGGCAGCCGTTTGAGTTAGCAGCTGGACCTCAATCACAGCTATTGCCAGTGGTTTGGGAGATGTTCTCACTTATCTCAGGTTTTATGTGCATTCAGATTACGTTTTGAAAACAGAATTTGGAATGATGTTTATTTATTAACTACACTGCCTTTTGTAAGTCCAACCATCCCTGCTTTCTGAGAGTCCGTTTTTTGACGGTTCTGCTCTTTCAATACTTTTCAGAAGTCATTCATTCAAAGCATGCTCCATTCTGTCAAAGTCTTCCTGCTGGTCTAAGGGCTAAAAATTGCCCTCCACCATGTTGTTTTGCATGGTGAGTCAAAATATGTTGGGGGTGTGTGCATGCGTACTAAGTTTAGCTCCGAGTCTGTTCCCATTTCCGAAGGCATTAATGAGGATCCTTTTGCAGAAATCTTTGTGTTATACCAATAATTTGCAAGATAAAAGAAAGCAATTAAAATTTGCTAGCTAAAAAGCATTAAACTAAACTAAAAAAAAGAGACTGGATTCCATTTTTCAACTTTTTTGCTTCTCAGCACAACTTTAGTCCCTACTGTGTCAAATGAGCAGAGAATTCATGTACCCAAGTTTTCTAATTGTCAGAGAGTGGCCACGATGCACAATGTAAACATCCCTTCTTGCTTGCCATCAGAGACATTCTGGGCAGTGATGGCAATGGTAGGCACTCTTCAAATCAAAGGGCATCTCTGAACCAAACAGCGTCTTCTTCACATTGCCCAGAATGGCTACAACATCTTATATGGTGCATTGGAACACCTGCGGTATTTGCACTTCCCCCTTCTAACTATGCTACTGGATTGCTTGAACACTTCAGCTCTCCCAGTTGTTGTCACCCCATGTTGAATCACCAAACAGGGTTGGTGGAACCCAGTATGTGAGGGTCTAAATCCTTTACAAGGATACAAGGCATATGTTGCTGGCTGTTTAATTAAACCTTTGCTGTGTTGCTTTTTGGAGATTTGCCTTAGGAGTTTGTTATTTCTGTGAGATGAGCTGCCATTTTCTCCTTGCCTCAGGGCCTTCATAGCCTGTCATATTGTTTGGTGCCGTCACTTTGCATTGCGTTAACTGTCCTGCTTGAAAGTTCACTCCTATCAAATTGTGAGCTCCAATCTCTCCTTCATTGTTCACATCCTTTTGGCAATATCAGGAGGCCCTTTCAAGACTGACTATATCCAGCCATGTGTTTTGGATTACTTATCCCTCAGTAGCGTTTCTGCAATTCTGCACTGTGGAGACTGGTGGTTCTGTTCCAGGTTTGCTGCCTTCTGCAGATAAAACCTTAAATTGAGCACCTGTCACCAAAAGAAAAGAGAGAAGAATTAATTTTACGTTGGTGTTGATAGCACGTGTTCTCTAGCACTCTCAGCGCAGTGTAGAAATATATCTTCGGAAATTATCTCTGTTCAGTTTCAGTAGGAAAAGGGAGAGGCTGCAACACTTAACCAGCTTTTCCAAAACTTATAGATATTAATAAAAAGCTGCATCCTTATCAGGTGTATATTGTGATAATCTTTTAGCTTTTTGATTTTGCTCTGCACTTGATCAGGAAAGGGGAGATTTCCTGTGAGGAAATTTCAGGTGAGTGCTCAAAACACACCTGTTTCATCGGGCGTTTGACTGGTGAGTTGACAATTGTCACACCTGCCTTCTAGGGCTGGCAAGATACCATGCCTGTCAGCCAGCAGATGGGGGTTCAAGACCTGGGTGCTTCAAGACAGAGTGAGATCCCTTCACTTGCCCAACTCCTGCCAACCTAGAAGTTCAAAAGCATGGAAATGCAAATAAATAAATAGGTACCAGCTCAGTGGGAATACTAATGGTGTGCTCCTCTGTGTATAGTCATGCAGGCCACATGACCAGACAGTGCTGGCTTTTTGGCTTATAAACAGGGATGAGCATCACACCCTACAGTCAGTCACAACTAGCAGGACAATCTACAGGGATCACCTCCATCTGCCTTTTAATACTATAATTGTAACTTGACTTCCTCCCTCACTTTGAATCATTTGTATTTTTTTACCCCTTTCTGGTTACTTTCCCTCTTTATAATATGAAAATTATTATAAACTATAAAATTTTATAATTTATAAAATTAAAATTATTTTATAAATTTTATAATTTATAATAATTTTCATATTATAAAGAGGGAAAGTAACCAGAAAGGGGTAAAAAAATACAAATGATTCAAAGTTTATAAAATTTATAAAATTATTGTAAATGATAAAATTACTATAATTATTATAAATTATAATCTATATATATAAAAGAGAAAAGTCACTCACTGACTCACTGACTGACTCAATGACTGACTGACTCACTGACTCATCACTGCCCTGCCAAAACCGCTGGGCCTAGAAGTGTGAAATTTGGGGTGGGTGTTCCTTCCGTGACAGGGGTGCACTAAGAACCGGTTTTTGGAAATTCCAACCGGAAGGGGTTGAAAAGGGGCGCAACGCATTTTCCTCCCTATACTTTGCATTGAGAATTGCTGACTCAGCAACATTCCGCCCCAACTGCTGGGCCTGAAGCATGGAATTCTGGGAGTTCCTTCTGTCACCTGAACACCCACCAAGAACCATCTGGAGAAACTTAACCCTTCAGGGGCTGAAAAGGGGGCAACGTGTTTCTGTCCTATACTTAACATGGGAGACTGAACAACATCCAGCCAATTTGGTGCTCAGACCCTGATGCACTGGGATGTTGTTCAGAGGAAAGGTTGCGCCGGCGAGGATGCTGCGCATGAGGGGAAGTTGCGCATGGGGGGAAGTTGCACATGGGTTGAAGTTGCACATGAGGGTATGTTGCACATGCGCATGGGGGATGATGCACATGGGGGAAAGTTGCACACGGGGAAAGTTGCGCATCAGCGGATGATGCGCATAGGGAAAGTTGCGCATGAGGGGATAATGCGCATGGGGAAGTTGCGCATTGGTGGAAGTTGCACATGGGAGGATGATGTGCATGGGGGAAAGTTGTGTATGGGGAAAGTTGCGCATGACGAAAAGTTGCACATCGGCAGATGATGCGCATGGGGAAAGTTGTGCATGAGGGGATGATGCGCATGGGGAAGTTGCGCATGGGGGGAAGTTGCGCATGGGTGGAAGTTGCACATGGGGGAAAGTTGTGCATGGGGAAAGTTGCGCATGGAGAAAAGTTGTGCATCGGCGGATGATGCGCATGGGGAAAGTTGCGCATGAGGGGATGATGCGCATTGAGGAAGTTGCGCATTGGGGGAAGTTGCGCAATGAGGGATGATGTGCATGGGGGAATGTTGTGCATGGGGAAAGTTGCACATGGAGAAAAGTTGCGCATCGGCGGATGATGCGCATGGGGAAAGTTGCGCATGAGGGGATGATGCGCATTGAGGAAGTTGCGCATGGGTGGAAGTTGCACATGGGGGGATGATGTGCATGGGGGAAAGTTGCGCATGGGGGAATGTTGCACATGGGGGAAAGTTGCGTTTGGGGGAAAGTTGCGCATGGGGGTTGATGCGCATGGGGGAAAGTTGCACATGGGGGAAGTTGCGCATTGGGGGAAGTTGCGCATTGGGGGAAGTTGCGCAATGAGGGATGATGTGCATGGGGGAACGTTGTGCATGGGCGAAAGTTGCACATGGGGAAGTTGCACATGGGGGAAGTTGCGCATCGGCGGATGATGCGCATGGGGGAAAGTTGCGCATGAGGGGAAGTTGTGCATTGGGGAAGTTGCGCATGGGGGAAAGTTGCGCATGGGGGAAAGTTGTGCATCGGCGGATGATACACATGGGGGAAAGTTGCGGATGAGGCGACGTTGCACATGGAAGGATGATGCGCATGAGGGATAATGCGCATGAGGGAAGTGGCACATGGGGTGTTTCTGCGCCATGGGGGGATGGCATATGGGAAAATGTTACACCCGCAACGCGGGTACACTTTTTGCTAGTTATAATTATAAAATCTGTTAATGCCTTTTTAAAAAAGTTTTCTTTTAAGTTTTCTTTTTAAAAAAGTTTTCTCCTAGTTCAAATTTGTGTTGATTTTTATCTGCTGTTATACCAGTACTTAGTACTTGAATGAATGAATTCTAATAAATAGATAAATAGATAATAAATAAATAACAGAAATTTTAACACACCATGGTTGGATCTGCAATTCTAACGTAACTGTACCTTTGCATAAGAGAAGGTACAAAGTAAGCACCAACCTTCTTTGAAAAGGAATGTTCTCCATCTTGTGTATTTTCAAAGTAAGCTGCCATTTTATCCAGGTGGAACCTCATTATCTTAATTTGGCATCTACTGATTTTACTCACCACTGATTCCAGGAGCCACCTTCAAATGCCTGGTAACAAGGAAAAATATAAGCACTAAAATCTAATTTTCTCCCTTAATGCTTTTAAATAATCATAATTTCATTCCATTAGATTCCCCTATTCATCCCATCTACTACCTGAATGCAATATGGTAACTATTCCAATGTATTCTGGAGTGACTACAGAGGAGCAAGAAATAAGAAGTGGATCTTTAAATCTCTTTTTCCCATTTATGTGGAAACTAACTTTTTAATCCACTCGGGATTCTGGAATAGAGTCCCAGTGTATAATGAGGCATGATCTGTATAGCCAACATTCAAATAAAATATTCAGAGACTGCTAATGTAAAACTTTCCTTTAAGTTTTTCTGGAAATATTAGTACCATAGTCCCCAGGGTGTGCATGGGAATTAAGCCCAGCAGTCTTTCAACATATTGGTTGTGACCTATCGGAAGGTCTGTCTCTTTCCATACGAACCTTTACAAGTGTTAAGATATACACAGAGAAGTATTCTCCAGGTCCCATGTATGTCTGAATTATGACATAACAATCCCACTTCGTGATCACACCCACATTATGGAACTTCCTTCCAAAGAAACTTTTCTCTGAAGTCCGCCGCAATGGGAGATTTTCAGTTTTGTAAGGCTTTCCAACTACCAATGGGTTAATTAATATATTGAGGTCTGTTTCCTTAACAAGCTTTTTTCTGTTTCGGTATTTCTGTATCTACCCTTTTTTGGCAACAGCTATTTTCTGTATCACGTGCTATGTGTGTTTTAGAGCATGGGGATTTTATTGTTCTTTTAAATGGCATTTGCTGCCTTGATTTTCACTGGCGAAAGAAAGAGGAAAAAATATTTACAACAAATGAATGGTTCTCAGGTGAAAGTTGAATTCTGTGCACAGAGTTGCTTCACTGTTTTCTTTGAGTGAGTCCACAATTGTCATATGCAGAGAGATTCAAAGCTGCACATTTCCGTTTTAATTCAAGTTGCACACATTATACAAATATGTTCTGATTGGAATGTACAGATATCGTGCATGGTCATTGCCTTGTCCATGCAGAAATTTTATTCTCACATATGAATTTTAAATTTTAATTTTCAAAGAATTAAATTTTATTCTCACACATTAAGGATGTAATAGAAATGGGTGTCCTCAACCACTGTCAAAAACATGTAGGCTGTCTGTCAGGTGCCCTTCACAGGACTACCAAAAGAAAGCATTTAACAACAGTGCATTTTGTGAGTTGTACAGAAGCATACTGGTAATCATTTTCTCAAGATATTTTTATTTTGTATGGTTGAAATGGAAATCTCAGGTCAACAGTAGGGCTGCCAGACGTCCGGGCAAAACAGGACAGTTCCGGTTTTCAGGAATTGCATTCACTTACTTGCATGTTTGATAGGGGGGCCTGTCCCGCTTTTGTGGAAGAAAACTATGGTAACCCTTGTCAACAGAAATTTTGGTGGAAATAGCTTGGCAAACAATGCTAATGCAGATTGAAGAGTGGAGAACTGGTAATGTGTTATTGGTAATCTATCATTCAGCTTTTTCCAGTGTTGGCGTTACTTCATATAATAAGCCTATACAAAATTGCCATAAAAACTTTCCATAGATCAGTATGCTGTCTTGAGCTATTTATGCATACGTCAAGATACAGGCTATATGCAGGCAGAAGATGTAATTTTTGAGTATATTAAAATATAATTTGCATTGATTATTATATGTGAATTATGCCTGGTACTTAAGTATTAGATGAATTATTGAGGCTCCTTCCAGGTAAGTCCCATAAAGTGCAACCCATAAAGCACTTTGAGGCACTGGAGGGACCAGTTAGCCCAGTGCACCAGTGTGTGTTGGCCTATCTCAACCAGTATCAGCTGGCTGAAGAGCTGTTGCAGCAAGCCTTTAGGGCAGGGGGAGGGAAGCTATCCAGAGACGGCCTAAGTTTAAGTAGACCTATATAGGCTGCTGCAGCCTTACGTTGGAGAAGAGAAGAAGCCTCATCTTCCCAGGGAAGGGTAGCGCATCAGCAACCTCTGAACTTGCACTGTGCAAACATGCCATCCTGCTTGTTCCAGCGCAAATCCGGATTGCGCTGTCAGTGCCACTTGTACGGAGATAATTAAGAATGCAATCCTAACCCCTAGTTAGGCCAGCACAAGTCCCATGCTGGCCTGTTAAAATTAGCCACATTGACATATTATTACTATTATTTAAAAATTGTTATTTTGGGGTTTGAAAAAATAATCTACCTGGTAGGTAGATAAATTAATGTTGATGACAATACAAATCGAAAACAGGATAACGAAGCAGCTCTATGGTCGAAAATATCTGCAGTCTTCTGCATTATCTTTTGATGGAAAGTATACCCCAGAAGCTTTTCAACCAAAAGCAATCTCTTCTGAGCAATAGACGA
Source organism: Cryptoblepharus egeriae (assembly GCA_030015325.1). NCBI lineage: Eukaryota > Metazoa > Chordata > Lepidosauria > Squamata > Scincidae > Cryptoblepharus > Cryptoblepharus egeriae. The sequence continues at coordinate 67,362,280 of JAREYC010000002.1, read as the reverse complement.
ATCACTGCACAATGACTGTGCTTTAGAGGGTATATTATGGTTGCGAAAACCCTTTGCTCCCTAGTTGACAATTCACGATACGTTACAGACCGCAGGTACTGTAGTAATCTTGCAGAGGATGGAAGGGGAAACAAATCATGGAGATTTGTGGCTCATTTTAAAAACTACAGGGCATGAAATTGACACTCCTATGAGGAACAAAGAAAGGAATTCCCTCATTAGGTTCTGTATATAAATGCCAAGCCTGTGGCAGTGTGACTACTCTGTATCCTGATGTACAATTTTATGATGTTTCTTCATTGCAGCATTCTTACACTACACTTCCATATGGAAAATAATTTCTTTTTTTAAGATTAACATTTTCCTTGACTGTAAAATAATATCTCTGATAATATAACTTCTCATAGTGCTGTTTCACTACAGTCAGTGGAGATGCTAGTGACTGCCTCATCCAGTGTGGAAGGCAAGCAGGTTCCCCCCATGATGACAGACTTTCTCCCATGCAGTGCCCTGGGCTGTCGACATTATGATGCAATATTACCCTTTCTTTTTGATTATAACTTTTGATAGAATAGAGATATTTAAATGCAACTTTTGATAGAATAAATAGTTAAATGCAGTTTGTTTCACTGCATTCTGTATGAAATTACCATATGCATCAAATCATCTATATACAGAATATAAAACTGAAAGGTCACTCACTGACTCACTGATCAACACCCAGCCAAAACCACCCAGCCTAGAAGTGTGAAATTTGGGGTGGGTGTTCATTCCGTGATGGAGGGATCCACTAAGAACTGGTTTTGGGAATTTCCAACCGGAAGGGGGTGAAATGGGGCACAATGTTTTTTCCTCTCTGTACTTTCCATTGAAGAAGCCCTAACTGAGGGATGCTCTGCCCCAACCCCTGGACTTAGAAGCGTGAAATTTGGGGAGGGTGTTCATTCTGTGACATCAACACCCACCAAGAACCGATGTTGAGAAATTTAACTCTTATGGGGCTGAAAAGGGCGCAACATGTTTTCCTCCATATACTTTACACTGAAGAGTCCCTGACTGAGGGACGCTCTGCTCCAACCCCCAGACCCAGAAGCATGAAATTTGGGGAGTGTATCCCTTCTGTGATGGGAACACCCACCATGAACCGATTTCTAGAAATTTAACCCTTAAGGATCTGAAAAGCAGTGCAATGCATTTTCAACCTATACTTAACATTGAAGATTGATGGATCAGCATCCAGCTGATACACTGGGAGGGAGGATGCACAGAGGATGATGGTGTACATGGAGGTGTGGTGCACATGGGGTGGTGCAAATAGGGGGTCTTGCACATGGAAGGTTGGTGTGCATGGGGGTTGGTGGGTATTCCACATGGGGGTATTGTTGGGTTGGTGTGCATGGAGGGTATTCCACATGGGGGTTGATGTGCATGGGAGGGTATTGCGCATGGGGTTTATGTGCATGGGGGGATGATACACATTGGGGAGTGTTGATGCGCATGGGGTTGTTGTGCAGCGGGGGGATGATGTATGGGGGAAATTTTATTCCTGCAACGCAGGTATGTTTTCGCTAGTTGTTGATAAAAGAAATAAAATACTTTTGCATATTTCCTTGGTAACAGGCAGAAAGCTGTGATGAATGATCGTGGATCTGTGCTCCACACAGTTTTAGATATTTGATATAATTTTTTTATCAGTAATTGGTTACAGTAACTTGCTGGAGTATTACTTACAAGTAAGCATTATTATTAGTGTTTAAAACAAAGTAGAACCAAGGGGAAGCACTGCTAAAATATATAATGCAAGATGGGAAGCAGAATTCAAATTCTTAGAACACAGAATAGGTTTTCTTAATCTAATTTGTTTCTTCCCTTTATTCTTCCCTAAATTCTCGATCTAACATGCTTCCTGATAATGCATTTTTGTTTATTTGTATTAATGCATTAATCGTAGTGTGTATTTGCACATAGGTGTGGCACTGGTTTCCTGCCATGGGAGTCCAACTGGCCAGTACTGTGAATTACAGTGCAATCCTAAGCATTCCTACTCAGAAGCATGCCTACTATTGAACATTGAGTTCAATAGTACTTACTCTCAGGTAAGTGAGGTTAGGAATGCAGCCTTAGAAGCAGGGCTGATGGCAAGAAACCTCAGATCCACAGGATAAGAGGCATTCCACACAATCATCACAGCAGATACCACTTCTCAAATCAGGCTGAGTTGGAAGGAGCCTCTTTTGTTCCTTAGAAAAGTTCTATGACCTGCCACACTTTACTTGCACAGCACATTTCACTCCTTGAACAAAATCCACCTCTGAGGACAGTTGTTTCCAAGTTCATTGTGGTCACAAGTCCCTTCTTTCACTACAACCTCTTCTTCCTTGCTCTCCTGGGCACCACCGCCTTGGATCACTTATGTCCTCATGTAAGCCTGGATAGTAGCACCTGCGAAAGCTGGGAATGCATCTTGGGAATCCCATGGCACCTCTGTGAGTTTTTCCTCAGCAGGGGCATTGGTGTGTCACCTGGTCCGTACCAGGTGACAGACTGGGAAGGGCTGATGTGTTTAGCACCTAATTAAACTTCAGCAGAGTTTGGTGGGGAAGGGCTCCTGACCAAATGCTGTTCCTTCTTCCTGCTCCTGGCACTACAGTCTCTCCACTGATTGTCACTGCTTGGTATCCTCAAGCTGCCTCCTCAAGCTGCCTCTATGTCCTCCTTCCAGTGCTGTCCCTTTACAAGAAAAGGGACAAAATGCAGCAAGTTTAAGAAAGCAAAGATGGTGAGAGACACAGGAGAGCTTCTTCTTCATGCCAAAACTGCAGCTCTTCCAAGAGGTTTGGAGAGCAAGTGAGATGAAGAGCCACATACCTACCTTCCTACCTCTGGCCCAACCCTACTCTGGCTTTCACTTTCTCTGTTAAACTGTGTGTTTTCTCACTTTTATTTTGTTTCCCTCCGTCTTCACTCTTGCTATTTACCTGTCACACTCAGGGAAAGTAATTAGGAAAACAACAGCTTGAATATGCACATTGCATTTCTCCAAGGCAGAGCGCAGAGCCGAAACAACTCACAGAAACCCCACACTTCTTGTAACAATTTACAACCCTGACTGCTAAGAGAAACATGGTCAAGAAACAGTCCCCAGACCAGTTTAACGATGGCTTGTTCCAGCTGAGTGATGCATCTTCCCTTTAAAGGGGTTAACGTGAAGATGGTAAAAAAAATGGTTTAAAAAGTGGTAAAAAAAAAAGATTGATACTCCCAGCTCCTCCACAGGATAGCACTCTTATGCTTTCTCACTGCATCTCTCTCTCTCTCTCTCTCTCTCTCTCTCTCTCAGAAATATATATATTTCTGTATTGATTTTGAAGGGGGACTTAACTTGCTTGAAAACATTTATTAATTTATATGAACTTAATTTATATCAGTGTTCCAACGTTATGGAGACCAATGGTCACAGGGATGATGATCTACAGAGTGGAAAAGTTTGAGACCCTCTGCTTTAAGGCTGATGTCTTTTTTGTATGGAGCTGTATTGCTGAGATTCATTTTTGTATTTGGCAGAGGGGAGGGTTACCAGATGCCCAAACCTCAAAAGGAGGACAAGGTCTTGGATTCCTCTCAACCTGGCCTTTCCGGCGGACAATGGCACATTTGCCTACTCACGAGTAAAGACACAATATTGGTTGCTTTCACTTTCCCATAGAGCTCAATGCATTTTTTGATTTTTAGTTCTTTGGCCATAACCTTTGATAAGAAGGAGATATTTCAAAACCGATTTTTGTATTGAATTCTGCTCTTCAATATGAATCCAACTTGATGGGGTACTGCACACCATTGCAAAGTTCCAAAATGAAGCCAAAATGGAGGATAATGAAGCCCTTTGGAGGACAACCAGACAGGAGACTATAAAAGACAATAAATCTGGAAATTTTCAGTCATATGGTCATCCTGGCAGAAGGTCTATTGCCCTGGAATTGCTTGGGAGTTCATGGTGTATCAGGTGACACACACACACAGGGTGACCCCCACTACTGCACTTAAAATCTTGGTATTTTTGAATAATATAATCATGTTATCTATCAATTGATATGTAATTTCATGCGGAATGCAATGAAACAGACGGTGCTGAAATATCTCATTCTTTCAAATGTTATAGCCAAAAAACTAGTGGGACAGAGTAATGGTACATAACCATGCCACTACCTAGGCATTGCCATGCTCTTTGCATGGGAGGAAGTCCATCACAGGGGATGATGTGCTGTCCTCCTGCACCAGGTGAAGTGAAGTCTGGTGACGCCAACAGTCCCCAGCACATCAGTTGTGTTATTAAAATGCACCTGGTAAACATCAGAATTTTTGTGCAAAAACTGGAAGTGACTCTGATCATAGGTTAGAGCATTTTCAAGCACTGGGGAGACCTGCGAGCCTCCCGGACCCTTCCCAAGGATGTGTGATCCTCTCCCTGGTATTATTACAAGCCTCAGGTCCCTGGAAGATCACAGTCACTATGGTCCATGGAGCACTCTCCTTCCCCTGCCCAAAAACTTTAGCATGGTCTAGAAACCCCAGTCCAAAAACTTGGTGATCCCAAAAACTAGGGTCCCAAAGCTGAATAGGGCCGAGTCCCAAAGTTTGAGTAGTGCTGGAAACTGGTGGGATAGATAACAACACAAAATTGAAGATAAGTTTAAAAATTGATAATAAGATTACTGTTGCAGTCAGAACCTTTGAATTGTATAAGAAACATTAGAAGTTCAACATAATTTTTGTGTGATGCAGTGTTGTATTAGCTTGCTTATACAATTGGGGTTCTTCATTTGAACTGTGTTGGTTTCACTGCTTCCTTCCCATTCCCACTCCCACTCTGGGCACAAAATATTATGATCTGTGCTGTACATTTGCAGTGTATTCCAAAATAGATACTTCTCATCTTCAAATGGGATGGCACAAGATAATCTTCCCACTCCCCAGAGATATGTGAAGCTTATACTGCAGCCCCAGGAGGTCTCAGTAACTTATTCTGTTTGATACAAACTAGGTGGGCAAATTCATTTCTCACAGTGTTTAGTCTGGAGAAAAGTAGAATCAGAAAAAAGGTGGTAAGAAGGTGAAATTCTCGTTTCAGTGGGTGCCGCTGAGAATATAACGCAACCTATCATCATGTCTAATTGCTTTCTGTAACAGTGAATATGTTCGGGATGTGTAAGATTGGTTCCCTGAATGGGAATTACTACAGTAATAACTGTAGCACATAACCTGCCTACACATTATGCAATTGCACTCTACATATGTGATTCAGCCTTTAGGGATATGAATTTTCCAATGGTCATAGCAAATGCATATAGCATGTATAATTTACTAGGAAACAGAGGCTTATTGCTCCTGCTGAAGTTCCGATTCATAAGTCTGATAATTTGCAGCTTAATTTTCAGCAAATGATAATGGGCCCAATGTATTAATGAAGATCTTTTTCCTTCATGAGATGCAGTTTTCCTTGCAAATCTAGCAATTAAACATTCAGGATGTTCATATGTTTTCAGTAGATATAAATTTAAATAGTTACTGAGCTGCTGTATGATAACCCTGGTTACTTTTTTGTGTGTGCGTGTCTGTAAGAATGAAGAAAAATTATCACCTAACGTGTTTTATTTCAGCAACAATGTAATATAGTTCACTCAAGCAAAGTTCATGCATACATTTGTTTAAAATCCTTGTTTTTGTTCAAGGTGAAATGATGGTTAAATATCTCAAGCAGTGTCTGTCTTGTGTTAGCTCTTGTCTACTAATAATCCCTCAAATTCCTGATTGAAATTAGAAGGCATAATTTAAATTTCATAATGTTGCCCCCCATTGGCACATAAATGCACATTAATATCTGAGTTTACAAAAGGTACATAGAATCATATGCTTATCTGATTTTTTTAAGGTGAACATTAGAGGAATGGAACTTATAACCGGAATTTTTTTAGTTTTAGGTTCATGACATTTTGAGTGTTAAAGATGCAAATTTGTTGTGGTGACATAGACAAGTGCCTTTTGACACTTCAAACCCCCCGCCCCAGTAGAAATACAATTTTGGCATATTCTGAAGGGCTAGAGACTATACTTTGTAATTCACTTTGATTGGAACCACTCAGCAACATGTGAAACCTGTAAATCAGCAGGTGAACACAATGGTGCAATTTTTCCAACACAGGGGTAAGGGTAACGCAACTCCAAGGTAAGGAAAAAACAAACATTATCTTACCTTGAAGAACGCCCCTGTGACTGCCTCCTAACTGCAGGAAGCAGCACACACCCCTTTGGCTCCACTATGCCAGTGTTGGAAAGTTTAATGGGATTGTGCCCTTTGGGACTTAGGGTGCTCAGTGCTTCTCCAAATCTGAGTGTCTCATTCCTTCTTGTTTTGCTTCTGCTCTTTTATTATTCACATGACTCTGTCAGTTGTTCATGCAGGAGACTCAATGAAGCACAGGTGATGTTTCATGCATTGTTTTCAATCACTAGGTGCTTTATAGATGTTTTGAAAGGTGACACAATACTAAGAATTTGAGCTGCATCAAATTCTTGTTGTTCTTTTTGGTTTCAAAGTACAGTAAATAACTTTTTCAGTTGATAATGAGAGAGGCTCAGGGTGCACGCTTAATCAACAAAAAATAGCTCATATGGATCCTGATTTGGATTCCAGTTGTTCTGAGTGGACCAGATGTTTCTGTAGCTTCCACATATCCCATTTGACTGATATCTTTATGTTCAATCTAAAAATATTGACGGGATACAGGCACTGAACTAGCCATGTCTGCACTAAGTATTTGCTGGCTCTGGCTATTTATAGATTTAAAACCAGGATTGTGAGTTTGGATAACAGAAGGCATCCAGCAGAGATGCACAGCTCGAGTCAAGCTGAGCCCTGAGTCTCCAACCCCATATCTCAAAACAAAATTGAATCCTAACTGGTGGACTTTCCAAATCACCCAGTTTTGGTGACTTTAAAACATTTGAATCCCGAGTCTTTCTGTTTAAAAAACCATTTACATTTTTTAAGGAAAAACATATCTGCTGCCAGAGCTCTCTCTCTCTCTCTCATTCTCTCTCTCTGTCTCTGAGTGAGTGAGGCTTCAATCCTAACCTCCTGTTAGGTGCCAAAAGCTCTGGCATAAATCCTGTGCTGACCTGGGGGGTGTCACAAAAGTGTCATAAAGCACATCTTCCCCACTCCTATGGGAGGTTATTGCAATGCACAGGAATACGCTGACCTCCCGACATCACCACGCAAAGATATGCTAGGTGAGTTACTCCAGCCTAAATTGGTTAGGATTGCATCCTGATTGAGTGTGTTGAATATCTCCCCTGCTGTCAGTTTCCTCCCACTTTCTTGCCCCACAGACACTTCCCTTGGCTCAGCTTGAGACTTGGCTGGCACTAAGCTGGCACCATCCCTTCTCTCCTTCTCTCTGCTCATTCTTGTCAGCTGTCGCTTGCTGCTGAAAGTGGCCAGTGGCCAGTGGTGGCTTCATAGCTGATCAGCGACACTCTGTGTTTTGATTTGTGTTTCATGTTGTGTTGTTGTACACTTTGATAGTGGGTGTTAATGGAGTGTTTTTATCTCCTAGTGAAGTGAGGTTGGGAGCCACTTCAGATTATTATTTGTAGCAGAAGTGGGGTAGAAATTGTTACGCCGAACAAACAGTAAATGAAGTGTGCTAGCATGAGAAACAGGCTTGAGTAATTTCTCATCTGTATTCTCCATACTTTGCAAAGTTAATAATTGGGTAAACAGCCAACCACTGACCTTGTTTCAAAGCTATTTAGTTTCAAACAGAGTTTGGCCTTGAGCTTATCAGGACATGTGGCAGAAGTGCCACAGGGTGAGAAGCAACCATGAACAAATCAGCTCTCTCAGACAGCAACTGGGACTCATGGGACCACAGAACTACAAATGTTAGATTAGAGATTATTCAGCTAAAAAGAGTGGTCTTTACATCAATTAGTTAAATGCCTGGATTTGTAGGTTGATCCTTGTTGAGGAAATTTTGTCTGCTTTTCAGTGTTAATGCTAATCATTCAGCAGCTTTGAACAGATGCCTATTTTTATTTGCATCTATTAAAATGTGATTAAATGTACGTTTTTTAAAAATTTTGCAAAGAGTGTTTCCAACTGACTTGATATTATTTATTGCTATAGTGCAGAGCTGTAATAGAGAGCAGCCTGATGTGGCCTTACATGAGAGTAACGGCTGCTGAAATAAACAGGTTGTACTTCAGAGTACAAATATATAAGCTGAATATATAAATATATAAGCTGTTCACATATTTTTCCTTTAAGTGAGGGCATGAACAGTGTCTTTAATGGAGGCATAAAGATAGGCAAGGTTTCACTGCTGAAAATCCATGCAGATTCCAGCAATTGGTAAGAAGTTGCTGGGTATATATCACTGGATTTATACTCCTAGTTTTATCTTCCGAATTTCACTTACAAGTTGTAATCCAATGGAATATTTTACAGGTGCTTTTTGCCACAAGAATTTCAGAAAAACTCTCATGCTGGAATATGTTAAATCTGATGTTCAAAATGGGCTTCTTACCTCCTGAATTCTCTTCCAAATTGTTGTTGGGAGAGAATCTGACATGCTGAATAAATTCAGAGTGTTAAGGAGATGAGAAACCCTTTATGGGAGAAGCAGAATGCATCTAAAGCGGGTTATGTTGGGATCATCTTCTTGTTTTTAGTTTGTTTCTTTTTTATCCAAAGCAAAGGAAATAAATACAGAAGGTGTAACATTTCAGTGAACCTAATCTTACAAAGGCAAAGTATTTTCAGGAATACTTTGAAAGGAAGTATAGGAAGTGTTTTGCTTCTGTACCTGTTAAGATGTCATCCCTAGTGGTGTCCCTTGAGGGTGCTGGGGTTCCATGGCCCCAGGTACTACTGAGGGGTGACAAACTGGAGGTGGCCAAATTTCCAAAAAAAATCACTAAAATTGCTTAAATCATTAGGAATAACCCCAACAAGTCATAAACCATTGGATATGTATTTTCAAGTGGAACCCATTGCATAAACAGCTTTGAAATATCTTCCTGCTATCAAAAGTTATAGCCAAAAAAGTAAAAAAATCAGAAATGCATGGAGACCTGTGGAAAATGAAACAGTCATATTGTGCCTTTATTCACAAGTAAGCAAATTTGCCTTTATTTGTTGGAAAGGGCCAGCTGAATCCAATGCTCCCAGAATGGTCCTGATTCAATGATCACAGCCCCCACAAATCAACCCAGAAGGATTACTCGAATCTAATGCTCACCCTTTTCAGCTGAATTTAGTCTCCAAAATCAGGATGTGCATTAGATTTGATGGTTAATTAGATTCAAGTAAACATAGTATTTTGATTATAAGTATATGATGCACATTAGATTTCATGGCGCAGATTCAAGTAAATACAGGTAAATCCCTAATAATTGCATCGAGCCCTAAGGAAAGTGGAACTGAGCCAAACAGCCATGTTTGCTCATGAGTGGGCAAAGGTGCCTTGGCTCGTGTTCAGGTCAGGCACAGAGGAATGGATGCCACCAGAATGGTCCCAAACCAGTGAAAATGGAACTCAACAAATGATCCATAGGGCAGCCTCACCTCCCACATACTGTAACACAGAGTCTTAAATGGTAAGGCGATTTTTAAAATATGAAAATATTAATTAATATCTAAGCAATTGTGTTAATACTATAATAATTAATGAAATAATTTTGATGTATGGGGGTGTCAAAAAATTTGTGGGCCCTTGGTGCCAAATGACCAAGGTATGCCATGATATCTACATTGTTTTAAAATAGATATTCCTATCAATATGATTAACATATATCTGGGTGAAATGCGAGGCCATATATTTACCATGGACAGGTTTATCACTGATTCCTGGCATGTGTTTACCTCCCAGCACCTATTTACCTCCCAGCACCTATATTCCATATAGCTTTGTCAAGCAGACTGTCACAAGGTTTATCATAGCTGGGAAGCAAATCAGACCTTTTACAGAATTTTTTGCTCTGATGTCCTTCAATGCCTTCATACATCAGTAGTAAAGGCACTTTTGGAAAATGCTAATATAATTGAAAATAACTGCATTGTTTTCCCTTGAGGTAGCTCTTCTAGCTTTACTGATTGTATTCTCATGTATATCAACAACCAAGGATACTGCAGAGATCATGAATAAACTGTCAGTTTATTCTATCAATTATTTTGTTACATTGTGAAGTTAATTTACTCAGAATAATTAATATTAATGTTTGAAGCATTTAAGTCTATGGTAATTAATTTTTAGCTGAATGACTTCCATATGCAAATAGTTACAAGTAGTTATGGGGTGCAGTAAGCAAGAGACTTACATATATGAGTGTGTTAATAAGAGGTTTGCTTTGATGGGATACAGGGCCTGGCTGTTGACTGGTTTCTCACTAATGAAGAAGACTGATTTATACTGAAATTTGTAAAAGGAAAATAAACCCAATTAAGGACACAATCCAGAGCAAATTCAGCCTGCTCTGACCTAACTGCACTCTCCTAACTATTCTGTATCCAGAGCAGAAAGTTATGCTGAATCCAAAGAGTCAGGAAGCCTGGGCTGTCCTAACTGCTCCAGAGCATGCTAAGTAATTGACACATGGGGAGGACTTGCTCCTGAGGAGACACCCCTCAGATCACACTGAACAAGGAACAGCTGTGGTGCCTACAGTGGTGACATGACTCTGCACATCACCTGGTGCGGAAGTCTGTGCGTCATCCCTGGGATGTGCGCCCCCCCCTACCTGGACTGCGCAGTCACCAAAGTTGGCGCCTGCACAGTTGTTTCTGAAGCCAGCTGGCTTCAGAAAGAGTACTACGCAGGCACCATCTCTGACACCTGCACAGTACTTTTCTGAAGCCTTTTGGCTTCGGAGGAGACTGTGCAGGCATCAGAGTTGGTGCCTGTGCAGTACTCTTTCTGAAGCCATTCGGCTGCCGCTCCGCCTCCTGAGTGAGGCCGAATGGCTGTGCAGAGGCGCGGACTTTCTCTGCTCTAAGGAAGTCTCCTCTGAAGCTGTTCAGTATGCTCAGTGTGTTTCTGCGCAGTGCATCTCAGATGGCCGTTCAGGCCAGCTCCTCAGACAAGTGGCAGCTTCTGGATGCTGCTCCGCCTTGGAGCAGGCCTGAATGGGGGTCCTGACGCCCGGGGCCTGCCAAAGGACAGTCAAACTCCTCTGGCACATCACCCCATACGGAGCGCATCACCCAATGCAGCCCACACCAGCCGCACCAGTCTGGTGACGCCACTGGCTGCCTGCCTTATAAGGAGTCCCTGATGTGATGCCAATACATTCTACAGTGAATACAAGGGGCTTCTTGGAGTGGCCTGCTGTATCCTGAGGTTTGTGGGCAGCCGTAGTTTGTTCCATATCCTGAGGTTGAGAGGCAGGGGTTGCAGCTAGGCTGGCCAAGAACTCAGAGTTTTGGTCAGCACTGCCATTCTTACTCAGGCATTATCATGGACCCCTATGGGTCTACTCATTACTATACCTGCTCCTGAGGTGGTATAACTCTGAGGGCTGGAAGAGGGCATTTCTGCCTTGGAAAAAGGCTTTGGATACAGAGTAACTGCTCTGCCCTAGGCAATGCTAAACATGCCCTCAACTTGCCTCTCCTGAGCTGCTTAGGCTGCCCCAGTTAGGGCAGAGCAGGTCCACCTCTCTTAGGGCACCCTATCTTGCCTTGCTCTGCCCTAAGCCTCTTCCAGAGTAACTGGGCTGGAGCATCTTGCAGTTGCTCCAACCTAGTGTTAGATAGGGCAACCTAAGGGCTCTTATGTGGACAGATTAGTTGCTCTGGATTGTCCTGCAAGTGCAACAGATTTGTTTTGTTTTCCAGTTTATTCTAATAAATTTTATAAAAAATAAGAATGTATACAACAATGTTGCAACTGATATCTTAGGATGATTTTCTACAACCATCTGCGGTACCCAAATTTTTTAGCGTTGGGACCCACTTTTAAAATTGATAGTCTACGTGGAACCATCTAATTTCAGGAGACTTCTTTTAACAGGTGCTTTTAAAAACTTCACTTTACCACTTTGTCAACGCTTTGCTGGAAAGTGGTATATAAATACCCTCTACTCCCAGACACTCTCCCTTCCCCCACTCCCACTGCCACCTTGGATTTATCAGCTTTGGTCAGGGCAGTGGGTTCCACTGGTGAGGCTGTTGGATTGCTTTTCCCTGTGGTAGTCTGCCAGTGGCTGCCAGTAACGCACTGTTCAAGCAATCACCAGTCACTTTATTTTTTTGTAAACTTCTCCATGTATCAACACCTAAATATGCTATTGAACAAACAAGGTTTTCAAATAAGAAAAGCTGCTCATGGGTAATCGTATTTGTAAAGTTTTCTCTTTAGTGGTTGTTTTTGGCCATTTGACATGTAAGATAATTGTTTACTTCACAGTGCAATTCCCGCCTGAGGTGGGAGAGGTAGGCTGGCTCATCCTTGTGATTATCTAGCAGAAGTCCAGGGTGGCTGATGCAGTACACCAGAGAAGAGCGCTTTTCCCCTTCCCAAGGGTAGGGCTGCAGCAGCCCCACTGGGTCTACTTAGATCTTTGCCACATCTGTAGACTGGATGAAAATGTATCCCTCTGGTTTCTCTGTGCCATCCAGAGAAGTAAGTTGGAATCTGGCATATTGCAGGGTCTCAGGCCCACCAACTATTGTTCTTGTCCTTAATCATACATACATTGTATGTTTAAAGTTTGTGATCTTGACAAAATCTATTGTGAAAATCTATTGTTTTATTTTACTTTGTCATTTCTGAACAGATGTTCCTGCTTTTTTCTTATGCCAGAAATAATACCAAGGATTCTGCTTGAAGCAACAACTTCTGACATTTTTGTTATATAAAAGACTTTTTGCTTTGAAGTAATCATGGTCGTTTCAGTGGGACAATACTGAAAACAAAGAGTGTTTATGTAACATCATATTACCTTTGATTGCTGGCTTTTACCGAGCTGCTTTACTGTATGTTTGTGAAGTTGAATGGATCTTTTTAATAAAAAGAACCATCTTAAAACAAAATCCAATTCATAAATCACCTTGCAAGTATATAATAAAGTTCTAGAGAACTGTAGATCTGGCATGGAAAGACCTTGGGGAGTATTTGATTATCACCCTTTGAATGTCACATGTATGAAAAGTAAACGTGCTGGGTGGCGTGTTTAACACCTATCCTAGAGCTACAATATAGTCTTACGTGCCAGCTCTCAATGGATTTCGCCATATGAATCTGAAACACTTTCCTCTCCAGTCATACCTTTCTTTGTTGTAGTTATATATAAGCATGAAATGTAATAGAAACATATCTCAAGCAGTATTAGTTTTTTGGCCAACACTGATTTATATGAAGTTTCATCTTTTTGTGAGATACGGAAGCAGGGAGCATAGAGAGCAGACGCTATTATTCATAGCAAAATATTCTCCTTTATAAATCACAGAAAAGGGGCTCACAAGAATTTGGTAGTATAGCTTGGGAGTATAGTATAGTATGTGGTTGGTTATACTATGTATCCCTGTGTGTGTGTGTCTGTGTGTGCATGTGAGAGAGAGAGACTAGCATATTTTTGATGACTTTTTAGAAAACTGATGCTGTTATTGGTGCTTATTTCCCAATTATTTCAATAGCTCTAAGAAGGAGCTGCAAAGGATTTATAGATTTAATAAGGGGCTTAGCTAGCTATGAATAACAAAGGTCACTTGGAAAACAATGAACGACGAAACTCTCACAGTAATGAGTGCATATTACACTTTGAGAGCTGCAATAAGAAATTAAACACGGCTCGTCTGACTTTGGATAGGGATTTGAAACTTTCTCCATAGATAGAAAGGTCTTTTAATCTTGACATGGATTTAGCTAACCTTTTGCTTGTCTTCCAGCCAGAGGCCCTGAATAATCCCTAAACCTTGGAGCTACTGAGTGGGCCAGGGTAGTTAGAGGAAATACAGATATAGCCAGGATTTGGTGACCTTGACCCTCCTTTCACCTCTGCTATGACTTTGAAGTTTTCTTAACTTGTCATCCATTGTAAGATTTAATGGATTTTACACCATTTTTGCCTGGTGTAATTTGACCTGCTGTCCACTGTAATTTCAGTGGCATGAAATACTGTGTGCTTGGGCTGAAGGGTAAGAAAATTCACTTTCACTAACAAGTATAAACGTTATATCTGTTTGTGGAAGTAGACTATAATGACAGGTTAAGAACAAGAGTTCTCAGTCACTAGCCTCAAAAGATAACAACTGGATGGAGAGGGTTTGTGCAACTGGCATTTCCCATATTATGCTAGACCCTTAATGTCAAAATGATGTTAAACATCAAAAGGATGACATCAAAATGAAGCCATGGCTTCTACATCATTTCTATGAAATCAGTGAAAAAATTGTTCTCAAGTCACAAAAGAAAAAAATGTTCGATTGAACATTTTCCACATCTACTGGACAAAACAAGTAACCATAGTTGGTATTGTAACCAACAGACATCTGTTGGTTAAAAGATAAATGGCTTCTCTCAAGTACATGGGCATAACTCCATACAAAGGGATCCTTTAAGCAGGGGCAAAATATTCATGGAGAGTTTTGTGTGACCCAGTTACTCATTTTAATTTCATATTTTGTGTGCTGTCCCTTTTGCTTGCAGTGTTTACACAAAATGATTTTCCTCTTAGTCACAAATTCTGATGTATGAATGGTGTGTCCAATGGAGCTGGCACAAAAGTCAGTGTGCTATGTTGAACATAACCCAGAAAAAAGTATATGATTTTAATTGCATTGTGTCCTCTATGAATTTGTATGTGTACAAGACACAGTGAAGTGGCCTTGTCTTTATTTAAATACAGAAAGACTTAAGACTTTAATGGAAGTCTGAGTCCTAACCAACTTAGGATGCAAGTGAAAATTGAGCTGGGAAAAGCTATACCTCTGCTAGCAGTAGTGGAATCCAAACTTTTCGTTGGCAGGATGGCCACGTTATCTCTCTGATATTTTGTCTGGGGCCTGAAAAAAGAATTAATGTACATTTCAAACTTTAATAAATGAATATAGCTTAACCTCTGGAAGGATGTCTTCCTAATGCCTTCCCAGAGATTGATAATACAAGCACTTTTTTCATTGGGCAAATGGAAGCAGTCCTGGTGTCCCTCCTCCCTAGTGCGTAAATGGATACCTGTTTCCACCTATTTTGTCCCTTGCAAGTTACAATAACAGCAAGGATGATTGGCAGCTCTTCTTATTACCTGCTTGTGTGTGCGTGTGGGTTCGTGTGCATGTTGTTAGCATTTTGTATATTAGGAACTGAACCTGCAAGCCTAAAATTGCTAACTGTTGGTTGTTGGCTAGTTGCCAAGTACTAGAAGCCGCTGGAAATCTGGGCAACTACTCAGCAAGCCCAGGCATGCCTGCTGCCACTCAAGCCATAGACACTATATGATCAGCTGAGGAGTGGGCTTGTTTATCTTATCAGCAGCACCTGCAGAGTGTTTCATGGTAGGGGTTAGTAGGAGGAGATACTGTGAGAGACTTGGACAGACCGCTATATGAACTGCAACTCTTGGAGTGCTATTTGATTATTCTTTGGGACACAGATTTGGACACTGTTTGCTGATCTAGCTTCTTCTTTGTTATGACCTGGACTTGCTTTGACTTCTGCTGTTTGTATTGCTGTGTGGAATACAGTTTACACAAACTACCCACATGTGTCTGTTGTCACTCTTGCGCTATGCACAGACTTCAGGGAGCCAGACAGAGCTCAATATCTGTCACATGTGTATGCCTTGCTTTAAACAGACTGAGTTGTGCAGCAGTAGGTGCATCTTGCAGCTGCTGACAGTGGAGGGGGGTATGAAAATGCGATGAGTGCATGTGCTGTAACCTGCAGTTGGTGGACAGTCATGGAGGCCTTCTCATGGTAAGGTAATGTTTGTTCCCTTACCATGGAGTTGCATTGCCCTTATCCTGATGCTGGAAAGTTGATCTGGATTGTGCCATTATATTAAAAATTGTAATGGATGTTAATGTGGTATATTTTTTGTACGTCTTGTGTGCTTAACCCAGGAGTGCCCAAACTCCAGTCTGGAGGCTAGGTGTGGCACGGGGTAAGGAATCTTAGGAAACATTGTCCACCCATAGATGGTTGACAATATATTCAGGATAATTCAAACCAGGATCAAGTAGATTTCCTGGAGATTTCTGATCTGTCCTGGTGGCTTGATGATTCTAATGACTGCCTGCCTTGGCGGTTACTGTAGGCATTAGCTCTGTCCCACTGACCAACTGTGCTGAGTCCTGATCCTAGCCTAGGGTGGCAGCATCCATCTGGGTTAAAAGCATCCTAAAAGCCCCAAGACCTGTTTGGGATATGACTGCATTAGAGTTTTTGTTTACATAGATCAAACTCAATTAGGGCAGCCATTTTCAGTACCCACTTTTTTGTGTACGTGGAAACAGCAGAATGATACAAGATAAATAACTAGTGTGGAGTGTTTTTACAGTTGAAAGTGCTTATCAGCTCTTGCTCTCTATTTTTATTCCTTTATGTTATGAATAATTTAACTATTAATAATAACTTAATCATTATTTAATTATTATATTAATCATTTATACTTAATTATTGAATCTCGATAATTAAGTAAGTCAGGATATGTTTGGTGACAGTTGGGGTACAGTAGTACATGATTAAAAGCAGGTTATAATCTGAACCTGGTTGTATTTATTTCTCTTGTATTTCCCTATTTTAACTGGCTTTGGGATTCCTGCTACAATATGACTTACAAAACAAAAAAAAATTATATACTAAATCCTGTTTGATTTGGAGATACATGCTATGCTGTCATAGAACAGGACTGTGGAATGATAGAAAAGGGTTAGGAAAGGTAGAATCATGTAATCTCTTTTAGCAACTGAAGAAATGAAAGTGGACTCGGAAAGAGAGTGAAAATGGTTACTGCCTGAAATTTAACTCCAGAACATCCCCATAGGGTTGGGAGATCACAGCCTCAAATAGTTTTACTCCACTTTCTAAACTGTGCTAATTTATCCTTGTCAGAAAAAATTTATCCCTGAGCCTCATAAGCATAAATCTGAAAGCATGCTGTTTTCCCCTTCAGAATGAATAAGAGCCAAACTGGGGAACTTGCTCACCTCTTAAGGACTGCTGCAAATATGTAACAGGTGGAGAAGTGCAGCTACTCTGCATATTAAATTGTCATGTATTTAGATTAATTGCAATAAGTCTCATGAATGCAATGCTGGGACTAATACGTATTGTGCACATCTGCAATACCATTTATACAACTTAAAAGGGCAAGATAAAGTTGTGTTTCTTAGAGTACTTTGGCAGATTGAATAGTTCTCATTGAATCAAAATATGAATTTATGCATCTCTGAAAATGTGTTTACACATTTAAAATGTGTATAAAGTTAAACTTTGTTTTAACATATTATTTTTGAGGTTGTAATGTAACATATGAAGTTACATAAGATTTAAAGTTAAAGACTTACATAATTCTCATAATTTTCAAGAAACAGTTTCCAGAATACCTTATGGAAGATTTCAAGATTTATTTATTTATTTTGGTCATTTTATCTTAACATGATAAGAGGCTTAAAAATTGTGTCCAGAAAATATAATACAGTTTGGAAGCATTCAAGTTTGCTTTATGCTTTCTAATGCTTTGAGATGTATTGATTTTATATTAAATCATAATTTTCTGCAACCATATAAGAAGTACAGTCTTTATGAAAGACCGGTGCCTGATTGCTGGCTGCCCAAAGCAGGGTCTGCCTGAGGACCCTCCTCCAGCCTTCCCATTTCCTAAGCATGTGCTGGAGGAGGGTCCTCTGGTGAACCTTCAACCTACAGCACACACTTAGACCAGGCAGAGAGGCAGCTCATTGCAGAGTGATCCCTGCTGGGGGTTGGGTGGCTCTGCATGGATCTATGACGAGCTGCCTACCTACCTGACTGTAATGATGAATGCACACAGATGAGAGGTCTGCCTGAGGGCCCTCCCCCAGCATGCGCTCAAGAAGTAGACAGGCTGGAGGAGGGGCCTCAGGCAGACCATCTGTGCGCACGGTAAGGTCGGGGTGTCCTGCCAGAGGGGTGAGCCCCCTGCTGGAGAGGACACCCGGACAGAGGGGGCGCCCATGAGTGCCACTGGGCCTAGCAACACCCCTGATATAAACTATACATTCATTCTTTTAAATGAATACAAAATTGTTGGGATTCTTCCGATAAAAAACATCTATCTCAAATCGAGCTGGAGTCGTTCAGGCAATTAATTTTGTTGTTTTTTCCTTTTTACTGCAAATTTCAGAGGTCTAAGGGCAGTGCTGCGGTTACGGTGCTTTGCTGTTAAGTAGCTGCCCACCTTCCCCTGCTGGATGTGCTGGATCCAAATTGTGCAAATAGCTTTTTGTAGCCTTCCAGCCTATTAATGCAAGGGAGTCCTTGAAAAAACACCTCGTTCTGTTTCACTGACCACGCTAAAGCCTTTGATTGTGTGAATCACAACAAATTGTAGCCAGTTCTTATAGAGATGGGAGTACAAGATCATCTTATTGGTCATCTGAAAAACCCGAATGAAGGTCAAGAAGCAACACGTAGAATCAAATATGGAATAACTGAATGGTTTAAAATTGGGAAAGAAGTATGGCATGGCTGGTATATTGTCAACTAGCGAAAGGCGTACCCGCATTGCGGGAGTAAAATTGCCCCGTATGCCATCCCCCCATATGCATCAACCCCCCCCCCATGGATAACTTTCCCCCAGGCTTAACAACCCCCCATGCGCAGCTTCCCCCATACACATCAACCCCCCATGCGCAACTTCACCCATGCGCATCAACCCCCATGCACAACTTCCCCCATATGCATCAAACCCCATGTGCAACTTCCCCCCATGTGCAACTTCCCCCCATGTGCAACTTCCCCCATGCACAACTTCCCCCATGCGCAACTTTCCCTATGCACAATTTTCCCCATGCGCAACTTCACCCCATGCGCAACTTTCCTCCATGTGCATCATCCCCCATGTGTATCATCCCCCATGTGTATCATCCCCCGTGTGCAACTTTCCCCCGTGCGCAACTTTCCCCTGTGCGCAACTTTCCCCCGTGCGCAACTTCCCCGAATGCGCAACTTCCTCCCATGCGCAACTTTCCTCCCCTGTGCAATTTTCCCCGTGCGCAACTCCCCCCCGTGCGCAACTTCCCCCCGTGAGCAACTTTCCCCCGTGGGCATCATCCCCCGTGCGCAACTTTCCCCCGTGCACATCACCCCCCGTGCACATCACCCCCCGTGCACATCATCCCCCGTGCGCATCATCCCCCGTGCGCAACTCTCCCCCCATGCGCAACTTTCCCCATGCGCAACTTTCCTCCATGCTCAACTTCCTCCCATGCACAACTTCCATGCGCAATTTCTCCTCATGCGCAATTTCCCTTCATGCGCAGCATCCTCGCCAGTGCAACCTCTTCCTCCGAACAACATCCCCCAGTGCACCAGTGTCTGAGCACCAAATTGGCTGGATATTATTCAGTCTCCCTTGTTAAGTATAGGACAGAAACACGTTGCCCCCTTTTCAGCCCCTGAAGGGTTAAATTCTCCAGATGGTTCTTGGTGGGTGTTCAGGTGACAGAAGGAACTCCCAGAATTCCATGCTTCAGGCCCAGCAGTTGGGGCGGAATGTTGCTGAGTCAGCAATTCTCAATGCAAAGAATAGGGAGGAAAACGTGTTGCACCCCTTTTCACCCCCTTCCCATTGGAATTTATGAAAACCAGTTCTTAGTGCACCCCTCCGTCACGGAAGGAGCATCTACACCAAATTTCACGCTTCTAGGCCCACCAATTTTGGCAGGGCGGTGATGCATGAGTGAGTGAGTGAATGAGTCAGTCAGTCAGTCAGCCAGTCAGTCAGTGACTTTTCTCTTTTATATATATATAGATATGTATATTTAATTTTATATGGAGAGTACATTATGAGAAAAGCTTGACTGGATGAAATACAAGTCAGGATTAAGATAGCTGGAACAAATATTAGTAACCTCAGAGATGCAGACGACACCACTCTAATGGCAGAAAGTGAGGAGGAACTAAGGAATCTCTTGATGAGGGTGAAAGAAGAAAGTGCAAAATGCGCCTTAAAACCAAACATTTTTTAAAAAGATCATGACTTCTGTACCCTCCAATTCATGGCAAGTAAAGGGGAAGAAATGGAAACCTGGACAGGGGGGGCTATGAGAGCACTGTAGATGGTGATTGCAGCCATGAAATTAAAGGACGTCTGCTTCTGAGGAGGAAAGCTATGGCATGTCTAGACAACTTAATTAAAAGTCGAGACTAAGATCCATCTAGTAAAGACTATGGTTTTCCCTCTGATAATGTATGGCTGTAAGAGCTGCACCATAAAGAAGGCTGACCGTGGGAAGAATAGATGACTGAATTATAGTGTTGGAGAAGACTGAGAGTTCCTTGGACTGCAAGGAGATAAAATCCTTGCAGGAAATCAACCCTCACTGTTCACTGAAGGGACAGATACTGAAGATGAAGCTCAAATACTTTGACCACATCAGGAGAAGGGAAGACTCTTTAGAAAAGAGCCTAATGCTGGAGAAAACTGAAGACAAAAGGAGAAGAGGATGGCATAGGATGAGGTGGATGGATAGTATCACTGAGGCAATGAACATGAAATTGGATAGATTTTGGAAGCTAGTGTAGGAAAGGGTGGCCTGGAGTGCTGCAGTCCAAGAGGTCATGAAGAGTCAGACACAACTTAATCACTGAACAATGTTTCTCTCTCCCCTTTACATAATGCCTGTACGGTTTGCTGGTGGGTCCCCTACATATTTAGATAGTTCACAGTCCAAAAGGTTTCACTATCTTATAGTTTTGTTTCTGTGTAAACTCCTTCCCCTCTAGCAGCCTGTCCCTTTAAAAGTGGTTCCTCTAATTTTCCGCATGATCACTAAGCTGGCATGCTAGTAAATTCTCCTTCTTTTCCTCAGTTTCGAGGCAAGCTGATCTAGTGAGCTGTGCTCCAAAATATTAATATGCACAGAGTTATTTTCCATGTCTTAGGCTGCAGTCCTAACCCCCAATTAGGCTGGCTAGCTCTACAATCCAGAGTAACTATGGGAAGATATAAGAGGCACTTACTCTGGATTGTTCTACGCACTTCCCATAGGTTTCCCATAGGTGGAACCATAACTACATTGGTGTAAAATGTCTTGTAGGTACTCTGGATTGTAGCCATAATTTTTTTCAGTATTTGTAACTTAGACAATACATATTTACTTAACACTGAAATGATTTTAAAGAGCAAGTTAAACATGAACCACCAGGGAGAGATGTACATGAAAGTTCTACATGAAACCACTGGGAGAGATAATCTGGGGATTGGAGTAGGATGTCACCAGTTCACTGTTGACACCCAGCCCTATATCTCCTTACCAACTCATTCTAGGGAGGCTGTGGAAGTCTTGGAGTGCTGTGTGGAGGCAGTGGGGGTCTGGATGAGGGTCAATAAGTTGAAATGGAATCCAGAAAAGACAAAGGTCCTCCTGGTCAGAAAATCCTCAATGCAGATACTGAGACATCTTCTGGTTCTGAATGGGGTTGTACTCGCCCTGCAGGAGCAAGTACGCAGCTTGGGAGTGTTCTTGGACTCTCAGCCATCCCTGGAAAACAAGGTGACAGCAGTGGCCAGGTCTGTGATTGCCCAGCTCTGACTTGTGCACCAGCTGTGGCTGTACTTGAGTCGATTGGACCTGACCATGGTGGTCCATATCCCCATCACTTCAAGACTGGATTACTGCAATACACTGTATTTGGGGCTGCTCTTGAAGATAGTCTGGAAGCTGTGATTTGTGCAGAACATGGCAGCCAAGGTGTGACTTGAGCAGGGCGGACTGAATATGTCAGCCTGTTGCTTCAGCAAAAATGACTGAATATGTCAGCCTGTAGCACTGGTTGACCATTCATGAGGGTTAATTTCCAGCCCCAATTCAAGTTTCTGGTAATGACCTTTAAAGTCCTTCCTTGTATTGAGCCAGGTTATCTGAAGGACTGCATTCTCCCATGTATTCCTGCCCGTCCTCTTAGGTCATCTGATGGGGGTTTCCTGCAAGTACCACCTTTCTCACAAGTCAGGGGGATGGCAAGCTTTCTTAATAATGGTGCCACAGTTATGGAACTCCGTAGTGGAGGAGTTAACCCTCCCTTACTATGTTCCAGCAACGGATCAAAACCTTTCTATTTCATCTTGTGTTTGGATTATGGGTTGTCTGTCTCCTATACCTCTGTAACAGCTCCCAAGCTTTGCCCTCCTCCAAACGGTTTTATCTTATTTTTATTCTATTTTTAAATATATGTTTCACTTTTATGTTTTATTTAATGATTGTAAGCTGCCTTGATCATCTGTTTTTAACAGAGGGAAGGTGGGATATAAATATTTTAAATAAATAAACTTTGTCAATACTAATAAGAGTCCTGTGGCATCTTGAAGACTAATTGGCTTTCTGTCACAATAGCTTTTGATTCTTGCAAAAAATCAGTTGGCATATAAGTGTGTGTGTGTGTGTGCATATATACACATGTGTACATAAAAGGGGGGCTAAACAAAAGTGTATATAAAAGTAGACTGGTCTACTTATCTCTTTGAAAGTCATATAAATTCTGATATCTTGTTATAATTTTTTAGCTTATTTCCATAATTATTCATTATTTTCATATATATTATATTGCTTCAAAAATATCCCTGAACTTCAGGCCCATCCCTCATTGCATTATTTAGCTGTGTTATTGTATATATTCATGCAAGATGCATAAACATTTTATTGCAAGTTATATGGAACATTAAAATAGGACCTAATCATTATTCTATTGGCATAATATCAGTAGGTTGCTTATAGTCCCAAAAGATCTTTTTCGGATGTAAAATGGTTTTAATCCTCCTTATGTACTGGCAAAATCAGAAGTTTGCAATTATTTTCTTTCTGTTATTAAAAAGATAGCCTGCAGTTCCTCAACATTGCGGCATTATTAATTCCTTCAAAACTAGAGTGTGGCTTGGTGCTTCATTGTATTTTCTCCTATGCTTAATTGTATTTAACTGTCCACACCTGTGTGCGGATGCTTCAAATGTTCATTGGAATCTTTGTAATGAAAGGTAGAGTTTAAAAGTGTGTTGTGGGTAATGATGGTATCTTCATTCTGCACAGTGTTTATGGATCATACTGGCACTAGCTGGAACTGGCATGCTGAGTTTTTGTTTATTTTAGAACGATATTGGATAAAATGCAGAAAATCACACATTGTAGCAACATAAGATTGCTAAGTTTCACATGGACTCAGTAATCTTTACATCTCCTACTGCACAACAGCAATCATTAAATAGCCTATAATACAATATAATACAGTGGGTTCAATAAATACAGTGATATTTGGCTGTCATCCAGATTTCCATTCATGACAGACTGATGGTGTACTGGTAGCATTTTTTCTTGGTTACACTAAAAAAACAACTTTGACAAAAGCTATTTTAATGTAAATTTTTGTTTTGGAAATCAAGGAGAAAATGTAATTGAAACAGAAAAAATTACGGGCCTCTTTCCTTAGTCGTAATTCAAACATATACCAAATATATACAGTCCTCTCAGTGATACACTGTAGTTACTCATATTTATAATCTGGGGACCATTGATGACTTTACTATCCCAAGTAGT
Organism: Cryptoblepharus egeriae; assembly: GCA_030015325.1. Classification (NCBI taxonomy): domain Eukaryota; kingdom Metazoa; phylum Chordata; class Lepidosauria; order Squamata; family Scincidae; genus Cryptoblepharus; species Cryptoblepharus egeriae. The sequence continues at coordinate 67,338,489 of JAREYC010000002.1, read as the reverse complement.
GAGCATCAAGGCCAGCGGTCAGGGAACTTTTTACCTTTTACCCCAAAATGTATTTAGATACACCAACGTTACCCCCTTGATTTGAAAGGAAGGAAATCATATATTATTAATATAGTGCACTGTATCATGTCCTTGTACACTACAGTACTTTGTACACTACAGTACTGTAACACACACAGCTGGGCATGCATATAGAATATAGAGAGAGAGTCTATATGCAATGAAATGAAATTCCTGGCGGGTAATGGACAGTCTCGCTGCCGAGACACAGTCAGGCATGCATATAGATTCATATGCATGCCTGGCTATGTCTCGGCAGCGTGACTGTCCCTTACCCCCAGGAATTTCATTTTACCCCATTTGGGGTAATTTACCCCTGTTCCCTGACTACTAATATAGGCTGAGAAAGGGAGTGGTTTGATATTTCCTAAGTGATGGATGGCACAGCAGTGATTATATAGCATTTTATGGGGATGTTTCATACAGCAGCTAAAATGAGAAAAAGGGGAAGCCATGAATGGGGACCCACACATGTCATAGGAAAGCTTTATGTATCTTAAACTTCCATGGGGAAACATAGAAATGTTTGAGGTGGACTTATCAGAGACATTTCTTGTGTGCTTTGATGCCTTCAATCACAGATCCCAGCTCAAGATGGGTACTTCAATTGTTTTGTACCCTATAATTTTCTAAAGAAAGGGAGAGGAGTAAGAGCACTCTGGTGGACCAAGATTCTGATCTCCCTCAAGGTCTGTAGGACCTGAGACCTTTCCTATCAACACATTTCACAAGACTAATAAGGATCATGTTCTTCCTGCTTAAGCATCAGTGTTCTCTGCACATGCAAATATATGTGTCAGCACAAAATAAAAGCCTGATCTAGTGCACAATCTAGAGTAACTATGGGAGCTCTTAAGAGAGATTTACATCGATGTTTTTACAGCACCACCTTGTGGAAACCTATGGGGAATTCAGAGCAATCCAGAGTAAATTTTTCTTATGTCGATGTAAGGACTCCCGTAGTTACTCTGGATTGTGCAGTTAGTTTACATAGTTCCCTTGATAATAAATGAGGTAAACACCATGGAATGTCTTTTTTTAAACATTAAAAAAATGCTGTAGATATGTTGTATTGTACTGTTGATTTCCTTACTTGATATCCTGGAATTTTTGTACGCTAAGTATTGAAAGGTGTTTCTAAACCTCTTTTCTGTACCTTATTTTAATAGCCCTTGATCCATCCAAAGACCCATGTTTGAAGGTAAAGTGCAGCCCTCATAAAGTGTGTGTCACTCATGACTACGAGACAGCCATTTGTGTCAGCCGCAAACAGCTTGTACACAGGTAAGGATGTTATGGTTTATGGGTTCATTTAAACATTCTTAATTGTTCTACACGTGTCCCAGGATCCCAGTTAATCAGTGTGATGATCTTATGGCAACACAAAGCTAATTAGATTTGATCCCAGCATCACTGAGTGTTCCCATCACTGATCCCAGCAACAGTGTTTTAGCACTGCCCTCACTTTGAATTAAGAGCTGATGCAACTGGGTGGTGTTCCCAACTGTACCTTGCTATGTTGGTGGTTTCAGTGCCTACCAATAATATGTGGCAGGCCAGGGAATATGGACAGGGCAGCAGCTTAAGGGGCAGATCTTTTGTGGGGGGAAAAGAAGTTTTTCAAAAATACCCTATAAGTTTTGGGTCACCCCTAATTGCAAGTAAGGCTGCAATCCTAAACACACTTTCTTGGGAGTAAGACCCATTAAACACAATGGGGCTTGCTTCTGAGTAGACATGGTTAGGATTGTGTTCTATGTCTTGTTAATCATTGGAGGGTATTTTGGAAGACCAAAAACTAACATGTACACTCACTAGTTCTGAACAATTGATCATTAAATATACAGCAATTTGTATATTTACTGTATCGACTTGGAATCTTTACTTGGTTCCAATATGTTCCAGAACACGGATTATATTGGAACTTTTGTTAAGGGTCTAAAGTGGCCAATGTTGAGTTTAAGCTGAGGTGAATGTTTAAAAAAACTCTGGATAGATTCCCAGATAAAGCATCTGTTCCTCTACACTGCAAATCAGATACATCTGTTGACTAGAGAGGCAGCAGCACTGATAACTGTTTATCCAAGAGAATTGAAACTAATCCTCCTTTCTTTCAATAAACCATCTAATTCCATGAGTTAGTTAGCTCCCTGTGGCAAATATAAGCTGCAAAATCATTTCTCCCAAGCTTGCAAAACTATCTATATTTGCATCACTCCTAATCTACAGGGTGTTTGATCCAAGCTGTGCCTAAAAGGAAATTCAGGAAAGAAAAAGATTAATCATTGCGATCATTTTGATCCTCGGTTGCTTTTAAGAAATGAAGTGGGAGTTTGAGAATTACAAATTCATCTCTGCCTGCCTGTCCTGTTTGGGTTTTTGGGAAGCCTCGCTTGAGTTTCAACAGTTTATCATTAGCTATTTTTGTGTGTTTTTTTAAACACTATTTGCATTTTCTTTTAAGATGTGTCTAACATGGAGACTATAAAATTGGACAGTGTGTCATTAATCTAATTTTATCTCTTGTCTGTGTCTGTGTTTCCCTCTTACATTCATGCTTTGCCAGAATGTTAATTAAGAATTGGATTAAAGCCAAGCACTCATTTGGGAACAGTTTTTTTCTCAAATATTAAATGTCTGACCCTTGCCTTTTTTATAGCCAAAACAAGGTGAAATAGTTTGATTCCTCATCTAATTCTAAGCAAAGGTATAGACAGGAGATTGATCTTAAGGTATGAATGACGTCCAAACTTGTTATATACAGATTTTTATGTAACAGATTTGACTCAACCTAAATGGCCACTGCAAATGAGAAGGAACATCCTGATCCCTGGAGAAGGGAAAAATGCATCTTTTTAAAATAACAGGTTAAAATCTGCTTTTCTTCCTGTTGTAGAAAGGCAATTATGCAAGCAATCATTACATTCTTCAACTGAACCAGGCAAAAGCAAGGGGATCCATTGCATTTCTAATTGCAGACTGCTTTTCTAAAACAATATGAAAAGCTGTTTTTAAACAACTGTAAAGGACACCCTTTTAATTTTTAACTGCTTTTATTTAACACATTAAAAAAAAATATTGGTGGGGAATCAAAGAATCAAACTCCTGTAGATATCAAGGCACATCTTTATTTCATTAGAAGCAATGGAGGAGCAAGAAACCTGGAAGTGGGTCTTTAAATTTTCCTGTTTTTTAATCCATGGATTGTTTTTTTAATTCATGGAAAGAACAGAAATCTAATGGATAATGAAGTACACCTGTACATATCCGTGTTGTGCAAAAAACCTGAAACTGGAAATCAGTAATAATTGCCACAGGATGTGGTGATGGCATCTGGTCTCAATGCCTTTAAGAAGGGATTGGACAAATTCCTAGAGGAAAGGACCATCACAGGTTACAAGCCATGATGGGTTTGTGTGTGTGCATAGATAGAAGTAGATGTATGAATAACTAACTAAAACATACCTGCGTTATGGGAGGGTCATTCCATGTCCATTGGTCTAGGGCTCCCCTCACGACATCATGGATTTTAATGAAATTCTGTACGCAGGGTCCCACATATCTCAAATGAACTTTTGTAAAGTTATAGCTTCACATGTGGAATAGGTATTAAAAAATAGGGGTTTGTTTGACCCCACACCATGTCAATGTACAGTATAACTATAAGATTTTGGCATCTTTGGGATACAATATTTCCTCTGCTGTTTTTTCTAAACAAATGAAACTGAGCTAGCTTGTACAGTGGTACCTTGCTTAGCATGTTCCTCGCTTAACAACATAACAAGGAAAAAATTCTCTAGGATTCTGCCTCACATAATAAGTGTTGCTTCACTTAATAAGCACATTCGTTGGCAGTTGGCCTTATAAAAAGCATCAGGGCTGCCTAGCTTACCTGCCATTAGCGAAAGCAACACTTCTGCGCTGTTCCTCCTGTGGCTGGGCGTCTGCTGGGCAGAGGGAGAGAACAGCAGTGGAGAAGAGAGAAGCAGCTCAGGGCTAGTCAGAAGGGAGTAGGGGAGAGAGAGGCTCAGGGTGAAGAGAAGGAGAAAGTGGGAGTCACTTGGAAAGTGTCTTTGATTGCAGCCTCCTAACCATGTCTACCCAGAAGTAAGCCCCATTGTGTTAAATGGGGCTTACTCCCAGGAAAGTGTCTTAAGGATTGCAGCCTAAGTAGACTTCATAGGATCATGCACAGTGAATGTGTGTTTTGAATTCAATTCCAGTGTTTTGTCATCATTTTTACATACAGTTAATATTTTTATATGAATATTTTGGGGGGTTGTGGAACCAATCATCTAAGTTTCCATTATCTCCTATGGGAAAATCCGCTTCACATAAAGAGCATTTCACATAACAAGCATGCTTCTGGAACAAATTAAACTTGCTATGTGAGGCACCACTGTACATGTTTTTCCACTCTATTCAATGGAACTAATACCAATTTTGGCTTTATTCATACAGCGTGGGTAAATTGCAGCAAAGTTAACCAAGAATATCATTTTCTTAATAAAAATTCAAAGTTTAATGTTGTACTGCTTTCAGAATAGTCAACTAATAAATGTGAAACTAAGCACATAATATCTCAATAGAACATTGTTACTGAACGTTTAATTTCAACCTTCTAGCTCTTTTCAGTAGTGTACAAATTGAGTGTAAAATTGATTATTTTTGTAAAAAGTTCCAAAATATGATATTTTTAATCTAATTTTGCAAAAATGTACTTTCTAGAAATGCTTTCAAACCAACCTCGTACAAAAGAGCATATACCAATTTGACATGGTATGGGGTCAAACAAACTGCTGTATCTTTATAACTATTCCACATGGAAGCTATAATTTTACAAAAGTATATTTGAAACATGTGGGCCTCTGCATACAATGTCATCAACATCCATGATGATCACGTGGAGCACTTTTTCCAAAACTAAATCACTTGACATGGAATGACCCAGGAGTAAGATTTCCCCCCATACACTACCCCCCACTGCATAACAGCTTCACATGCACATCAACCCCCGCTTGCAGATTGTCCCCCTTGGGCATCAATCCCCCAAGTGCACCATCCCCCATGCACACCGTCCCCCTATGCACAATATCCCTGTACAACATCCTCTGTATCTCCCCATGTTCATCATCCACCCATGCACATCATCATTCCCTGTGCACCCTCCCTCCCAGTGCATCAGCTGGATGTTGATCAGTCTTCAGTGTTAAGTATAGGACAAAAACATGTTGCACCCCTTTTCAGCTCCTTAAGGGTTAAATTTCTCAACATTGGTTTTTGGTGGGTGTTGATGTCACATAAGGAACACCCTTGCCAAATTTCTCTATATCATTCCAATTTTAGTATATGTGCTGCCGAAGTGTTGTACCTTACGTTGTACCTTTTATAAAGATCTGCGCACTCTGCTAATTTACCCATTACTGTCTAATTTGCTTGGGAGATCTAGCTCTCAGTTTTTGCATATGCTTTTGTCTAATGGAAATCCAATCTCCATGTATGCCATTGCAAAGTTCCTTGCTGCTGCTATGAGAATTAGGAGCACAGTTATGAATGTTTCAGTTTAAGCGACTCCCAATTGTCATTGTTTTTTATTAGTTAAAGTTGGCCTACATTAGGCCATCACACTATGTCTAATCTTAGCTGAAGTTTTAACCTAAGGTTCTGTCGGATATAGTATGACTTTTACACTCACATAATGATAATTTTTTTATGTTTATACTTTTATTGTGTATTTCTCCTGGACATATTTGTAATTAAGCTCTTTTTAATACTTTGCACTGGTCTAATGACCATAATAAAGGAATACTACTACTTGCCAAATTTCAGTCTTCTAGATCCAGGGGTTGGGGCAGAGCGTCTCTCAGTCAGGGATTCTTCAATGTAAATCATAGGGAGGAAAACGTGTTGCGCCCCTTTTCACCCCCTTCCAGTTGGAATTTCTGAAACTTGTTCTTAGTGGGTGCCTCTGTCATGAAAGGAATCCCATCCCCAAATTTTATGCTCCTAGGCCGAGTGGTTTTGGTGAGTCAGTGAGTGACTTTTCAGTTTTATATATATGGATAATAATAATAATAATAACAACAATAATACATCAGTATTCTGTTTCTAATGAAGTAAGCCATGTACTTTTGAAAAGCAACAATGGCAGCAGTCAATGGCATTCAAGCAACAATGGCAGCAGTCTTTCCTGTTGTTGACATGGAGCCTGTGTACACAAAGGTTCAGTTTTATTACCAAGGCTAATAGCTGCTGAGAAACCTGTTCCTTTGAAGCCAGTTTTTCTTTACATTTCACATGTTGTGTTAAGTTTTTTTGTTTCATCTGCCTTGAATCTGCAGCCAGTAGGTATTATGAGATGAACATGGTTTTAGTATTATGAGAGGAGGTGAAAAATTTAAAAAACCTTCCTTCTGTCCCCTATATTCTTACCATGCATAATTTTATAGATCCCTCTGCAGTGTGACCATATAGAAAGGATGACAGAGCGCCTGTACCTTTCACCCATGCATAGAAGTTGGAATTTAGGCAGGTGCTGCTGTGCAGCAGCATCCTGGCTGGCCTGCTGCCAGCCCTCCCAAGTTCGGTCCCTGCCAGGAATGAACTGGGCCTGCACAGTTTCTGCCACTTGTTTTGTCCAGGTTTCACCCTGGAAACCTGTATGTGTAGTGAGATATTCAAATTAACCTTGACTCTAATCTTGGAACATGCTAAAAGTGCTTAGCTTGATTTGTCCGGGAGAGTGAGAGAGAGTAATTCATTGCATTTGGGGAGTAAATCTACCTTGCTTAGAAAAAGTGAAAGCTTGTGGGTTTTTTCTTATGGTAGTCTTTTCTTATGGCGCAGTCCTTCCCTGCCAAAAGGCTCTGACAGAGAGCACTACTCTGTGGTCAGAGTATCCTATCCTGACCTCGCTAGCACATGCCCCAATTAGGAAAGTGAAAACGCCAGCGAGGTCAGGAGAGGATACTCTGCACATGGAGAAGCGCTCTCCGTCGGAGCCTTTAGGCAGGAAAAGACTTGCGTGTGCACGCGCACATTAATTTTTTAAAAAATGGTTGCCGCAGCTGGCTGGACTTAGCCATGCCAAGCCACAGCTAGCTCTATCTCCCCCCAGTTCCCTCAAGCACCCTCCCACCCTTCAGAAGGCCAGACAGTGGCCTATTGGACTGGACAGTCTGATCCAATGGCTAAAAGCCAGACTTGTCCAGCAGATTCCGGCTTTCTGGGAAGCCAGCTAGTGCATGATTTTGCTCCAACATCTCCAGCAGCTTCAGTCTCTTTCTCTAGTATAAAGAAGGGGCCAACTGTAGGAACTATTTTCTGAGTTCTGTACCCAATGTAAAATTTCAGTGCAATTCTGCAATATGTCAGGCGACCAATTCAACTTCTGGGGTTTTGAAAGTGGTCATTTGGCTTAGTAGTTAGAAGTAATATGGATACTTTGTGTGAATGATACAAGCACTAACAGTGTAATCCTAAGCCTGTCTACTCAGAAGTAAGTCATATTGTATTCAGTGGGGCCTACTCCCAAGAAAGTGTGTTTAGGATTCAGCCTAACCCTACTAACCAAAGTAACTACAGGAACATGTAAGAGACATTTCACCAAGTAAAAACCTATGGGAAATTCATATTGCAATCCAGAGTAAATTGTTCTTATGTCGAATCAAGGACTCCCTTATGTTACTCTGGATTGCACCCTATGTGTTCTTTCCTAGCCATCATATCAAATCTCTTTATTTCCTTGAAACATTAATGGAAGGAAGGATGATAAGTTCTAGTTCTAACTTCTAGCATCTTAAATTGTGTTTTCCTTTGTTTTAGTGTAACTATTTGTTTTATACCTTTATCTTTCACACTCAATAGCTGTTTAAAAACATGTGCAACCAAACATCATTCTTTATTTACTCATAAGAAAGTTGCCTTAAGAGTCAAGCAGAATGTATTACCTGACATCTCAAAAAAAAGTGTAACTACAAAGCCTTATAAAGCTTTGTCTTTTAACAGATGGCAAGGCAATTTATTACTGTACAGGCTCTACTACTAGAACTTAAATTTGTATGACAAAGTGTGCCAACCAAAACTGAATTCCTATATTCATGAAGTGGGAAAGGTGTGATGGTTCTAAGTAAAAGTTTATATTGGTTTATCTAAGAGTCTGATATTTTTCTGAATATTGTGTGAGAAGTATTTTATACCACTTACAGTGTAATTGCTCCCATGTCTAGAATATTATCTTTTCTCTGAGTTTGAAAGTTTTTGGGTTATGCCAGAGCAACTTAGAAGTCCTTTGGGATGCAAGGTATGCACTTCTACATTTTCAGAAAATGCCTTTAGCAAGTAATAAAAATGCAGGCCTCCATCAGTCTTGAAAGACTATGGAATCGTGCTCAGCGCTGCATACGCTGCATGCAAAGCAAGAAAGCCTGGGTTGGATTGTTATGGGGGAGGCTGTTATCAAGCAGCAAATCCCCCCTCTCCACGCCATTGAATTAGTCCAATGGAAAGGCAGAGCCAATACGATTGGATCCAGCAGGCATCGCAGAGCTGGGCTAAGGACAGGAGCTCACCCTGTCTTGTGGGGACGACCTGGGTCTTGAACCCTGGCCTGCTGGTTAACAGGCACAGCGTCTTAACTGCTTGCGCCAAGTACAACAAATACTATTCCAGTGTATTGTTGCACAAAACTATGATGGGCAAAATCCAGAGTAAATATGGGGAATCCTTGCTCCAGTGTAAGAACTTACTCTGGATTCCAATATGAATTTCCCATAGGTTTTCACTAGGTAGTGCAGTAACTTCGGGTTCACGTAAAGGCTCTTACATGCTCCCGTAGTTACTATGGATTTGGGGGTTTGTTACACTAAGGGCACAATCCAGAGCAAGTTCAGCCTGCTCTGCCCTAACTGCTCTCTCCTAACTATTCTGTATCCAGAGCAGAAAGTTATGCTGCATCCAGAGAGTCAGGAAGCCTGGGCTGCCCTAACTGCTCCATAGCATGCTAAGTAATTGACACATGGGGAGGACTTGCTCCTGAGGAGACACCCCTCAGATCACACTGAACAAGGAACAGCTGTGGTGCCTACAGTGGTGACATGACTCTGCGCATCACCCGGTGCGGACGTTGTGCGTCACCCCTGGGATGCCCGCACCCCCCTACCTGGACTGCGCAGTCACCAAAGTTGGCACCTGCGCAGTTGTTTCTGAAGCCAACTGGCTTCAGAAAGAGTACTGTGCAGGCACCATCTCTGACACCTGCGCAGTACTTTTCTGAAGCCTTTCGGCTTCGGGGGAGACTGCAGGCATCAAGAGTTGGTGCCTGTGCAGTACTCTTTCTGAAGCAATTCGACTGCCTCTCCGCCTCCTGAGCGAGGCCGAATGGCCTGAGCGAGGCCGAATGGCCATGGGCTTCCACTGCTCTAAGGAAGTCTCCTCTGAAGCTGTTTGGCATGCTCAGTGTGTTTCTGCGCAGTGCACCTAAGCTGGACATTCGGGCCAGCTCCGAGGACGAGTGGCAGCTTCTGGCTGCTGCTCCGCCTTGGGGCAGGCCTGAATGGGCACGCTGATGCCCAGGGCCTACCAAAGGACAGTCAAACTTCTCCAGCGCATCACCCCATACGGAGCGCATCCCCAATGCAGCCCACACCAGCCGCACCAGTCTGGTGACGCCACTGGGTGCCTGCCTTATAAGGAGTCCCTGATGTGATGCCAGTACATTCTACAGTGAATACAAGGGGCTTCTTGGAGGGGCCTGCTGTATCCTGAGGTTTGTGGGCAGCCGTAGTTTGTTCCATATCCTGAGGTTGAGCAGCAAGGGTTGCAGCTAGGCTGGCCAGGAACTCAGATTTTTGGTCAGCACTGCCATTCTTACTCGGGCCTGATCATGGACCCCTATGGGTCTACTCATTACTATACCTGCTCCTGAGGTGGTATAACTCTGAGGGCTGGAAGAGGGCATTTCTGCCTTGGAAACAGGCTTTGGATACAGAATAACTGCTCTGCCCTTGGCAATGCTAAACATGCCTTCAACATGCCTCTCCTGAACTGCCTAGGGCAGAGCAGTTAGAGCAAAGCAGGTCCACCTCTCTTAGGGCACCCTATGTTGCCTTGCTCTGCCCTAAGCCTCTTCCAGAGTAACTGCGGTGGAGCATCTTATAGTTGCTCCACCCTAGTGATAGATAGGGCAACCCAAGGTCTCTTATGTGGACAGATTATTTGCTCTGGATTGTCTGTAAGAGCACAATCCTAACCATTCCTACTCAAAAGTAAGCCCCACTGTGTTCAGTGGGTCTTACTCTCAGGAAAGTGTCCCCTCCTAACCTCCAGTTAGGCTGGCATAAGCTCCGGCACATGTCCTGTGCTGACCTGGAGATATCGCAAAAGTGCCATAAGACACTTCTGCCCCACCTCCCTGCACCATCATAGAAAGATTTACCATGTGAGTTAGGCCCTTTCAAACATCTGTATATATCCCCCCCACCCCCCCACCCCCCGGAGGACAACATGGAATTCACACTCTGCCATAGGGAGGACAGGTTCGTGTCTCCTAAAGGCATGTTACCCATGACAATGCACCCCCTGCCTCCCCATTAACTAGACTGAATGGGGTCCAAGTTTTTAGTTTCCTTCATTTCCTTTGTTTGCACCACAACTATCCTTTTGCTTTAAGCCTGTTTTTGTCTTCTTGTGTGCAAGTTTACAAAAAAAAAAAAATCTTTATTTTTATCTGAACAACCCCTTTATTCTGGAAGAATGATTAGATATTACTAGTAAATAGGCATCATTAGTCTCTTCTTTTGGATAGATGAAGGGAGGTCACTGTTAAAGAGCAGTAAAAGAGTATGCAAAGATTCTTCTGGTGCATTCCATTCTGCTTTGGGAGAAATTAAGATTACACATGCTGCAGTGATTCTGACATTTTCTTGACTTATGAATGCTTCATTGAGCAGACTTCAAGTTTCATTATTGCATTATTTGAACACGTTATTGTTATTATTAATCATATTAAAAAAACATCACCCATCACTCCTTTCAGCATAAACAACTAGTGCATCAGAACACTATAAGGGCATCATACTTCTGAAGATTAACTCTTCTTAGGATCCTATCAGCCACCTGTTGATTTATTCCCAACTTCCTGATTTAAGAAGCTAATATGGGTTTTAATCCCAGACTATAAATCACAGATTGCTTTGGAAGACAAGGTCTGAAAGCCAGCTTCTGGATTGCCCCAAGATGTGTTTGTGTGACACAAAAGCGGCAAAAAAAAAAAAGAATAAGCACACACAGATATAAAACACAAAATGAAGTTGTGGACACAAAAAACACAAGTCTTCATGACTTGAATATCTATAAATCATAACTCTTTTTCACAAGTTATGGCAAATATATGATTTTGCAATTTCAGTTGAGTCTTTACAAGTTGAGTTCACATCATAAAGTAATTATAATAATGTTACTCATAAAGTAATGAGTACATAAAGTAATGTTACTCATAAAGTAATTATAATAATCATTTTAATCATGAAGTGTTAATCATAATCATTAAGAGAACCTATTGTAAAGTTGGGAATGAACTGTACAGGCTTGTATGCAGGATAGCATCCTAACTTGTACCTAAGTAAAATGTTTGTATTTGGGTTCCACACTAGCTCAGGATTTCGGTTAAGGAAACTGACCAGTTCTATAAGAAAGGAAGCACCCTGGGACAGCCAATCAAAAACAAGCATACATATTGTTCAGTGCAGTTCCCCTCTACTCTAAAGATTTTGACCATCCTTTGCAGCCTTCATCACATATTAGGAGAACATTAGGGGTTCAGTCCAGAGTTAGGGCAGTGAGAATGGCCCATTTGGGCTGCCCCAAGTAGGATGTATCCAGAGCAGAAAGTTGGGCTGAATCCAGAGAGTCGGGAAGCCTGGGCTGCCATAGCTGCTCCAGAACATGCTCAGTAGGCAACAAAGTCAGTGACGTCTGGGGAGGGGTTGCTCCCAAGGAGACCCCCCTCAGATCACACTGAACAAGGAACAGCTGTGATACCTACCTTATAAGGAAACCCAGGAGTCCCTGACAACCAGTAACAGCTGCATCATGAGACATCAGTGCAGCGGTACCTGGAGTGGAGGGTGGATGCAAGGGAATTGCTTGGAGTTGTCCTGTATCCACAGGTTAGTGGGCTGACATAATTGTGCTGTATCCCACAGTTGAGAGAGAGGGATTTCAGATATGCTGGCCAAGAACTCAGTTTTTTTTGTCAGTACTGTCATTCTTATTCTGCTTTATCATGGACCCCTATGGGTCTACTCATTACTATACCTGCTCCTGAGGAGTTGGAAGAGGGCATTTCTGCCCTAGATACAGGCTCTGGATACAGAGCAACTGCTCTGCCCTAGACAATGCTAAACGTGCCCTCAACATGCCTCCCCTGCAGCCTATGTTGACTTATTCTGGCCCAATCCTTTCTGATATAACTGGAGTGCAAACATGTTTTCTTAATCCATGCATTGTCCACTAACGAATATTGCTTTTTATAGAGTGCTGTAAAATAAAATGCTATGTAAACATAAGATTAACAGTGTAAAAGGTCCCTGTCCACACACTTGCTCTAACCAACCTGCTGCATTTGTTCTGACTGTCCTTGAGCTAAAGTTCGTCCTGTTTCAGCTGTCCCCCTCATTTGAAGACCCCCTCGATTACTTTATTAATTAAATAAATTACTATTTATGTCTCTTATGAGATGAAGATTTCCATTCTTATATTGTATGTTGCGGAAATATTGCCTGACTTATGCATTTTAAATTTCTACATGCTTATTACGATGATAGTTTTAGAATTGCTGCTGATAATACCATGACATTACTGAATATTGCTTTTTATTTTTCTTATTTATCTACATCTAAAATCTGCTGAAAAATCCATTCAACAAGAAGTGGTTATTTAATGTTTACAAATGATCACTAATGTTGTTTAAATTATTCTTATTTTGTACAATAATGTACTAAGTAGAGGGTTTTAAATTAGATGGTGTTTTTGTTTTGTTTTTGCTCTTAATGCTGCAGGACATGAAAGTGTTGAGCAGCAAAGTCTTTTTACTGCTAATAAAAGACATGTTTGTATAAGATTGGAATTGGTGCTTATAGGGACAAAGCTTTTATTAAAGCCTTTCTTCAATTTCTAACCTCCCACTACTTGGGTGAACAGTGTAGCTTTTCAAAAAGTGCCTTTTGACAGATGGTATTACAAATTCCAATTGCAGCAAATATAATGAACTTGAAATATTTCATATGAAATGTGCAGATTAGCCTCTCAAAAACATTGTGATTCATTTGGCAATGGTCACTGTATTAAATCTTTTCTGCAGTTTGATATCTATAATGAATTAAGATCATTTTTCTCAGAGTCTCAGGCCTATAATTTTAATCATGTTCAGATTGTAATGTATCATGGCTGGAAACCAACCTGGCTATGCCTAGTGGGATATTCAACTTTTTTCCCCTGTGGACAGAACATTTTCCTTTGCCTGTGCAAAACTGGTTGTCTCAGATCATGGTTCCAAACATTTTTTTAAACTGTATCTTCAATTCCAAGATTCGCCCAGAAACCATCCATAAGCAATAAACCCATATTGTGTCTACTCAACAATATTTTAATCCAGCTTTCTGATCCTGAACATATTGTATTTCATGAGAATATGTTCATGATCAGCTTTTATAACACTCTTCTAAAAACAATAAGCTAGGATGTGTCAATCAGCATGCACGATTCTTTGGTATTTGGGATTTTATGCAAATTGTATTATTTGGTCTTGTAGGGTGGCTCTATCAAACTGGAACCTAATGGCAAATTTGAAAAGTTTCCAGAGCTCATCATGACGTCACTTTTTTATACTCTTTGTACACTCTTTTTACACTGTCATTTTTTTTACACTTTTTTACACTCTTCTTTATTAATGAAGCATTTTGTCCAGTGTTACTGATCATCACAGCAAACTTGAAGAGGAAGAATAATAGCCTCTGTGATTCTGTTCTTGATCTTCCTCCAGGAAAGCTTTTTCATTGCCCTCATTCTTTCTCCTCATCCATCTAATCTGGCCTTGAGTCTCCAAAATAGGTCAGATGTGGAACATACTGGGAATATAACAATACAGCCTGTTTTTAAAATGGTGCAAGTGTTAAGGAGGTAGCAACAGTGGGGGAGGGATTAGAGCAAGTATGGTGTACTGGTTAGGAAGTTGGACTGAGACCTGAAAGATCCAGGTTCAAAAACCCCCTTAGCCATGAAGCTTTCTGGGTGATGTTGGGCCAGTCACTTATTTTCAACTTTATTTGAAAAGTCGTGGGTTGTTGTGAGGGCAAAAGAATACAAGTTTTGTAAGCTACCATGGGTATTTGATATTATGACACAAAAATCCCTCCCTTCAGGAGAAAGAAAGGACCAAATTTGGTGACAACTTTGACTTCAGCCAGGCACTACCTATTGGGGTGGGGGAGTGGAATTGCAAAATTTTGGTGCTTGCTACTGATGCTTTTTGCTTTTGAATGCCTCAGGAGTGATTGAATGATCCAGTCACACCCCATATAGATGTAATTAAATTCCCACCCTATCTCAGCCAGAGAAGCAAATCATTCAGAGAAACAACAGCTAGCCTCCCCGTGGATGAAACCTTTGTCTACGCATTTAGTGTCACACACTAGCAATCCTCTCACAGCATGTTAGTGTGCCACTGCACCAGTGTGGAATTTTCTGGTTTAGAACGAGAAAGTCCTATCAATTATTAATTTGAACGGCATGGGAATTAAGGAAGTAATGATGGTAGGTTATTTGTTTCTGAACCTATCTAGTTATTGAATTATTTAGTGGGCTGATAACTGATACATTATTTTTACACTAAATTCTTATGTTGTAACCTGTCTGCTGCAATTCTGTACACACCTACTCAGTAGTGAGCCCCACTGAATATGGGGCTTGTTTCTGAGTAGGCATTTACTTGATTGTGCTGTAAGAGATGTAGTATTCAGCAGTCACCAAAACTCATGTCACCCAAACATGGTAAAATCTGTATATGTCTTTATTAAAATAAAAGTGTTAAATGCAACACATTCCTCAATTTGTTACGTTTAACTTTTAATCTGTCATTTCCTACTCCTTTCATTTTTCAGTTTCCATCCATCTCTGTTATCATTAATAAGCCTGCAATTGCCTACTTAGCATTCTGCCAAAACTCATCAAGAGCACAACCCACAGATTTTCAATTTAGTCATTTTCTATCAGATTAATTTGACCAATGAACCATGAATGACATTATTTATGGGCATTGGCTATATACGTACAGTCTCTTTCAAGCTCTCAACGTGTGGATTATACTAAAGCTTGTCTAAAATTAACTCCACGTTTTTCTTGCATTAATGTAGCATTGCTTTAGTTATAAATTAATTTTTAAAATACCAATAATCCATTCTGAGTCTTGGATATAAATATGAAATGGAAAGCAAAAATTATATGAAACTAAAGCAAAGTTTGATATAAACATTGTACAGAACTAGGTTGAATTCTGTTGACTCTTCCTTCCATCTGACCACCACTGATGGGGTAATTGCAATACCGCTCTTTGGTCATTAGCACTATTGGCTCTAACTGAACACAGAGCAGGTCAGAACTCTCTCTCTCTCTCTCTCTCTCTCTCTCTCTCTCTCTCTCTCTCTCTCTCTCTCTCTCTCTCTCTCTCTCTCTCGTGCATATGGTGCCAGTGACAAAGATGGAAGCACAGACCAAAGGTGCAAAAACAAAAATACTGTAGAAATGAGCTTTACCCACAGAATAACTACTTTTTTAATGAGTTTACTTATAAGAAGGGTGCCACTGGATCAGGCCAGAGGCCCATCTAGTTCAGTTTCTTGTCTCTCACATTGGCACACCAGATTTCTAAGGGATCATACAAGAGACCTGCATCATGGTGCCCGCCCCTGCATTTGGCATTCTGAGGTAGCCCACTTCTAAAATCAGGAGGTTGCACATACCTATAATCAGTGATGGGATTCAAAGAAATTAACAACCGGTTCTGTGCCCATCTGGCAGCCACTTTTAAATGGCTATTTTTAAACTTTATATGTCCTATCTCTCGCTAACAACCGGTTCTATAGAGTAGGTGTGAACCTGCTGGAGCCCATCACTGCCTATAATGTCTTGTAACCTGTGTTGACACTTCCTGCAGAAATTTCTTCAATTGCCTTTTAAAAGAATCTAGGCCAGTCATCATCACCATAAACTGTGACAAGGAATTCCACAGATTAATTATATGTTACATAAAAAATATTTCTATTGCCTTTACTAACTCTCCCAACACTCATTACACATTTCTCTTCTGTGTTTGTGTTTTCCAGTGGAATAAACCAACACCTTTTTGAATTTCTATTCAGTGAATTCCTAATTTTACAAGTGGGTTTTGAACATATGTTTATAAAACTATGCGGTTATCAATATCCATGAACTTTAAATCCTCAGAGAGATGAGATGAGGTGAAAGAGATGAGGTGAGATGGTACCCTAGACTACTGCCCAATTGAAGCAGAACTCAAGTTTTTGGCTTTAAAGGGCAGCCATTTCCTTCCCTTTCCTATTTGTAGAGGACAAATAGGCATGACGCAGGACCTGTCTTGAATTTTGGTTGAATCTGAAGATTTTTAAATCAACTAATGAGACTGGTGTCCTAGTCATTCCAATTATTCCTGTCAGCATTGAGGGATTCCTCACTATCTGAGATATTTTTGTGGAGTGAGGAAGAGTAGAGAGCCTTTATTGACATTTTTCAGAAAGAGAGGAAAATGTTGCAGGTGAAATTTTGAGAAGTAAATCACTTGATAGATCTAAACCAGTAAATTTTCTGCCCTTCAGAGGACAAGTCCTTAAGGAGAAACTCTTGTCCCTTTCAGTGGGCAGGTGCTGCTGGAAGGCTCTGGAATTCTCAAGGACTTGAGAGCAATAGAGAAAGGAACAGCATGGCTTTTGTTGTGAAGAAACTCCAGATTGGAATGAACATACAGTTGCAAGTCCCACTTATGTTGGCATGCGCAAATGCGTTTTCCCACAGAGCCATGAGCTGCGCTGTCAGATTGCTTTCAGTGCAGTTGTTTCACCTTGTGGTCAGTATGTTTTTTCCATGCTTGTCGGTTATTCAGATTATTAATTTCTTTTGTGGAAAAAATTGAGCCCACTATCATAAAAGCCATGTGTGTATATCAGCCTTGTGAGCTGCCCACATTGCTTGACAAAACTGTTTCAAGAGCTCCTGATGCAGAACAAAACATTGCTATGTGGATGGGAAACAAAATAAAGAATTCATGGTGCATGCCTAAGGAGATCTTTAGAGGCCTGCTGCTTAGTGCATCAATAATTGGTTCAATGACTTCAAGAAACTTGCCTCAACAGTTGCCACAATGTGTTCACTCCCGTATTCCAGTTTTGAATTAGGGCAATGTTTTGTATTGGTTCCTGCAGGACAACTTCTTATCTTCAAAATGAAATACCCTTTGGCAATCCATTTTGGAGTCCATTTGATTTTTGTCACCAGCAAACCTCCCTAAAATGCCCTGCACTTAGGAAAGAAATGATTTTATATCTTTAGGGGTAAGAGCTAGTGTATATTTAAATCAGTACTGCAGCTAGAATATTTTGTAGTCCTGTGCAGTTTCATATCTACATGTCCCATGTTGAAAGTGAAAATGACTGCTTCAGTGGGATCATAGTTATTTTTGCTATGATAAATAATAGCATATTTGCATACACATTGCATGCAGAGGCATACCAAGCATGATCTGAACCCATAGCATGCCATGAGATCATGATGTGCATGTGCCATGGAGGTGTACTATGGCGACATCACTCACTGGAAAGCTGCCAGTGAGGGTGCTGAATCTCTCTTGCGTCCTGGTCTGCGCCTTCTCCATTGGGGAGAGCCAATGGGGGAGGTGGAGATCTGTCTGTGTCCTTTAGTCTTAGGGGCACAAAGGGGGTCTGCACTTTCCCTGCTGGTTTTCCTAGTGGGGGAGGCAGAGATCCGCCCGTGTCTGGAGCCTTTGCCCATCCAGCTCCAGAGTGCTTCAGCCACTGGGGCACGCATGCCCTGCCTTTGGTTGGCTGGGGAATGCTCCCGGATGGCTACGGTCAGCACACGCATGTCCCAGCCAGGATGCATCCATCTGCCACAGTTGGCCAGGCTGCAGAGTCCAATGGGCTACAGAGGGTGCCTGAATGCTCGCTGGACTCCCCCAGGAGGGGGAGTCACAGGAGTGGATGGGCATGCTGTTACCCTTCTCACTGTGGTGCCCATGGTTCCTACCATGGCAGCCTACAGGGATGCCTCTGATTGCATGTATTCATTTAAAGAAAATAAAGTTTTTCCCATAGTACAGTACTAAAGAAGGCACCCTTATTCGGTCATTTACTTCTAGTTCCACTGGCTTCCAATAGCTGCAATCAGTAAATCAGCAGTTCTCAATTTTGAAATTGAACCGTGTTTTGAACCAAGAATAAACATGTGTTTCTAAAGTATCTGTTCTATGATTCCCCCCTTTTCACAGCTTCTCAGGACTGCGAGAATGATCAGTATAAAAAATTTAGTATTTCCAATGGAAGATGTTTTCAGATTTCAGATTTGTCAATTTGCTTATAGCCATTTATGTATTTATTGTTTCTTATAATACACTTTGTATGCAAGTTCACAACATGTGCACAAAGTTATACATGCATCAGCTATAAAAGGTGAAGTTATCAGTGATACATATGATATATATACCCTTCAGAACACGTACAAACTAGAAAAATATCAGCCTTCACTTGTTGAGCATTTTTGAAATGAGAAACTGTTTTAGATTATTCTAATGTAATACTTATTTTATAAAGACATGTTCATTCAATCACAAGGAGGAAGCCAACTTGAATGGTCACAAAGTCAACTTTGTGCATGCCACAAAATGCAGGAGACAACAGCACTGATTTGCTTGGCAAAGAGAGCATGAGCTGGTCTTAGACACTACAACTGCCCAATGTACATTAAGAGATCCTTTATATGTTTTCCGTCTCATAAACAACATACTGTTTCAAGTATAGTTTGCAAATGCTGCATGCTACATCATGTTGAAGTGCTGCCTTATATTCTTGAATCCAAATTATTTTTTTCCCACTAGGACTGTACTCTTAATCATTAGTCATGATAGATTTGTTCTTGTATCCTGTCATAGCTTTATTGCTATAATAACTACAGAAGATCCTAATAAATACATTACATATTTAGAACGACAGCTACGAATGTTGTTTTGCTAATTTAGTTGACCCCTGTCTTCCAGTTTTTGATTACCATTCAGCCTATCTTCTTTCATTAACAGCACCCTCCCCCGCCCTGCCAAATTCTGAATAATTACCTGTTATCAACAGTTAGCATCAAGTACTAGAGACTAATTAATGTCAGGAGCTAGTTCGGAAACCCTTAATTCAATGTAGAATTGCATTTTGTGCCAGTGGAACTGGATGACAACTGGATTGCAAAGTTGACTTACACTGGCCTAGGCCTTTTCTGGTGCAGCTAGGCTGGCATGTCTCAACTTATGCCAGCCAAGTGCTAGATAGGCTGGCCTAAGTGCACTTCAGGATTGCACCCTTCATGAATAAGGTAGTGCCTCAATATCTGGGCCCTTATTCTGGGACTGAAGAATGGAATGATTACTTGCATTACTCCCTCTTTACAACAATAGAAAAGCAGTTTTTTAAACTATGATTTGCAGTGGCCATTCATGTTGAGTCAAATCAGTGTATAAAAAATGAGTGTATAACAAGATTGGACCTGAATTTTTATGACCCTGGGTCTGTTTCTTTACTAAGCACCCAAATTGATAGTTTCTCCAAAACTTGCACAAGACTTTTTGAACTAGAACAAATTGAGAGGGAAATAACTGTGGTTCCTCTTCCAGATGTTCACCTATCATCTTCAGTACCTTTCACAAATTAGCTCATAACCATCCGCACATTATTATCAGTATTTGAGTCAGAGGAAAAATTGCAATCATTTAGGAATGGGCAGGGAAGTTATATACAGTAGAATAGTTCAAACATCAAAACACTAAGCGAGTGACTACAGTGCTACACAAAATTTCCTTTTTCTGACTTCATATTTTTTATACAAATGGTGTTTTCTTCTGGGTTCCTATTGTGTGCTCTTACCCCCACCCCTAGCTCTGGAAGCACCAGCATATGGTATCCTACAACTCTTCTGAATTCCCTTAAGGCTTTATTTTAGACCATATTTTATTTTTCAACAAACGAAAGAAGTTCAAGTAGCTCTTTATGCTCTATATATAGCTCAAAAGTGTCTGTGTTCTAATATCTCATTACGTGATTGGCATTTAAACTTGTGTTGAGCCAAAATGGTCCCTTCAGTTTCACTTTCGTTAAACAGTGTCTGGGTTTTTTTTCAGTGTGCATTTAGCTTGTCCCTTGACCATATACATTTTGTCCAAATTTTCCGATTGGAAGCATGTAATAGTTCTTAAAGATAGGTGGTTAGGACTTCAAGAAACTCTTAATGCCTTACAAAGGGTAAAGCTCCTGGAAGCTTCTCTACCTTGGAAGCAAAGGAACTGCATAATCTCTGGTTTGTCTATAAAAAATTAGCTTCCTGATTCAATTGTGTTAAAGCATAGACATATATCCTTTACAGGAATGTGTATACATTTAGGCATGAACGCAAATTTTTTCCAAATGTAGTCCATTTAGTCAGTGGCGTAGCTAATGATCATGTAGCCTTGTGCAAAGCTCAAAATGTTGCCCCGGAAGTGATGTCACAACCAGAAGTTATGTCATCCCAGGGTATTTTTTAAAAATTATTTGGGAAAAACCTGCCTTCTCCTCCTCCTCAGCAATTCACCACCTTTTTGCTCTGCTGCTGGGGTCATAGAATCATAGACTCATAGAGTTGGAAGGGACCTAGTAGGTCATCTAGTCCAACCCCCTGCCTGCAGCAGGAATTCCCCCTAGAGCATCCCCGACAGGTGCTCGTCGAGCCTCTGCTTGAAGATCCCCAGTGAGGGAGAGTTCACCACCTCCCTTGGCAATCTTTTCCACTGATGAACCACCCTCACCGTCAGGAATTTTTTCCGGATATCCAACCGGAATCTCCTCTCTTGCAGTTTGTACCCATTGGTTCTAGTTCTGCTTTCAGAAGCAGCTATGAACAAATTGGCCCCTTCCTCCCTATGACAGCCCTTCAGGTATCTGAAGAGGGCAATCATGTCTCCTCTCAGCCTCCTCTTCTCCAGGCTGAGCATCCCAAGTTCCCCCAACCTTTCCTTTTAGGGTTTCCCTTCCATACCACTGATCGTTCTTGTCGCTCTCCTCTGGACTTGCTCCAGTTTGGCTGCATCTTTCTTCAAGTGAGGTGCCCAGAACTGAACACAGTACTCAAGGTGAGGTCTCACCAATGCTGAATAAAGAGGAACTAGAACTTCCCGCGACTTGGAAGCTACAGACCTCTTAATGCAACCTAAAATGGCATTTGCCTTCTTTGCAGACACATCACACTGCTGACTCATGTTCAGCTTGTGATCCACGACGACTCCAAGATCCCGCTCACATGTTTTGCTGCCAAGCCAAGTATCCCCCATTTTATACCTGTATTTTTGGTTTTTATAGCCCAAGTGCAGAACTTTGCACTTCTCCCTGTTGAAATTCATTCTATTTGTTACAGCCCAGGATTCCAGTTTATCCAGATCCTCCTGGAGGTTTCTCCTGTCTTCTGTTGTGTTTGCTATTCCTCCCAGCTTGGTGTCATCTGCAAATTTGATCAGGCTCCTCTGTATCCCTTCCTCTAAGTCATTAATGAAAATATTAAAGAGGACTGGGCCCAAGACAGAGCCTTGGGGTACCCCACTTGAAACCGATCTCCAGGTTGATGCAGACCCATTTACTAAAACCCTTTGAGTGCGGCCATCGAGCCAGTTGCAGATCCACCTAACAATTGCCTCGTCTAGCCCATATTTTTCCAACTTCCCAATTAAAATGACATGTGGGACCTTGTCAAATGTTTTGCTGAAGTCAAGATAAATGACATCCACAGCATAGGTCGCTAAAGTACCTACAGTATTTGCTATCTGGAGTCTAAGAAGATTTTGTTCCCCCTCCCCCTCGCAACAACAAAATCAAATCAAATTAAATAAATAAATCTGGAGCAACATATTTAAAGAATACGGGAATGCTGGTGCATTCAAAAACAGCATGTAAAACAAAAGATGCCCATGTTTTGCACTTTGATGTGACATAGATGGTGCACAGACGTGCCGTGGGAGTTTGGGAGAGGAAAATTTCTTAATAGGGCCAATGGGGGATGTGAGCGTTCTCCCAGTATATGGTGTGTCTTGTCAAAAAGCTTATGGTGTGCCTTGACAATTTTAGAGTCTTCTCAGTATGTCATGTAATTAAAAGGGTTAAAAATTACTGCTTAGTGGCTAATATAGAATTGAGGGGTCTATTTGTGCATATCATCCTGTCTCATATCTCATGTAAAATTCCATATTTTGTGAGATAAATTTTGATAATTTTCATTATCTTTCCAAACTTTATGAAAAATCCATTTTGAAAAACAAGTGTCACTTCCACTATGTCCTATCTGTAGCTTTGGATACAGTTCAAGAATATTTGTTTCAGTCTCAGTTATACAGTATATGTGCAACTATGGAGGATTTTCCATAGAGGATTTTCTTTGTGTTCTAGTGACAAGATAGAAATACTTGGATGACTAACTGCTTTTCAGCATTGGTTGGCACAGCAATAAAATAAAAAAGAAAGAAAGATAAAGGGGAAAAAACTAGATAATAAGGATAGAAATATAGGCTGAAATGTTGCAGTTCAACTTTTATCAAAGCATGTGTGGGTTGACATGTCAGTTTGTACAGGTGTTAGATGGTATAATAGCATATAACTGCATATGTTGTGATTGTTTGCAGTATTTACTTATAACTGTGCTTCACAGCCTCTACAATCTATGGTTTAGACAAGCTCGTGTATCCATCCTTTGTCTTGAGTTAGCTATATATGCTTTTATTTCTTCAAATTCAAAAACCTTTATTGGCACAATCTTTTATTTCTTGGTTGATGTTGCAATCAAGGGACGGTACAATTCACCCAAGGACAATGACTGTGAAGATGCACCTTTACAAGCCTCACAGCAGAATGGGTCCAAGTCCTTTCCTGGACATAAGCTAAATTCCAGAGTAACTATGGGACCTTTTATACCAACATAGTTATGGTGCTACCTATGGGAAACCTATGGGAAATGCATAGAGCAATCCAGAGTAAGTGCCTCTTACATCCCATCGTTACTCTGGATTGTAGGGTAATTTGGCAACTACAGGGGCTATTCCTGCACTCCTTAGGCTGCAATCCTAACCACACTTACCTGGAAGTAAGCTACATTAGCTGCAATGGGACTTACATCTAAGTAGACATGGATAGGATTGAGTACGTAGTCAATATACAATATTGGTAACTGAGAAGGAAAGCATGCCCTCCTAATGGCAAGCATAATTCATATTCCACTTTTATGTAAAGTTTCCTGTGAACACTGTAAATGGGAAGATTTTCAAAATTTCTCCTATTTCTTCTAATATTTCAGACTCTTCATGCAAATTTTTCTATAGTTTTGTTTTTGAACTTTTCTTTTATATTGATATAAAAATAGCAATAAAAAACAGATGTCTTTTTAAATATGTATGAGATGCAGGGTAATCAAGAAGCTGTTGTATTTTTGGTTGACCATAATGGTGGTAAAATAATTACCAAGAATGGTGGGTGTATGTGTGTGTGGCCATGGCCCAGTCCCTCTTGTCAGTTTTTGAATTCCTGCATCTCCCAAGGTTGTATGATTCACCCAAAAGCTATAAATCAATAAGAAACAAGAAAATATATAGCCCAAAATGCTATTTTGAATGAAGTAAACTTCTTTTTAAAAGAATATACATTTTCAAATAATCCAAAGTGAACCGTTTGTTCTATAGATCTTCTGCTGGTAATAACGACAAAATGTGTTTATTTCAGAAAACTAATCTAATAACCACTTTGGCTAAATAAAAAAGAACTTTACTGATCTGATGTGGGGACCAAATGTCTTCCAAAGTCACAGAAACAATTTGGGTTGGTTGCTTTGATTATGATACTAGCCTTAATTCAATAAACAATAAACTGTTTCAAGAACAGAACAGCAGAAGAACAATTGGGTTGTTATTAATAGGGTTTTTTCCTATTAAAATACACCAAACAGCTGGTACTGATCACTGTCAGTTTCCATTTTGGTACAATAGGGATACAAAATAAGCTTGATACCTTTGAAGTGAATGCTGCAATTTACAAAAACTTGTAAAGGGAAGGGGCTTACTACATCACAGAAAAATTAGAACTTGTATTCCGCCCCCCTCAGCAACTTATCTTGGCCAATTTGACCTCCTTTTCAGATAAGTTGACATATTTTATGCTCCTGTTTTACTTTGTTTTGATTGAATTAGTCTCAAGTGTATATCTTTTATTTGGTGGTAGTACAAATAAAATCTACAATGTAAAATGATCTTTGTAAAAATAAAATCCTATAAACTCATAGTATGTAGGATTCAGTGATGTGCTTGAGCAGGGGTCTCCAAACTTTTTATCAGGAGGGCTGCATCATCTCTCTGACATGGTGTCGGGGGCTAGAAAACTAATTTACTTTTCAAATTTGAATAAATTTTCATATAAGTATGTATCGAAGTGGATTACAAGGCTTGCCCAAGGGCTGAATCGAGGGGTCTTGAGGTCTTGTCCCAGGCCTGGGGTTGAAGATGCATGTGCTAGAATAACTGTACCAAGTCATGAATCTGCCCCACTTGATTTATTTGCGAGTTGCAACAGACAGCTTGTCTTGAGCTTTTTTGGAATTATTTTTACTCAAGTCTGAGAGTTTTTGAGAACTGAGTGCAAGCCATGAGTCAGGTGCAGCTCTGCAGAAAACACGGAGATGATAGCAGTGTTTGTGAGTGTCAGAATTCTCATTTAACCCTGCTCTGATGTTGCCGTCCCATCTGCTGTCTGTGATGTGTTGAAGTCCTTAACTTTAACAATCCTATTCATTTCATGAATATTAACAAAGGGTCTGCTGTCTACTGCTCCACAATGTGTCTTCTCACAATGCAATTTCAATGATTTTCTAATCAAGAAAACGAAGGGCATGGAGAGACTATAGGGAAAGGTGATAGGATCTGGTGCACGTTGTCACTGCTGGATCAACCCTATCTTGCAGTTTCACTGTCCCTACCTATTCTGCCCTCTCTCACAGACTTACCTGTTCTTCTCATGGTGCCTGCTACTCAGTGCACTGCCAGAAAGTGCTTTATGACATTGTTTCAGCAGTACCTGGCAGAAGAACATAGGTTTTGCTTCTGGCTGGCTCTGGTAAGATTGGACCAGAGGGGAGATCCTGTGACTAAGCTCCAATGAATGTTATAGGCAAATGTCTTCTAAGCAAAATATATAGGCATGCACTGTATGTATTTAGAGGAAATATTTGCCTAAACAACCATTCTCAGATTAGACCAGTGTCTTTTATTTTTACTCTTCCATTCATGTGTTTACAGTGGAGATAGACTTGGATCATGTGCTGAAACCCGAGTGCCAGTCAATGTTCTTCTCCAGTCAATGCCATTCCAAGTCATTGGAAGCAATTTGTGTGCTTGCCAACATGCCAACCGTCATGTTGTCTATTATGCCAGACATCTCTGGGATAGCATATGGGGAGGGGGAAGCAGCCACTTGCCTCCAAGCTTTTTAAAACTGCGGAGTCATTTATCCCAATTAAATCATGGCAACTCTATCCCAGTCGTCAGGGACAGTGCTAAAATGTCAAGATAAATCCTTCTGCTTTATTCTTTGTAAATCTGAGTATTTAATCCAGGTGGGGAAAAAGACTGATTTGTGCCTTTCACTTGACAGCGTTTATGTTAAGTGGAAGAATTGTGCTTCATTCAAAAGCTTGCTTTATTTTTTTCAAAAGCTGAATGCAGGTGGAACACAATTTTTGTCCCATAAAATAAAATCTGAGCAGAGGCCTTTTGCAGCTGCTGCTGATGTGTGCTGCCTGTATTAAAAATTTAAAAGAGTAGAAAAATGTTCCTTATTTCTCTGCATCAGTAAATGTACAGAAGAGTGATCTAACAAGAGAACATAGCTTTGACATTTATCTTGGCAAATTTGGAATCTATCATTTTCCTTCTCAGAATCATGGAAATCTCTTGCACAAGGTAAAGGCGGAATCAGGCCAGGGACTGCCGGTTCTCTCGTTATAATGATAAGTTTCCTTCTGGGAGACAAGAACACTGTGTGCTCAAGGTACAAGCACTTGATGTAAAACTTTACTGCTTGCTTAACAATGAATCATTTCACTAGCAGTCAAATATTTTAAGTCACTTTTAACTTTCAAAACTTCATATACAGTAACTGTCCAGCCCAAGTAAATATTTGGTGGCGTTGTTTTTCCACTTGGTTTTTAAATTCTTTTTTATAAGTGTGCAACAATGATGGACCTGAGAGTGAGAGATCTGTAAACAGATTAGACATCAACTGAGACGTATGAGAGCATGTGGACTGGGGATCAAATATGTGCAGGGCCTTTTTGCACACCACAACAGAACTTGGTTTTTAATTGTGATGAGAGGAATGTACAATAGGAGAGAAGGTAAATCAAAAATAACTGGCATTAACTAGTGCAGTTGGTAGGTAAATTAAGGAAAAGGCACTAACTTCCTACAAGCGGTAGGAACATGCAAAATAGAGTTGAGGAAGAGGAGGAATAGGGCTTTTTGTGTGTGTGCGTGCGTGTGTGTGTGTGTGAAAGAGAGAGAGAGGGGGGGATTATTCTGAGAAGCCAAGCCCTGCCACAGGATGTGGTGATGGCATCCAGCCTCAATGCCTTTAAGAAGGGATTGGACAAATTCCTAGAGGAAAGATCCATCAAAGGTTACAAGCCATGAGAGGGGTGTGTGTGTGTGTGTGTGTGTGTGTGTGTGTGTGTGTGTGTGTGTGTACACACACATAGATAGAGGTGTACGTAGACAGATGTGGTTTTAAGGTAACCTTAAAATGACAGATTCAGTGGATTCAGCTGGTTGCAGGTGTCTTGTGCACTCCCTGAGGCATCTGATGGGCTGCTGTGTGATACAGGAAGCTGGATACAGGCCTTTGGCATGATCCAGCAGAGGCTCTTCTTATGTTCTTATGAGTTTATAACAAAGACCTGTATGTGGAATGGGAGAGCTCCTGAATTTTTGGAATATAGGAAGAGATTGAAGAAATTGAGAGATTAGCTGAGCCTGGTATTTGCTATAGCCCAGAATAGCAATTATAAGGCTAGGAATGAGTGATAAAGCAACTGTGGTGCAAGAGCAAATCTTGTCCCACATCTGATTACTCTCAACTGGTGCTACAGTTCATTGGGTCTCTTATCTTAAACAGTGAAGAATAGGCTTAAAGAAAGTCATAGGCAGAGAAAACAAAGGAGAGGGAAGAGATAAAGAGAATAAGGATCAGTCCAATTCAACTTTCCAGCACCTATGCAGTTCCAAAGTAAGTAAACAAACATCCCCATAGCTTGAAGAAGCCTCTGTGAATATGCCCTTCCCTCCCACCACCACTTGCACAGTTGAATGAAACTTGCACAGTTACTTCACTGCTGAAAAGCTGACATTACCCAGATTTTTAGTAAAGAAAAAGAGTCCAAGGAAGGCAAAAGAGCAAGAGGGGTCCTCCTAGGTGACAGCTCAGCATCAACTGGGTTTGGATCCACAATGCAAAGAAGGATGGAGCAGGAATACTTAGTACTAATAGCTTGTAATTGGCATTGGAGATGAAGCAATTGTAAAGAGGATTGTAAAGCAGCAGAAGTGGTGGGAAGCTGTTTAACCATCCTCCCAAATGACACCAGCCTCGATAGCAACAATATAATCCTAGTTTCCAGCTCTTTATTTGGGACCTCCCTTTCCAGTGCCTTCCCACCCGTGGGGCAGAACTTGCACTTAGGTTCACTGCAGCATCTGCTGCTTCTCCTAATGTGCAAGGTCAGTCTGCCTTTCATTTACCCTGCCTTCCATGTCTTTATCCAGACTTCCTCTTCACAGTTCACTTCCATTTCCTCCTTAACTGCTTCACCCAACTTAAATTTTCAAGGTGCAAGATAGGAAAATATTAATTGTAAAGAGTAATGCACTCAGGGAATCACACATGAGGTATTACCCATAATGTTATGCAAAGATGTATTCACTTACAGTGTTATGGCTGACAGTGTGAAAACAGATTTCTCATTGAAATAACAATGTTCATGATAAATAGCCTAATAGTTAATGTTCATATTCATGAGCCAGCATGCTGTAATGGTTCAGGAATTAGATCAGAAAGATCCAGATTCAAATTTCCTACCTCACAGGGTTGTTGTGAGGAAAAAAGGAGGGGAGAAACTACTTGCACTGCCCTGATCTCCTTTAAGGAAGGGAAAATGTGAAATTTGAAAAAAATAAATGTACAAAGTATTTCTGAATATAGCTAGCAAAGGAAGACAGATATTTTGAAGAGCAATTTACAGTAGGCCTACTTTGAATCTGATTTTTCAAACATCAATCCCGTACTAAGGCATTTGCATAGCATTTGCATAGTGAGTCACCAACAAAGACCTACTTCATACTTGATAAAGCAGTATCTGGGTAGTATCATTTCAAACCACACAAATAGGGACTCGTCAGTGATGGGCTTCAAAGAAATTAACAACCAGTTCTCTGCCCATCTGGCAGCCACTTTTAAATGGCTATTTTTAAACTGTATGTCCTATCTCTTGTTAAAAACCAGTTCTGTAGAGTAGGTGTGAACCTGCTGGAGCCCACCACTGGACTTGTGACTAAATACTCCCCTATTCGAAAAATATTAGTGTGTTAGTGGGGAAAAAAATCAAACTAAAAAGTGAGTGTATCAGCAAAAAGTAAAGGAGGGACAGGATCTCTTTACTTTGACACCCACTTTTCCTAGTAGAGGTTTTTGTTTCCTATGAAGGAGCATTCAATCGTATTAATCCACTCCTACAGTCTGAAGAGGTGAAGCCTACATGTGGTATACAAATCTTGTTAAAACTGGGGCTTGGCTTGGGTTCTTGAATGCTGCTAAACGCCAGTCCCTTAGCACATGTTGAGGTAAAGTGCATTTCTTTCCTTTTTAATTAGCTTTTCAAAATAGTGGAAAAGCAAGCAATTATCTTATATTTTGAATGGACTATGGAGTTGTTTACATTCCCAAAGGTCTAAATCATTAGCATATTTGTCATGGAATTAAACAGTACAACACTCCTGTTGCCCTTTCAAAAACTGTCATCTGGATGCTGCTGAAGCTAAAATTGGATTGTTTTCATAAATTATTACATTTTATGGCTATTCTTACACAGTCAGTTAATTGTAAAGCTGTCCAAATTGTGGTCATACCACAGTAGTGTTCCTGCAGTGTTTCTGCTCATTAGCTACATAAACCACAGTAGAGATCATATAGTGGTAAATAAACATGGGCTGTTCCACTCTGCTTTTGAGGAATGTTCTATTGTCACCTTTACCTTGACTTTCAAAGATTAAAGATTAAAACCTTTATTGTCAATGCACAACATGTGTACCATGAGATTGGCTGAGCCTCCCTGAGTACACCCCCCAACACAATACACAAAACAGTCACACAATACATAGTTACACCAAAAATAACATTATTACACCAACATGAACATGTTGCATGTTGTGCTGGCCCCACAAGTCTGCATACTACATAGTTATTATGTAATATTGCATTCCGGAGTCTGACAGGCCACAGATAAAAGCTGGGTATGCTTCTATATCCTGCCCAATGGTAGGAGAGTTAAGAAGTTCTAACCAGGATATGAATTGTCCATGAGAGTTTTCCTCCCTCTGTTACGGCAGCGGGTCCTGGCAATTTCAGCCAGCGGTGTCAGGGGATAGATAGTCCATGATGTTTTGTGCTGTGCTCCTCACCCTCTGTAGTGTCTTTTTATCCATGGCTGTCAAGCCAGCATACCATATAATGATGCAATAAGTGAGGATGCTTTCTATTGAGGACTGGTTGAAGGAGGTCATCATTTGTTGTTCCACCTTGTTTTTCCTCAAGACCCTGAGGAAATGGAGTCTCTGCTGGGCCTTCCTGGCCTCCTGGATTGTATAATTTTTTCCAGGTGAGATCTTCATTAAGATGGACTCCCAGGAATTTGAAAGAGGAGACCCTTTCCACACAGGCCCCCTCAATTTAAAGTGGGGCAGGTTCCTCTCTCTTCTTCTGGAAGTTTATCACCATCTCCTTTACCTTGCTGATGTTTAGGGGCAGGTTGAATGTGTGTCATGGACCAGATTTAGAGCTTGGATGGTATAGTAGTGGTTAGGGGGTTAGACTGAGATCTGGAATTATCCAGGTTCAAATAATTCCTTGGCCATGAAGTATCCTGGGAAGATCTAGTCTAGTCACTCAATTGCAGTCTCACCCACATCACTGGGTTGTTGTGAGTATAGCAGGAGGGGAGGAACTAAACCTTTGTAAGCCACATTGTGCTTTTGCATTGACATGAGAAAGGTAATGTATAAATTCAGTGACTGCATGTATGAATGAATGAATGAATGAATGAATGAAAATGGCTTATTTCAGCCTTGTTACTGAAATGTCATCTATGGCCCAAACCTGTGTTCTGCCAATGCAGCATGCATTAAAGTAGTTGTAACGTGCAGCCTGCCATTCAACACAACCTGCCATTCAACCTGTGCTGCCATTCAATAAAACCTGTCATTCAGCATCAGCCTTTCTGGAGTCAATGGCATTAGTAAGGCAACAGGTGGGGGTGGACCATGTTTAGGTAGAAGAAGGAGGACTAAGGACATTTCTGGGAGAAAAGGGACAAAGTGGGAGTGGGGAGGTAGATCCAACAATAATGGCAGACACATGAGATCATATACTTCCTTTTTAAACCTCTCTACCACCAAAATAGGTGACATATGTTTAAGGAATCCTATTGTTTTTGGGCAGCTATCAAGGAAGCAGATTATTTTCACTTACCTTCTACAGGGCGTCCAGTTGCCTCACACTGTAGGATGCAGCACACACCTTTTTTGTTTCAGGACATAGGACTGGTCTGTTCATTCAAGATCTTTGCCGTCTTTTGGCTCAGTATAATTTGAACTTGTACCTAGAACCAGTCCAGCAACTGGAGCATTCCAGCTTAGTATTTCTGAGATACTGCATGTAAAAATTATTGACTAGTTCAAAGAGACTGTTCTTCTTTTATTATACAGTATATTGGCAATTCATATATTTTTGGAATTTGTGTGTGTGTGTGTGTGTGTGTTAAAGGATGGGTGAACGTAGTATTTGAGTAGATGTAAAATCAATATAGAACATAATTGATGTTAATTCATACTATTTCATAAAACAGTTGGATCACTGAACTACAGTTGCATATGTTCCAGTGTCTGATTCTTCATATATTTTATGTTTTCCCCAGCAGCATTATATTTTATTACATATATGTTTTTATTTGGCATTCCCTTTATTTCCCCATCATTCGAAGCTTGAGACTAGAAAAATAGCACTTCGTGAAGCATTTCACCTTGCTCAAGGCCAGAAAGACCAGCTAGCTTCTCATCTGTCTCTTGGAACAAAAAAAGTGCTGATTGTACAAATGCTACCAACTGGTGTCTTTGTCCAAATAGGAAAATTTTGCAAAATACTTCAGGCACAAAGAAGAATGCCCAGGCTAAATGAGCTGCCTGCAGTTGGAAATACTTTTAAGAAGTGCTTTAATAGTCATTTTCACAATAGCCTTGTTTGTCCTCCACAGCAATATCAAAGTCAAAATCGCTTTGGAACAACTAAGCTTCCAATTTCACCACTTTATATATTTTATAGGCCATATGTAACTACTTCATATACACAAAGAGTGGCAGACCGCATTCTCCAGTGATTTAGACTGTAGTCATACATATCTGGATTTAAACATGTTTTATTTTCTTATTAATATCTTATTAATATCCTAAGCACACTTTCCTGGGAGTAAGACCCACTGAAAACAGTAGAGCTTACTTCTGAGTAGACAAGGAAAGGCTTGTGCCCTAAGTGTTCGTTTGCAATGCAGATTGAATTTATTATTTTATTTTGAAAAGGCCACTGTAATTACACTTTAGACCCCTGAAATGATTGCTTTTATTGATATTTTGAAATAGCAGCAAAATAAAAGTGGAAAGGTTATCAATTGATATTGTTTGCCATTTAAAATTATGCCATAATGTCTCAGCTGTTCCTTGGCTTATCAGAGTCATTATATTAAGGACAAAATTGTTCCGCTAGTTACAACTAAATAGGCCCATGCTTCACGATAAGCTGTTTTCATAACTTAAGCATTTGTGTTCTTTATGTATTCATTTTATTTATTTATTCCATATTAGGCATTCTATGTAAAAAGTACAAGTCCCTGCTCGTGGCCTAATTTCCAACCAGTTATTGAATAAACAAAGGTGATCATATTGAATAGATGGTTGGAACACTGATCTGGAATGTTAAAAACACTATCTTTGTGTTCCACTTATTGGAACTACATTAATGTAGCCTATGCACATTAATGTGGCCTATACACTTTGGCAACTGCAGATCTAGCTCTGCAGTTAGGCAAGATTAGATGACCTGCCTAATGGCAGATTTAGGGAATGCTATCAAAGAATGGCAAACTCTCCCCTGATAAGGAGGAGCACTTATATGACTCAGGCTACAATCCAGAGTAACTATGGGAGCACATAAGAGACATTATTTGCACCCGTAGTTACTGCACAACCTAGTGAAAACCTATGGGAAATTCATATTGGAATCCAGAGTAACCTGTTGTTACTCCGGAGCAAGGACTCCCCATAGTTACTCAGGATTGCACCCTCAATCAGGTTCTCTCCGGTTATCTTAGCTTCTGTTTATTGGTTGATCCTTCAGTGTTGGTTCTTAGAATAGTCAACAGATTTTTAAATCATCTAAAATGTCATTTCTAATCTTCTAATATTGTCCCTGTGCTGTAGTTTGTGTGGTTCAGGGTTCCCTGACAGTTGATTTTGTGGTTCAGTGTTCCCTTGTTGATTTTAGCTAAATGAAACTAATCTCATCCATGAACATAGAGCTTTAGAAAATGAGGAGACAAGTCCCTGACTCAAGGAACTTACAATTTAGAAAACAAACACCAGAGGAAGGGGAATAGATGCAGAAGTGAAATAACCAAATGTTGTCACATATACGGTATTTAAGCAAAGTTCAGGTAAAGGGATCCAATTCTTCAAATCTTCCCCACTCAGCATCAGTTCAGGCAAATTTCTCCAATCCCTGTTCACATTGACATTGGATCTAGACTGGGAGGAAAGTGCTTGGCTGATGAAATGCAGTGATATAGCAAAGGGGGAATAAGGTCCCCCCCCCATGTTCACAACTCCACACCACCCTACTGTTATGCATAGTTTGGTAGATATGTGAATACAAACATTGCTACTGCTGCAGGGGGTAGTTTTATGTATAATTCAGCAAGACTTAAAATCTTGAATACAGCGTTCTACCATATGCTGAGTAAAATCTCATATGGCTTTGTCTACCAAACTTACTTTGAACTGCCCCATTTTGTGAAGTGTCTTGTCTTGTTGCTCAGTTTTTTTGACTTCTTGCAGTTAGCTGGGAAGCATATTTGCAACCAGAGTCAGATGCCATCTGCCTGCACTGCATTGCTGTCAGTGAAATGTGTGCATGGGTGGGTGTCCATAGGTATGCCTGCTTTCTGGATTCAGGATCCTATGGCATTTGTACTCATTTAATCAAAGTACACGATCCAGATTTGTTTACCCAAAAGCCAAAGGGGTAGTACTATCTATATTACTATATACTATATTACTATACTATATATACTATATATATATTACTATACTATATATAGTATATATTACTATATACTATATTATAGTACTATCTATACATAATACTATGTATTGCTTTTAATGAAATTCACACCCAGGTGCATGTGCTGTTGACATTCATGCAGTGTAGGTAGATCAGTGGAAATTTGGATGCACAGCCCTGGATCTTGGATCATTTGAAAGATCAAGGAGTGTTCCTCTTGCAGTTTAACCTCCTGCAGGGAAAGAGCAGAATTGATTGTGCATCTAAGGATGCTCTTCACCCTCCAGTGCCAATTTCTGTTCCTGCTGAGTCTTTTGGCCAGTGGGGCCAATTGCTCTTGAAGTTTAAAAGACCAGCTGCTGCCAATTCTCATGGGTGGCTCTGTGGAACCAATGAGCAAAAGGGCAATGGTAGTAGCTTCTCATAGAGAGTAGAGGCTATGGCTGCTTCTCTTGTCCATGACTCTGGTTGCACTGATGGGGAAGAGGAGCAGTGGTGACGGTTACTTGACACTAAACAGGCTCACTTTGTTTTAGCTCTCACAATTTCTTTCATTTCACATTGTGAAGAGGCAGCCCCTCTAATGTTTCTTCCTTCACTTTGGGCCTGAAGATGAAGGAAAAAAGAGGCACATTCTTTCTTCCTTGCAGCCTAATGATAAGGCTCTGCTGCTTGTTGGTTCTGCCTGAAGGTACCTCTAAGTTCTGTACTTAGTGACAGGTTCACATTCACCACTTGTGTCCTCTGCGAGTGTGGGGAAAACTATATGTTTAAAATCATTTGTGTGCTGTTCTGCCTATTTTAAAGGTCCCTATAATACTGTATACCAGTAAGTGATTTTGGTCTCTCATCACCCCCAAATTTGCCTGCCCAACTCTTTCTTATGTGGGTCACCCTGTCTGAAAATGGGAATGATCTGATTACTGTTACTACTGTAGTGTATCAGCAGTCCTCCCATCCAACGCCATCCTGACATCTAGAGACACTTGGTATCTCACCTCACAGTCAGTCATTTTGACTTCTGCAGTGTGACAGAGGTAGCAACAGAAAGTGTGGAGACCCAGCCTTATTTCTTAACTCATTCCTTATATTCTTTGCTCCTTAATGAGAAGGCGATAACGGTGTACCTTTTCATTGTAATATCCCAGAATCTGGAAATAAATCCCACAGGGATAAAGGCTCACATCTTTTCCAGTACCAACTGAAGCTTTCCTGCCTCTTTTCACCTACAAATGTGGAAGCGTTTCCTATTGAAAATACCTTGATTTGTTCACTATTCATTATTGTGCCTCCTAATGAATTAGGGTAGGTTCTTTCAACTGTGGATCTTAAAATAAGGATGGCAGGTTGTTAGGTTTTCAGCAAAACGGAGCTCTATTTGCCTTGGCCAATGATGATCCAACACATTTATTCATAAATGGGATGACTGACATACCAGAGTAGATTCACAGTATGTGTTTTCCCTTCCATTGGGAGGAGATTTACAGTCTGTCAATTTACCACAGCCAGTATTCTAGTCTAGGTTTTAATTTGATAGTTAGGAACATTGACTTCTCATTGGAGGTTATACTCTTGAAAAGCATCCAAAAACATATTTCTGTTCTGGTTTGTAAAGAAAAAATGTGAATTTCAGCAGTTGGTGCAGTGTTCCAGCTTTCAGCTGAAATCCCCATCTACATTTCAAGAAACGTGTAAAGAAAAAAAATCTGGTATGCTCACTAAACAGGGTAACTATCACACTTTGACCCATCAGCTAAAATAAGGCTAACATCAGAAATTCTGATGACACTATTTATGACAGAAGATAACACTTCTCTGAACCTTTAAAATATTTGCCTGTTACTGAGACTGCTTCTCAGTTGTGTACTGCAAACCAAGGCATGAATGCAAAAGGCAGGTGCTCAGAGAATTTTGCCCGCAGATACTTAGGTATATATTTTTAAATGCAGTGCTATCAAAATTTCAAGGGTTTACTGAAAGAAAATGGAATGATAAATTAAGGTAAATTTGCTTTGGGACATGTGTTGATATCTAAGTCATCATCTTTTCTAAGGCTTGGCTGAAAGATATGTAGCTTATGTAGCTTATGTTACAATATGCTTCCATTCCGATGCAAGTTTAGCTGGGTATAAGTCTACTGAACTTAGCCTGCAATCCAGAGTAACTACGGGAGCACGTAAGAAACATTACGTGTACCCATAGTTACCGCACCACTTAGTGAAAACCTATGGGAAATTTATATTGCAATCCAGAGCAAATTGTTCTTACACCGGAGCAGGGACTCCCCGTAGTTACTCTGGATTGTGCCCTTACTTACTTTCTTAGACTTACTTCTGAGTAAACATGAATAAACTGACTTGTTTGTAAACATGATTGGGAATATGTATTTGTGATTCCCAGTCTTTTGAGTAGTCACAGTGTTCCCTCAATCTTTTCTTCCCTGCTTAGTCAGGTGCCACTATCTAGGATCACAACAAGAGATGCTGTTGTCTGGACGAATATCAGATCATTAGTGCAAATTACTAAACTGCAATATGTTCTCAATTTTTTTCTTCCTTTTACATAGGTATCACTCTGTTTTGTCAACTAGAGCTGAAGTATTTTTGAAGCACATTTCTTTTGATATAAGTAATTGCATACAAGCCCTGCTGGGTCAGGCCAAAGGACTATCTAGTCCAGCTTTATCTCACGGTGCCCCACCAGAAACCTCAAAGAACACACAGGGCACCAAAAGACCTGCATCTTGATGCCCTCCCTTGCATCTGGCATTCTGAGGTAACCTACTTTTAAAATTAGGAGGTTACACATCTCCTTCATGGCTTGTAAACTGTGATGGACTTTTCATCCAAAACGTTGTCCAAGCTCCCTTTAACAGAGTGACCAGATGCCAAACCCCAAATCCCCCCAAGCTCCCCAAAATTCCTATTCCCAAGCCAAAATTCCTACCTGTTTAAAAAAAATGTAAGACAAATGTAAGACATGTTAAAATAAAGATAAAAACATGCATATTGCTTTTATGTACTTAATTTCAGCATTATAGTATACTTTATATATTACTAGCGAAAAGCGTACCCGCATTGCGGGTGTAACATTTCTCCCTATGCCATCCCCCCATGGCGCAGAAACACCCCATGTGCCACTTCCCCCATGCGCATCATCCCCCATGCGCATCGTCCCTCCATGCACATCATTCCCCCATGTGCAACGTCCCCTCATGCACAACTTCCCCAATGCACAACTTCCCCCAATGCGCAACTTCCCCAATGCTCAACTTCCCCAATATTCAACTTCCCCCATGCGCAACTTTCCCCCATACAAATCAACCCCAATGTGCAACTTTCCCCATGCGCAACTTTCCCCCATGCGCATTACCCCCGTGCGCATCATCCCCCCATGCGCATCATCCGCCGATGCGCAACTTCCCCCATGCGCAACTTCCCCCATGTGTATCTTCCCCATGCGCAACTTTCCCCCATGCTCAACTTTCCCCATGCACAACTTTCACCCATGCGCATCAACCCGCATGCGCAACTTTCCCCCATGCGCATCATCCCCCATGTGCAACTTCCACCCATGCGCAGCTTCCACCCATGCGCAACTTCCCCCATGTGCATCATCCCCTCATGCGCAACTTTCCCCATGCGAATCATCCGCCAATGCACAACCTTCCCCCATGCGCAACTTTCCCCCATGCGCATCAACCACCATGCTCAACTTTCCCCCATGCTCAACTTTCCCCCATGCGCATCATCCCCCATGCGTATCATCCCCCATGTGCGTCATCCCCTCAAGCGCAACTTCCCCCATGCGCATCATCCCCCATGCGCATCGTCCCTCCATACGCATCATTCCCCCATGTGCAATGTTCCCTCATACACAACTTCCCCCAATGCGCAACTTCCCCCAATGCTCAACTTCCCCAATGTGCAACTTTCCCCCATGCGCAACTTTCCCCCATGCGCAAATTTCCCCCATGCGCAACTTTCCCCATGTGCATCATGTCCCCATGCGCATCATGTCCCCATGTGCAAATTTCCCCCATGCACATTACCCCTGTGCGCATCATCCCCCATGTGCATCATCCCCTCAAGCGCAACTTCCCCCATGCGCATCATCCCCCATGCGCATCGTCCCTCCATACGCATCATTCCCCCATGTGCAACATCCCCTCATGCGCAACTTCCCCCAATGCTCAACTTCCCCCATGCGCAACTTTCCCCCATACAAATCAACCCCAATGCGCAACTTTCCCCCATGCGCAACTTTCCCCCATGCGCAACTTTCCCCCATGCGCAACTTTCCCCATGTGCATCATGTCCCCATGCGCATCATGTCCCCATGTGCAAATTTCCCCCATGCACATTACCCCCATGCGCATCATCCCCCCATACACAACTTCCACCCATGCACAACTTCCCCCATGCACATCATCCCCTCATGCGCAACTTTCCCCGATGCTCATCATCCGCCGATGTGCAACTTCCCCCCATGCGCAACTTCCCCCCATGTGCAACTTCCCCCCATGCGCATCATCTGCCGATGCACAACTTCCCCCATGCGCAACTTCCCCCATGCACGACTTTCCCCCATGTGCAACTTTCCCCAATGCGCAACATCCCCCATGCGCAACTTTCCCCCATGCGCATCAGTTCCCCATGTGCAACT
Organism: Cryptoblepharus egeriae; assembly: GCA_030015325.1. Lineage (NCBI taxonomy): Eukaryota > Metazoa > Chordata > Lepidosauria > Squamata > Scincidae > Cryptoblepharus > Cryptoblepharus egeriae. The sequence continues at coordinate 67,299,766 of JAREYC010000002.1, read as the reverse complement.
TCTCCCCATGTGCAGCATCCTCGCCAGTGCAACCTCTTCCTCCGAACAACATTCCCCCCACTGCACCTGGCACCGAGCATCAAATTGGCTGGATGTTGTTCAGTCTCCCATGTTAAGTATAGGACAAAAACACATTGACCCCTTTTCAGCCCCTGAAGGGTTAAATTTCTCCAGATGGTTCTTGGTGGGAGTTCAGGTGACAGAAGGAACTCCCAGAATTCCATGCTTCAGGCCCAGCAGTTGGGGTGGAATGTTGATGAGTCAGCAATTCTCAATGCAAAGTATAGGGAGGAAAACGCGTTGCGCCCCTTTTCACCCCCTTCCGGTTGGAATTTCCGAAACCGGTTCTTAGTGCACCCCTCAGTCATGGAAGGAACACCCACCTTAAATTTCACGCTTCTAGGCCCAGCGGTTTTGGCAGGGCCATGATAGTCAGTCAGTCAGTGAGTCAGTCAGTGAGTGAGTCAGTGACTTTTCTCTTTTATATATATAGAAGATATAGAATCATAGAATCCTAGAGTTGGAAGGGACCTAGTAGGTCATCTAGTCCAACCCCTGCCTGCAGCAGGAATTCCCCCTAGAGCATCTCCAACAGGTGCTCATTGAGCCTCTGCTTGAAGATCCCCAGTGAGGGAGAGTCCACCACCTCCCTTGGCAATCTGTTCCACTGCCGAACCACCCTCACCGTCAGGAATTTTTTCCGGATTTCCAGCCGGAATTTCCTCTCTTGCAGTTTGTACCCATTGGTTCTGGTTCTGCTTTCAGAAGCAGCTATGAACAAATGAGCCCCTTCCTCCATATGACAGCCCTTCAGGTATCTGAAGAGGGCAATCATGTCTCCCCTCAGCCTCCTCTTCTCCAGGCTGAACATCCCAAGTTCCCCCAACCTTTCCTGGTAGGGCTTTCCTTCCATCCCACTGATCATTCTTGTCGCTCTCCTCTGGACTTGCTCCAGTTTGGCTGCATCTTTCTTAAAGTGAGGTGCCCAGAACTGAACACAGTACTCAAGGTGAGGTCTCACCAATGCAGAATAAAGAGGAACTAGAACTTCTCGTGACTTGGAAGCTACAGTCCTCTTAATGCAACCTAAAATGGCATTTGCCTTCTTTGCAGACACATCACACTGCTGACTCATGTTCAGCTTGTGATCCACGGCGACTCCAAGATCCCGCTCACATGTTAATATATATATAATATATATTATATTGTGTGTGTGTGTGTCTACAGAGATGTAAGCCCCATTGTGTTTAATGGGGTTTACTCCAAAAAATGCCATAGGAATGAAACCTAGCTACCACTTCCTGGTAGTGGATGGGGAAGGAGCGTTGTTAAAAAGTCATGGCTGAGACCTCTTCATCAAAGTATGTAGAAATGGCAACCATTATCTCTGGGTTATACTGTGGCAAAACTAATTAAGTTTTTAAATCCAATAAATCCATTTACTTTTGTCCAGGCAAGGATGTATTTGCTTATGCGTTTCAGGTTAAAACTTCAAATGTTCACAGTGTTACAGTCACAGTACAGGAATTTGTTAACAGGCATTAAAATTTGAAGCATATGGATTCTGCTTACTCCCAAGAACAGCTATAACTTGAGCAGAATCTCTTTAGAAAGATGTACAACAGGAACCTTTCTCTGGATGTTTTTAAACCAATGAGATAATATGAATGCTACATAGGTGATAAGGTCCCCAGTCTGACAGAATAAGATAATCAAAAAACTATTTTCCTGCCTGGTTCTGAATTTTGACAGGATATACTTTGACTTGAAGCACTTAAGTCTCCTAAAATGGAGCAGAACAAAGAGATAAAGAGAAAACGAACATGAATCTTTGTCAAGCTGGAAAGACAAAACGTTCATAAAAGATGTAACTCTCAACAACGCAACCATACTGCATCCACACCAAAACAGGCTGCTCAGGGTGGCGGAGCTGATAAGAATGCTTGGGAAAACTATTTTCCTGTACTCTCACCATACCTGCAAAGGCTCCTGATTGACAGTGTGTCTCCTCTGTCCTGTGCCAGCTCTTTAGCCGGTGTGTGCCTGAGGAGACAATGGTAAAGTGTCAGTTTTGGGGGGGTTGGGTTAATTGCAGTATCCCTGTCTCTGATACCTCCTGCCTTTCCCTCCCCAACTATTGATGGTGTGCATGCTCCATTGGCATGGTTGCATTGACAGTGGGAAATTTGGATAGGATCAGCTCTTAGATTCATTGTTTAACTAGCACAGGCTATGGAAATTGCGCCTTCGATTAGCCCATAACTATACACTTCTTTAAATTTTAAATTATGCTATATATATGCTGTTTTGAGCTAGAATATGCTATACCTTACTTTGGTTCTTTTTTGGCTTCTGTGGAGCCATACAAACACATTGATTAAGTGGAAGACTATAACAGTAAACAGTAAACATATGAATGTGAATAGGCAGAAAATTTGGAAAAATTGTAGCCATTGTTTATGTAGGAAAAGATGGATGTTGCATAGTTCGACTCAGACATCAGCTTCAAAGAATGCCTGACCTTTTGTCCCTTGCCAATTTCTGGAATAAATTTTTGGAATAAATCATTACTTTTGCAGGCATCTAGTCAAATTTCACATCTAATGAAACATAACATGTTGGCATTATTTGAAAACAAAGATTTTGACCAGAATTGTTTCACCCCTTTTCCCATGCACAACACACAGAGCACTTTGCATCCCTATATTTCCTAGTGATGCCGTTGTTTACATTCTGTTTTGGTTGAGAACAACTTATTGAATGGTACCTTTTAAAATTTAACCAATCCATTTGAGTTTCTCTGCAGCTGTAGTAGTCACAACTTGATGTTTAAATGCTTGAAAATACAGATTTTTAAAATTCTGGCAAGATTTTGTGGGTTACATAAAAACCATATGTATAGCACCACACATGGGACTGTGTTGTGCATACGGCTTGCCAAAAAAAAATTTCTACAGTTCTTTTCAAGTAACTGCATTTTGCCCTCTACACTAGCACTTTTCAGTATCCTGTTTCCACTATATTATATCCCATATCCACTAGTACTTTTGAAGCATCCTATTCAATTTCTAAATTGCTTCACCTTATTTCATGCTGGAAGACCATTGGAATCCTTTGGCCCTTTGCTGGATTGCACCTTTGAATCAAGTTGCTTGAGAAGAAGAGAAGGGGAAGGAACCTTAGGAGAGCAATGGTAGAAATGAAGAAAAACTATCTGTTTGTGTTTGAAGCTCACAGGAGCAAAATGAAAATCCTCACCACCATCAGTTCTGAATCTATACTGAATTTAGATATTCTGAATCAGAATCAGAATACAAATACAGTGGTATCTTGTAAGCCAAATAACTTGTAAGACAAATGCTTTGTAAAACAAACTAAAATTTCTAAGGAATTCTGCCTTGTAAAACTAACAGTTTTACAACAAAACTAACAGTTATACAATGAAAATTCATTGTAAAATGAATGAATTGATGAATATGAATCATGAGAAACAGCAAGAGATTATGGAGGAGATCTCATCTGCAGAGAAGGAGGAGGAGAATAAGGCAGAGGAATCCCTCACATCAAATGAGTTTAAAGACATTTGTAAACATTGGGAAATGGTGCAAAATTTTGTAGAAGAGCACCACCAAAACAAGACTAGCAGTGTGAGCGATGAATCTGTTCAATGACAACACAACGTCACATTTCTGTGAAATCCTCAAAAGGAGACACAAGCAAGTCTCATTAGATAGGTTCCTTGTTAAATTTGCTCAAAAAGATACCAGTGACTCTTATAGCACAAGCCTAACAATGTCTACTCAAAAGTAAGCCCCATTGTGTTCAATGGATCTTACTCCCAGGAAAGTGCCTTTAGGATTGCAGGCTAAGTGAAAATTAGCCATCCTTGGCCATAAAGGTTTTTCTTTTCTGTTTTACTGTGTAGTATATTATAGTTTTTTAAATTAATTACAGTAATTATGTTCTGTATTATATTAGTGTTTTGAATTCGATTATGTAGAAATTCTCAGCTCTCTGTATTAACCCCATGTTGTTAATTCATTGTTAATGAAAGTTAGCAATTGAAGCCATCTAATAGACTATATTGGCACTAGGTTTAACAGCTAGAATCTGAGGAAAGTGGTGACCTGAGATATGTCCTTTCAGAAACCCGTTACAGTTAAACTATTGTATTATTTCCCTGTCTTAATTAATAATGGCTTTTTGAAGGTGAGTATATTCTAGAAGATTAATGCCATCATAGACCAAGAGAACTGCTTCTTGATAACAAGGGACCAATGGCTCTGACTGCAGGCTTTTCTTTTGTAGTTTATGATATTGTGATGGGGTTGCTTCTGTGGACACAAGCTTCCTAATAGTACTATTTATCACAGTGACAAAGGTTGGAACAGCAGAAAGCTTCAGAAGAAATGAAAGAAAGGGATTTTTTTATTATTTTAGCTGCTGTCTGTGACATAGCAGAGTTTTGTACAGCAAGCTGGAGGTTGAGGTGAAATTGCTTTAAAGTGCATCCGTGTATCTGCTTCCTAAACTATGATAAAATCATTCACTGATACTTTGAAACCTGTTCCTCGTTTAAAGTGAACTACAGTAATGTGTTTTTGTTCTTGGGCAAATTAGCAGAGTTCCTTTGACCGATATTTGTAACCAACTTCAGAACCATAGTTTTTAATTCTGGTCAAAAGTCTACTGTGTGTATCTAAGATGTCACGGAGTCTATTGGAGACTAGACTGGAGACTTTGGATCGCATCATAATGTTTTACTGATACAAGAACAAGTTAAGCAGAATAAGCTTGAGAATTTAGTGCTGAGGCAGGTGCGCGGCTGGTACAATTTCAGTGAAGACTAGACTGCCATGCACCAAACTTTGCTTTGTCCAGTTCAAATGAATATTGATATGCATTCCTTTGACAAAAAGGTCATAGAACTTAGAAAGCTCCATGGAAGTGGAGGAAGGGGAACATATTTTGTGAAAAAAATGTATAATATCTATCCCAGGGATGTCCAAACTTATCATTAGGACTCCCGGAACTTTAGCTATTGTGTAGAAGAGGGAATTTCAGCAAGTACAGCTTCTCATCTCACAGATCACAAGCTGTACCTGCTGAAATTCCCTCTTTGACACAATTGTTAAAGGTCCAAGACCATTGGAAAGTTTGGACACCCCTGAATACATATCTCTGTGATCTATCATTTTATGCATCACAATATCATTTAACAGTTCAACACATCTGGGGAGATGTTTGAATTCAATTAATAGAAATGTAGAGCACACTCCTAACCATGTTTGCTCTAAAGTAAGCCCCATTGTGTTCAATGTGTCTTAGGCTACAATCCAGAGTAACTATGGGATCTTTTACACTGATGTAGTTAAGGTGCCACCTATGGGAAACCTATGGGAAATGCTTGGAGCAATCCAGAGTAAGTGCCTCTTACATCTTCCCATAGTTACTCTGGATTGTAGGGTTACTCCCAGGAAAGTTTCTTTAGGATTGCAGCCATATACTTTTATTTATAAATATAAAGTTATATTTGAAAAAAATATAGTTATATTTGAAAAATATAGTTTTTTTTTAAAAAATACTTAAAATAGTGGAGGAAAAAAAATAAGAACATCAATGTCACAGTTATGGGATCCTTTTGATTTCTTGACGTTTGGATGTCTAGAGCTATATGCACTCCAGGCTTCTTAAATGCTTTGGAAATGTTCTTAAACCAAAAATAGAGCATATTATAAAGAATAAGGGAAAGTGAACATGGTAGTAGATCTCATCTTTGTGTGCACAGAACAAAAGTCATAGGGGTGACAAAGATGAATAACCTACAGTTAGAAATAGGAATAAGTAAAAATATCTGCTAGTCATTGTTAAATAGATCCATATTTAACTCATTCATCCATGATTCACTATTAAAGATGATAAGCACAGAGAAGCTAAAGTTAGTCATCAAATGTAAAAGTGAATTAGATTTTTTTTGCTCATTTGGCATTCTCAGCTCATCCTGGACATTGAAAAACAAATTTGAAGAGTCAATGAGTCAGGAATGAGTCTAAGCGAAAAATGTGTCTCCCTGAAAGCTCACTTTCTTTTCCTAAAAGCTCTTGTCTTCATGTCGCTCATGTATATTCATTGTGGATGTCAACTGAAAAGCACACTGACTCCAGCCCTCTCCTTCTGAGTACATGTCTAAACAACGGAGCCTAGCCAACTTTGGCTACCACTGCCACTTCCTTTACAGCACTGGTTCTCAAACCTATGCTGTGACTTCATGAATCTCAAGAAGACCTTGATAAGTGGTAAGCAAGGTCCAAAAAAGAAAACTCACCTTTGATCACTTCCAATGTCTCACCGAGCAAGCAATCTCACACAGACCACCAAACAGAAAGGAGAATGGATTACCCCCAGCCACAACTATTGAAGTGACATCTGTAATTACACACAGGACATTCTCCATCTTCTCTGATATCCTTGGGGGAGCACTTGGGAGACATACCATCACAGAGGGTGGAAACCAGATTCTCCATAGCCACTTGCGGTCCAAGACTATTCCAATTTTTGCCCCAGTGGTCTTCAGACTCCTAACTAAAGGTTAGGAACGATTGCTTTATAGTCTCTGCTTGCAGTACTTCACAACTGGCTGGGCAAGAAGTATCCTGGGGGAAGGAATTCTCTTCCATTTCCAAAATTCTTGGTCTGTTTGAGGAAACATGGGTTGGCAGGGAAGCGGGGAGGAGATAGTGGACTGAACTTGGCAATAACCCTTTTCTTAGTAGCATTCACTTTTTTATCTTTTCCAGCCTTCGGCAAAAGAAAGCAAGCCTTCCTCAGAGACATTGGACTGGACCAGCAAATTTAGTGAAATGCAAGCCATGCCCTGTGATGCATGCCAGCCCTGTCTGTGGTTCTGACGGACACACTTACACAAGCAAGGTAACCACATGAAACAGTGAAAACTTTCTGTGTGCTAATTTATATCTGTATGTGTATTCGCATTGCAACCCAATCCATTTGATGATTTTCTTTAAAGGGACATTGTTACTGAGAACCATTTCCTAGTTCTTTTGCAATAAGTGGTGTTGTGGTCAAAAGGTTGAGAGCTGTTGCAGGCTATCTTTACTCGTTACTATGTCACCATCAACACAGAGAAGTGAAAGTGATTGATTTTTTGAAAAAAGGTTTGGGGGGATTGGAGATCTAGATTTGACTATGTTCCTGTACAATGGAAATAAAGTTGATCTTCTATTTAGAGCAGGTAGAGAAGACAGTAACAATTGATTGAAGACACCTGTTATATGAATCTGTGGGTTTATGTGGCTCTATATTTCTTTTTCTTTATGATGTAGCATAACACATTAAAATGAGCGATGCTGCACTGCATTTATATTACTCATTGCATGGTTGTTAGAGAGTAAAAGCTTTGTGGAAACGTGTAACATTTGACTTTGTGAAGGTATAATTCTGAAATAGTACTACTATGTGGAATTTTTTGGGTTGCATAGGTTGTATAGAAAGACACCATTAAGATACTAATAAGCCCAATCCTATCTGCTGTTTATTCCATGGATCAAGTGTCATGGAGGCAGAGACAGCTTTACAGCTGTTGTAAATGCAACATTTTAGTGATTACAGTCTAGCTGCTCCTGCAAACAGTGAATGTCCAGTTTGTGTGAAGATAGGAGAGGACACCAGATGCCAGTAAGTACATGCAGAATCAGTAAGGAGGGAGAGATAGGGTGAAATAGGACAGAGGGTGCATAGAACAGGGAGGAAATGGAGTGGGGAAGAGGTTAGGGCATGCCTAGGAAGGCGGCAAGTTTGTGAATCAGTGCCTACAGAATCCCAATACCCTTTCCAGGCCTGATCTGCTTTTATGGATCAGCACATATTATTGCATGAGTTATTATGTGATTGAACTCATCAAGAACCATCATTTTGTGTCCTGATAGTTGTTGATAGGGCTGTGGGTGTTGATAGGGCTGTGGGTGGCACAAGCGGTTAAGATGCTGTGCCTGTTAACCAGCAGGCCAGGGTTCGAGACCCGGGTCAGCCCCACAAGACAGGGTGAGCTCCTGTCCTTAGCCCAGCTCTGTGATGCCAGCTGGATCCAATCGTATTGGCTCTACCTTTCCATTGGACTAATTCAGTGGCGTGGAGAGGGAGGATTTGCTGCTTGGGTAACAGCCTAGCCTCCATAACAATCTAACCCAGGCCTTCGTGCTTTGCATGCAGCGTATGTAGCGCCAAGCACGATACCATAGTCTTTCAAGACTGATAGAGGCCTGAGTTGTTGATTGTCCATCTTGTTTGGAGAAGGGAAGGATTGTTTGCTCACTGAGAAAGGCATAGTGGTAAACTAGTTTGCTGTGAGATCCTTTGCATCAGCCAAAGGGTGAAGGCAGTTGCAGAGGCCTTCTGTGTAAGAAGATGAATACATGCACCAAAAAGAGGGATCTATTTGGACCTTTGCTAGTGAATTCACTGGTGAGGATCCACTTGGATCCATGCCATAGGATTAGGTCCTGGAAGGGCACTGTTACTGCTATCAGAGCTAACTTTCCCAGATCCTATCTGCTGTTCCCTAACTGCATCATCATCTTGTTCTGTCCTTCCCTACCCCGTCTTGTACTCCTCCATTCCACTTCCCAACTATTCTCTGCCTCTTCAAGTTCCTAGCAATCCTCTGGTAGGTGCAGGAAGGCTTTAGCCTTCCCATTGAAGTTCCTGCAGTACTGATAGAGTGGTTCTTATGACCGCCACAAGACAGCTATCACCAGCCTTCAATCATATTCCCTTCTTTTTAGACTGAAGAGCCCCTAATGTTTATAGGCTTTCCTTATAAGCTAACTTTCCCCTGCAAGGTATAAATGGGTACATTTTCCAAAACATAATTGGGATGGAGCTGTTTATTTTGCTCTAATAATTGTCTGATATACCTTTCCTTATGCCAAACAAGTCTGGCTTCTTTTGTGTCATAGTAGTCAGGCATAGAATTCTTCCTTTGCTCCCTCTCTTCAGTTGCCCATTTGCAGTATGTTCCCTTGAAAAGGCATTCCTGGTAATGAATAGCAATCTCTCCACGGTTGTGTCATTCCTTGTTACCAAACACAATATGCTCTTGACCTTTTTATAACGCTAGGAAACGGTCCACTGCAATAGTGCTTTTCTGTGCTAGCACTTTTTCAAAAAAGATGCACACAAGCTATGTTGCTCTACTTCATTATTTTTAACAGAAACCTGTATCTAATAAGTTGCAAACTTTTAAAGAACATATCACAATACATTTTTCTTCTCCCTCCAAAACCATCCAGGAAAAAGAAAAAAAATCTCTGTGAGTCATGAAATTCAGGGGGCACCATGAAGGGATAAAAATATGAGGCAAGATAGATAGTTGTGGGTAAATCATACCAAAATAAAATACTCAAGCATTAGAATCAGAATAGAATAGATTATGAAAGCTGATTGAATGTATTCAAATTTAAATGCATACACAAATGCATACACATGCATTCAAATTTAAATGCATACACAGTGAACATAATTCTGTTCACTATGATGATGTTTATGAAGTTTTTATGATGTTGCCACCTCATTATAACCTGTGGAGTTGGGGACGGACAGGGTATTATCTCAGCATTTGTCCCATGTTTCTGGAGCACTCCGTGTTCCTTCAAAAAGTAACACAAACACACTCCAGTCTTTCTGTGGCATCGGAGAGTAGCAGGGTCAGGTCAGCTATGATTGTCCTGGTCCCTCTCTGGTATGAGAGGTTAGCCCAAACTCCCTGTGCAGTGATACAGCCAAGGTGGCATGACTTCTGCTTCATCCCACAGAGGAATTTTGGCTCCTGCACTCCAGAAACCTTAGAAGCTATAGGTCAACTTCAGCCTGCACCGAGGAATGTGGATCAGGCCTGGAAAACAGGTTCGGATTTGGACTGTGCTTCTGCCACCAATCCCATTCCCCTTCCAAGCCTGATCCTGTCTGTCTGTATTAGTAGTGCCCTGTTCCATCCACCTCTTCCCCACTCTGTTCCAGCCCCTACATGGGCTTACTTGGTCAGAGGTCCTATGTGGACTTGATTGCTCAAAGGTCTCTGTTAATATGTCTGTGTGCACAGAAAGGTCAGAGCATGCTTTGCAGCATCTGGGACAGCAACTGGAAGGTAGGAACATGCTCTGCAACTGCTTTGCAACAGCTGGAACAGGTGAAATGCATGTTACACCAGTGAGGCAACCCATTAGGTTTGGACTGCCCATCCTGCTGGCTTTCTGAAGCTTCACAAGAACCTTAGAAGTGCAGTACAAGGTCAGAAAGATGACTGAGATTCTTCCATGTCCCACAGCAGTTTTGAGATGTTCTTACTGTCCTGTGAACCTTTTCTGAGCTCTCTACAGAAGCTGTCTTCTACCGCTTACTGTTTGAAAACAACCCTGTTTCCAATTAGTAAGTGGTGCATCAAGAGCCATTCTCTAAGGAGACATGCAAAGCTGACAAGTGCGTTGTTGGATAATTTTTCTGTAATATTACTCACGTGCTCCACGCCGCCTGCCTTTATGGTTTTGGCATTTATTTCGGCGGTTTGACTTCACACAAGGTTTCATTTCCCTTGCAATTTAAATTGTTTCAAACAACTGCTGTGAAACTAAAGGTCAAGATTTAATGTCCTAGCAAATAAAATGTTGATGATTGTAAGTAATTACCAGGTAATTCTAGCGCCTGCCCAAAATTTCAGCCGATGTTCTGGGCTTCAGTGAGCAAAGACCTTAATGAGCTTGACAGAATTCAGAGCAGCAGAAGTGGCATTTATGGATTATCGCTGTTTTGAATTCTAACAGAGAAGAGGCAGAGATGATACATCTGACACAGAGATAATACTGTGGTATCATAAATATAGCTTCCCTGTGAAATCTGGAGTGTACAGAATTAGTTGCCCTACAGAGGCCAGCCTTATCAAACTCCAAGGAATTTGTATCACCATCTTAGAAAATGAACCGTAATGCAGAATCTTGTAGCCTTTGTAGAATTACCATAGATACAAGATTTCCAGCTTTCATTTGATTTGTTTTAAAAAGCACTCATTTTTCAATGAGTATAGTTATGAACTAATAAATGGAAATAAATAGATGGTCAATTTCTTCTGCATGAACGTCATGGCTTTTGCAGTCAGCACAGTTTTCTGACTGTTCCAACCCTACCATCCAGAGTAACTATGGGAAGACATAAGAGGCACTTACTCTGGATTGCTTACTATGCATTTCCCATAGGCTTCCCATAGGTGGCACCATAACTATGTCGGTGTAAAAGGTCCCGTAGTTACTCTGGATTGTAGCAGAGGCTCGACGAGCACCTGTCAGGGATGCTCTAGGGAGATTTCCTGCTGCAGGCAGGGGGTTGGACTAGATGACCTACTAGGTCCCTTCCAACTCTATGATTCTATGAGTCTATGATTCTAAGTCTTTTTATTCCTGAGCCATACTCCTGTCTACATAATTTCCTTGCTGTACCATATTTTCTGTCTCTCCTTCCCCAACAAAAGGAGTAAAGCCTCCAGATTTCACAAAAGATAAAATGGTCCCAGATCAGTGATGTTATTACTGTTGCCCTTTGTTATTGGTGTTATTGGTTCTTGCCCTTTGTACACTGATCCCTGCATAGAGAGGCTTTCACTTTCTGATTCTCCTCTATAAATCCATATATGCATCAGGGTTTCCCTGCACTTTGGCAAAGCATTTCTCATCATAAAAAAGCACAGAAAGCACAGAGCCAGTTAGGCTGAGTACCTATGCATACCAGCTTAATCTGTATAGTTTTTAGTTTAATTATTATTTTTGACTTTCTGGATGTAGTTTATTTTGTAAAAATCATTTGATGTCAAGTGGATAGTTTGCACGTGGGACACCTCCGTTCAAATCTCTGCTTAGAAATGGATTCCCTGATGGCTCCTGGGGAAATGACTTTCTCTGTCTCTCTGTTTCTCTCTATCTGTCTGTCTGTCTGTCTCTGTGTGTGTGTGTGTGTGTGTGTCTGTCTGTCTGTCTGTCTCTCCCCCTGTATGTGTGTGTAATATCTGAATAACTTATCTGAGTAATATGGCTGTAATATGGCTAAAACAAGGGGCTGCTCCAGAGATGCTTGTCCATCTCCTGTGCATGAGGTGTGCATTTGTCTCCCTCACTTAGGTTCACTGGCATTTATTTGTTGCAGGCAGGGAGCAATTGGACTGAACTTTCCCTCTAGCAATAGTTTAAACACAGCATACAGAGAGCCACATGTGAAGGATAAGACATGCATGCGGCTAGCTGGTAGCATACCAGCTGGATGGGCAGACTTGCACCCCATTCCCCACACAAAGAAGACAGCCGGGTTTGAATATTGTCTGAACTGTCCCAAGGTAATATCAGAAACAAATGATGACCTCCTTGGCATTTTCTGCTAGTTGAAACAATTGGAGGAGAAAATCTGAGCCCCTACAGAATTTCTTCCTGTTTGACAATAGACTGCATGGACTGAAGATCTGATCTATGATATAAGGCAGCTTAGGTGGATTTGAATGTGTAATACATTATGTGTGGTACATTATGAGAACTCACTTTATATATGTACCATATAAATCACAATGAAAGTCACTTGCATCAAATGCCCACCTAATGTCAATGTTACATCCCATCTAAAAATCTTTTTTACAAGATTGAAATTTTATCTAACTTTTTATTTTTGGTGTATCTTTGACAAGGGGGCACTTCCAGAAAAGCATCCTTTTGCATGAATGTGAAGGTGGGCATACTGTACAAAGACAGATGTAGAATTGGCTATTATAGCTCATTTTAAGCATATGTACCTGGACAAATAATGTAATGGAATTTCCCTCTAGGTAATACATAAGCATATACCTGAGATGTCAAATATTTTTCACAACTTGGGCCATACTGCATTCATGGCACCTGCTGAGGGCCAGAAGAGATGCTATTAAGCATAAGATGACCAAAAATAAGCACTTCTTTCTTCAGGAACAAATTAGCTGAAATGACAGAAGAGAAAATATGCATATCTTGGTAATACTTTCAAGATATGGGAGATCCCAATTATCACACAAGCCCTACTTTCATGCAGCGATCCTTCTTCTGATATTTCATTTTGCAGTTCAGCAGCTGATGAAGGTTCAATCTGGAGGGGCTGCATAAAGATCTTATGATAGACCTGCCCCTCTCCCCCCCCCCCCTGACATAAACCATATGTGAACACAGAGACAAACATCATATCATCAAATAAGCAGATCAGAAAGAGCTGTTCACTTTTCCATTAGCACAGTGGAATTTCCTGGAGACACTTAAGGGAAAGTGGAGTCAGACCACACTCCAGCAGCATGTTTGTTTAAGGGATTTATACTCCACCTTTCCAATGCCAACACAAATGCCCAAGGCAGCTTACAATGCTTTAGTTCCTCCCCTCCTGCTATCCTCACAACAACCCTACGAGGTAGGTGAGGCTGAAAATGAGTGACTACCCAAGGTCTTCCAGGAAACCTTGTGGCCAAGGAGGGATTTGAACAGGTCCAATTCCCTAACCACTGTACCAACAAGGACTCTCATGTAACTAAGGTGAGACGGTTAAAATCTTTGAGGTTGGTAAATAGCTGGAATTAAGTAAGTATTCAAGGTTTGCTGGGACAATTTCACTTCTCCTTTGGCTGTGTAAGTTTAGACTAAGACTGACTTTACAGGATAATGTTGTTTTGGAAGAAAAAGAATGAAACAAAGAGTGAAAGACATATGTATTGTTGCTGGAAGTGGTTTGAACATATGTTCTCTTCCCCATAAGCAAATGCCTTGGAATGTAGTACTCTGAATGCATGTTCAATAGAATCCCACCACATTTTTAACTTTACATCTGTCTTCATTCTTATGCAGTATTTGCAACAATCTGTTTAAGTATAAATGTAATATTAAGGTATGCAGATAGCACATAGCTTTTATCCATTTAATTTAATGGCTTGCCTCGTATGCTGCACATATTCTTTAAAGCAGAATGAAACTATTTAGATTTTTAAAGTGAAATTCCAGTGTATTACCATATATACTTGAGTATAAGCCGAGGCACCTAATTTTACCACAAAAAACTGGGAAAACTTATTGACTCAAGTATAAGCCTAGGGTTGGAAATGCAGCAGGTACTGGTACTGGTCCTTTTCCTTGTAGCCTTCTTGGAACTCATAGGCTGCAATCCTAAGCACACTTTCCTGGGAGTAAGCCTCATTGAACTTAGTGGGGCTTACTTCAGAGTAGACATGCATAGGACAGGGTGACCAGATGCCAAACCCAAAATTCCTGAACTCCAAGGCCAAAATTCCTACCCGCTTAAAAAAATGCCAAAAATGTATTTTTTATTTTTATAGTTTTTTATTTTTGGTTTTTGGGCCATAATTTTTGATAGGAAGGAGATATCTCAAAATTGAATTTTGCATTGGATTCTGTTCTTCAATACAAATCCAACAGTATATGACATGATGGGATTTGTTCCTGCCACTTTTCAATTCACCCGAGTATAAGTTGAGGGGGCTTTTTGGGCCCATTTTTGGGGGCCCCAAAAACTCGGCTTAAACTCGAGTATATATACAGTACATGGTAGCGATCAATAATATCAAATGGATATCATTTTCTCTGTTGTTTTGTCTGCTGACAACAGGAAAACCCCTTGTAATAAACGCAAACATAAAAATTATATCCCAGAAACAGGAACAGTGTTTCTGTTTCAAAGTTTCTACTGTGTTCCATCCCAGCCAAAGTCCCAATGAAAACTCCAGTTTTCACAAGGCTAGTGAACCTCACTACACAATCATAACCCCAAGTTAGGCTGGCACAAGTCCTGTGCTGCCTGGGGATGTCACAAGAATATCATTAAAAAGCACTTTTTAAAAAAAATGAGTTCAGGACAAATCATGTCCAAATTTTCAGTAGATACAACTCCAAAATAAGAGATCATTCTCTTACATTGAGGCAGCCTTTGTGACTGCTCCCAATTGCAGGAGTTAGCACATACAGGTGCTAGAAAGTAAGTAAGGATTGGGCCCTCAGGCTTTGACACAAAATTAAGTGATTGTGCTTTGTGCAATAATGATTATGTTTATTTTTTATGGTATTGTGAAAATTCTATAAAAATCTAACATAAATGGTAATTTACAAGTAAGTTATTTATAAATAATCAGAGTAAATATTTTATAAGTAATCAAAGTTTAAAATTTTAATATGCTGCTTACAATGATAGCAGCAATAACTGTAGCCCATTTCAAATGACTAGACTGAGATACATATGGGTGAAAAAATATAGAGGATCTGCAGTTAATGGAAACAAGTCTATTAGTGGTAATGGAAGTAGAAAGGAGTTACTGGCTCAATATACCATTTGCCTGGCACACCAGGAGAGCCAGGAAAAGAGAATTTAGCAAACATTCATGCTGTGCATTGTATAATCCCGTGATGCATGAGTAGCCATTTTATTGAATTTAAATGGAGAACTAAATGAGAGACTGCAGAATATTTCAGAATCAACTCCATTTGCTGAATTTTTTTATGTTTTGTTAGTGGGTGTGCACCAGGTAAATATTTCCAGTTTGTTGAAAAGTATACAAGATGGGCACTTTAAAATCCAAAACACCAAAATCTGAAGGGGTTTTTGCAGACACAGAAAATAATGTGTCCTGGGAGAGACTTTTTGCTCCAGCATCCTTATCTGGTGACTCTTCATAGCGACCTTCTCTATCCCGTTGGTGGGTTGAGCCTAGCCATGGAGCAAGATTAGCATAGCTGCTGATCTGGTGAATTTCTGTTATCAGTGGAAAGTGTTTCCATCCTAATAACTTTATATGGAGTCACAACTAAAAGTAGTTGCTCTGTACTTTCAGATACACAGATTACTGAATGTCATCATTGAATACCCAGAATCAAATTTCTTTACATTCTTAAATTGTCAAATTCATTGTTTTCTGAAATCATAGAAATGATAATCATAGAGATTATGGATCATGACAAGAGTTTTCAATATGATCCTGAATAAATTTTCATGGAAGACAAGGCCTGTAACATATGAAAATTGGGGATAATATACATGAGGTATATAGTACCATCATGCCTGCTGGCTTCATCCCCGACTGCCTCATTGATTGGGTCACCATATTCTAATAATTATCTCTCTGTATTAAACTAGCAGAATGAACCTGCCATTACAGGAGTATAATTTTAAGAATGTTTTTTGGCTGCTGGCACCAGCAGGAAGTAGGCACCAGCATGAAGTGGGCGTCAGAGGGTACCAAGGGACGGGGCGGGGAGCACCAGACAACCATTCCAGGAACTATTGGGCAGCAGGTAACACTGACACTACCGTGCAATTGTGAGTGGGCAGCAGCACCACCAGGCAGAGGACAGTGGGCATCCCTGCCATTGGACACCATCAGCACCATTGGAATATGCTCCCCAAATTTCATGCTTCTATGTCTAGCATTTTTGGCTGGACATTGATGAGTCAGTGATTCACTCAGTGACTCTTCTATATATAGACTAGCAAAAATGTACCTGCGTTGCGGGAGTAAAATTCCTCTGTACGCCATTCCCCCACTGTATATCAACCCCCCATGCGCAACATCCTCCATGTTCATCCACCCCGTGCGCATCATCCCCCTATGCACATCAGTCCCCCATGCACATGCAACCCCCATGCACCTTGACCCCATGCACATCAGTCCCCCATTCACATCCAACCCCATGTGCATCATCTCCCCATGTGCATCAACCCCCCAAGTGTATCACCTCCCCATGTGCAACTCACCCCATGCGCAGCATCCTCCCCAGTGCAATCCCTCCCTCCAAACAACATCCCCCCAGTGCACCAGGCACCAAATTAGCTGGATTTTGGTCAGTCTTCCATGTTAAGTATAGGACAAAAACATGTTGCACCCCTTTTCAGCCCCTTAAAGGTTAAATTTCTCAACATCGGTTCTTGGTGGGTGTTCATGTGACAGAAAGAACACCCTCCCGAAATTTCATGCTTCTAGGTCTGGGGGTTGGGGCAGATGTTGATGAGTCATCAATTCTTCAATGCAAAGTATAGGGAGGAAAACACGTTGTGCCCCTTTTCACCCCCTTCTGGTTAGAATTTCTGAAAACTGGTTCTTAGTGCACCCCTCGGTCACAGAAGGAACACCCACCCCAAATTTCACGCTTCTAGGCCCGGCGGTTTTGGCTGGGCATTGATGAGTCAGTCAGTTAGTGAGTCAGTGAGTGAATGAGTGACCTTTCATTTTTATATACTGTATATAGATTGAAAAGTCACTGACTGACTCACTAGCGACTCTGGTGTTCTGTGATCAGCAGGGATGCAGTGTCCCCAGTGTTGCCTGGTGATGCCCAGTGCTGCCCTGTGCCCACTGCCCAGTGGTCTCCAGTGCCCAGTAGGAATGTCTGGTGGTGTCACTGCCTGGTGGTGCCCACTGGTACCCAGTAAGGGTGCCTGCTGCCCTGTTGTTTCCAGTGGTGCCTGGTGTCCTGTGGTGCCCGGTGGCGCCTACTATGTGGTCATGCCGAGTGGTTCCTCATACTTAGTAGGGATGCCCGGTGCCTACTGCCCACTGGTGCCTGGTAGTACCTGTTGGTGCCTGGTAGGAATGCCTGATACCCACTGGTGCTTGCAGCCTGGTGAAACCAATGGTACCCACTCCCCCCTGCATGGTAGTTCCCACTGCCTAATGGTGCTTGGTGCCCAGTAGGGATGCCCGGACCCTGATGGAGCCTGCTGTGTCTGCAGCCTGATGGCGCCTGGTGCCTGGTAGAGATGCCTGGTGCTTGTTAGGGATGCCCAGTGCCTGCCAGTGCCTGCTGCTACCCACCACTTTCCCATTACCCTCCGGTACCTATCAGTGCCTAGTGTTCACTAGTGCCTCTGTGGAATTAGTGAATGCTATGGCAGTGGCAGTGCCTGGTGCCCAGTGGTGCCATGCAGTGCCTGCTGGTGCCCAGACATGCCTGGGGCACACAAATATTCTTGAAATTTTATTCCTTTAATGATGGGTAAATTCCGCTAGTAATATAGTGCTTGAATTCACCACCTGAAAGCAATATATAAAAGTGTTTTTACCTTTAATTTTTTGTGTCCTTTTTTCTTGGATGTCCTACATTTTGGGGGCATTGTCCTCTTTTGTGGTTCTACCATATGGTCTTCCTGCATTTGGAACATATTTAATTCTGTTAAACCTGCTTCAGATAAGTGAATTTTATCATCAGATCCATTTTGTGTTAGTTGAAAAGACCGTGAAGAATCATGCACACAACTCTCATTGATGTAGAATTTTGTCTTATTCTGTGGCAACACTCCATAAAACAATTCACTGCATTTCCATTATATCCTTTATGAATAATTATGATATAAGCCAGCAAATATTCCAGCCCTCTTAAAAAATTTGTAAGCAATTAGTGCTTTTTTTCTGCAACAATACGCTAAGCAAAATAACTGCATAGCTGCCACTTTTACAGGATGTGTAATTAAGCTAGTTAATAAAGCAATTACCTGAACATGATGATGACTGTTCTTCACTAATCAGAAAAGGAAAATAAGGGTATTCTTAAATTACCAAATACTTCCTTGATGACTAACAGGCCTTTCAGTGATTGGAAGGTATACATTGGTGTAATTATTGTGCCTGCTAGTATGAGCATTGTTGTTTAGCAAATTTAATTAAATCATTGCAAACAAATTAATCCAATTATCAAGTCTCTTGTTTGGAAATGGAAGGAAAATGGCCTATTGTTGCCATACCATTCACTAATTCCGCATGAAAAACAAAAGACAAATAATGTTTCCAGAAGTATGGGTTCATAGGAGAGGACATACAAAAGTCTGTAGCCTTAGCTAATTACAAGCTTGTATACTTGTTTTCACTTTCCTGTCCCAGTTCTTTCCTGTGACGCAGCTGGAACCAATTGTATTGGCTCTGCCTTTCCATTGGATATTTCAGTGGCGTGGAGAGGGATGATTTGATGCTTGGGTAACAGCCTATCCTCCATATCAATCTACCCAGGCCCTCGTGCTTTGCATGCAACGTCGAGCATGATACCATAGTCCAGGGGTCATCAGACTTTTTAAACAGGGGGCCAGTTTACTGATACTGTGAGGGGCCGGACTAAAAAAAATTGTAGGACACCCCAAAAATGTAGGACAAAGTGTAGGACATGTTAAAATGAAGCAAAAATACTTGTATTGCTTTCCTGTACTTAATTTCAACACTTTTAAAATTGAAAACCTTTTAACATGCCTGATTCTCACCCAGACATGCAAGATGCCCTCAAAGCAATTTGCAGCAACACGTTACTTCAGCATATCACAGGAGCTTCATGGGGTGTTCTTACCTGATAATCCCATGATAGTTGCTCCCAGGAAAGTGTGGCAGTATTGCAGCCTCAGGGCCCCATCCCAAGCATTCCTACACAGAAGTAATTCCCATGATAGTCAATGGGCTTACTCCTAGGAAAGTGTGGCAAGAAAGTGTGCCAGGCAGGGCAAGGCAAGCAGACAGGCAGCGCTGGGCAGAGGGCTGGGGAAACTCTGGGGGCGCTGGGGGTTGTTTTGGGGGCGCTGGGGGTGTTTTGGGGGCGAAGATCTCCCAGCAGTGGCAGCCCTTTGCAAAGGGAAGACTGTGCGCATGTGCGCAGTGTCTCCCTATTTGAGCTCTGCCGGAGAGCTGCAGGGCTTCTCCATGGGCGGAGCTGACAATCCTCGGCTGATCTGAGGAAGTGAAAGTGACTTCCTGGGGTCAGCCGAGAATAGTCTGCTCTGCCCATGGAGAAGCCCTTCATCTCTCCAGTGGAGCTTAAAGTGTAAGGGAGACTGCATGCGCATGCGCACAGTCTTCCCTTAGGAAAGGACTGCCACTGCTGGGGGATCTTCGCCGTGTCAGCCTTAAAGTGCCCCCAGCGCCCCCCAAAACACCCCCACTGCCCCCCAACACCCACCAGGATCCGGCCCGCAGACCGTTGTTTGAGGATCCCTGCCATAACCTTTCAAGACTGATGGATGCCAATGCCAATGCCCCAGTTCTCTATTTGTGAGCTCATCCTCCTTTACAAAGAACTGTTTAGTTCTTGATGGTTCTTCTTTGGGATTGTCAGATATAGTATAGTATAAAGTATAGCAGAATACAGGGCTGCTATATTTTAAATTATTGCAGAATAGGTGATTTTGGCAAGAGAGCTTTGCTCACCCTTACATGAAAAGGTGCTGTTTTGTCTTAGAAATCAAAGAAGCAGATCCTACTCTTCTCTTTACTCCAAATTCAGAACAGCTGGCTAGAGAAGCGTCTGTTGCTGATATATTCTGCACCAGACTTCTATCTACAGAAGAACATCGCGTGGTGTGTTTCTTTTCATGATTTTGCACATATACCCCACCAGCTGTGTGGCAGCAACTGGTTTCAGTGCACCAATATAAATATAAAAATAAAATTTGGCTTTGTAAGTTCCAGCTAGGATGTTGGGGTGAGTGGGTAAAGGACAGGAGGCATGATGTATGTCCCCTCCCTATTTCTGACATACATTTCACACTATTTCACTTTCTTTTGGCCTATTTGTCATTTGTTTGCTTTAGTATGCAATCAAAGTTTGAAATGAACTTTCCATCTTTTCATCCCCATCTTTCCCAAGATGAAAAATCTTGGGATTTTAAACCCACCAATGCATATGTGGTTTCATTTACCAATGTACCCATAACCTTAATATACATAATTAGATGTATATGAATTGAAGTTATAAAAACCTTGGTGTGAAATTTGTATTTATTTGACTGAGACTCTAACACATTAAGATCCTAAAACGGTGGACATTGCTAGGGATTTTATCACCTAATAGTTATTGGATATTGTTGTTATATGTTCCCCTGTAAATGAAGGGAAAACATTTTCTTACTTGGCTGTTGGTTCCAAGTGGACTTCAGCCAGTGGATAATAGATCTGTTAGATCCAAGTACCCACTAAAGTGGAACTACATAATCAAGCTGAAGACTGGGCTTATTGCTCAGAGCAGGAGATGTTTGTCTATTTCACTTTCTTTTGGCCTATTTGGCATTTGTTTGCTTTAGTATGCAATCAGAGTTTGAAATGAACTTTTCTAGATTTCCAGATGTCTTTCTGCATAGGGTGCCATGTAGATTTTGTTTTGTGTTGTTCAGATTGCCATTATTACCGAAATTACCCACTATTTTCGATCAAGCTTAATCAAGGCAGCTGAAATGAAAGAAGAATTTTCCTGGGAGAATTGCTTCGCTTCTTTTTGCTTTTTGTGGTTGCTTCAGTCTAAATGTAACAACCTAGAAGGGAGTGTGCATTATGCCTCCTCCTCTTCAGCTGTGCTGGTGGCCTGCTTGCTAAGATCAAAGGCAGTGCAGATTTCATAATGCAGAGAACGATAGTTGAGAAAGTGTTGACACTGACAGTAATAAACTTTGCTTTGTAACATTTTACATCATAAACAAATGTCATCATCAATTTTGCTTGTTCTAGTTTCCAAATAATTCTTGTGCTGTTTCTTCAAGTTGCTTAAAGAATAAATGGGAACATTTATGCAGCCAGCTTTTGAAATCTGGTGGATGTAATGGCATTAAGTGGCCTCAATTTTTGGTAGAATTAGACCTAATATATCTGTTGTTGTTTGTAGAATTGTGAAGAGTCATACAGTTTTATTGTTTAAAAGTCAGACCCTGCTTGTAGTTTTAAAGTCTACTAAATAAATATATTCTTCTTTAGTTCACAATCTGATTAGTGGCATGTTCTGATTACAAAAACAACTGCTTAAAATGCCTCAATATACAGCATTTCCCCCTGACTTGATTCTCAACAATTCCCTCCCAAATGAGCCGCATTACTTATTTGCTTCTTCTGTTAGGACTAGAGCCTTAAGAAAATTTAAATAAATAAAATACACATGTATGTATTCAAAAAGCAGTGGTACCTAAGAATCTAGCAAGAGAATGTTAGATTTGGCTGAAGGAGAACTAGAAACAAATTTTCCGTATGATTTCAGTTCTTTGGTTGGCTCTGGAAAATTCAGTGCCTTTATTCAATATGGCTAAAAATTGTCTCATCCTCCTCTCTATCTGTATGTTTCTTAGTTAAAGGGAGAGGCTAGACACAAAGTTAATATAGTAGAAATTTTGAAGTTGGCATGTCTTTATTGTATATTGGAGCAAAGCCAAAATTTGAGCTTAATTTTAAAGCAAAATCTAGGTTTTCTTTAATTGTCTTTTGACTACTGCCCACACCCAGTATATGAACAAATAATAGGAAAGTCTGTGTTATGGCCAGTTCTTAGATGAAAGTTCATTTTAGTGCTGCCGGAGGGGTCTTGTCCAGATGATGTGTGTTAATGTCTACTTTTCCCTGCCATCTCAGTGTCTTCAGCAAGAAAACTGAAGCACTTGAGCAATCCATTTAAAGAAAAACAAGGTTTAGATCTATAACATCTGCTTCATTTTTAGAGGGTTGTTTTGACCAATCCATCACCAAGATGGAGAATTGTGGCCTTTGTCTCTTTTCTTCACGGTTCCTGCAATGTCATCTCACAAGGACTGTCAGTTCTATTAATATGTCAGAAGTTCACATGAGCTGGTGTGTGGCTGCCTCTGCCTGGGAATAAACTTGTTCTAGTTTTTCTCTAGGGAGAAAGGGATCCCATGATGATCTGTTAATGTGAGCTGTACCACAATTTCATGTGCCACTAAGTACATGCTATTTGGCATATATAGAATGCCATCCGTCTAGCTTTGAATGTAATCATCCAATAATATGAACTAAATAGCTGTCTGATTGTGTTCCCATTTCCGCATGTGGTTGCTTGATGAAAACCCAGCAACTTGTTTCATTGAAATTATTGCTGCTCCTTATTTTCCAGGGTTTTTTTTTACTCCTTATGTGTTCAATTTGATAAAATTTGATACCTGAGTTTTCTTTGTATTTTTTTATACCGCTCTATATATGAATTGTTGAGCTTTTGTCTAACTTTTAAGATTTGCTACCTGTTCATATTTACTTAATTCATTTTTTGTATCTTTTGTTTAATTTTCCATTCTTGTCATACACAAGACTAGGTGTCGTAGAGCACATTCCTAACCATGTCTACTCAAAGTAAGCCCCATTGTGTTCAATGGGTCTTACACCCTAAAGCTGCAATCCTAAAGACACTTTCCTGGGAGTAAGTCCTATTGAACACAATGGGGCATACTTTTGAGTAGACATGGTTAGGATTGTGCTCATAGGCTCTTAGACCTTGGATATTTATTGGTCTGTCTTCAGTAAAATAGTCAGGTAGGATAGGAATCCTATGAATGAATCAATGAATATCAGCTCTTCATCTTTCCCACATTTCTCCTATGTTCCTCCCTTGTCACATCCCAATTTTATTGTTTTGGCCTCTGCTGGCATAGTTGTGCTGGTGTGTGCTGGAATGACTTCCAACATGGCATTTATTTGGCATTGTGTGGTTGTCCATGGTGTGTCCATCAACAGATGGACTTCTACACTGGTGAGACACTCTCTGGGCCAGTGTTTGCTGAGGATATATTGACAAATCTCTGTGACAGACTGTGATATTTTTAAGAAAATAAACCTGCTGGGTTTTGTTCATGTATACATCTCCTTTCCCAAATCAAGATTCAGCTGACTTGTGTATCTGAAAAGCATTATATTGGAAATGTGGTCCCGTCTGACAGTTTCCATTTAATTGTTTTCATTCATTACACTTTCAAACCTTAACCATATGCGTTAGACTCTGACAGTTAAGCCTATATCCTAAAGTGAAATTAAGCCCCTTGCTCCAGAGCAGTTAAGATGACTTTCCATAAGATAATACTTGAGGGTGACATAACTGCATGTACCCGTATCTGCTATGGATTTTGCCCTTAGTCTGGCAGCAATATGCATAGCCTTTTACTGTTGCTGTCTAGTACATTATATTTATGTTTTATTCCTTTTGTCTTTGTTTTTAATATAGTTAGAAACAATTATTGCTGCTTTCTAGACTGTTAAGAAATAGGTTCAGTTTTTCTTCTGTGGATAATATGTTTTGTCAGTTTATTGATCCCTATTTTTATTCACAAATCTTTTATTTTCACAGGCAAGAAGCTTTTCACAGTTGCCTGATTTTAATTGTAATCATGAGACTAGAGTATTTTGAAGATATGTCTTGTAGCGAGGTGGTGAATCATCTTCTTTTCTGTTAAATTAAAATTCAAAAGCCTAGAATACAAAAAAAGAATGCTACTGGCACTTGACACAATGACTATGATTCTACGCACATGCATCATCTGTGAATTGTAATGATATATACTTGTCTGCAGGCATAATAAGCTAGGGATTTGAAGCTTTAGATGGAGTAGTGAAACAGCCACTATTGCTCCAAAATTCAGTACAGCACCCCTTCCTTTTTTATAGGGTTCTGGAAATAAAGGAATTGAAATTGGGAATTGAGAAATCTGAGAGCAGAAAACAATGCACAAGCATGTAATAAAATTACTTATGCAGATTGGCTGACTGATGGGAGTCAGTGCTTCAAGGCATGCTGCTAGCTTTCTCAGGTCATGGGATTCTTATGAGACCCCAAAACAAGCCAGCCTCATCAAAATCTATTGTCCAAGAATCCAAAGAACTTGGGGTTAGAGAACATCAGAAAACCAGCAGCATGTTTGAAGCCACTTCCTTCCTTTCAGCCACTCAATCTTTTTGATCTCCCTAGACGAGTATAGGCATTCCCCACTTACTGGATGCATTAATAAGAGCACCATCCAAAAGTGAAAGCCATTGAAAAGTGGAACCCAGTCTTTTTTAAATTTGTAAATGCAATGCCCACCAAAAAAGACAGAAAAATCATTTGCAAAAGCCTTAATAACACATATTTATTAACACATAGCCAAAAATACATGATAGATTACTGAAAAAAGGCATGTGTGGGCAATTTACATGTATTTGAATGATGATTGTTAACTGAAAAAAGACATAAGGAAATGCCAAAAATAGTTTTATTACCATGGGTAAAATCCAGAGTAACTACGGGGAGTCCTTGCTCTGATGTAAGAACAACTTACTCTGGATTCCAATAATTTCCCATAGGTTTTCACCAGGTGGTGCAGTAACTACGCGTGCACGTAAAATCTTTTACATACTCCCGTCGTTACTCTAGATTTGGGGGCATGTCACATGAAAATCAACCATTTTTGCCTTTAAACTAGCAGAGAGAGGTTAAAAGATTGGAGCATGTATTTATTGTGAACTAGCGAAAAGCGTACCCGTGTTGTGGGAGTAACATTTCCCTATACGCCATCCCCCCCATGGTGCATAAACACCCCATGCACATAAACACCACATGCGCCACTTTCCCACATGCGCCACTTCCCTGATGTGCCACTTCCCCCATGTGCATCAACCCTTATGCGCCACTTCCCCCAAGCGCCACTTCCCCCATGCACATCATCCGCCATGCGCAACTTTTCCCCATGCACAACTTTTCCCCATGCACAACTTTTCCCCAGGCGCAACTTCCCCCAGGCGCAACTTCCCCCATGTGCAACTTCCCCATGTGCATCCTCCCCATGCGCATCCTCCCCCCAATGAGCAACTTTTCCCCCATGCGCAACTTTTCCCCCATGCGCAGCTTCCCCGATGCGCAACTTTTCCCCATGCGCATCCTCTCCCCATGTGCAACTTATCCCCATGTGCAACTTATCCCCACGCACAACTTTTCCCTATGTGCAATTTTCCACCATGCGCAACTTTGCCCAGGCATATCAACCCCATGCGCCTCGTCCCCACATGCACAACTTTCCCCCATGCGCAACTTTCCCCATGCGCATCATCCACCCATGCACAACATTCCCCCATGCGCAACTTTCCCCCATGCGCAACTTTCCCCCATGCGCAACTTTCCCCCATGTGCAACTTCCCCCCATGCGCAGCATCCTCACCAATGCAACCTCTTCCTCTGAACAACATCTCGCCAGTGCACCAGGCTCAGAGCACCAAAATTGCTGGATGTTGTTCAGTCTCCTATGTTAAGTATAGGACAAAAACACGTTGCCCCCTTTTCAGCCCCTGAAGGGTTAAATTCTCCAGATGGTTCTTGGTGGGTGTTCAGGTGACAGAAGGAACTCCCAGAATTCCATGCTTCAGGCCCAGCAGTTGGGGTGGAATGTTGCTGAGTCAGCAATTCTCCAATGAAAAGTATAGGGAGGAAAACGCGTTGCGCCCCTTTTCACCCCCTTCCGGTTGGAATTTCCGAAAACCGGTTCTTAGTGCACCCCTCCGTCACGGAAGGAACACCCACCCCAAATTTCACACTTCTAGGCCCAGCAGTTTTGGCAGGGCAGTGATGAGTGAGTGAGTCAGTCAGTCAGTGACTTTTCTCTTTTATATATATAGATGAGTTCTGGGTATAATTGAAAGGGTTGAAAGAGAAGAACTATCTGAAAATGAACTGTCAGAATGTGGGGTTGCCTATCTTGTTTTCTATTTTAATAGCATTGCTTTTTGTTATCATGTGATTATTTTCAGCGGCCTTATCAGAAAGGAAGGAGTGCTGAGTTTTGGAGCAATAGTGAGGGTCCTTTCACTTGCTGGGCAAGGACATGGTGAAGTGGGGAGAGAGAGAGATAACAATGACAACAGAGACTCTTTGATCTTTTTCCTCTGATCCTCAGAACTTTCAGTGAGGCTTCAGTCCTATGCCACTTACTTAGAGCAAATATGCATAGGATTGTGCTGTCATACATATGTTTGCCAGGTTCGTCACCTAAATATTTCTTTCTAGCAGGATCTAGAAATGGGGCTGTGAAGACAGGTGCATTCTTCCTTTTCATTGGTTTCATAGAATGATATAAATATTTGATAATCCAGGATATCACTGAGGGCCAGAAATCTTTCTCTGCTTAGATACCAGAATTGCCAGAGAGTACCAGAGAGTACGACAGATTTAGCCCTACCAGCAAAAGTTGTTGTTCATGTGATGTAGAAGGATTTTCTGCTGTACTTTGTGGTGTGATAAGGCCCTCCTGGTGTGATAAGGCCCTCACTAAAAATCTTGGAGGAAAATAAATGTTTCTGGATGCATGCATGGATCCGTGCAATGTCCAGGTCTCTCACCCACCATTTTGCCCATCATAACTATGTGCCAATGGAAAAAAAAAAGATTTAACAGATCTGTGCAACATTTGGGGGGGGGGGGGGCTGGATAATTTATTTGATCTGCACATAGGCACATGGGCTGTGGGTGGCACAAGCAGTTAAGACGCTGTGCCTGTTAACCAGCAGGCCAGGGTTCGAGACCTGGGTCAGCCCCACAAGACAGGGTGAGTTCCTGTCCTTTGCCCAGCTCTGCGATGCCAGCTGGATCCAATCGTATTGGCTCTGCCTTTCCATTGGACCAATTCAGTGGCGTGGAGAGGGGGGATTTGCTGCTTGGGTAACAGCCTATCCTCCATAACAATCTAACCCAGGCTTTCGTGCTTTGTATGCAGCGTATGCAGCACTGAGGCCGATACCATAGTCTTCCAAGACAGATGGAGGCCTTCTTTTTAACATAGGCAATAAATACTTTGCACCTTTTTAACCTGCTCCCCTACTAGTACTGATACTGCATTATTGTCGGTAATAAGAAAAATGTTGTTGGAGGTGATGGTGTATTTTTGCATGATAATCAGTCCATCCATCTGTCCGTCTCTCTTTCTGTGGTGTGTCTGTGTGTAAAAATGCATGAAAGTTCACTGTTTCCCAAAGAACCTCATCCAGTGTGGTCTCTTTGGATTTGTCTGCCCAGTGGCAGTAAGGAATATTCTATGCAGTAGAAGGGAAGCATTATTATGCAATCTGTTTTTCTGTGCATGGAAGAAGTGTGCGCTGAATGACAGAAGACACCATGTTTCATAATAACCCGCTGCATTAAAATTACAGCAATTGCATGGGGAGAAAAGGCAGTGAATAGACAGTGTCACACTAACTTTGAATTAGCATGTCACTAATGATGGATGGAGCAAACAATAAGATTTGACCTGTCACATTATGATTATGCGTTGGCAAACCTTAAGGCACTTGTAATTGGTTCCAGCCAGCAATGCTAACAAAGAGGAATTGGAAAATGAGATTATTAGGGTGATACCGTCTCCTTTCACATTTTTTTGTATGCAAAAAGAAAAGATTGCAAATTCTTTGTGATGTAAGCTGTAATATTCACAATTGCAAACTCTCAGTCATTCCCCTGAAATACTGAAAGCAAAGGAATAGAGTACTGATTTTTAAGTAGCCAATTCAGGTCATGAAAAATACATGAGTTATTTGAAACTATTGGGTTTAGTTTTGAAACTGTTTAGGAAGTGGACAGAAAGCTCTCCTATGCCAATACTGGAGTTGGTATGTATTCATTTTTATACATTATGCATAATTCCCTCAAGTATCTCTATCTAATGTGTTCATTCTGGATTGAAATGGATGCTTAACTTGGTGAATTCTCCACATGTTGTAAATAAATCATGTAAGTGAGATTCCAATCCTAAGCATGTACTCATCTACTCAGAAATAAGTCCTATTATAGGCAATGGGGCTTCCAGGTAAGTGTGGACAGGACTATGGCCTAAATCATTTACCTTTATCCAAAACTTTGCCTAAAGTTTTATATAACTTTATATAAAACTTTTTATATAAAGTTTTATATAAAAGTTTTATATGTTATAAAACTTTTGTGTGATAGAATTTGTGATAGAATTTACTTTGTCATATTTGTTGTATGAAATTAAATATATGCCAAAAGTTGCTATTCTTAAACACCGAAGCAGTATATCTAGAGGGAAAAGAGAGGTAAGAAAGCGGGTGTCCCATAACCAGCTAGGCAATTGGCAGCTTCAGGGGAATCACTTTTGTCCAGAATTGTGACATGAAAGTAGAGGGATAAAAATCTTCTCGCTTTCCATGATATCAATCCTAATTACTGTACACAGACCCACTATTTACTGTTCTAAAAAAATGAACATGCAAAGGCCAATTACATGATTAATATCCCATCTCAAGTTTGGCTGTCAGCAGGATGACAGAACATTAATAGGTCCAGATTATTCAATTTGGGGGACATTTATCTTGAAGTAAATAGGATATCATACTTTGCATTACTTGTGGCTGTGTCTTTCCCCTACTGTTCCTGTTCTGATCCCATGTTGCAACTTCATTTGTCATTTTGGAGCAAAGGAAAAAAACCTCAAATAAACATCAGCAACAATGTGAACCAAAATATAGGCTGCCTGTTCAAGCAGGGTGACCATATGACCGGATTTTTCTGGATTTGTCCTCTTTTTTAGCCTTCTGTCTGAGTGTCCTCCAAAAGGACTTCATTGTCCTCCGTTTTGGCTTCATTTTGGAACTTTGCAATGGTGTGCAGTACCCCATCACGTCATTCGTATTGAAGAGCAGAATCCAATGCAAAATTTGGTTTTGAAATATCTCCTTCCTATCGAAAGTTATGGCCAAAAAACTAAAAATTAAAAAATATGCATTGAGATCTGTGGGAAAGTGAAACAACCCAATATCGTGTCATTACTTGTGAGTAGACAAATGTGCCATTGTCTGCTGGAAAGGCCAGGCTGAGAGGAATCCAAGACCTTGTCCCCCCTTTTTGGTTCAGGCATCTGGTCACCCTGTGTTCAAGGAACAAAGGAACTGATCAATTGAGTGGATTCAGGTGTCTCAGTGCAAGGAAGGCTATTGGGCATTTGCCGCTGAAGTAATATTGTTCTTTTGGTTCCTATTACCTTTGGTATTTCCCATTGTCAATTTTGGCTTATTTTTTAATTTAAATGTTTGTGTGGGCAAATCTCTTGGATAGATTCATTTATTATTTATTTAATTCATTCATTCATTTATACGCCGCCTTCCCAAAGCCAATCAAGGCGGCTTACAACGTTTAAAAATTGCAATCTCAATACAATTTAAAAATGGATAAAACAAATACATAAAAATCATTAAAAATCTACACAACCACCGTAAAAAAAACATTTTAAACCACAGCAGTGGTTAAACCACCTAAAAACCAATTAAAAACAAGAGACAAGATTTAAAACAACCAGCCATCAATTAAAAATCTTAATAAATAGGAGGGTTTTCGGGCCCCGCCAAAAACTTTGAAGAGAGGGGGCAGTTCTCACTTCCAGGGCAAGGGAATTCCAATAATTGGGAGCAGCCACAAAAAAGGCCCTGCTCCTGGCCACCACACCCCTAATCTCTCTAGGTGGCGGCACAGTCAGCATGGTCCCCCCAGATTGTATGACGGGTTGGATTGTATGGATACAGGTTGTCCCTCAGGTACCCCGGACCCAAGTCATAAACGGCTTTATAGGTCAGAACCAGCATTTTGAATTCAGCCTGGAAGCGAATGGGCTGCAAGTGCAGCTGCTGGAGCAGTGATCCAACAGAGTCGAATCTACAAGCTCCAGCAACCACACAAGCATTCTGGACAAGTTGGAGTTTCTGGACCATCTTCAGAGACAAACCCACGTAGAGCATGTTGCAATAATCCAGTCTAGACGTCACTAGGGTGTGGGTCACCATGGCCAGATCTGACCAGTGATGGCTGCAGCTGGTTGATAAGCTGAAGCTGAGCAAAACCTCCCCTGGCCATAGCTGACACCTGGGACTCCAGGAGCAGCTGCTGGTTCAGGAGAGCCCTCAAGCTGCGAACCTGCTCCTTCAGAGGGAGTGCACCCCGTTCAGAGCAGGCTGATGGTCCAATACCCGAGTCAAAGATTTCCAAACCAGGAGAACCTCTGTCTTAGCAGGATTTAATTTCAGTTTATTCTCCCACATCCAGGACCCTCTGAAGCTGGGACACCATTACCTGCTTGATCACTTCGCCCAGGAAAGGGATGTTTGAAACTGGCCGATAGTTGTTTAGATTATTAGGATCCACTGAGGGTTTCTTCAGGAGGGGGTGAACCATCGGCCACTTCAATGCAGAAGGTAGCACCCCCTCTCTCAAAGATGAGTTCACTATCCTCTCTGACCATTCGGCCAGTCCACCCTGAGCTGATCTAATCAGTCACGCTGGGCAAAGGTCAAGTAGGCAAGAAGATGGTCTCACACTCCAGAGAATCCTGCCCATGTCCTCAGGTTCTAAAGAATCCCAGAAGATGGATTCAACAGGTGCCCCAGGGACATCACTGGAAGTTGTTAATGTGGCATCCCAGTCATGCTGGATCTGGTCAACTTTGCCTGCAAAGTGTTAGGCAAAGGAATTGCAGCAAGCTTCCATATGCCCCCCCCCCCCCCACATTAGCGTGAGGGGCCAGATGAAGTAGGCCCCGGACCACCTGGAAGAGCTCGGCCTACATGCTATGCAGATACATGAATTTGTTCTCAAAACAATATAAAGGGCAGTGCGGAATTAGTGGGAGCAGGTAGAAGCTGTTGCTGGATGTTTTTAGGTACACATGTAGTGGCTTCCAATGACATACCCTGCTGCTTTATTGTACAGCCATTGTTTTCTTATAAATAAAAGGTTTGGGCATTTTTGTGCGCGTGGAACTGAATGTTTTCCGTACAGTTGAGCTGCTGTTCCTCACTGACAAAGACAAAGGGGGGACCACAGGCAGGCAGTTATGCCTGCACTTGATCTAGTGTCTTTTGCACAGAACACATGAAAACGCAGTGGGAGACCAAGTAAGCATCAAAACATATTTCCCATTGTCCTGTTCCTTACTTGATGTGATAAATAGTGTTATTTCTAAAAGTCAATTATTCCCAGTGTTTGATGGAATACCAAGAACAAAGATCTCTTCCCCTTATAACAGAGCCGTTCTCTTTTAAGAATAAAGCACCTTAGGTGGTCTAACCCAGGGAAGATGACTTGAAGACTACAGCATACCAATAGATTCTTGTTTGCAGTTATTATAAAGAACTCTTGAGATGGGGTGGAAGGACACTTTGGCTTGATTAAATAGAGAAAAGAGATCCGTGCATTTATGAATCACTTTTATTTCCTCTTCCCATCAAGGCAAAGCTCATTACCTCCACAGCATGTTGCCCCTCAAAGAAGCCTGAGAAGATGGTAGATAACTTCACTGGCACAGTCCCGTATTTTACATCACAAGCACTGTTGAAATGGCATTCTCTGGCCACTGAAGTTCACAGATTTCAAGAGAAAGAATCTGTTTGGAAACCAATAGGGTTCCCCTGGGGCATCAGTTGCAGCTTGGGAAAGCAGGAGCAATTTTCACACTTCATTTTTTTCCTAACCAGTATGACAAAACTTGAATTTTCTTTCAAGTAATTAATTTCATCCTTTTAATTTTTATTTTGCCTTTTGGCGAATGGTACTGGTGTGCTCCCTCTAGCCCTGATCCTGTTCTCCTTAGAGTTAAGGGGGAAAGGTGGTTGGTGGTTGGAGAGTTTGGATCCAGTTTTCAGTTTAAAGTGAATAACTGAGCCCATGCCCAGTGATCTGAACAATTGCTTGCTTAATTTCCAGGCAGTTGCTAAGTCTTTGGACATAATGGTTGCTGTAAATCACATGAAGCAAAAAAGAAAGAAAAAGATTTGCTTTTTCTGCTGGTGATTCAAGTAAAAGCTGTTCCCCCTGCCTCCCATTGTCAAGAACATGGGGTGTGTTTGCCATCCTATGCCGGACATTGGGTGGCAATTCTCCATTCTCATTTTTCATTAGTTTGGTAATAGAATGCAATTTGGCACAGCTGGCAGCTTCTGCTAAAGAAATGGCCTGTATTAAATGAGAATGATGTCAAAAGGCCAGAAAGAACTGCAGTGCTGTAACAGCTCTCTGAAGAGAAGCCTGCATGTTGTACTTTTAATACATTAATATTTATCACTGAATTCACATTACACCAGCTCCCAGGTATTGGAAACAAGAAGAGAGCTCATTCCTCCCTTACGGTTCCTGAATCAATCATCATAGGGAAATTAAGGTGAGGGAGGTCAATTAAAGCAAGTGGGGGCATTGCCTTCCTCTTCAGATATGTGAGCACATATCTCTGCCCAACCCCAGTTCTAAATACTACTGTTATAAAAAAATTCACTGGTCCTTTTGTACAGAAAGTGAGATCAGCAATAGGTCAGTGGTGGACCACCTATTTTAAAGTACTATAGGTAAGTTTCAAGGTAAGACTGGGAGACTCTCCGGTCTGAAACACTGAAGAACTAGTCATTGTAAACCAGTAGTGTCATTACATAGATAGTGTCTACTGAGGACCAGTGATGATATCATTAAGCAGGAAGTAACATCATTAAGTTGATGATGGCCAGAAATAAGTATCTTGTTCTCACATAGAAACTATTTAGGTGCAAATGACCCTCTCTTCTGTGCAAATCTTGCTGATAATTTTAAGATATGAGAGAGCCTAATTATTATGCGGGGAGAACCCAGTTCTCCCCAGAAAAATTGCTTCTAGGGACTGAGTCAGACCGATGGGCCTGATGTAGTCATCGTTAAGCTGGATGAATGATCCTATGATGAAAGGCAGCTTCTCGTGTTTATACCATATCACATGACAAACGCTGAAGCAGTTGCTTTTTACTGTTCTCTAAAGTAGTTGGTGAATTCTGTTCTTCTCTGTGAAGCTGATTTTCTTTCTTCACTTTTAAAAAAGAATTAAATCAGAATCCTTTCACACATAACTTATTCTGCTTGCCTTACACCCACTTCATAAGCGATAAAAAATGCTGTCTGTCAAAACTGATGCGTGTGTGTTTTAAATATGTAGATTTTTATGTAAATGAGTTACTTTAAAGCAGTGTTATAACTACATCATACATTTTGCCCAGCTACAGCTTTCTTCCTTTTTATTACTTTGCTAGAAGAGCAGAGTATAATGCAAAATAATTAAAAGAAGTTCCTTAAATATCATCATGTAAATGTATCCTGACACCAGCAGCATTTTCTGTAAATTGATGGAAATTACTAGAGAAAGCACAAGCCTTGTTGCACGTAGAGACTGGATTATTACCAAAACAGAATCATTACACATAAAAAAAACTGTTCATTTTTATCTTGTGTCTTTTGGATTTGTCTTAGAGCTGTATGAATTCTTGGTCCCCAATTTAAAACTTGCATTTGCCAAAAGGAAAGGCTTCATCTCATCGGTAGAATTTATTTCCACACTGACCTGTGCTATTGACCCTGCCAAATGGATATCACAAATCCACTTTAACACTTTAGTTTTAGTAGAGCCCAGTGCTTGTTGTCCCTCTGGGGCAAAAGGTTGAAGTACTTCATATGGCACTCGAAAGGAACAAGAAAGGCCAGTACCATTTGAAAGAGTTTTCATGGATAAAGAAACAGATGGTTACAAAATGCTGCCTCCTCATTTTCAAACAACTGATATTGGTTGAAGAAGAAAAATATAATAGCAGCATTTATGTGATACTTTTCCTGAGCTTCCAAAGTGCTTCACCTGTTGATCTTTGCAAGCCTCACTCTGGCCCTTTTTTGCATCCAGGCAGGCCCATCCCACAGGGACAGCCGCAATGTGCAGTTTTGTGTTCCAGCTCTTCTTTTCTTTTTTTTTGACGTCTGTGTGAGCTCTTCACTCTGTACATCCATTGCCTCCTCTGGAGGCCTTTCTTGAAGTGTATGTAGTATTTCTTGTTCCAGAGACTGGTACCAGCTGTACTTTTTACACTACATGTAGTATTTGTGCATAGGAGAAAAACCATTACCAGTGCAATCCTAAGCATATCTACTCAGAAGTAAGTCCCATTTGTTCAATAGCACTTACTCCCAGGAAAGTGTGGTTAGGATTGCAGTCCAAGTTCAGGGTCCCAGTGTAATGGCAAGTGGAGTCGCAGCATAATTTGGCAGTGAAAGGGAAACAGAAAACGCCTATTGTGCTGCATTCCCCCTCCCCGGGGGAGGGGGGGGGACTCCTACCGGCCCTAGTATGTTGCATTCTAATCGGCAGATAATTTTAATCAGGCTTTCACTGCAGAGGGGAATGGTTAACAACCACCAACCCCACAAGCAGTGGTCACAAGCCAAATTCCTTCTTTAACTGCTTTAAAAAAAATCATATCCAACAGAGAAATTGTAAAAATGCATTTGATGGTAATATATGATTTAATCCCTAAAGGGAGTTCAGAGAGACAGCAATTGCTCCAAGCAGCATGTTTAGGGAGGGGAGCAAAAACATGAGCTTGACACTAGTGGCCAAAGGACACAATCCAGAAGTGCACGTGAGCTATCCTATCACTGGGCTTGCCCAATTGCAAGATGGGCCACCCTAGGTATTCTGGAAAAGGCTTGGGGCAGCCTAAGGCAACATAGGCTGCCCCAAGACAAGGTGGACCTGGGCTGCCTTAGCTGAGGCAGCCTACACAGTTCAGCAGAGGCGTGTAGAGGGCATGTTTAGCATTGCTAAACAGTTACTCTGTTACTACATTGCAGTTACTCTGTTACTACATTGCAGTTACTCTGTATCCAGAGCCTGTTTCCAGGGCAGAAATGCCCTCTTCCATCTCCTCAGAGTTCCTGACTCTGGATCCAGCATAACTCTCTGCTCTGGATTCAGAATTGTTGGGGCAGCTCTGCTAGGGCTCTCCTCACTGCCCTAACTCTGGATTGTGCCCAAAATTATGAAAACATTTTAAAAAAAATACCATCATGTTACACACCATAACCATCAAAATCAAAATCACACGACATCATCAAAATATGTCTATATTATCAAAAGTCAAATACACAAATAAAACACAACTGTGAGCCCAGTCCTATGTCTACTCCGAAGTAAGTCCAATTATAGTCAATTGAGCTTACTCATAGGTAAATGTGGATAGGATTGCATCCTGACTTGCATCCAGGAAAGAATATACAGTTCACTGATAAGTTACATTCAGCCTTAACTCAGAGTTAGTATTTTCTATAGTAATTTGATATTATAACGATTATGAATGAACTAATTAGAGAAATGCAGGATTTGTATACTGAAAAATGAATTACATATTCACCAAATATTGGCAAGCCAACAAAACCAATAAAGGGCTATGTTATTAGAAGCAAGAATACATATAATATGAATTAGGCTCCCATCATCCCTTCTACCATCACCCCTGATGTCTTTTTTAATAGAGTCCATTTTGCCTTTGACACAGTTTTAATATGGTTATAAGCAGAAATTAGTAAAGGAATATGAAGAGATGTTGTTGCTATTACTCCCTTTTAACTGCCTCACAAATTGCCCCATTAAAGTTTTTATATATATATATATATATATATATATATATATATATATATATATATATATATATATATATATATATATATATATATGGGGAGATGATTAATTGAATTAATATGTGTAGGAAGTGCATGATTATGGGATATAGCAACACTGGAACTATTTGTATCTTTAGAATACTT
This sequence comes from Cryptoblepharus egeriae, assembly GCA_030015325.1. Classification (NCBI taxonomy): domain Eukaryota; kingdom Metazoa; phylum Chordata; class Lepidosauria; order Squamata; family Scincidae; genus Cryptoblepharus; species Cryptoblepharus egeriae. The sequence continues at coordinate 67,263,344 of JAREYC010000002.1, read as the reverse complement.
GTATATAGAAAAATTAAAGGACAGTTTACACAAAATACACAAAATTAGCAGTGCACAAAATGCAGTACTACGTAATTATTCTTATTTGGTGGAGGAAGTTTGAACTACAGATTACATTAAATGCCACATTAAACTCAACTATGTTCTAAATGTTTTCTGTCTGTTATGATTTCATTTTGTAAATTTGACCTGGTCCCTGTGCATTGCTAGAATCTGAGTTTTCTGAAGCTGAGAGACAGGCTCACTGTAAATCCCATCTTTAAAGTCATCATGTGGAACAAGTTTGAGGGCGACAAGTCAAGGAGTAACATGACTCTTGGAAGCATTAAGTATAGTTGGTGGGGACAGCATGAAGTCTGACATGTGCCCATATGTTGCTGGTCATACATAACCATTTTTGATCTGAAAGGAGCTGAAGGAGAAAAACTCATATGAGCATCTGCACTCTTTGTTGGAATGAAGCACAGGGAGGAGGAAGCATAATATCAGTTACAGACTACATTTGGGCTTGTTCTTGCTGTACTAAAGTATTCCTTTTAAGATCCACTTTTAAAAGCAAGAGGAAAGGTACATGTCAACTAGTGCTGCTTTGTATGGTTCCAAAGCCAAAACTCTATCACCACCAAACACTCTTCAGGATAGAACTAGATGTATTTTTTATTATTTGAATCTGTCATGTACAGAAAACATTCAGCAAAGAAAACCCTTTTGAAAATGTCATTGCTGGATTCAGTACCAAAGACAATTTCATTTCAAAACAGTAAATTCTACAGTGATAATTTAAAGAAAAAGCATTTCCTTAAATTATAAGAAGATTTAAGGAGTTCTTAACCTTGTTTACAATTGCACACTCTCAATGGATTGCATGGTATGACCCCATACCCCATTTGCAAGACTGTCAAAATCATCATAGTCACCAGTCCTATTAGATACCAGTATGACTGGAAAATATGTGAAGATGTAATGAATTGATAGTGCTCTTGGCTTACAATGGGCCCTGTAAAATTATAGTTGTTTGGGGTACCTGAGTCCATATAGATGATCTAAAGGAAATATAGAGCTTCATCAGATAATGAGGAAGATGAGGAACAATATGGTATGGTCAGTGCAGGTTGTCATTGAACCTGCCAGAGAACCAGGTGGCAGCCAGAGCTAGAAATGTATTCATCCAGCTTTGGCTGGTATGCCAACAGAGACCATTCTAGAGTCATTTGGACTTGGCCAGTGATCCATGCTTTCATAACTTCAGGACTAGACTATTGTAATATACTCTACAGGGTGAGTAATATACTCTACTCTACCCTCTAAGATGGATCTGAAACTGCAATTATTGCAGAATATGGTAGCTCAGGTGGTTATAGGAGCTAGATGTAAATCAATGGGTAGCAGCTACACTGATTGCCCATTCCATTCCAGTTCCAATTCAAGGTACTGTACCAGTATTAACCTATAAGGCTCTCAATGCTATATGAAAGCCCCTTCCACATATTTTAGTCTTCAGAGGAAGCTCTTCTACAGTATGTTTCTCCTTTGTTCCAAATGAGTTGGGTGGCTGTCCAGGAACAAAACTTCCCTATAGTGGCACTGTAAGAATGGAATTCTCTCCCTGGGGAATAAAAAACTGGCCAAGGATAGAATTGGATCGTAAGACTAATAAGAGGATGTGTGGAAGAGGGAAAAAGTATTTTATATAAATGTGGATTCTTAAAGATTTTTAAAATGAAGAACAGAAAGAAGAAACATTCTTAAAGATTCTTATCAAGTCTTGAGCTTCATGAATCTCCATAACTTTGTTCAGTAATTTTTATTCAGACTTGAAATAGAAAATGCTTTGTAACATCTTTTGTGTGTGTAGTCATGCCCCCATTCTCTAGAAATTCATATTCCATTAAAAGCCCTGCATGAGGCTGTGTATGCTGGTGTGTGTCCCAGGTAAGGAGCAAGACTCCTGTTTGTTTTGACTTTCATCTCTTAGTGATCGGGCATGTACTCTATTGCTGATGGAATAATAGTCATTAATCTGTTGGCAGAATTAATCTGCAGTCCTAAAAATCATTAAAAAACAGTCCACCCTATTTAATTCACTGGAATGTACTTCTAAGTAGATCCACATAGGATTGCACTGTACTATAGAATGGCAGAAACATTGTTTAATCGCTAAGGAAGTGGTGGGCAGGAATGTCTTTGGCACATCCTTTTGCAACAAGTCAGAGAATGGTGCCAATCCTTTGGCTTGTGATCCATTCTGGAGGAGTTCTTGCAGCCATCTCAGCTGATACTTGATACCTGGTGGTTGGTGTCTGGTATTAAGAGTCCTTCTCAACCAACCAAGGTAGCTGAGGTTAGTTGGTTATAGAATTCTTCAACTGTAAAACTAGGTATGTCTTTGCTCTTCTTTTCATTTATTTGGTCCATAGTCAGTGGTGGGCTTCAGAGGGTTCTCACAGGTTCTATAGAACCCTTTGCTACTGAGTGCCTGGTTCGGAGAACTGGTTACTAATGGGACATAGAACCTGTTGTTAATTTAGGTTATTAGGACATAGAACCTGATGTTAATTTATTTGAATCCCACCACTGTCCATAGTAAGTAGATTTTTGAGGGAGATTTGAGAGCTGATCTCAAGAGTGAGCTCCTGTTACCTGCACATCTCCTGCCAACCTATCAGTATTAAAGCATATAAATGCAAGAAGATGGGAAGGTATCACTAAGGTGGGACAGTAATAGCATTCTGTCATGTGCGCCTTTGGTGTTTAGTCATGCTGGCCACATGATCAAAGAGATGACTTTGCACAATGGTGGCTCTTTGGCCTAGTAACAGGAATGAGCACCACTTTTACAGTCAGTTACAACTAGCAGGGCAAACTTTAATATTATCCTAGTGTTACTAGCTAGTCAGTTACAACTGGCAGGAATGATGCCAGACAGAGATTTAGAAAAGGGATTACTAAACCAGGTTTCAAATGCCCTTGGCTCATAGGTGCTGACTGGGGATCCTCAGCATGAAGCTTAGGCTCCTCAACTCAAAGGATCCACAACTTGGGGAAGGTGGTGCAATTATCTTAGGGTGCAATCCAGAGTAACTATGGGGAGTACTTGCTCTGGTGTAAAAACAGTTTGCTCAGGATTGCAATATGAATTTCCCATAGGTTTTCACTAGGTGGTGGAGTAACTACGGGTGCACATAATGTCTCTTACATGCTCCGTAATTACTCTGGATTGTAGGGATAGAATCATAGAATCATAGATTTGGAAGGGACATAGTAGGTCATCTAGTCTAACCCCCTGCCTGTAGCAGGAAATCCTCCTAGAGCATCTCTGACAGGTGCTCATTGAGCCTCTGCTTGAAGATCCCCAGTGAGGGAAAGTCCACCACCTACTGCCAAACCATCCTCACAGTCAGGAATTTTTTTCGGATATCCAGCCGGAATTTCCTTTCTTGCAGTTTGTACCTATTGGTTCTAGTTCTGCTTTCAGAGGCAGCTATGAACAAATGAGCCCCTTCCTCCCTTTGACAGCCCTTCAAGTATCTGAAGAGTGCAATCATGTTTCCTCTCAGCCTTCTCTTCTTCAGGCTGAACATCCCAAGTTCCCCCAACCTTTCCTCGTAGGGCTTCCCTTCCATCCCACTGATCATTCTTGTCACTCTCCTCTGGACTTGCTCCAGTTTGGCTGCATCTTTCTTAAAGTGAGGTGCCCAGAACTGAACAAAGTACTCAAGATGAGGTCTAACCAATGTAGAATAAAGAGGAACTATAATTTATCGCGACTTAGAAGCTACAGTCCTCTTAATGAAGCCTAAAATGGTATTTGTCTTTGCAGTCACATCACACTGCTTACTCATGTTCAGCTTGTGACCCATGTCAACTCCAAGATCCCGCTCACATGTTGTGCTGCTAAGCCAAGTATCCCCCATTTTATACCTGTGTTTTTGGTTTTTATTTCCTAAGTGCAGAACCTTGCACTTCTCCTTGCTGAAGTTCATTCTATTTGTTACTGCCCAGTATTCCAATTTATCCAGATCCTCCTGGAGGTTTTTCCTGTCTTCTGTTGTGTTTGCTACTCCTCCCAGCTTGGTGTCATCTTCTTCAGGCTACAAGCCTAATCCTCAGTTGAACCAGCATAAGTCCCAGCACAAGTCCTGTCCTGGCCTGGAGGTGTCACAAAAGTGCTATTAGACACTTTTGCCTCACTCCTTGGAGAATTAGGCCAATGCATAGGAATGCAATAGCCTCCTCACACCACAACAGGAAGTTACAGCAGGTGACTTATGCCAGCCTAAAATTAGGATTGCGCCCTTAATTCTTTTTCTAAGGGTTGACTTTGATGAGTTGGGATTGTCAACAAATGGTCCACAACCATATGCTCAAAATGGGGACAATAGCTACTTAACCTCTGTAAGGAAAGAGCCTGCATTAAAGGAGTGCGGAATGTGCATTGGGACCTGCTGTAGAATTTATCTGTGTACATTTATCTAAATAAATTGTGGCCCAGTTTAGAATCTAAGGGTGCAATCCTAACCAATTTACTGTAGGACAGTGCATCTCAGCTATCTCCCCTATTCCCTCATTGGTGTTGGGAGGCCAGTGCATGTCTATGCACTGGCCTAAGCCCCTAAGGAGTGGCATAGAAGTTCCTTATGGCACTTTCATGACACTGCCAGGCCAGCATAAGACTTATGCCTGGACTTGTGCTAAGCAAGGGTTAGGATTGCACTGTGAAATATCTTATCTCAAGTCTCACTGGTCAGTATGCACTTGAGTCTCACTGGTCGAGTATGCAGTCAGCTCAGGTATTCTCCAAGAATCCACAGTCTTTCTCAGCATGCATGCATTGCTTTGTAGCTCAATGTGTTTCTCTGGTTAACCTTAATATGAAGGCAAAGTGCACCATTTAGAACAGTAAGTGTCCAGGAAGAACATACAGATGATATTGTGTCTGTAAAGACTGTCTGTACATTCAAAATGTATGCTTTTTTGTGCCCTCCTGCACTATGCTAGTTACATGAGCTTATGCAATCAAATACTCTGAATGAATAGGAGAGTAGTATTGGGGAGGATTGCTATCGTATTAGATCCTTTGAAAACATGTGCCTTTAGCCATTTTTATTTTTTGGGTGGTGGTGGGGGGGGGGTGGTGGAACAAGCTACAAACATCAGGGCATAATGATACTTTGATCTTCTTCAAAAGGATTGCCGGCAGCTTTCCTTCTCAAAGGAATTCTCATTATGTATTATAACACTGGCTTCAGTTCAGCAAAGTTAGTAGGTATTTCTACTAATGTTAGTAGGTATTTTAAATAGTAGGCTTTCTAAAAGTTAGTAGGTATTTTTTCCAGTATTTTCAAGATTTGGGCATGTTGGAATATAGCAAGCATGATCAGAAAGTCATAGAGTGGTTGTTGTGGAAAAGTAGTCCTTAACTGAAACAGTTGATCAATCACAGATTGCATTTGGGACAACATTCAGAAAAATGTATTCAGTGCTTACAATTGTGCTTACATATTTTATTTCAAATAATGCACTGAAAATTATTTGTAAAACAGTATTTTTCCCGTTTTAGTAAAGAAAGAAATGAATTACCGGTAAATAAATGACATGCTTACATGCAACATGCCAGGTTAGTCAGTCTAATAAAAGCACATGGAAAATACAAAATGAAAATAAAACCATCAAGAAAGGAGCAGCACAATCCAGACTTGTGCTGGAACAGGCAGGCTGTTGTGCCTGTGCTGTATCCAGCGCTAGTTAGAGAGGCTGCTGCTCTACCCTAGGAAGGGTAGGCTTGTGGACTTCTCCAGTGTACGGCTGAAGCAGCCTCTATGGTTTACTCAGACTTAGGCCACTGTGGAGATGGCCAAAGTCTCTGAGGAGTGGCGAAGCACTTCTGCCTGTCCTAAAAACAGGGTCATGATCAGACAGACTGTTGGATCATGGCCCTGCCTCCTGCTCTCCTTCCTCCCTCCCTCCACCTGCCCATTCCCCACCCCAGAACACTCCCTCACATTTGGTAAAGCACGGAGATTCAAAAGCATGGTTTGCTCTTACACTTGAAAATACAATTGTATTTTACAATTGGTGATTATAACTTTACATAACCAGAGAGGTTAATGCTTCTGAGATGAATGATGTGAAATTTAAGAGTCTTCCATAGGTTTCTTATATTCCTTCACATCTTCAGAGTTAATACAAAAAACTTTACTGACTATAAAGATGCTCTCTACAAATGATGAAAAGGTAGAATAATCATGAAGCAGTTTCTTGTGTGGAACATCGTTTTCATAGAACAATAATGTAAGAACAGAATCGTGGAGGGTCTTATCAGCAATGGCATACCTTAGGGCAATGGTGGGCAACCTTTTTTACATCTGTGGGCAGTGTCGGCACTGGTGCCCACTGTGCTTGTCACTGCCCACAGTGGGCCAGGAGGGCCCTGCACCCATTGCACATGCCCAGAGATCTGGGCATGGGTGGTGGGCACCAGCCCCTTCACTTCAACTCGGATGCAGAGAGGAGCATCTGCTCCTCTTTGCAGCTGAGCTGAACTGAGGGGCCAGTGCCTACTGAGCATGCCTGGAACTCCGGGCATGCGCAGTGGGCATGCTGGGGAAATGCAGCAGCACTATGGCTGCATGTTGACCAGGAGGGCTTGGAGTGCCGTCCCTAGCACACATGCCATAGGTTTGCCACCACTGCCTTAGGGTATAACAGAAGGAACAGGGGACAGAAGGAACAGGGAACAACCACATCACAAAGCTGCTGCCTTGAGTTTTGTCAGATTTGCAACCTGACTGCCCTGTTGCTCAGTGGTGTCCTCTAAACAGCACCCCTTTCATGAAGGACTTTCCACACAGTGGGACCAAGGTGACAGTGATGCAGGTGTTGTCAGTGCCACCTCCTCCTCCAGGACAATGTGGAAGTGATTTCACAACATCATGTCATATTGTGGCATTGCTACACCACTGTCCCAAGCACTGGGGACTCTTGGGTACAACACTGCTCTTTGGTAGTGACTGACAAAGCATAGAAAAACAGTAGAGAGACCTTGGTCAAATTTAGAGGCATTGGAAAATCTTTGTCCAAAAGATCTCCATAGTGATGAATAATATTGCAATTGCTGTGAAATAAAACTGGAGGAGTTATGTCAATGGGAGAACCGACCTTGGATCCCCACATAAGCTACTGTGTTTCCAAAAGAAGACACCTAGTGAGATATGTGAATCCCAGTTGACCCCTTGAGTCCTAGAAGAAGTTAAAGCCATACATCATCACAATAAATACAGCAGGTAAAAGAAGTATGCATTTGTTTAATTTCTTTTCCTGCTTTCTTTCATTGGAACCATACTTTGATATCAAGAAGTACATTAAACAAAGATTGGAACTCTATTATTTAAAACTGTTTTCTCCTCTATCACAGTGAATGAACCAATGACTGTCTGTAACAATATGCCTGCCCTGTCACCGCACAAGATGTAGTCTGTGTGGGACTAAGAACATCATGCAGTTTTGACTAATGAGGCCACAGTACTTGATTGCTTGAAGAGTTTTAGGTGCTTTGATTTTATACCATACCCTGCAAGGAATCCTCCAGCTGTGATATCTTCTTTGTGAACCTCACACTGATAATTGTGTATCTCATTCCTTCTAAAATGCCCCTAAGGTTTCATATAGATCAAAATCACTTTGCTTTAGTATTTTATTATGAAGATTATTTCAGACATGCAGGGCTGGGCTTCTAAAGCAAAATCCTTTTTAGAATAGGAGGTGCTTTACGTAGAACAGACCATTTGGGTTGCCCTTCAAAGATCACAGTCAAGGCCTTTGACTAATGGCTGATTTTTTTCTGTATTAAGTCCCAGAGCTCAAGATTCTAGATGGCCCAAATTCTCTTTACATGAAAGTTTCCTAACAAATTATTTGGTCGAGTATATGCACTTTATAGATATCCAGTGGCATTATTGTTTCTGATTCTTATACATATAGAGTAATTCTCCATCACCAACAGAGCACAATGATGATACCTCATAAGTTATTTTTTTTGTAATTTTAGCACACCACATGTATTTTTGAGTGACTCATCCAGTATATAAGGTGAGGTAGACAGATTGCAAAGGTATAGAAGCCAGCAGGTTCGGTGTCATCTTCATCCCAATTCACTACTACCACTGTCTCTCCCCAGTGTCCCATGGATGCAACCAACACATCCACTTTTCACCCACTAAGATCAAGCAGAAAATGCATTACTTTTTCTTTACCTTATTCCCAGTGTGGTTTCTTCAGACGCAGAAGTGCTGGTTTGATTTTCAGACATGATATGAACAAAAAGTGCTTCTTCATTCATATAAGCAGGCTTCCGTCAGTCTTGGAAGACTATGGAATCATGCTCGATCATGCTCGAGATACCTGACTGATACAATCTCCTTTCTGGCCTTGACACACACCCCTCACAACCCCATCCTCTGCCAATGGCATACCTGCATCTGAGTTACTATATAACAAGGATTTAAATTCATGTGCTAAAACTAGCCAGAAGAGCAACTCAAACACCTGGTCACAGGAAGCAGATGTAATAGACTTTGGGGTTAAGACATAAAGCAGGCCTCCACCAGTCTTGAAAGACTATGGTATCGTGCTTGGTGCTGCATACGCTGCATGTGAAGCATGAAAGCCTGGGTTGGATTGTTATGGAGGATAGGCTTTTACCCAAGCAGCAAATCCCCCCTCTCCACGCCACTGAATTAGTCCAATGGAAAGGCAGAGCCAATACGATTGGATCCAGCTGGCGTCGCAGAGCTGGGCTAAGGACAGGAGCTCACCCTATCTTGTGGGGCTGACCCGGGTCTCGAACCCTGGCCTGCTGGTTAACAGGCACAGCGGCTTAACCGCTTACGCCACCCACTCCCACAGCCCACATATTCATTCATATATGCCCTTTAAATAATAAGTCCTGTAGTTGAGGAGAGCATTATGTGCTTGATTTTTTGTATTGTTTTTGCTTGTTTATGGTAGTTGTGCAGAGGCAGTGGACCTAAGGCAGCATTGGATGGCGCTCTAAGTTGTGCCACTGCTGAGCTGAATAAAGGTAGGGAGCAGGCTAACAAGATGCCAAACCCAAAATTCCCCCCAAGTTCCCCAAAATTCCTATCCCCCCCAAGCCAAAATTCTTACCTGGTTAAAAAAATTCAGGACACCCCCAAAAATATAGGACAAATATAGGACATGTTAAAATAAAACAAAAATACTCACATTGGTTTCCTGTACTTAATTTCAACACTTTTAAAAATGAAAACCTTTTAACATGCATGATTCTGACCCATACGTGTAAGACATCCTCAAAGCAGTTTTCAACAACACAACCCATGTAAGTAACTGCAACATGCATGTTTCTGACACATACATGAAAGACGCCCTCAAAGCTGTTAGCAGCACCATAACCTGTGACTTGCAAGTGTTGTGGGAGGGGATGGGTTCTGATCTGGGCGGGGAAGGGGATAGGTGCTGATCTGGGTGTGGAAGTGGATGGGTGCTAATCTGGGAGTGGGAGCTGATCTGGGTGGGGGAATGGAGAGTTGCTGATCTAGGTGGGGGTGCTCCTAGGTGGGTGGTAGCAGGGGAGCTGACCAGAGAGGCTTGGGAAGTGGCCGCAGGGAGGAGAAGGTGGTAGAGTGAGCGCAGGGGAGCCAGGCCAGCCACCAAGGAGGAGGAAGAAGAGCAGGCGCAGGAGAATCAGGTCAGCGGGCAAGAAGGAGGAGGAGGAAGAGCAGGCACAGGGGAGCCAGGCCAGCTGGCGAGGAGGAAGAGGAAGAGCTGGCACAGGGGAACCAGCTGGTCAGCACCAGGTCTGCTGAGGAGCTGCTGGGCTGGGAAGGTGGCAGGTGTTGCAGCAGCAGCTCCAGGGCCAAGCTGCTGGGCTGGGCGAGTAGTGGACAGTGTGGCGGCAACTCCACACCGAGTCTGCCAGTTTGGGCAGTCTGGGCAGTCTGGACAAGCCAAGAAGAGAGGCTGGCCAAGCAGCAGGTGGCAGAGGCTCCCACCCAGCAGAGGCTGTTGCTGCTCAGGCTGCTGGGAGAGCTCTGGCTGGCCACAAGCCAGGGGAAGGAGCTTCCTCCTGGCCCACCTCACTCTTTCCCGCTTTGGGAAGACCCAGAGCAGCATGCATAGCTGCATGCATGCACAATTTCAAAATGGCTACCCCCCAGAATGCCCGTTTCTCCAGTAAAGGCGGGGCTTTTACCTGTGGCTTGGACCCCCACTCTCCTGAGCACCATTTATCAGAGACCTCCAGGTAATTCCGGTCAGATTTTCAGCCTGAAGGGGAGACCCAGATGCAAATCACCACTCAGCCATGAAACTCACTGTACTGCTCTAGCTGTGGGCTTGCAGGTTTTTTGGATGCCAAGAAATGACATGATATCCTCTTTATCTACTAGGCTTCTGTTCCAGAACCTCACACAGTTTTTTAAAATAGTGGATAAAAAGCAGCGAAAAATAGATGTGAAGATTTCAAGTTTCTTGCTCCTTATGGAATTAGGTTTGGCTTAGAAATCTGCAGGGTTTCTTGAACTTGATTTTTCAACTTGGTTCTTGAACTTGCTGCTGATACCAAAAAATGTGTTCTATAAAAGCAGTTTTAAAAAAAGCATGTCCCTTTACAGTTGTTTAAAAAGCAGTTTTTTAAATTGTGATTTGCAGGGACCATTCATGTCAAGTCAAATTCGTGTATAAAAATCCATATATAACAAGATTGGAGCTGTACAAGGTTTGCTTATGAGTCTTTTTTTATTTTAAGTGCCTCAAGCATTGGAATGGCCAGCTGTGCTCACACACACAGGGCATAATATAGCCGCATGGTATATATACAGAGGTTATTTGCTTCAGAAACATAGCCAGGTTGCATGAGATGTAACAATTATATGGGTAGGAGCTGCCCAGCAAGCAGAAGATAAGTACAACAATAGGTGCACAGACTTCCAGGGTGGGTTCTACTGATAAGGCAGACAACTTTACAAAGAATAAAGTGAACTTGCAGTACAAGCTGTTGGCAGGCAAAGCAGCCTGACAGCACAAGCTAAATGCCTAAATGCCTGTCATTTGACTAATCTTTCTTGCTTGATACATGCCAGAACTTTTACTTGTGCTGAGATGCTAAGACTAGAGCAAGTATTGTAGCTTCAAGTTCTACACTAACTACTTGACCCTTGACTAATTTTTATTTTTCAGGCTAACCCACTTCACAGGACTGTTGTAAGGGCAATAAATCCTGTGTGTTGCCCGAGCATGCTCAGCAGAACAACAGGATAGAAATGCAATTAATACTATTGGTATAGGAATTTTTGCAGTTTACAGTTTAAAATAAAGCTATTTCCTTTTATTTGAAATATTTATATCCCACCTTTCTGAAACTGTAGCTTTTGAATATTTTTTTTTCTGACAATATATGCATCAACTAATAAAGATAGAATAAAAGCACCATGGGGGTGACTGCCATATCAAAAACAAATATATAAGCCTTGGGCTTTAGGGGCTCATCAACAAGCTCATCAACATTCCTCCCCAGTCCCTGGACCTAGAAGTGTGAAATGTTGATGGCGGAATGTTGATGAATAATCCATTCTTCAATGTAAAATATAGGGAGAAAATGCGTTGCACCCCTTCTCACCTGTTAAACTCAAAAGTGGAAGTTCTCCTTTACAGGGAATGTAGTACTCAATGGTATTGATCAACTGTAAAAAAAATCAAAATTTTTGGGATTGGTATTTTTGAGAAAAAAAAAATTTTGATTTAAAAAAAATTCAGAAGGCTACAGCAAGAAAATTTGAACGCATATTTCAAAATGGAGTATATCGTTTAAAACTGAAAAATATTATCTTTCAAATAAAAAAACCACAACAAAATATCTTGCACCATTCCAGAGATAGAGCACTTTAAAATTTTTGTCGGAAATTGCAAGTGAGAAATGTTGCCCGGGGTGCCATCTTTGGCGGCCTATACCTTGGGCTAGGAATTTTTTTGGGCAAAACAAAAATATAGAGTGTTCCCTCACATAAAGAGCTTAATTTGTTCTGGAGGCATGCTCTCTAAGTGAAACGCTCTTTAAGTGAAGCAGATTTTTCCATAGGAAATAATGGAAACTCAGATGACTGGTTCCACAACCCCCAATATATTTATATAAGAATATTAATTGGATGTAAAAAATGATGACAAAACACTGGAATTGAATTCAAAACATGCATTCAATGTCTACTTAGTCTATTTAGGCTTAAGAAGTCTACTTAGAAGTCTACTTAGGCTGCAATCCTAAAGATGCTTTCCTGGGAGTAAACCCCATTTAACACAATGGGGCTTACTTCTGGGTAGACATGGTTAAGAGGCTACAATCAAAGACACTTTCGTGGGAGTAAGCCCCATTTAATACACTGAGGCTTACTTCTATATAGATATAGTTAGGAGACTGCAACCAAAGACACTTTCCTGGGAGGCTTAACTAGGCCTCTGCTGGAGGTTCAAAGTGGTTAGTGGGGACACTTGGGGGCAGTTAGAGGCAGCAGCGCTGTCCGGCAGCCCTTTTAAAGAGCCTCTGTGCGGAGCATCAGGGCCGCATAGCGTGCATGCCCATACCACACTTGCTTGTTTAGTGAAATGGAATTTGTTATGTGAAGCAAGATTTCTTGGAAATTTTTGCTTGTTATGTGAAACGCTTGTTAAGCAAGGTGCTTGTTAAGCAAGGCACCACTGTACAGGTATCTTACTTTTTCCTGAATTTTAACATATGTTAAATTCAAAAACTTCAGAGACTATGAAGGTAACCCCCTGCCTGAATTGATATGGATTGCACTGGAGGAAGAAAAATCCCTTTCCCGTTTTCTCTTCCCCACTAAATTATTTGAATAATTGCTGATGATCTTGAAAGAGCTGTTGTTGTGGATGCACAGTTGGATGGCAGAAGTCAGCCAAAGTATTTCTAAGTCCTGTGGATGTAAGTGGAGAGATTTAAGCATATACTTTCTTCAGTCTCTCCCGTTGAATCAACAAGACTTAAAATGTTGACTTTAGCTGCATCATGCCTAGAGTAACAATGGGATATTTTGCACTCTGATTTCACATGAGCAACTGAATATATTTTTTCCCTTGTATGCACCTTGCTGTGTATTATCTAAGCATGCTGGTCATTTAATGAACACAATCTGAACTAGAGTAATTTTTATGCAGGTAGATCTTTCAGCTTATGTGATGTTTTTATTTTTTTAATATGAAAAAAATTTACCGTAGGCTATGAAGTGACTTGACACTGAATATGTAAATGGACAACCCACACACAGTTTATTGTAAGCTTCAAGCATGTAAATTTTGCTTACACATTCTGTTTTGGACACTTCCTGGGAGGTAAATATTTGGAAGAGTTAGCTTGTTTGCTTTATTTCATTCACTTTTAGCAACACAGTGTTTTATCTAAACTAGAAGAACTGGCCTTTTCCACTTTAAAGCATCTATTAATATGTATGAAGTCACTGAACACCTTATTGCAATGAAGCATTTTTAAACTTCTGAGTTCTGAGAACAACAGGTTCTATGTCCCATTAGTAACCGGTTCTCAGAACCAGGCGCTCATTAGCAAAGGGTTCTATAGAACTTGTGAGAACCCCCTGAAGCCTACCACTGAGTAGGTGGTATCTTTACCCCTAAGGGAGCGTCCTCCAAGTCCTGACTCTGGCTGCACCCAGACCCCTCAGGCACCAGCAAGCTCTTTATACCTGGGGAGAAGGAGGCAGGAGAAGCACTCTCAGCCGCCAGGAAGGAGACAGCAGTTGGTACGTAAAAGGATATACATGGCAAGGCCTTTGCACAGATTGATACCCTTGAGAACAGAACTGTGTGACTTCCCATAATAATTTTGATACAGCATTCATTTCTACACCAGTGTACAGCCCTATTTTTGAATCAGCATTGTCATCAATGGCAGCCTTCTATAAAAAAATAAAAAACCCTGCAATGGGATCTTATGTCTTTTTATAACTCCAAGATTTTTTTAATAAATATAAGATAGAGTAGGAAAATTATACTGAAGGTGAGATTGAAAGTGCAGGTGAAAGGTTTAACCTTGAGGAGGTTAATAGGTGTAGAATCAAATTTCACCTTTTTCTTCTGGGAAATGTAGACATCCCTCCATGCGATACATTCACAAAAGAAATACCACAATGCAACATTTTAAAATGGTGCAATCCTAACCTAGGCTGGCATAACTCAACAGTGTTCCCATTGCTATGGTGATGCATATATCTTTGCACTGGCCTAACACTCTCCCAGAAGTGGCACAAGAGTGTCTTTGCTCCCAGGCTAGACAGGACTTTTGCTGCGGCTTAGGCAGACCTAAATGACCGTTAGGATTGCAGCCAAAGTTACTTACAGTGCAATACTATGGATGTCTATGTATACATTCCATTACAAGTGTAATGGAATAATGTATACAGGATTTTAATAAAATAGTGCGTACAGGATTGTAGCATAAGTACTTTTGCAAGTAAATAATGCCTCATACATTATATGCAGACTTGTTAAGACTAAAACAAACACCTCTGTGATCTTTTTCTAATACAGAACAGCTCTCTGTTGTAAAATTGGCAAGATTTGGTCCCAGTGTACTGTGATCTTATCTGAAGACTAAACCAATGGCTTTGTTAAAGGCATCCTATGACCTTCCTTTACCAGAGATATAGACTGAGTTTGTTTGCAAAACTGCCTGCTAGCTTGCAAAACATCTCAGAAAAGCAGGGGTCTTTTTGAGGAGGTACTCACTATTACTGAGTACTGGCACCTCTGTGGTGAGTATCTGCGCCTCTGTGGCCCCCAAATAGACATGCCTATGAATACAAATAATAACCTCATGATGAGTACTCCCACCTTTATAACATCTTCATGGTGAGTATTCCAACTTTTATTTCTAGGAAAAAGCACTGCAGAAAAATATTTGTATCCATTCTAAAAACATATTTGGTCTTTGCAAAAGCCCAAGGTTAAGAAAAGCACACTGACTTACGGTAAGTGGTTAGACACTGATAAAGTTTTTAAAACAACAATTAGCACTTATCATTATTACTTAAGTGCAAACCCTTCCTTCCCCCAAATTTCATTGGGCTTTACAGTGGTGGGCTTCAGGGGGTTCTCACAGATTCTATAGAACCCTTTGCTAATGAGCGCCTGGTTCTGAGAACCGGTTACTAATGGGACATAGAACCTGTTGTTAATTTAAGTTATTAGGACATAGAACCTGTTGTTAATTTATTTGAATCCCACCAGTGGTATTATGGAAACTGAAATAGAAAGCACACGATCGTTTACTCTTGAGTAGGAAATGTAGGCTTCTATCAGAGGCCAGATAAAGAGGGATTAAAGCCTGCCAGAATGGGCCCAATCAGACTAATGTACTCCAGAAGGCACCCATAGTGCCTTCAAATGAATGAAAACAGAAACACTGCAATAGATCAATCTAAAAAATGGGTCACAATTCTAAAAAGTTTGGCAACCACTGGACCAAGATGTTTGTGATAGTGTTCTACATGTGTAAAGTAGAAACATAAGTTAACTTTCAGATTTTAAGAAGAGATATAACTCTGGAGTAGTATAAACACCCCAAAAACAGATTAACAATTAAGTTAAAACTATATCAGCTTTCTGAATTAAAATGTAAGAATTATTTTCTTATAGACTTATTAGAATAATAATATCAGGAAATAATAACCTCTGAAAAACCAGACAAAATAAGCGGAAACATAAAAAATGTTCATTTCAATTTATTTTCTACTCCTGCAGATTTTTCCCCACTGTGTGAGACTACTCTTTCTCTAATCATCATGTTGTTCTCAGATTCCAATTTTCTCTTCTTCTAAATAAGAGTTGATGGATCCAGTTTATTGCTGACACAACCTCATACCAGTAAAGAAGATCCAATCAGGTTGCTGACTCAACTGATTTAGATGTCAGTTTGGTTCAACAGTTTTGACATTGTCTTGGGTTAGCAGAAAATCTGTACAGATCTATTCAGGATCCCATAACCTTGAGGTTGCTTTTTGCTGAAATGTTAACAGTCCCCAATATAGCTGATGCATTCAATAGTGTCACATTTAAGTTTGATGCATCATTACCTTTTCTCCTAGATGCTAAATTTCTTCATTTTCATAGACATGTGGGTTGGCATGGACAACCTAAAAATGCCAGATGCAGGGGAGGGCACCTGGATGCAGGCGCCATATGTGCCTCCCAAGGCATCTGGTGGGCCACTGTGTGATATAGGGAGTTGGACTAGATGGGCCTTTGGAGGCTCTTCTTATGTTCTTACACCTTATACTGTGTTTTGCTTTTTTAAGTATATTTTTAACTTCATCATCAGGTTAATAACATTTGTAAAGTGTTCCATTTTGGGGGGAAAGGAAAAAATATGAATTTTCTGGTTCAGTTATTCTATTGAGGGCACAATCCTAACCTGCTTTCCATCTCTGGCATAGCTTGGCCAGTGTGGGATATGCTGAAGCCTGTCATTTAGGGGTGGTCGTGGAGGTCTCCTCAAGGTAGGGCAGTGTTTGCTTCCTTAATTCATAGTTGAATCTTCCTTACTCCAGAGTTGGAACATAGGTTAAGATTGCAATGTAAGGAAACAAAATTTCAGAGGACGCTTTGTAAAACAAGTTAATTAGAAAACTTCTTTTGAGTAGTACTGTAACTATTATTCCAACTGATTCTTGCTGGTTCTTGCTGCTATATAATCACTGGTCTAAAAATGTTATAAAATGTTACATTTTGTTGGGCTGGAATTGTAATAGCTGCTCATTAGAAATGCTCTTAGGGTATGGAGTCTCTTGAGAAATTTAGTGCCTTGACCCACAGTGAGAGGAAGGCAGCAGAAATGAATTGCAAAAAGGATTTGTTTACAAAGCACGCATGCTGTAGAATACCTTATGAGTGTCTAGATATCTTCAAACTTCTGGGAGGAGATAATGGGTATTGCCAAACTCCCAAAAGAACTCAGACCTTTTTTATTCCAGTCCCCTGTGCATTCAGGTCCATGCAGACCTTGAAAATCTACCTGCTGTACTTAAGTACAGAACTTAAGACGCACAGACACAGATACACACAGACACACACACACACACACACGTTTTTTTTAAAGCTACACATTCATTCACATCCCACCATCTTTGAGCCATAATTTTGTTTTCCAGGCCTTGAGACCATTAAACAAGAAATGTTTAGCTGTCACTTGGGTATCAAAACTGCTCAAAGATCTCGGAGGCATTCAGTGAACTAACAGCATGTCTTGAACAACCTTGACAGAAAGAAGGTTAATGAGAATTCTAAAAATATAATGTAAAAAATAATGTACAATAATTTGAGTAGAGCCTACAGGGAACTAGAATAAGCCATAGTTCAACTTGCTTACAACTTTCATCACCTTTTGGGAAATATCCTTCAAATGCCTTAGTATATCTTCTTATAATGTATTATTTGGAAATATTCAGCTGCATGCTACAATGAAATGCTCGACAATACCGATAAGGAACAATAGCAGTAAAAATGAAATATTAAAAATGGAGCAGCTTATGAATACTGTACTCCAATATCTCTGCAACATGTAAATGTGTACAAATCAAGTATCATATTTTTTAAAAAAAATAAATTGAGTTTTCTTGACTGCTATATTATAGAACCTGGGGCTGCAATCCTAACCTCCAGTTATGCTGGCATAAATCCTGGTACAAGGATTGCGCTAGCCTGGGATTGTCATAAAAGTTTTATAAGACATTTCCATGTCTCTCCTGGGAGGGTTAGACTTAGGGTTGCACCCTGAGTCTCATGAATCCATACGGTAATATTTACTGCAAGAAATAATGATGTCCTTGTGAAAAGGAAAGGGATCTGAAAACCTATAGGCCAGCAGTTCTCCAACTCTTAGGAAGTTTGAGAATGGAGATGTTGTTGTGAGGGAGGAAAGCAGAAACATGATCCCAAGGACCCCTCTATAGCACTCCCCAAGCTTTCTATTTCCGTCACAAAATGAAACTGAAAGTGGTGTTTTTGTGCTTTTTGTTGTTTTTTTTAACTTTTTATAGAAGTGTGGTGTCTTGGGGAGGGCTGCAGAAGGGTACACTGGCTCCCAATTCCCAGAAGGCTGAAGCTGGCTTTAAGTAGCCTATCCCAGGAAGATCAGTAATGGTACTGGGATCTGGATACCCCAGTACAAAATCACAAGATCAGGAATCTCAAACAGAACCAGTAGTGGGAAAGGAAGTAATGGGAAATAAATGTATAATCTTTTTCTTAACAGCTCAGTATACAGCACAGCACATTGTTCTCTGGTACAATAATATTTCCTATAATAGTGGTCCTGGAAAACAGAATGCTGTATGAAATAGCTTTATTGTTGACAATTTTAACGCTAATCAGTGTAGATGTTATACTTAGTACAGATGGGTTAGGACAGAGCCTGCTGTGTAATTGACCACAGCTGCTATGATTCCTACATGGCAGTAGTGGAAGATGATGGTATGAGATACTTACAAGAGGATAACCCTGAAGGATGACCTCAATCTTGGAAACTACCAGCATCTTGGTGGAGGAGACATCTAGGGTTGATTGCCTTGCCTTCTGTTTCTTCTCCTGGTAACCAGCGACTGCTCCTCTGCTAACCAGAATACACAGCTGGTGTTGGTGGAGCACTAAGTAGAATATGTGACTTTCATAGTAAAATGCACAGCTGTACTATCTGGAACCATACTTTGAACAGTTTTATGGATTTAACTTTGTTCTTTTTAATAGACTATAAAAACTCCTCAGCTAAGGATCCTATTATGAAACGATGGGAAGCAGCATTGCAGGAGGTATTCTTATATTCTGCTTTTATTGAATGACAGCATATATTAGCCACACAAAGAATTGGAGATGAATGATTGAACATTGAGACAATCTGTTTCAGTGCAACAGATAAAAGTTTGTTTGGTCTGATCCAGCATGTTGTTTTTGGATATAGGAAACCTACTTTGTTATAAAGTTCTTGAATAACTTTGAGAGCCAGTATGAATTCCCCATCATTTCTTTGAAAATACTTTCTCAAAAGACAGCTGAGAATGATCCAGATAAGAAATTTAAAGTAGCCTGCATGCTGAAAGTGCATACACAGCTTTACACAACTCTTCCTAGATATCTATTTGTGTAAAATGTGTGTACCAGGCAATTCACCGCCAGCAGCAAGAGTTCCTCCCTAGATTCTCCTTGTGTGTTTGCTAATATTGCTAGAGGGCTATTATTTTCTTTAGCTTTTTGGTTTCCATAAAGCAAATGCCTTTACCTTAAAAAACATGATTGGTTGTGATAATCTACAGTGACCTACTTCTGGCTCAAGAACAAGAATAAGATAGGGAGGCCAAACCATCTGTGTTTTGTTGCTTCTTTGATCTGATTCCTTACATGTTCGATTCATAAAAAACCCCACTGATTTCAGTGAAACCTTTGCCAGTTACCTTGTTAAAGCTGTACCACTTTTCAAGTATTTCTCCATAGAATAATAGCCTGTTAAAATTCTGTTCCCATCACCTGTTTAAATACTCATATATGGAACAAGTTGTAATACTGTATTTACTCGAATCTAACCCTCACCTTTTACAGCCGAATTCAGTCTCCAAAATCAGGGTGCACATTAGGGTATACATTAAATTCAAATAAATGTGGTATATAAATAAAAACAGGAGTGGTACTGACCCAAAACAGTTGCAATGTGTAACAAGTTACAGATCCATTTCATTGGAATCTAAATAAGTTATTTCAATTTTCATGTAATTAACATGTTCATAGGAATTCCAAAAACAACTAATGCAAGCATGCAGATCACACTCCCATGTGCCTATTTCAAGGTCAGTGCAAGACACTTTGCTGCTGGATGCAAAGCATGACAGACATACACACAGAGAGAGTACTTGTGGTGCCTCTTTGTCCATGTATGTGCCTTACCGCAGATGCTGGAGCTTGAATTGCCCTCCCTACAGATCTCCCAGATGAGACCAAAACCTTTTTCAGCTGCATTTGGGAGATACTGTATTCTTTTTCAGAGAGATCACTTGCAACCACACAACCTCTCTGAGGCTTACAATGCCTCTCAGGCGTCTGGAGTAGTTATGGGTCAACTTACATCAACGTAGTTACAGGGCCACCTATGGGAAATGCATAGAGCAATCTAGAGTAAGTGCCACTTATGTTGACGTAAAAGGTCCTGTAAATACTCAGGACTGCACACTCAGTGACTTTAGAATGCAACTTCTGGTTTGCATTCTCAAGGCCCTGGGAAGCTTTCGTGTGTGGGGTAGGGGGGTGGGGGGGGGGGACAGAGTCCCATGGTACAAAGGTCCCAGTTGTAGAGAATGTTTGGGAGGTCAGCCTTTTTCTTTTTGATTCCAAAGCAAAGGTTATAATCCTGCACTTGCTTTGCTCTGATTAAATCCCCTCTGAACACACTAGAGATTATTCGTCAGTTCACATGTACAAGCCACAAAGAGAGGAAAGGAATATAAGGTAGGAAGGAGAAATCTGGGTGTTTGTTTTTTGCTGCACGGCTCCCTAAAATTTCAGGTAAGCAACCCTTTGTAATCCCTGAAGCAACTGATTCTTTTTTTTAAAGTTCCTTACAATTGTACAATAACTTATGCTTATGCTTCAAAGTAATAAAAACCCAGCATATAGTTCGCAACCTATAATATGTATCAAGGAATGTACTTGGGGTGTAATCCTAATCTAGAGGGGTAATTGGTATAATCTCTTACCCTGCTTCCTGTGAGGGATGCTTAGGACACAATCTTAAACCAAGCCAGCACAACTCATCGGTCTTCATGTTCCTGTAGTGATGCAAGGAGGCAAGCAAATGTCTGTATACTGGCCTAATCCTCCCCCAGGAATGCGGCAGAAGTGTCTTAATGGCACTTTGGTGACACCCCCAGGTCAGCACAGGACTTATGCCAAGGCTTAGGCTAGCCTAACTGGAGCTTAGGATTGCAGACAGGCAGCCCAATCCATAGCAACTAATCTGTCCACATAAGAGCCCTTAGGTTGCCCTATCTAACACTAGGTTGGAGCAACTGCAAGATGCTCCAGCCCAGTTACTCTGAAAGAGGCTTAGGGCAGAGCAAGGCAAGATAGGGTGCCCTAAGAGAGGTGGACCTGCTCTGCCCTAACTGGGGCAGCCTAAGCAGCTCAGGAGAGGCAAGTTGAGGGCATGTTTAGCATTGCCTAGGGCAGAGCAGTTACTCTGTATCCAAAGCCTGTTTCCAAGGCAGAAATGCCCTCTTCCAGCCCTCAGAATTATACCACCTCAGGAGCAGGTATAGTAATGAGTAGACCCATAGGGGTCCATGATAAGGCCCGAGTAAGAATGGCAGTGCTGACCAAAAATCTGAGTTCTTGGCCAGCCTAGCTGCAACCCCTTCCTCTCAACCTCAGGATATGGAACAAACTACGGCTGCCCACAAACCTCAGGATACAGCAGGCCACTCCAAGAAGCCCCTTGTATTCACTGTAGAATGTACTGGCATCTCATCAGGGACTCCTTATAAGGCAGGCACCCAGTGGCGTCACCAGACTGGTGCAGCTGATGTGGGCTGCATTGGGGATGCGCTCCGTATGGGGTGATGTGCCGGAGGAGTTTGACTGTCCTTTGGCAGGCCCCGGGCGTCAGCACCCCCATTCAGGCCTGCTCCAAGGCGGAGCAGCAGCCAGAAGCTGACACTTGTCTGAGGAGCTGGCCTGAACGGCCATCTGAGATGCACTGCGCAGAAACACACTGAGCATGCCGAACAGCTTCAGAGGAGACTTCCTTAGAGCAGAGAAAGTCCGCGCCTCTGCACAGCCATTCGGCCTCACTCAGGAGGCAGAGCGGCAGCCGAATGGCTTCGGAAAGAGTACTGCACAGGCACCAACTCTGACGCCTGCACAGTCTCCCCCGAAGCCAAAAGGCTTCAGAAAAGTACTGCGCAGGTGTCAGAGATGGTGCCTGCGCAGTACTCTTTCTGAAGCCAGTTGGCTTCAGAAACAACTGCGCAGGTGCCAACTTTGGTGACTGTGCAGTCCAGGTTTGGGGGGGGGGGGGGCGCGCATCCCAGGGATGACGCACAGACTTCCGCACCAGGTGATGTGCAGAGTCATGTCACCACTGTAGGCACCACAGCTGTTCCTTGTTCAGTGTGATCTAAGGGGTGTCTCCTCAGGAGCAAGTCTTCCCCTTGTGTCAATTACTTAGCATGCTCTGGAGCAGTTAGGGCAGCCCAGGCTTCCTGACTCTCTGGATTCAGCATAACTTTCTGCTGTGGATACAGAATAGTTAGGAGAGTGCAGTTAGGTCAGAGCAGGCTGAATTTGCTCTGGATTGCAGCCTTATTCTTATTCTGAGAATAAGTCCCATTGGACTCAGTGGATTTTCCTCTGAATAGACCTACAACAGATTCAGGAGTAGAATACACAAGTGGGTTTATTGTAGCAGTTCCCAGGAGGGAGCATCATCTACAGCCACTAAAGAGTAAAACTAGATTGTGATTATGTGCGTTTTCACCATCTGACCTTGGGGGGGGGGGAAATCCTTAGGGGTTGTTTTACAAAAAGCAAGCCTAGCAGCCAAGACCAGGAAGACTGCTGGATTGGTGGACCAGCCAGTTCAGAAAATGCTCTTTGCAAAAAAAAAGTGGTTGGGGGGGGGGGGACACAAATCCATCAGGAAAGTCAAGTGAGCCAAACAAAACTGAACAATTAAATGGGGAGATACATATATACCCAGTTTAAAAGAAATAAAAGAAATAATACCCAGTTTTCAAAATAAACAATACCCACCAACCTAGCTTTGCATCTGCCAGAATACAGGCAGTCCAATCAGCTGCTCCTAGGTTAAGTGTGGAAGAGAAAAGTCAACAGGCCAAGCATCACTCAGGTCTTCACCCCACATCAGCCAAGTGATTTTGCTATTGTCATTGTTCCTGCTGGCAGCAGCCAGGGCAGTGTACTATGGGCTCTTATTTGCCACCACCATGCATTTTTTCCTTTCCCTACAGACCAATTGGAAGGAGAGGAGGAAGAGGCAACAATGGTAGAAGCTGCACAGCTTGTCACAGTTACTCCACTTGCAAGCACAAGGAGACAGTACAGAATGAGGAGGTGGCTGGATGGGCATTTGTAGGTGGGTGGACAGCAGATTTTCAAAGGTGTGGATGGATGTGGGACACACTCAGTTAGCCCCCAGGATGGCCCAAAAAATTCACCTCATTTGTGAATGGTCACAATTCACAGCCAAGGTCTGTGTTCCATATAGACTCTCATTCACTTCAAGTACACTCCGTGTTTTTATGAAACAATTTTGGTGTCATGAGATGGTTTGTTGGTTTTTGCTTGTTTAAAGAGGGGCGACGTATGGCTAAGTTTGACAACTCCTTGCACACAAAATGCAAAGGTCAGTGCTTTGGGATTGGCAGCTTTAGATGTTTTACCCTCTTTCAAGAGGCAGCATTTTTCCTTAATGGATATGACTCCAGGGATTAACTTTGTGACATTAATCGCTTTAGGTTTGTGCATGACAGCAATAACAACATAATTGAGAATGCTCTGCTGCCTTTTCAGCGGGTGTAAATAATTCACATCAAACTGGTAACACTCTTCTGAATTCAGATTGTCTCTTTCAGAGAAGTTCACCAAGACTCTTTCGAAATAGACTTGTATTTAGACTGTGAAAGTATCTTGTATTTCATAAAGTATAAATTAATATTATCTATATCTACATATCAGTAAATATATTGTTAGTGTTGATTTAGGTGCCTTACAGTTAATTTTTACTGCCAGATAATGCCAGCAGGACCAAGTCCTAGACTGATGTGAGGGAATATGCAAGTTATTTTAGCAGTCCATCGTTGCAGGACCCCAGGACTCCCCAAGAAGTCAAGCTCCTTTTCTTTTGAAGCAGCACCTGGATCGCTCTTTAGAGCTAGAGCCTTGACAATGGAAACAATGGAAAGCACATATTATGCTTAAACGTTAGATATGTAGTTCAACTACTTCAACCTTAGTAGTTGAAGTTGTAAACATTAGGTTTGACAGTACTGGAGATTAAAGTACTTGCTTGCTACAGTTGATAGGATGAGATGGGACTTGTATCAATCTTATCCTACCCTTGAGCACTACTTCTGAAGTGGGATCATACTTATGCACTTCCTTGGTACTTAATTCATGTATTAAGCTTACATTTACAACCAAATTACTTTTGCCATTTGAAAGATCAAGGGGGTATTTTCTATGTTGGCTAATCCTTAATTTAAAACAGATTTATTAAAGATGAGAGAATATGGCAAAAGGATTAGCTGTGGTTGCTTGATATATACAGTATATTTTTTATTTTTGTTTTCATTTTTAAAATAGAATCAGATATTTAGTATTTGCACAGGAGCTTTATTCACAACTCACTCATTTTCCAATTTTTAGTGTAGGCCTAAAATGTTTTAAATTGTGGTTCCCCTACTCTGGCTGCAATCCTAAGAGCACTTTCCTGGGTGTAAGCCCCATTGAACTCAATGGAACTTACTTCTGAGTTGACACAAATAGGATTGTGATGTCCTGTAAGTACGTAAGAAACATTCTTTCAAGTGGGTGTTCCTCTTTTATTTATTAGGAAGAGAGTAACTGGCCCTTCTCACCCCAGTAGTGCCTTTTCTAGTGTCTTTACTTTTTGCTGGTGTTCTATTATCTCTATTTAGATTGTGTGCTCTTTTGAGACAGGGAGCCATTAGTTATTTGATTTTTTTCTCTGCTCTGGGAACTTTTAACTGAAAAGCAATATACTGTATGCTAAAAATACTATTAGTAATATTAGCAGTAGTTTTAGTTCTAATGGCACAATCCCAAGGACCATTAAATCACTGGGATGAGAGATCTGGCAGTGTAAACAGCTTTAAAATAGTCACAAACATGACAAGGCTGACAAGTGCATCATGGTCACTGCTGCAAGTGGTACAGCCTGGTCGGCACAATGACAGAGACTGGACGCCCACCATTGTCAGCTAGACTGTGCAGGGGGTCAGCAGAGAGGGAGGAGTGGAGTGCGTCAGAAGAGAGATGTAATGGGAAGGACGGGCAGAGTGGGCCCAGGAAGGCAGTGCAAACTGAATCATGACCCCATTCCAGGGACTGATCTTCTTTCACCTCTTAGTGCAGACTTGTGCCAGTGATATGGCCATTGAGTTGACCAATGGTGGCAGTAAGAGCTTACCGCAAGGAAGGTGAGATATTGTTCCCTTCTCCTGAGGTGGCTTCCAGATGCCTAAACTCCCCTACTGATATATGGTCACCATGTCAGATGCATTGCTGTGCTGGGAAATTAGATAGAATTCTGCTGTAAGTTTGTTTTTTTCCTATACTTTAGCATGCAGCCACAATGTTTTGTAACACCATGTTATTGTGGGGAAGGGCAATCTGAAGGCAAATGACAGGTAGGTGTAAAAAAAACCCAGTTTTTTACTTACCTCCACATAAGCTTACGGTCTCCTTGGTCAGATGCCAGTCATATTGATAGTGTCTGTCCACTGAAGGAAAAGGGGTAAATCAGATTTTGAAAAGAGAGGATATATTCTGGATTGCACCACTGCTGCTTGATCTACCTCTCAATCCCCATGCCCACTGTTCCTTCCCAACATGACCTTTTACCCCCATGAACCTACCCCCATGATGGCTTACATGCACTGGAGAAGGTTTCCACCTCTGGCAGCATGCTGCTGCTGCTGCTGTTTTCTGGAGGTGGCTCTAAAATAAGGGTTGGTACCACATCTTGTGCATCATTGGACTTCTCTTTACAATAGCAGGACATTATTCCAATGTCCTACGGAGGGTGATAGGATTAAAACCTTTGTTGAATTGCCTTGTTATCAGTATTATTGTAACTTTATAACATGTTAGAGGCTGTTAGTGGTTTTATTCCACTGCGTTTTGTTTTGAGTATGTCGCTAATTCTTCATTTTGTAACGATAGATTCACCAAATGATTGACAAATGCAAATAGACATGTTGACCTTTAAATCATCTTGCTGCTACTTAAGAGGCAGTGAACAGAATGTGGTCTGATTCTATGAGTATTTCCCTTAAAGATCTTCATCAGTGTCGTGCCAAAAACTAACTTCTGTGCTTCCCCTTGTCCTCAGAAACTTGAGTTTTTTTCTCTATTGTTCAAAAGAAACGTGATTATATTTGCTGCCTGTAAATACAGTATTATACTTTTCTTAATGGAGATTGGGGAAAATTTTTGCCAATTTTGACGGACTCATTGGAGAGGCAAATCAGTGATTCTTGAAGCAAACTTATCGCAGGGTGACCAGGTGCCCAAACCTCAAAAGGAGAGCAAGATCTTGTATTCCTCTCAGTCTGGCCTTTCTGGTGGACAGTGGCATGTTTGCCTACTCTTAAGTAAAGCTCTGATATTGGGCACTTTCAGAGGTGGGCCCGGCCTGGCCAACAACTGGTTCCCCGGAAGTGGGCAGGCCAGGGCCAGGGCGGGGCAAGGGGCGGACCCCCAGCCCCTCTCCTGAAGAGGATGCGACTGCACTTGCGTCAAGATTGACGTAGGCGCAGTAATGGGCTTGCCTGGGCAGACCGGTCCACCCGGGTTTTTGGCCCCCTGCTAGCGGTTCACTAGTGGCAGGCCAAAGGTAGGAAGAGGTTTGGGCGATCCTGCCCGAACCAGACTGGGCCCATCGCTGGGCACTTTCACTTTCCCATAGAGCTGTAGAGCTCAATGCATATTTTTGATTTTTAGTTTTTTGGCCATAACATTTAATAGGAAGGAGATATTTCAAAACCAATTTTTGCATTGGATTTTGCTCTTCAATACAAATCCAATGGCATATGACATGATGGGGAACTGTATACCATTGCAAAATGAAGCCAGAATGGAGTACAATGAAGCCCTTTTGGAGGACACCCAGACAGAAGGCTAAAAAAGAGGACATATCAGGAAATATCCGGTCATAGGATCAGCTTGACTTATCAGCTATGCATTTCCCAAGCATATTGCCCTAAGTCTTCTCCTCCCCAATATGTACAGCAGCATTCTCTTTTACCTCTCCATCTCTTGTTGCCTGTTATGGTAACTACATCTATTTTCTATATCCATCAAACAAAAGTTCATTTTACCAGCTAACTTTCCAGGAAAGGCAGCTTTCATTCACATACTGACAAGTGCAGAATAACTGATCATCTCCAGCTCATTCCAGGTTATCTGTTGACTGTGGCATTTTGGGTCACTGTTACCCTCTTACCCAGAGGCACCCCTCAAGTTAAGATGATCGAAATGTTTCAATGTTCAAAGAGTTACAGTTAAACCAGAGCAATCTTGCTTAAAGCTATTAGGAACAGCAGCTAGGTTAGCTTCCTGGTTTAAATAAATGCAGTGAGCACTTTGTCTCAAACTGTATGTGAAACAAGTGAGTCTCATCTGTCCTGCTCTGCTGCCTTGCAGATGCACTCCAAATGCTTACCAGGGGGAAAAAACTTTAACAAATTCAAATATATGTAGCTCTAACATTACATACTGAAACATTTGAATACATTGGTAACTGCTAGAAAATTACCTGAAATCTGAATTTTAAGACCAACCATGCAAAGGACACTCAAGAACCTCAGATTCTTCAATATCCCCCACATTCCTTAATAATCATCTGTATTGCTCTCCAGAAGCTTGAGAAAACATAACAACAAGGCAATTGTATCTTGGAAGCTGTAGATATTTCATGCAGTGCAGTCTTCATAATTTGATACCTTTTAAAATGTTTTCTGACATATAATATCTACATCCCTTAGCTGCAGTTACTACATGGCTTGGAGTATGAACATAGGGCAATTGTGTCCATCTTTCTAACAATTGGGTGGCTACAAGATGTTGTGGATGACATTCTATGGAAATATCCATGCAGTTGTCCCCTGCCTGGGTGGTTGGTTAATTTAACAGGTAAGAACTTAGCATGTAACTGGGGGAACACCTGAAATGTACCTCAGTATTCATGTATTTAGCTTTCAACTCAAAAGGCAGAATTCTTTAGTTTTATTTTCATATCAATAGCTAGATAAACAGTGTTGTACTTCTGGAGGATTTGAGCTGGTACCAGTAATTCTTTTTTTTCTTTTTTTCTTTTTTGTATAACATGCAAACAATTTTGTGTGCATGGTGTCTATGTAGTGCCCAGTTGCACAAATATGTCCTTTGATGGTGAAAAGAAGAAAAATGTTGATGAAAGGTGCACAAAAACTTCTAGAAGGCCTTGAGCGCCTTCTGGAAGCTGGGGAGGCTGCAGGCAGACATGCACCGAAGGGGGTGCCCAGTGGGAGTTAGATTCAAAGCAGGACTGAAGGAAGCAGCATTATTTTTTTATGGTTTGCTGGGAGCACTGTCTTTGGAACGAGAGTAGGGGGTGCTATATAATGGGCATTTCCAACTGGAAATGCAAAACTATATCTTAGAATTATGACTCCTTGGCCAGGTTATTTTGTAGGGAATTTTCCTCCACTTTAACAGAGTGTACGGGTTCAATCTTGTAATACATGGATTTTTTTATACACAAATTTGACTCAGCTTGAATGGCCATACAATTAACTGGTTTTTTTTAACCTGCTTTTTATTGCTGTAGAGAGGCAATCATGCAGTCATTTCATTCTTCACCTATACCAGGCAAAGATGGGTTTCTTTGCATTTCTAATTGAAGACTGCCACTCTACAACAGTAAGAAAGGCTGTTTTTAAACAATTGTAAAGGAATGGAGTCCGAGAATCAAACCCCTGCAGCTATTGAGGCACAATTTTATTTCATTAGGAGTTATGGGGGAGCAAAAACCTGTAAGTGGGTCTTTAAATCTATTTTGCCATTTTTTAAAAACCTATCGATTTTTTTTATCCACAGGAGGTTCTGGAATGGAACACTACTAGATAATGAGTTATTTTATTTTCTTGAGGCTCCTTCCAGCATTATGGTGTCTCTAGATTTCAGGTGTGCAGACTGAGAAACTGCACAAGAAATGTAATAATATTTTTAGTAACTGTGCAGAAGCATCAGATGGTATTCCAGGTTATGCCATGTCTGATGTTAATACAATATCCAATTTCAGCAGATGTTCGTCTCTGAATACCAGTTACAGAGAATAACGTTGGGACAGAAATATTTCTCTCATGTTTTGTGAGGTTCACAGAAACAAATGGTGGGCCACTGTGGTGTGAAGGACAAAGGAAATCATGTTGGGATCCCAGGGTATATGGCTTGGGAAAAGTTCTGTTGGAATGTTGGGCGGTGCAGACTCTCCCCTGGTGCTGAGGGGAGAAGTTCATCACATGTAGGGAACAAAGTTTTGGAATTCATGGGCCTTTTGGCAAGATTTATCAGGGTTTTTCTTCTAGCAATCTAAAAAGCACAATTTCAACTGTTGCTCGTATTCATTTCAGTTAGTATACAGGGTGATTGAAAAGTAACTCCCTATTTTCAAATACTTATAAATTACAATACGGGGTTACTTTTCAATCACCCTGAATAGACTGTCCTGGTATATAAAAAAAACTAACTGAGAATCATGGATGTGATTCCAATTTCATTTACTGTATATTAGCTTCTTGTAATCATAAAAGAATGTTCTACCCAGGCTTTCACTGTAGAAAAACCCTATTATCTCAGAACTGGTAATTAGAAGTGTTGAAATAGATCATAGTTTTCGACACAGTAGCAACAAGTTTACAGAAATATTTAAAGGAACAAAACTAGTTGCACTAGTTGTTCATTATGCAGCAATTAGTGTGATGGAAATATCTAACAAAAATGAGATTTTTACTTACCGTATATACTCGAGTATAAGCCAAGTTTTTTTTGGCCCCAAAAATGGGCCCCAAAAGCCCCCTCGGCTTATACTCAGGTGAACTGAAAAGTGGCGGTATCAAACCCTATCATGTCATAAACCGTTTGATTCATATTAAAGAGCAGAATCCAATGCAAAAATCAGTTTTGAGATATCTCCTTCCTATCAAAAGATATGGCCAAAAAACCAGAAAACCAACACTGTAAAAATAAAAAAAACATTTTTTGCCATTTTTTAAAGCGGGTAGGAATTTTGGCCTTGAGGTTTGGCATCTGGTCCCCCTGTCCTATGCATGTCTACTCTGAAGTGAGCCCCATTAAGTTCAATGAGGTTTACTCCCAGGAAAGTGTGCTTAGGATTGCAGCCTGTGAGTTCCAAGAAGGCTACAAGGAAAAGGACCAGTACCTGCTGCATTTCCCACTCTAGGCTTATACTCAAATCAATAAGTTTTCCCAGCTTTTTGTGGTAAAATTAGGTGCCTTGGCTTATATTTGGCTCGGCTTATACTCGAGTATATACGGTAGTTACATTATGCAGTCCCCAGGACAGTGGTGTGCATTTGCGAGCAGGGGTCATTGGTACTGCAAAGGTTCATTCTGCCTATAAGTTATTCCAGGAAATAAGAAACAAGAAAAGGAAGTTCTTCTTAATGTGTGATCTTGACTGTGTTGACAATCTTAGGGCCAGTTTTCTCAAATATTTCTTCCATTAGCAAGCAAGTGTGGTCAGATCTTGCTTAGAAATTTAGTAGCAGCCACTCAACCACTCTGCCTTTTCTTATAATACTTTTCAATGTTTATTAAATGTAAATAGTGCTTTAGATGCAACATTTGCATTTATTTTAAATATGTTTGTGCTCCTTTTTGGCATTCAGCCTAAAATAGCTGACATTAACCAATGCAATAACTTTTTACATTGCTAATTAATATACAACTGTCTGCAAGAGAAACACCCAGTGCATTTTATCCCCAAAGTGCAGTGGAACAAATGTGTTTTAAAGAGCTGTCTGTAGGTCAGGATGTCTGCCGAATGGGCCATTTCAAAACCTCCTGGGGAATGGCTTTTCAGGATCAGGCCCTGACCATAAGAAGTCTTTGACCATAAGAAGTCTTTGACATCAGGCCCTGACCATAAGAAGTATTTGACATGTTCCTTGAAGATGGGAGGGGGAGTGGGCCAGAACCATATGGGAGCAGGTAGTTCTTAAGGTTCAAGGACTTTTTAGGGCTTTAAAGGTCATGGCCAGTAGGATCTTGAATTGCATCCAGATAAGGAGATCATGAAAATGATAAATGAGTGGCAGGTTTACCCAGAACGCTGCTAGCTAGCCTCAAAGCCATTTTCTACAAGACACTTCAGAATTTTCTTTTCACCTTGTTAGATACCAAATGAGATCATTTTAAGTCTTTCTACCTGCAATGTTGTCCACATGCAGTAGCCATTTTATTCAAGATCCATCTTTCCCCCATCCATCAAAGGCATTCCAGATGGCTTACAATGACAATTAAAAACAAGCACAGTTTAAACTACATAAAAACAAACTACCTCATACAAAAGAAAGTTGTGGAACAGCCAGAGAATTAACAAGAGTTCTACCCAAGCTAAAAGGAACTCAACCCAATTTGTAAATGGCAAACAAATATTTTTCAAACATTGTCCAGAAGGATCCAGAGAGGGAGTCAACCTGGGAGCAGAAGAGACCATTTCGCATCTGGGACACAGCCATAGAAAATGTTTGGTAGCTGAACGTTTGGTAATGGCATCACCTGCAGAAATGCTGTTGACTTGAGGGGATGCACCATTTCATATGAGTGGATCAGGGTGACCATATGATTGGAAATTTCCAGATTTGTCCTCTTTCTCACCTCCTGTCCGGGTGTCCTCCAAAATGGCTTCACTGTCCTCCATTTTGGCTTCATTCTGGAACTTTGCAATGGTGTGCAATACCCCACCATGTCATATGTCGTTGGATTTGTATTGAAGAGCCGAACCCAATGCAAAAATCGGTTTTGAAATACAGTGGTGCCTCACATAAAGAGCTTAATTCATTCCAGAGGCATGCTCTTTAAGTGAAACACTCTTTAAATGAAGCAGATTTTTCCATAGGAAATAATGGAAACACAGACGATTGGTTCCACAACCCCCAAAAAATTCATATAAAAATAGTAACTGGATGTAAAAATGATGGCAAAACACTGGTATTGAATTCAAAACATGCATTCAATGTGCATGATCCTATGAAGTCTACTTAGGCTGCAATCCTAAAGACACTTTCCTGGGAGTAAGCCCCATTTAACACAACAGGGCTTACTTCTGGGTAGACATGGTTAAGAGGCTACAATCAAAGACACTTTCCTGGGAGTAAGCCCCATTTAATACAATGAGGCTTACTTCTGAGTAGATATAGTTAGGAGACTGCAATCAAAGACACTTTCCTGGGAGGCTTACCTGGGCTGCTGCTGGAGGTTCAGGGTGGTTGGTGGGGACACTTGGGGGTAGTTAGGGGCAGCTGCCTCTGGCACCTCCAGGCAACTGCCCCCAAGTTGGGGGCAGTTAGAGGCAGCAGCGCTGTCTGGCAGCCCTTTTAAACAGCCTCCGTGCGGAGCATCAGGGCCGCATAGCATGCATGCCCATAGCACACTTGCTTTTAAGTGAAATGGAATTTGTTATGTGAAGCAAGATTTCTTGGAAATTTTTGCTTGTTATGTGAAATGCTTGTTAAGCGAGGCGCTTGTTAAACAAGGCACCACTGTACAGGTATCTTACTTTTTCCTGAATTTTAACATATGTTAAATTCAAAAACTTCCAAGACTATGAAGGTAACCCCCTGCCTGAATTGATATGGATTGCACTGGAGGAAGAAAAATCCCTTTCCCGTTTTCTCTTCCCCACTAAATTATTTGAATAATTGCTGATGATCTTGAAAGAGCTACACACCTGTTGTTGTGGATGCACAGTTGGATGGCAGAAGTCAGCCAAAGTATTTCTAAGTCCTGTGGATGTAAGTGGAGAGATTTAAGCAATAGATTTCTTCAGTCTCTTCAGATTTCTTCAGTCTGAAGATTTCTTCAGTCTCTCCCATTGAATCAGCAAGACTTAAAATGTTGACTTTAGCTGCATCATGCCTAGAGTAACAGTGCTTGTTAAGCAAGGGACCACTGTATCTCCTTCGTATCAAGTTATGGCCAATAAACTAAAAATCAAAAATATGTATTGAATTCTTTGGGAAAGTGAAAGTGCCCAATATCATGGCTTTACTTGTGAGTAGGCAAATGTGCCATTGTATGACGGAAAGGCCAGATTTAGAAGAATCTAAGACCTTGTCCTCTGTTTGAGGTTTGGATATCTGGTCACCCTTGAGGGGATGCACACCTTTCGCTCATCATGGTCCTGAGATCTGTAAGGGATAGGACCTTAGGACATACTAAGATTAGTTTCTAATGGTTAGGACAATCCTTCCCCCTTTGTCCTATATACTGTATATACTGTTTATTGTAACGTGTGGAACAAAAAATACTGCTGAAAATTCAAGAAAACAAAGAGGAATATCAGGCAATACAAAGGTGAAAAGCAACCAATCTCTAGAAGGAAAACAAAAAAATCCAACAATGAAGTATCTAGGACAGCTGCTCAAAGCTTCTAATACACCTGTGCTGAGCAGACAATTTTCTCCACATCACTGCAAAGCAACTGTGCTTGTAATGGAGAAAATGTGATCAGTGTAGTGAGCTGCTGCACATGAATGGCCTACTATGTGATGAGGACTGCCTCATGGATTGAGTTAAATAATAATAGCCTTTGTTCCCATCACTCCCAACTCAAGAGGCTGCTTGGCCCAAAATGAATGTAATGCATCTGGTAAAATGCTTTACAAAGTGACTACTAGATATTTAAATCTCCTTTGGATTGGTTCATCCTTGCAGCAACTTTGCCCACAAGCTAATCATAAAACCAATGTGATTAGCTGAATTTTTGAACATTTCTGTCTCTTTCCGAATGAACTGATCCTCCAGCTATTGCTCAGGAAAGTTTATTTGGCTTTAAAGAGCATTTGGGGTTGGAGCAATCTGTCTGTAAACTCTCAAATTAGCTGATTTTGCAAGGTATAGATGAGCAGTTTTATAGCCGTACATGAATATGTGGTCATCAGCCCTGCCGCTAGGACAATGGAATATTTCAACTGCCAAAGATCTCCACCCCATCTCCAACATACTGTAACAAAAGTCAGCAGAACCAGACTAATATTCTCATGATATAAGGATAGTCTTTCGAGACTGAAGGATGCCAATGAAGGATAGCACTTGAGGACCTGTGCAGGCAATGAGATGCAGTGTACCATGAGCTAAACTAACCCTAAAATGTACAGTTCATAAAACCAAGGCTGGAATCCTAAGCTCCAGTTAGGCTGGCATAAACCTTGGCCATGTACTGTGTTGACCTGGGAGTGTCACTAAAGTGCTGTAAGGCACTTTTGCTCCACTCCTGGGCAGGATTAGGTTAATGCACAAGCATACGCCATCCTCCCCATGCCATCACAGGAAGATATGCCAGGTGACTTGGACTGATCCTAAATTGGTTAGGATTGCAACCTCAGTTAAATTGCTAACTGAACACTACACATATCAGAAAACCACAGAATAGTGTTGCAATCACTTTCCTGGGAGTAAGACCCACTGAACACAATGGGGCTTTCTTTTGAGTAGACATAGGTTTGTTCTCTATGTTTCATAAATCATTAATGTGCAAACTACCGTGAAGTAGTTTGATTTTTCTCTTACCATTTTTTTTTAAAGGGCAAGGAAAAAAATGAAATCACATATTAGGCATAAATATGAACACAGATAATCCATTTTTACAAAATCAGCTAATCCAGTTTCTAGTTAATCAGTTGAGCAGGATGTGGGAATATAAAGCACAGTAATTTACAGGGATGGGAACTCAATTCTAAAGACTAGAACTCAAGCCAGAAAATTTCCATTTTTGAATAGCAACTTTCGAGTTGTGGAAAGTTTGGAAACTCAAAAATACTTGAGTGTGGACTCCACTTGACTGTTTTCCACAAGTTGTGAATTAAAATCGTGCACAAAAATGGGTGATTTTTTGTACATGATGCAAGTGGGCATAATCTTATATGCTCACACATTCACTGTCTATGAATATATGTTGACTAAAAAGACGATATGAAACTGCTATATGATCTGATCAGACCTGATCTGAAACAGACCTGATCTGATCAGAGCCAACCCAGCTGTGAAAAAACCACTCCAGCAACTCAAAAGTCCAGAAATAATCTGCTCTGAGACTTTTCATGTCTTGTTGAAATCCAATTCTAAAAGCCATTCCTTTACAACATCCACCTTGGAGGCAGCATATGTGACTCTATTAGAAGCCTATTTTAGGCAACAAGGCAGACCTTTGCAGTGCAGTCATCTGCTGCCTCTTACCTGGTGTCAGAACAAAAATATCTGTGCAGTCTCTCTGCCTCCCAGGGAACCATTCCTGCTGCTCTTTGATGCTTCCTGCTGGTTAGGAAGATTGTCTTCCTTGGGTAATGAATGCCTGCAGTTCTTGGCTAAGCAATGTCCCTTCTAAATACATACTGAGCTTCAGTGATATGTATTGTTTTCCTAGCTGATTAAGAGTCATCACTGGCCTGTAGTGTAAATATGCACTCCAAGCGGAGTTTTTAATGTGTATTCGTTTATACAACAGTCAATAATGGTCGTTTGTGTCACTCTACATTTAATCCTTAGTAAAACTAGTATTTCTGACCTAATCAGCTGTAAAATCTACTTCAAAGAGATAAATAACAAGCACTTTAGAAAGTTAATTTAACATTGCCTTTCCCAGAAAACTACTTGCATGTTTACATAGTAGACTGTCAGACCAATCCTAACCCCTGCTTAGGCCAGCACAAGTCCCATGTCTACCCCTGCTTACTGGGCAAGAGACACTCTTTCAAG